>JAFIRS010000047.1:0-1200000 GCA_018342105.1 Gonioctena quinquepunctata
CTTACTATCGTATTAGGCCAGTGAATTTAGACAATTAACATTGATTCCAAAAGTTTTCAAATTTCAATGGCATGTTAGTACGTAAATGAAAATAAACTATAAAATTTTGCAGAATTCTGCGATGAACGAAACATTGTTTCAATTCCAAAACACGTTTTCATGCTTCATTTTTGCACTGAAAATTGCAAAAGTTCTGCAAATTAGGCATACCTATAGTAGTGGTGTTTTACAACCTGCATTGAGTTTACAACCTTGTAAAAGTTATGGAACCTAGTTTTTTGGCATTTGTTTGAGTTTTTCATAATAATTTGTTTACAAAAAATACAAAAGTTCTGCAAATTGGATAAGTGAATGGGATTTTTTTTCAACATATTCACGTACATTTGCAACTCATTCTGAAAAACGCATTATTTATTTATCAAATTCTTTTATCGACGCTATTATTTTCAATACACCCAGGTATTGATATAATTACAAAAGTTTTTCATTGTCTTTGCAAATGAAGATAATATCGGTCTCAGTGGATATGTAACTTTGCAATCTCATACGGAGAACGGAACCTATGTATCCACTATTTTTTTTCTTTGCATTTTTAGAACTGCTGAAATAATTGCAAAAGTTCTGCAAATTGCATATGAATTACGACTGGTATTTTACATGACGTGAGAGATTTGCATTGTTCAACGAAATTTTTTTTATATAATTGTTTTTTTTAATAATTTGGCCATAAATTGTAACATTGTGCAAATATTAGACCTACATATGTCTGCGGTTCAGTTAAATACTTGATTATCTATAGTGTTATATTTTGAACTGGTTAATTGAAATTACAACCGAAGAATAATACGGTTACGTAGTTAACCATTACAAAATTTGAATCTAATTATTATTCTCAGAAGCAATCACTGTTTGCGACTAATCAGCGAAATAAATTTAATCTAATATTTTCGAATGCAACAATTGGAAGAGTACGAAATTTTGCTAAATTCTAGTAAAAGATCATCGGAATATATTGATTTCAAAGGTATTAGAAACGACATGGAATCATTCATTTAAAATTTTCACTTGTCACAATATGACTTTATAGCAATCGACGAAATTTTAAAATAAATAATCGATGCTCTATGCTAGTAAGGATATTAAAACGTTTTCGATTGTATATCTCGTAAGCACATAATTTTCATCATCAACCAGAAACGTTGCTGAAAAATAAAAATTTGTGAAATTGATATTACATCTCAAATTTAATTTTTACGGGGCTTGTGGCTCAGTGTCACGAGCGTCGGTCTTGTGTCAACTGTTTCCACCTGGCACGGGTTCGATTCCCGCAGCTGGTGAAAAAAATTTTCAAGGTCCCAAGAGTGGTTCCGGATCCCACTATAAAAGGTAAGGTCCCCGTGATCTTAACTCTTACAAGTTTTCATCAACTTCTGAGGGTTGGTCAAACAACTAAGGAAGCGGTTAAAAAACAAAAAAAAACCAATGTATTCCTTGAATTAAATGAAAATATAATTTACCTTTCCACTCGACTTTTTTATTCCAATTGAGGTTTCGCAAAAAAAATTCCATTGAACTCGAATGGAGGGCTGGAATGTAATCGACGATAATTTTCTGGATTTATGAAAAAATTTAAAATAAAGAGGGGAAAAACATGTTGGTAGGTAATTCCATTTCGATTGTAGCTGCAGCACTATTAGATGAATGTGCATTGTTTTTGGTTAGTTATATAGTTGTCTGTCATGAAAATACAATTGTCAGTCTTCTTGTTATTCTGGTAATGATTCATGTTACTAAACTGCTGTGCATTCATTACTCTGTAAACAAAACACTGTAACGTAACATAGTTGTAGGTTAATCATACTAATATACAGTTGTACAAATATTTTTAAATCTCAATATTTTCTCCATTTTTATTGAATCAAGAAAATTATGAAAATGTGTCGATAGATTACCGATCCTCCATCCAACGTACTCAAAGTATTTTTTCATGCAAATTTCCAATTGTAATATGATGTTTTGAATTCATATCGAAAACGTTAGCTGTCAACATTGAATGATTTCACCTACCGTTGACGTGCTTCTTCTTGGTTGATAGTTAACTTGGTAACATAATGAATGCCATTTATTAGGTATATCAAAATCTGTATTATTCAGATAACACAGGTGTTGCAAAAATATTTTTTTTTTTAATTCCTGATGGTCCGCATTGTAACACAGTTCGCAAGTTATTATACTACCACCAATTGGTAAAATGAGTTGCCTGCCCGATTCGTAAAACTTTTATTATTTTTGGTAGAGTACGAATACGAAAATATTCTTCTTTTGATTTTACCCTCATTTCCGTGTTGCAGACGAGGTTGCAAATTGATGAAAGCATTGTACGTCAGGACATCTCCATTTGCAAGAACTTTTGTTATAATTCCGATACTTATTTTAATTAAAAAAAAACAATATAATAAAAAAATATATTTTTCGTATCAAGAACAATATTTTAGTTATTTTTTCATAACTTTTGAAATTTTCATCGACAAATTAGGACCAATAACATATTTTTTTCGATAAAACAAACATTTCCGTTTCTTTTGAATCATTGCAAATTCATCAGAGAATGTAAATGACTATTTTCCAAAACTTTGAGAGTTTGCAGAACTTTTGCAAATTTTTCCGCCCTAATAATCTGAATATTCAATAAATCCTGATTTTCAACAACTTTCGTTCAGTAAGAAGGGTTGCAAAATCAGACTGAATATCATATGAAAATCCTCTTCACTCTACTGAAGTTTTGAAACTTATAATTATTATTGAATTTTGGAAAAATCATGTATATCTCTACTGGCCTATATAGTCGCAGAGAAAGTATAGTCTACTCGCATATAATGATAGCTTTTATCCTCTCAGATAATTCCGAAACTCGCATACGGCTCGTTTCGGAATTTTTATCCTCGGCAATAATAACTATCATTATACGCTCGTTGAAGAATATACTATTCCACAACCAGATAATCCCACTGTGCCCACTGTCTCTTCCGGAAGGGTCTACCAGTTCCGTTTTCCCTTCAGCGTAAAAAGTCATCAATATTTGGGTTTGTTCATCGGCAATATCTCATGTGGTATACCATTCGTTCTGAGGTAATACTCTCGTTCGTCTGATACCGTCGACTTCTTCATGGTATTCGAAATGCTGCCAATACTCACACGAACATGGTCTCCTTGATAGAGCATACGCATTACATTGTAGTATTCCTGGGCAATTATCGAGTTTGTTATGGTACCATAATCGAGTTTGTTATGGTACCAGTTCAGCGTTCCTATCCATCAAGCTATTGTGGGTTTTTCATATCCAGTAGCCATCTTCACTCCTAGTGGGAAGCTCTCTACCATTGAGTATTCGTCGAAGTTCCACTTCACAACTGTTACAAATCCTCTGTTGGTGGCCATACAAAAAGTAAGATAATTGATCTCCGTTTATTGGAACTTCAGAACATCCAATGATAATAAATTACCGCCCTTGAATCTCAATTCACTGTTGGAATACCGCGCATGTCACTGTTTCAGCTTCGTTTTAATCAAAGAACTCCCTAATCAAATGAAGGAATTGTATTTTTGCTCCAATTCGCTGCACCATTCACGTGGCAGAAAGTACCGTTTTTCGAATTATCTGGGGGTTCCGGGCACACACTCAAACTTTCTGTGAGGTCAGCGGTCAGTCACGCTAATTTCTTACCGTATCGTTCTCGTAACATTAGATAGCAAAATTGGTCCTTAAGGAATATTCGATTATTTTCAATCATAGACCTTGAAACATCTACTGATAAGTTATTCAATATATCCTCCAGGAAACAGTTGATCATTTGGAGAGCTGTTAACAATGTATGCTGGCTTATGTGTATCAATTCTGTTATTACACGCTTTATATTAGCTTCACTTGTATGTTTGTTTGTTTGTTTGTAACCGACTCCTTTGGGCGCGATTTTGACCCACTTCCAGACGTCCGAATGATTTGAAATTTGGCAGGTGTACATAATTCCTGTGAGAATGCATTAAGTAATTTTTGTGTGAAGAAAAAACAAAATGGCGGCTCCAATATGGCGTACGAGTTTTGTGATTATGGTCCGATTCGCTTCAAAATTGGTATCCAAGGGTTTTTGTGGTCGGAAATTATGATTCTTCTGTCAAAATTGGAAAATTCGAGATGGCGGCTTCAAAATGGTGGACGAGTTTTGTGTATGATCTGATTCTATTCAAAATTGGTATGTGGGGGTTTTTGGGGTCGAATATCATGATTCTTTTGTAAAAATTGGAAAATTCAAGATGGCGGCACCAAAATGGTGGACGAGTTTTGTGATTATGGTACTGATGTCTATCCAAAATTGGTATGTGGGGATTTTTGGGGTCAAATATCATGATTCTTTCTGTGAAAATTGAAAAACTCAAGATGGCGGCTCCAATATGGTGGACGAGTTTTGTAATTATAGTCTGAGTCTATCCAAAATTGGTATGTGGAGGTTTTTGGGGTCAAATATTATGATTCTTCTGTGAAAATCGGGAAATGCAAGATGGCGGCTTTAAAATGGCTGCCGAGTTTTGTGATTATGGTCTAATTCTATTCAAAATTGGTATGTAGGGGTTTTTGGGGTCGAATATTATGCTTCTTTTGTGAAAATTGGAAAATTCAAGATGGCGGCCGATTTTTGTGATTATGGTCTGATTCCATTCAAAATTGGTATGTGGGGGTTTTTGGGGTCGGATATTATGATTATTTCGTGAAAATTGAAAAATTCAGGATGGCGGCTTCAAAATGGCGGCCGAGTTTTGGGATTATGGTCTGATTCTATTCAAAATTGATATGTGGCGGTTTTTGGGGTCGAATATTATAATTCTTTGAAAATTGAAAAATTCAAATGGCGGCTTCAAAATGGCGGCCGAGTTTTGTGATTATGGTCTGATTCTATTCAAAATTGTATGTGGGGGTTTTTGGGGTCGAATATTATGATTCTTTGAAAAATTGAAAAATTTGAAATGGCGGCTTCAAAATGGTGGCCGACTTTTGTGATCATGGTCTGATTCTATTCAAAATTGGTATGTGGGGGTTTTTGGGGTCGAATATTATAATTCTTCTGCAAAAATTGCAAAATTCGAAAAGGCGGCTTCAAAATGGCGGCCGAGTTTTGTGATTATGGTCTGATTCTATTCAAAATTGTTATGTGGGGGTTTTTGGGGTCGTAGATTATGATTACCCAATTTGATAAGATTATTCCATTTTTCAATTTGCAAAAAAATAAAAATAATAGTATAAAAAAAACTAAAAAAACACGCTTTAATAAATAAACCATACTAAAAAGTAGGAAATAAATGATAGTTTGAAAAAACTAAAAAACACGCTTTTATAGAAAACCAGACTAAAAAAATAGATAATAAGAAAAAAATGCATTTTATTTCAAAAAAAGCGTGGGGTGCATGGTATCAATTATTATATAGTACATTACACACCGAGGCGATACCATGCACCCCACGCTTTTTTTTAAATAAAATAAATGTTTTTCTTATTTTCTATTTTTTTAGTCTGGTTTTCTATAAAAGCGTGTTCTTTAGTTTTTTTAAACTATTATTTTTTTATTATATTTGCTGGATGTTCAACCTATTGTTTGTGTATTAACAACTTTTGTTCTACAATTTCTATAATATACTATCAGCCACTCGAATAACACCAGTATATTGATCATATATTCAGAGTGTTACATATATGATTCACTCTAATGAAACCATCATAATTGTTTTCCAGTCATCGGTTTTCGCGGAAAATGGGAATTTCATCATGGATATGCAACGCGGCTGAAGAGAGAATCCATGGAAATAGTTTTAACGCATCGTTGGAATCCCATTCAGCAGATGTTCCATTGTTATTTTGTGAAATATAGGATATTAATATCTGCACACATCGAGCAGACAATATATAGTGTTATCTGCTGAAAAACAGCAATGTACATGAGGATCGTTCTACGCAAATGTTTTGCAATTAGGATAGTTCTGTTAGGTTGATGATACGATAATAACTCTTGAAAATTAGATACGATTGTAACATTACCCTACTTTCATTATGAGAAATGAAATTATATTTTAAAAAACTGAAAACAACACGCTTCATATAATTAGAAGTTTGAAATAATGGGAATAAATTCATCGACCATAAAAATTTCCCAAATTCCTATTATACAGTGTCCGTCATAAAGTTGGCTACATATGGGAAAAAAATTGTTATTGAAATATCTGAAAACTCTAAGGGCGGTTCGTTTCTGCATATCTGACAACTAAAAAATCCGTTGCGACTTACCTATATCACGTGACCTCAGATTTGGCGGGAATTTTAAAAAATTGTCTGTGATGCCGAAAAATGGGTCAAAATGACAAGATATCAAAAAATGTTATTGGGAAAATGTGTTCGGAATTCAACGAGGACTCATGTACTGATTTTGAGTCATATATAAAAAAAAATCTAAAATACCATTTTATTGTCTACCCTCACTAAGAAACATTATACAATTCTTGTGTCATCTGGAAACAGCTTTGATAACTTGAATCACATGAGTTTGGTTCGAAACTAATCGAATACTTGTGGAATAGACATTTTGCGGGAGATTAATTATGAAAACACGATTTAGTCTTGTCACTAGGTGTAGTCCTGCCCTGTATATTGATGCACATTAGCTTATCCAATACTCTCAGTCCGTGAATAAAATTCGAACCAACTAATATTTGAAATTGAAACTGAATAAAACATTATTTAACCTTGCTGAATTTAATATTGGTTAGTAAATTTGAACTTCAATGACTTGCTATATTTTTGAATTTCATAACGCGTCTTTGAACAATGATCTACTTTTGTTGTAACAATAATAAATGTCATGTTAACAATTTTGTTGGAGTTGTCACTCTTCAAATGGCTCCAAAACCGAGAAAAATATAAATAGTATTGCTATATGGCGAAAATTACCATAGCACAAGAGAAGAAACTGAAATTCTCAATGGAAGGCATCCAGACCAAAATTTACATTTTACTACGATGCAAAAGTATTGCAAAAATTTGAGGAAACTGGTTCGGTTGAAGACAAATATGAAAAGTGTTCACGTTAAGCCTGTTGTAAATAATGAAAATAATGTTAACAATGTATTACTGACAGTCACTGAGACACCAAGAGATTCGACGAAAATTATGGCTGAAAAGGCAGGACTATCTCGATCCTCTGTTAGACGAATTTCGATGCAAAAATCATTTTCACCCATACAAACCAAATTTGTGCAAGTACTGCGACACAGGGATTATGACGCTCGATTTTATTTTTGTGCATGGTTCCAGGGCCAATATAGTTTCAAAGTGAATGTATGGTGTGGAATTTCGAATGAACAAGTTGTAGGTCCCTCCTTTTCTAGACAAAGTTCAAATGGCGACCGGTATTTGAACTTTTTACAGACCGAGATGTCCACATTTATCGACAACCTACCATTACAAGAGCAGATTCGTTTATTCTCTTAACAAGATGGGGCTCTCATTCATTCTACGAATGAAGTGCGGGAGTGGTTGAACAATGAGTTTGGTGAGTAGTGGATAGGTCGATATTCAGGTAATCCTGCTAGGTCTCCAGACCTAACGCCGTGTGATTTATTTCTATGGGGTGGTCACGTAGAATATTGAACATTGAGTTTTTTTTCCACATCCACCTAAACAATACTATATTCAATTAGGATAAATGATGTATTATTAGTTTTGATTACATAGAATAAGCTCATGTGCATCAAAAACAGGCATGACTACACCAGTGACAGGCTTAATCGTGTTTTCATAATTAATCTCCTGCAAAATATCTATTTCAAAAATATTTGATTAGTTTTGACCCAAACTTATGTGATTTACGTTATTAAAGCTGTTTTCAGTAAAAGGAAATAATATGGTCAATGACTTGATCTTATTATTTTCGACATTTTAGTACATATGCTGATGAGCGTGTTTTTCAGTTTTTTAAACTATAATTTATTTCAATATTAGTTCATATTGCAACGAAAGCGTGTTTCGAAATTTTTCGACGACGGAAGAAAAACTCGACTGATTTATCCACATGGGATTGAAGTTTTTATCAACTTTTGGTGATGAGTGCTGAGATCAAACCACCAAATCTTCGTAATGTAAATTGGAAATATTTTTTCTGACGATATTGGTTAGAATACCCGGTTATGGTTATCAAATTATCGAAAATCATTGGTTCTTAAACGTTGCAGAATTTTAATTGGATGTTTTAAGTGAGTGAAAATCAATTCAAGATTCCGTTACATACCACATTCATACATTTGTAAGCACCAAGCAAATTACTTGAAAAATTCAGATTCTTTTCCCCTCAAAAATATTTGAGTTTTCAGTTTTCATTACCCTAAAATTGATATTGTGAATTCATGACTAGAGCCAACAGACATGTTTCGAGCAATAACCTCGATTTTCTAATACTTTCATAGGAGGTCGATCATCATATTATGAAAAAGTGTTCCAATTAATGACCATTTAACAAACTTATATCGGTTTGTTAAATTCATTTATTCAATTGATATATTTCAACTACAAGTATTGTTGACCACCTTCATGAATTTTGGGGAGACAGTCGTGTTAGCAAGACATGAAACTTTTGGTGTTTTTGATATAATGACTTTTTTCCAAACCACCGTTACTCTTGGTTAAACTAATCAACATTCCAGTTAGAGTAAATAGTACATAGCATATGTTCCCAGCTATTTATTCTGTTGTGAAAAATATTATACACAGGGTGTTCTCAATGGTGAGTCATCTTTTTCGACAGGATGTAAAATTCGCCAAAAAATATCATTTTACCGAAATTCACCAAGAACCCCTGCATGGAAAAAATATTGATACATAAAGCTCTCCGATGAAATTGGTCTCATTACGGTCCTGGTATATTATATCTCTAGAAGTGCTAAACATGGAATATTTGTTCGGGAAAAATTATACAGTAGGTACTCCAAGATGCTGTGAAAGTACATTCAAGCTGGCTGCTGTAGTACATAAACACTCAACACTTGATTGAGCTACGCAAAAATCATTTTTTTTGGAATGCTAACATAAATCGAAGCTTAATGCATTATCTATAAAAATACAACAGATATCAATAACACCGCAGAAAAATCACAGGAAGTTTAACATAGACCTGAAGTTGAAATTATAGTACTACCATTTATTATTACAACATTGATCTGAAGTTAATAATGATGGATTATGAACGTTATTTCCTTTTAACATATGACAAGGAGCATTTCACTTCTACAATATTGCTAGCGAGATAGCTGTAGAAGCATCTATGAATGAATGCAGTTTAATCTGAAAAACAAATACTGCCAGACATACATTGACGCAGAAACATTTTTGCATATCATTGTTTCCCTGGAATCTGAATCTGAAACCTGTATCAATAATTTAGCCAAGTTTGTTTCCGCTTGAATTCGTGACAATGTTGTCGTCGAGACCTGATTGATCATTCCAAATTGTTCTTGTAGGGTCAGATATAGTTGAAAAAGCACCAGAAGTTGCTGGTTTATTCCTGAAACATTTGTTATCTATATTGTTTGAGGCAAGTGCATCTACATTGAGATAACCTGCAATGAAATGAATCGAATTTGTGTCATGCCAGATTTTTAGCATTGTTTGAAATTTTTGTAGAAATATTCCAAAATCTCTGGTTGGTGATCTGTAGGCACATGTCACAATAAACCTAAGATTATCTATTTTTTTTTTCAGCATTGCATTATTAATCTGCTGAAGTGGTCAATGACAGATACCAGGTTCATATTCAATAATTTGAACAACTGTTATTTGAAGTCGTCCTGCCAATGTTCTGTAATACAAAAAATGGGTCACTCAATATCTTTTATTATTTTTGAAGCATATTGTAGCAGTTTCTCAATGATTGGATATCCTGGTGACATAAGAACTTCTTTAATTGTTAATTTTTTCTCCTTTTTGACCTGGATTGACTTTTGAGTTTTGACTTTCTTGACAAATCAATAAAAGCATGAAAGACATCACTATATAACTCAAAATATTATTGTACACTTAGGGTCATCTAATTACCAATACTAATTGAATGTGTATACCATTCCTTTCAGTTATATTGAATCACCATGGATGACATTATATTTTCCAATATTCATTGATTTATGTGATTTCGCCATGGTTGCTTATTGTTTGCCATTACAAATAGAAGGGTTATATCGAATTCATTTCGACGAAATTCAATACAAAAACAATATTCATATATTGAAAGAATGCATTGTGAGGATATGCTTTGCTCTTCAATGAAGGTAGAGAATATTTCAAAATATATAATTTTTCCGAAACATGAACTAAAATGAATAATTACTGAAAATTTTGAAAATTTCAAGGTTTTTTCGAAGCATCGTGTATATTTATGCAGTGAAATATGTTTTCCATTATGATTTTGAGTCATACATTGCCATGAATTCTTCCTAGAAAACAGTTGATTTTGATTCCACCCATTTCCGTTCATTTCCATTTGAATTATTAGTAAATTTATGATTTATAAACTAGAGGAAGAGTATGATAACAATACGTTTATTCGAAAATTGTGATGCATGACGAGGAGTATGAGAACTTGGTAATAAAAACATCAGTAGTTATATAGGCTCTACAGAAACATATAAAATACCACTGGAGGAGCCAGCAGAAAGTTATATAGTGGTAACCAAGATGTTTTCGTTACTATGACTACAAAACCTTGGGTTGTGTCTGGATCTCCTATCACTGTTAATAAGCCGAGTATAGCCCTTAGGCTCTCACTCTTCAGACATCAAATAAGTGGGCCACGGCCGTTCACGAATTTAGAATTTGGTTGGTCAAGAATTAGAGACCGGTCTCTAGTCCTTGCCATGATGGTGTATCTCGAACAATGACCGAGAGGGAATTCCAATCGTAAAAATGTGAAAAAATAGTAATTTCTATTGAGGATGCAGCTCCGCTACCCTGTATGGATTAGTAGGTAACCCATCACTCCAGAGAGTGCCTGGGACGATTAAAACGCAAGGGTTCGTCTATATTGTAATCGGTGGCTTCCCTCACGAGCAGATTCTCGTGAGCTATTACACAATCAAATACTTTCTGATTGCGTTCTCTAATGATACTTCTGATAGAAGGCAGATTCAGGTCTTCGAAGATTCGATCGTTCCGCACGTACCACGGAGCATTCGTTCTCATCCGCAGGACTCTCATTTGCGCCCGTTCCAGGATGCCAATGCCAGACCTGCAGATTTGGCCCAAGGCGGCCGAGGCATACAAAATGACAGGCCTGAACATGATTTTGTAAATCGTGACTTTGTTTTTAAGGGACAGTTTGCTCTTTCTGTTAATTAGGGGATATAGTGCACAAATCTTTCTGACGATTTTGTCTCTGACAATATTGATGTGTGGTCTCCAGGTGAGCCGGCGATTCAGAGTAACTCCCAGGTACTTGACCTGCTCCGACCATTCTATCTCCCTTCCAGAGATAGTCACTTCCCTCTCCGGGTTGCTCCTCTTGCGACCCATCGAAATCGCTTGTATTTTTTCGGGATTTAGCTTTATCTTCCACTCCAGATACCACTGCTGGAGGTCGTCCAATGCATTCTGCAAGTAAACGACACCCATCAGGTGGTCAGCTGCAGAGGAAAGCAAAGCCGTATCATCGGCGAACAGAGAGACCTTCACATGTTCGCTTCTTGGAATATCTGACATGTAGAGGGCGTTTAATATAGGAGACAGTACTGCCCCCTGAGGAACGCCGGCCTCTATTCCTCCCGAATCCAAGAGAGAATTATCGATCCTGACTTGAAATGTCCTACCAAAGAGAAACGACTTGATCCACTTGATCAAACTCAGAGGCAGGTGGAAATCTATCAGCTTAGCAAGAAGGCCTCCATGCCAAACCCTGTTGAAGGCTTTGCTAATATCAAGTAAAACAATTAGAGCGCTGTTATTTGAGTTCAAGGATGAAATAGTGTCCTCCACTAGCCTCATCACCTGTAGCTCAGTGGAGTGAGCACGTCCAAAACCAAATTGTTCGTTGGGTAGGACATTTCTATCCTCCACTTCTTCGTCAAGCGTTTCTAGAACGATTTTTTCAGCCAGCTCAGCCGAACTGCAAAGCAGACTGATTGGTCGATGATTTTGTGGATAGGTCGGGTTTTGTCCCTCCGAGGCGCAGTGAATTATTATTAATATTCAATAATGACTGCACCTGGTTATCCGGGAAATACTCCTTAAGTTGTGTAGCTTTACTCAACACAGGTGTTCGTGATTTTCATAAAAGCCCCACTTGAGCTCTATAAGAGTAATATAAGAGAAGAAGACATAGTTCTGTAACTAAACTAAATGAACTGCACTTATAAAGGGTAGGCGACGAAATATTTACGGTTACCATTGTACTTAAAAAAAAAACAATTTTTCCAATAGAGAGGATAGTATTGTCCCAAATACGCGGACAAATGATCTGATCAGTGACAGTATATGAAAAAGAATTATCGTCTGGCATAAGTTTCCTGATATACTGGAAAACTCTTCTTCCTATCTTGGAAAGAGTTACTCAGAACAGGGAAATTTGATATGGCTATTGAAAACGAAAAAATATAAGTTGAAAATGGCACTAACAAAAAGCAGTCGCCATTCAATTGTTCCGCACTACTTTGTTCAGTAAAAGGATTTTTGTTTTCAGAAGAAATATGTAGAAAAGGGAAACATTATCAAATAACTCTCTGAATGAGTTGGGGTCCTTTCACAATACCAACCAGACGTAGCCAGTATGCCCTAAGTAAATTGTTTTCTGTTGGATATTACAAAAATAAAATTAATTTTCATCGTAGGTTTTCCAATTTTCAGGAACTTCCCTTCATTCAATATAAAATATCTCATTCAATTGAGGATGGTTACGTCTTCAACCGCCAGTGTTTTTTCCAGGTAGTGTTGATACCAGAAAATCTGAACACGGACTGGATACGTTGTTTTTCTAAAAGCAAGTTATTTTTACGAAACTGGGTCAGCCTTTCAACTGAAACAATACTTCAATTGATCAATGTGTACCACTTTGAAACAACGCAACACAATAATGCACTCTGATCATCAAATAATCAAAATTCCGCCAGGTATTTAACTCGAATGAGTCACTCAATAACATTAATAAAGAAACTATTCATCTGTCGCGAGAGGTATCCGCTTATATATTCAAAACATAATTCTAGAATCTTTGAGAAAGCCATTTTCGGAGTCATATGATAATATCCCGAGTCTATGACGTCATCGAAAATTCTCGACTGTTGCATTCGAGTAGCATGTGGAGGAAGATTGGAGAGAATATACTTATCCCGTTATATCTTATTTTGGTCATCCCGATCAAAAATAATTTTTTCACCATGATAGGGCTTCATTCTTTCGAAATAAGCAACGTCCATATCAGTCCTGCTGCTGCATAGTCGTGTACTTCTATCTCTTCGGTGCATGGTGATACGGGCAACAAGTTACAGGACATCGTAGTTTCCTTCTGAAAATAATGCCAGCCGGGGTAAGCTTGGTTGGGTCATGGACGGCTGTTCTGTATGCCATCAGAAATAGTGGAAGGTGTCTGTCCCAGTCCTCTTCATGTTTCTTTACTACCTTGGGAAAATGCTTTCCCATTGTTAGGTTGGATCTTCCAATTTTCTTGAATAAATTCGGCTCCAACTTCCTTCATTGGTCTCAATGTAGCTCCATCGGTACTCAGAATCTTGAGAAATGTTTTTCACCAATATCTTGTCTACTGGGGATGCTTCCCAGTCCGAAACGGCACATCATTTACTGGAATACTCCATGGCAACAACGATGTATTCGTTGCCATCATCAGTCACAGTGGAGGGTTCAGATACATCAATGGCAATCCTTCCGAATTGTGAGCTCACGTTGTATTTCTCCATCGAAGAACCTGGACCTTGTTCTGTGACCTTGAGTGGCACCGCATTCTGGACATCTTCTGCACCAGCCTTTTTCATTGTCCTGACATTGAACCTATGGAACCTCTGCCTGTTGTTGCCCAAAGTTTCAATGACTCCCAAATGTCCTCCTGATTTTCGTTCCTCAATTTCCTCCAAGACTTCAGTTATTATTTTCCGGATGAAATCAATTGAGGAATTGTGACCTTCCATCAGTTGATTTCCGTATCTATTTGAGTAGTCCATTTTCCATAACCAGGAATTCCGGTTGTACCCACATTGCCTCCAACATGGGATCTCTGTCCGAAATATCTCTCTCAGGTTTGTCCTCTTTGCATGGAAAAAATCTGTAATGTTTGAATTGGTTTCCTGATCCAGTCCCATGTGTGTGGTAGTTCAGTCGTCCTCGCGTTACAGTCTCGTTTGTATGATGCCAGCGACTCCTTTGCGGAATCTTGTTCTGTGATTTCTTTGGATGCTTTAGGATGTGGTTTTCTAGGAAATACATCTGTATTTCTGTTTGGTTGTTCTGGGCGATGTTCGGTATCAGCATGAAGCTGTTTCGTTTTTTTCCCTGATGGGTGGATTATCAATGATTCTTCTAACTCTCTCAAACTGAATGGGATCAGCAGCTCCGCTCACACTAGCCCGCATGCTTTTCAATGTATTGGCCAATCCAGTTGCCTGGCATCTGCCTGAAAACTCACGCGATGATCCTGTCCTCCTTGGTGAGTAGGAACGTGTAGGTGTCCTCCAAGGTGATGACAAATGTGGTGGCAACCTCACACTGCAGTCTTTCTGACAATACTCGCTCCTACCACACCTCAAGCAGGTTCTTTTCGATCCTTCTGGCAATCATGTCCTCCTAGAAACGCGAGGGTGTTCACCAAGGTGATGGTAACCTCACCCTGCAATCTCATTGAAAATATCCGCTCCTATCAAACCTGGAGCAGTTTTCTCTTGTCTGATTGTTTGTGATATAATTGTTAGGTTCTAGCCCATCCAGTATTCTGTGTCTTCTGCTGAAGTGGCTATTAGATTGATAGGACACTCACTTTCGGACTCTCCGGTTCATTTGTATTCCAAAGTCCTTCAATCCATCATTGAATACCTACCTGCACCGCCAATGTTTCCTTGATATCTTCCGAAGCTTCTGGGTTTGCAAACTGGATGAGTCTCTGAACGTCTGCTTCAAACTCCTGCAGACTTTCACCCGATTTCTTCACTCGTATTTTCAGCTGTGCCCAACATCTGTTCCTGAAAGGATGGTCTGAAACATTACTCCTCAAAACTACTATAAGTATGGTAGCCTTTTCTTTATCATCCCATCCATTGGCCAAATAATCAAATGCTGCGGATTACTAACTTTGGATGAGTCACTCAATAACAACAATGAATAAACTGTGCGTCTGCGCAGGTAATGCGCTCATATATTTGGAACATAAATCTAAAATTTCTGAGAATGTTATTTTCTGATCTTGATGATCCTATGACGTCATGAGGAATTCCCGACGGTTGCATTTGTGTAGCACGTGCGATATGAATTCCGTAACATGATTGATGAGAATAATATTGGATATCGGTGATGAAATTCAAAATATTTTTCCCAAGATTGAACAGAGTTGTCCAAACGATGATTATTATGAATAATGAATATGTTACTGCTCTTATATTGGTTGATACCTACTATTAGATTGTTCTATATGGCCCTATATATCAGACAAATCGGATTTTTCCGACTATATTGTCTATTAAATTCCTTCCAGATTCTTCAAAGCTTGTGAATAATTCTAGTTTATTTTACTGATGGATGATAAGCATATTATGATTATAGTCTACTCGACAAGTTGAAAATGGTCTAAAATAGAGATACTGCTCTCAAAATCAAATGTGACAGCTCATCGGATCCGGAATAACGCCTAGAAAAATGTGCCAAAAGCGTGTATTAGCACATAAAAAATTGCAAAAGTTATAAACAATTGAAGATGAAAAAAATGGCATTTCGTTTTTTGCCAATATTTCATAAACTATTAATATTTAAGAAATTTCAAAAAAAGATTCTGAAAGAGGAGGAGATTTCCAATGAAAAACTCCCAGCTCCCTAAACTCTATCTCTATTATTTATAATTAATTCAACGCTGAAAATGGGTCTCCGAGCGACATTTTTAGGTTGCGCGCGCGGCGTCAAAAGCGAGTACAACACACCTTTTCAGAACTATCTCATTATTTTCCGGTTTCCGAGGAAACATCGCTGGAAAATGTCTTTCAATAAGCCTCAAATTATTCACTATTATTCAATAGCTTGTACATTTCTTCTTCTAATATATATTTTCTCGCCATTGTAGAGAATAATTGCAACTTTCGTTTGAAAAATGCGGGTAACATACACGTAAACATGCATAAACACTTCTGCACTTCAAACTATTCTTGTTCAACGATCTTGTAACTCAATTTTTGATTAAAAGTACTTAATCCTATTAGAACAGTATGCTTAGCTGTCATGTTCTGCACACCTTCGCCAAAAGTGGCGAGCAAGAACCGAACCAATCAGTTTTTAGTGTGGGTGTGGTCAGAATACACGTGCTCAATACAAAGCAACCCGCGTGTTCGATCGTTTTCGGTCCTTACATGGATCTCTTGCCGTGCGTTTAAGTCCGCTTTCGGTCTCACGGACACAAAATATTTTTGCGTGTTCGTTCGTTTTCGGTCCTGAAAAGGTTAACAAGATCACGCCATAAAAGTTGAAAAAATATTCATACTCTGTTTATAATAATTTTTGTACTTGAACAAAAACAAAAAAATCCAAGTAATGTTGTTGAAAAAAAAATTTTTTTTCTCAATCATCATATTATCGTTTAATCAATACAGGATATAAATTGATTCGCAAAAAAAAAAAAATCCGCCATTTGTTGATCAATTTTTTATAAACAAATGGATTATTTCAATATTTTTGAGGAATTTTTTTTCCACAATTCCATTATAATACAAATATTATGATTTTTGAAAGAAAATGTTTCTTTAATAACAATTTTCAATTGTTTATAATCGTTTTTTTTTATATTTCTATTGTTTAAATAATTAGTTAGGAATTTTTTTCTCTAAAAATCGTAATTGACTCCTCTATGGAGTAACAAAAAACAATTCCTATTTATCATCAATTCCATTGTTTATTAACTTACCAATTTGTTTAACTTACCAATTTGTTATAAACAAATTTTTAACTTTGTTAGATTTTTTCTGAAACTTCTTAAATTTACAAAAACAACTATATGCAACAAAGTATAGAAAAAAATTCCCAATTTTCCCAATTCCAATTCCCGAAGTACAATAAAAAATTGTTTTTTTTTTCTACTCTGTTATAAATGGTTGTTTTTGTAAATTCCAAAAGTTTCAGAAAAAAAATTAATAAGTTAAAAAATTTGTTTATAACAAATTGGTTAGTTATTAAACAATGGAATTTTATAAAAAAAAAATTTTCCTTAATTTTCTTAGAAACAAAATAATTCCTTGACTAATTATTTAAAAAAAAATATTAAAAAAACAATTAAAAATTGTTATTAAGAAAAAAATTGTTTTTCTAAAATCATGATATTTGTAATATAATGAAGATGTAAAAAAAAAATTTTCAAAAATATTGAAACAATCAATTTGTTTATAAAAAATCTATCAACAAATGGCGGAAATTTTTTTTTTTGCAAATTAATTTATATCTCGTATTAATGAAAATACTATATGATGATTGGGAAAAAAAAAAATTCATAAATATCAATAGTTCAAGAATTATTGGTAAAAAACTAAATGCCATTTTTTTTCATCTTCAATTGTTTATAACTTTTTGCAATTTTTTATGTGCTAATACACGCTTCTGGCACATTTTTCTAGGCGTTATTCTGGATCCAATGAGCTATCACACATAATTTCAAGAGCAGTATCTCTATTTTAGACCATTTTCAACTTGTCGAGTAGACTATTACCTGTGCTTTCCATAAAATCGCCAGACGAATTGATAATATTTTGCATATTCATTTTGAAGTTGAAACTTGAATCCGAGTACTTCACTAGGAGAAAATCCAATTACGTAATTATATTTCAACTGATCTAATTAAACTGAGATGTAAGAGAATGCGATCAAGTAGCTACAAGAGCTACAAATAGAATATGTCAGAGAATTAATTATCCAGTTGCTGACTTACAGAAAGGTGATGCAAAAATCTATATGAAGTAGGAGTCCTTGGGGTTGACCATTTTGAGTTTTCAATCGAAGCGGAGCCGAGAAGTAACATCAATTTCATTGGAATATATATACGAGCAACTTATATGATCCGTTCATGTGGAAACATTAAACATCTTCATAAAAAAATATGTTTTTATTTATATATAATTTTGTTTTCGCACTGTTCAGGTACCTAAAATTAGAAGTAAAAAGAATTACTGGAGCAGTCGGTTAAATACCAGAATTTTGTGTGTATGAATGAATTAGTTTTTGTTTCTCCGATTGATCAAGTATTATTGTTGTTGACTTCGTTTTGGGAAAGTGCTTATGAAGGAGCGGCTCTGTGACGATCAAGGATTCCAACGCCATCTGGGAATTTCATAGTCAAGCAGTATCAGCTGTCTGCGTTGGGAGATACTCGAAATCTTCTGCAAGTCAATCCTATGACATGTCGAAAGTACTTCATTATATATTTTTTAAAATTTGAATCTAAATATTGAGAATCATTCATATGACTCTTAAGATATTCGCGAGATATTAATAATAATAATAGTAATATTAATTTTCCATTAGACACATGAATAATATGTATTGGAATAGTTAAAGTACATACAAAGCCGCGCCAGGACAATTCACAGTGTGGATAACACCGTTGATAATAAAACAATAGCAACAAAATACAACACAGGTACATTTACATACTACGAATCATAATTTTTTTTCAAATTATAGAAACAACTCTCAATCAAATAATTTTTCAGCAAGTTACTGAATTTTTTGAGGTTTGTCATATCTTTTAAACACTTGGGGAGCTTATTGAAAATAGTAAGACCTACCACTGAAGGACAAGTTTATGTTATTTCATATTGACGACACGAAACATGGACATCACGTTTCTGTCTAGTGTTCGAATACTGAAAACTCAATTTCAACTATGTACCAATTCAAATCAGATTATCTGAATTAAATAGCAACCTCAATGATTTGTGTAGATTTTATGGGTTCACGATTAAATCATCAATACATTTCATAAAGTGAATTTCCAAAGAATTTACATCTTGGATTACCTTATTCTGTTAAACTTGTACCTTAATATGCAGGATGTTTCAAATTGGCGGAATTAAAAAAATACATGAAATTTCGCGGATTAAAAAAGGGAGTCTGTCTTGATCGAAAATCAGTTATGTTGAGACAAGCTCCAAATAAAAAACACGAGAAATCCATGATATCTATTTGAATAATATTTGTATTTTTCCCCGACATGTATATTAAGTTACAAACAAAACTGAGAAACTGAAACATGAATCATTTCACAAGGAAGTATTCATCTATTTATTCCTTATCAGCTTCAGGATTCCAACAGACTGCAGTTTACAACAGTCTCCACTGAGTACATTAGAGTTTACCTCGATTTTGGATCAAAAGTGGGAATGTACCATACCTAACAATACCCACTAAGTCTCCAATATGTTTCCGGAAACGCAAATAAGTACAGTGAAACTGATCAATATCTGAATGTGTTATAACATGGACTCATCATAGAGATTGAAAAATACTAAGACATGTTAGTTCTAGGAGAGCATATATAAAACAATTGTCTACCTCTAGTAGGCTACGCGTGACCTAGAAAAGGAACCGAGGACAAGATATCTGGAGAGTCAATTATACCATTAGCTATTTTGAAGAATAGAGGTTGTTATGCTTTCTTCTATTTTCGAAAGTAAGATATTTGAACCTGAAGCAGGTTTCTTCCAATCATGTCCTCCTAGGTACGTAGGAACGTGAGGATGTTCTTCAAGGTGATGACAAAGGTGGTGGTAATCTCACCCTGCAGTCTCATCAAAAACGTTCACTCCTACCATACCTGACGCAGTTAGTTTTCTTTGGCCTGATTGTTTGCGATTTCATTCTCGGATAATATTTCACAAAAAATCTGCTCCATGCTGTCACTCTGTGTTTCCTGTTGTGTAGGCTCTTCGATCGATACCACTCTCACTTTCGGACTTCAGGAGTTGGAAGCCGTTTCCACCTCCAAGGAACCAGTGCCTCACTTCGGTTCTTGAAGTATATCAATGTCAAGTTCCTTTGTATTTCAATTCTCTCGATCCATCAATGAATACCTGCACCGCCAATTTTTCCTTGAAATCCTCCGAAGCTTCTGGGTTAGCACCATCTGCTCAAACTCCTTCACCAGATTCTTGCAATCGTGTTTTCAGGTGTTCACGATGTTGGTCACCGTATCTCAATTCTAAAGCAGTAATTAGGTATCCATACTTGCGATATTGCTCTTCTGTAAGTGCCGTAGCCTATTCTTTATCGCCCCATCCTTTGGCTATTGCCGCAGCTTCAGAATTCATATGTATCCGGATGATATTTGGAATTCTTCACACAATGTTCATAAACCTACGAACAAACCTGGGAAACTGGAACATGAATCATTCCACGAGGAAGTAACCGAAAGCGAACCGAGGAAAAGATCTGGGGAGTTATTCACACCATTAGCTATTTTGAATAATATATAGAGATTGTTATGCTTTCTTCCATTTCTAAGAGTGGGAATTTTGAACCTGAAGTAGGTTCTTTTCGATCCTTCTGGCAATACCGTCCTCCTAGGTAAGTTGGATCGTGATGGTGTTATCTACAGTGATGACAAACGTGGTGGTAACCTCACCCTGCAATCTCATCGAAAACGTCCGCTCCTACCACACCTGAAGCAGTTTTCTCATGCCTGATTTGAAGCATTATTCTTGGCTTCATGCTGTCACTCTGTGTTTCCTAATGAGAAGGCTCTTCAATCGATACCACTCTCATTTTCGGACATCAGGTTCCGAAAGCCGCTTCTTGTTCCAAGAAACGAACTAGAGCCTCACTTCGTTCTCTGAATTTCGATGTCACTCACTCCATCAATGAATACCTGCACCACAAGTTTTTCCTTGACATCCTTCGAAGCTTCTGGGTTCGCAAGTTGGATATCAAATCAAATCAAATCAAATCAAAATATGCTTTATTGTCGATAAAATCTAGTTTTGTGGACAAAGTTAAAGTTAAACAGTACAATATAATTATGGTTATATACGCACAAGCATGTAAAATAAATAAAATAAAATGAATGTACACCTATGAAAATTGTTATCTGAACATTTAGTATAGATACATATACATATATACAAACACATACATTGATTAAAGCTGAATACACTTTGTAGTAATAAAAGAGAAGAGATTTTTATTGAGTGTATATTTATAATTAATTACAAAGGCTTTGAAACATCATCAGTGCTCCATAAATCAGGTAGGAATGTAAATAAAAGAATGTTTATAATTTGTAGATGTTTTTGGTTCGAAAATAAAACGTGTTGAAGATACCTAAGACTATTCTCATATGGCTTAGGTATCTTCAAACTTTTTCGTTGCGAACCATCTACAAATTATAAACAGTCTTTTTTATTTTACAATTTTACATATGACATTATACGTAGTCAAACCACAATTAATTATAAATATACACTTGATACAAAAATCTCCCTCTTTCACTTTAAACAATACATATCATTTAATAAAATGAATGTTAATCATGAATAAAATATCGATATAAAGAATGAAAAATGTTATTCGAGCATTTTGACAATTTTTCTTGTAAGCATCGCTCTATAATCAAGTATACAATACAATGAAAACAATAAAATCACAAATGAAAAGACAGTTCCCCTTTTTTGAGTAGTAGATGTCATTGTAAAATTCTTGCAAACTATAATAGGGTCTGCTCACGAGTAGTTTTTTAATATATTTTCTAAAGCTTCTCTAGAATGAGAGGGTGAGTGGTTATACATTTTGACGCCGTTATAGAAAATGGAGTTCTTCACCAGGGATGAGGAAGGCAAGGGTAATTTCAAATGATTTTTTCATTTTTGGCGAGTATTATGACACGATGAAATATTTTCAAATTTTTGAACTATGTTTATGTATAAGACAGACAGTTCCCATAACGAAGAGAGCCACAACTGTCAATATCTTTTTTCCTACAAATAACTGCTTACATGAATTGCGTGGTCCCAGTTTGACTGCTCTCTCTGCTCTCTTTTGCAGTTCAAGTACTGACTCCAGCAGACTGGAGTTACATACCTCCCAGAAAGGTATAGCATATTTCGATTGAGATTCAATTAATTCATAATATGCGGTCATAGCCGTGACAGTACCAAGCTCCCTTGAAATAATCCTCATTGCGTAGCACCCTGGGGAGATTTTATTCTCCAGTTGTTTGACGTGTGCTTCAAACTTCAAATTGCTGTCAATAATAAGAACCAAAAATGTTGTGCAATCTTTATTTTCAATCATCTCATTTTCGAGGGGTATATCTTCGAAAGTACATTTGAAAGTTACTATATTTGTTCTTCTTATGTTAAACGAAAGGAGATTTGAGTCGCACCAAGATTTGATTGTATGTATGTCTCTGAATATTTCATTATTCAAATCGGATACGTTTCTAGACATCTGCTTCAAACCCTGCACACTCTCACCAGATTTTTGCACTGGTGTTTTCAGCTGTTCTCGATGTTGGTCACCGTATCTCAATTCTGAAGCAACAATTAGGTCTCCATACTTGCGATGTTGCTCTTCTGGGATGGACTGGAACATTGTCGAAGCAGGTCTCCACAGAGCCACTGTAAGTGCCGTATCTTTTTCTTCATTGTCCCATCCATTGGTCATTGTCAAAGCAGGTTCTTTTTTATCTTCCTGGAAATCATGTCCATCTAGGTAAGTAGGAAGGCCAGGGTGTTCACCAAAGTGATGACAAACGTGGTGGTATCCTAACCCTGCAATTTCATCGAAAACATCCGCTCCTATCACATCTGAGGCAGTTTTCTCCTGCCTGATTGTTTGTGATATCATTGTTGGTTTCCAGTCCATCCAGTATTCCACTGGATATCTGACTGTGAGTCTCCTGCTGAGGTGGCTCTTCGATCGATACCACTCTCACTTTCGGACTTCAGGTATTGAAACCTCGTTTCACTTCCATGGAACGAACTAGAGCCTCACTACGTCTTTCAAAGTCTGTCAATCTCAAGTTTATTTGTATTCCAATGTTTCCCAATCCATCAATGAATACCTGCACCGCTATTTTATTTCTAATATTTTGGGGCTTCTGGTTTGCGAATTGTATAAGCCTCTGGGCCTCTGTCCTGACTCCTGCAGACTTTCCCAGATTTATGCAGGCCCCCTCAAAGATACTATGAGTGCTGTTCTTTCCTTTATCGTTCCATGCATTGGCCATTGCCGCAGCTTCAGAATGCTGAATGTGGCATCCCTATCATGGAAGTATCGTACCTTCAGCGAGGAAACTTTCATTTCTGGTTCTATATCAATTGCTGTATTGTTATTGAATTCACCTCTTTGACCACCAACACATCTTTCTCTGCTCCTTTTCCATATTGCGCTAACATTATTCTGTTATCTCACCATAGATTATTTCCGAAATTGTGTATCCTATCAACATCTTCCTCAAGGCTTTGATGTGCCCTCGGTTCTCTGGACAATCTTTGCGAAAATGATTTCATTTGTTTTAATTCCTTGTTTTGTTCTCAAAAATGTCCCTACATCTGTCTATTTTTTTCTTTGTTTCTGTTTTGTCGCCGTTCTTCGTTCTTTGTCGACGTTTCTCTTCCCTTGTTTTTTTTCCGAGTCGTTCCTCCTCAATAATTTTATTTCCAGCCTTCGCCTATCTTGGTAGAAAAAATGCTTGATTTCCATTAGGGCCTCCATTTCGTCGTAGGGTGTATTTTTCGTATTGACCATTAATTGTTCTGAAATAAGTCACTAAAATCCCAATTCCGATACTTATAATTGAGAACTGGGACAGTCTTTGAATAAAACAATACTCTCATTGATTACTGTTCGTTTATTCCGCTCTGAAACAACACAATTCAATAATGCACTCTCATACTCAAATATTGAACATGCCGCGAAGTTTCAACTTCGGATGTGTCACCAATAACATCAATGAATGAACTGTTTGTTTGTCGGGATGATCCGGTCTATATTCAAAATGTATTTCTAGAATTTTAGAGATGGTAATTTCTGGATTCATTTGGCAATATCTCATTTGTGTAGCACGTGCGAGATGAACAGGGCGGACACTACTAATTCCGTCATATTATTTATGAGACTACTTACGGATAGTCTTATATATTATCGGTGATGAAGTACAATTCGATTTCCCCTAGATTGAACAGAGTTATCCAAACAATGAAGATTATGAATAACCCACTATGAGATTGTTCTATATGGCCTTATATCTCAGCAAAACAATTCCGATTTTTTCGACTATACCGTCTATTTAATTTCATTCCAGATTTTTCAAAGCTTGTGAATAATTCTAGTTCATTGTACTGATGAATGATAAACATATTATAATTACCTGTCCTTTCTTTCTATTCGCTATACGAATTGTTTGATTATATTCTGCAAATTCATTTTGGAGTTGCAGTTTGAATCCGAGTACTTCACTAGGAGAAAATCCAATTACGAAATGATATTTCAACTGATCTAATTAAACTGTGATGTAGGAAAATGCGCTCGACGTTCGAGCTTCGAATAGAATGCGTCAGAAGATTAATTATTCAGTTGCTGACTTTCAGGAAGGTGTTGCGGAAATCTTCACGAAATAGACGTGTTTGTGGTTGACCGTTTTGAGTTTTCAATTGAAGCGGAGCGGAAAGTAACAACAATTTCATTGGAATATATATATGTATATATATATATATATATATATATATATATATATATATATACGAGTATTTTATATCACCCGATCTTATGGAAACATTTTCCATCTCAACGGGAAACGTTTTTATACTGTTCGAAGTTATAATTTTCTTTATGATTGATCGAATATTGGTGTTGTTGACTTTGTTTTGTGGAAGTGTTGGTGAAGGAGGGACTCTTTGACAATCAAGGAACCCGATTTATCACGGTTTCTCAAACTCACCCATACAGATAAAATAATATGGGATTGAAACCAAATATTGTGATACACAAGGACGTCATTTGAGAATTCCAGACTCAAGCAGAATCAGCTCTCTGTCTTGGGAGGATACTCAAAGTCTACGTCTAAGTCGATTACATGGGATGATGTTTCATCCCCAATAACGCTTTCCCATATTTTAATGTTTTCTTACAAACTAGTGTAATGAAGTGTTTCATTGATTATGTCTATTAGTTCTCACCTCAACAACAACCTTGTGTTAGCAAGTTGATTTCATTGTGACAAGTTACTTGTTTTCCTAAATTTGTTTCTTGTTCATTCCAGATGTTTCGATAATAAAATCAAAGTTTTTACTCCACCAATTTTTTTTTAATTTGAATCTGTGTATTGAAGATCCAGACTCCCAGGTTTCTCGTAGAATATTGCTAAAAAACTCAATTTCAGAATGTCCCAAAAATTATCTGAATCCAATGACAAACCTAATAATTCATGATAATATCTATCGATCAAATCATCAATAAACTACAGAAAGTGGATAATCCAGCAGATTTTCAAAGAATTTACCAAAGGAGGAGTCTTGTCTGATCGAAATGGATGTTTCACAATCTCTACAATTATATGATAGGTGTTTGAATATCTTGAATCTTTCACGCGATTGAATCGATGTTATGAAATTACTAGTGAATTTTGGGAAAACTGAAACAGAAATTACTTACAGGATAATGGATATTATAATCGAACATATTTCAAATAATAATTCATTCAAATCAAATATTCCACAAGTAGACCCCTAAATGGGAACAAACGAAAACAATACAATCGTGAATTTCTTTATATACTCAATTCAGTGCTAATATTTTTCTTCAGATACTAGAAGTATTTCCATTCACAACGAATACTCATACAGTCAAGAACGTAAACTCAACCCCGCAAATTATTTTCCTAACCTATAGGTATGTCCACTGAAATACATCAAGTAAATCAACAAGCGATAATGAATCAAACTATATTTTCTAACAAGTATTTTTCGAAATTCAATGGTGATCAAAATAGGCCTCTGCTCTACAAAAAGGTGGAATTGTTACGATTTTTCATTGTAACATTTGCTTTTCGCAAAACGTTCATTTGAAAAATTTCGTGCACAGTAATATGTAATATAACAGCAAATAGATCACTTTTAGATCTGTTAACATTCAACTAGTGAGACTACATGACAATGCCATGAGTAATCCTTTCATTTCCAAAGCTCGAGGGATGCTCTAATTTCCACCGCAGGATATTATTTGAATATATTTTAATATTGGGGCACACCGAATAAAAGAACTGTCTGATTCAAACCCTTCAAAACAAACTAATTTTTATGTCAAGAAATGTCATATGTCCTAGGTGCAATGGAGTAAGTGTGTCCCCTGGTGGACGTTACAGAACAACAAAATGGAACTGACACTCTTTGTCTGATCTGACCATACTACAGAATGGTGAAATATATTGTTTCATAATTTTGAACACAGCTGAATCTGAACTGAAAATTATAGAAAAATTTGAATGATTTTCTATTTGGGAGAGGAAGTTGAAATTTTCCATTTCTGTTCCTGGCTCGTGGGTATTGATAGCTAATCAATTATACCATCCCTCTACGGAGCAGAAAGACAGCTTTGTTAAGAGGTGAATATAACTTTCTGATTCCTAAAAGAAATTTTTTGTTTATTGAACTTTAAACCAATGAAATAATCGATAAAAAACCTTTTCAAAAACAAGCTTTCATTTGAATGCAATGAAAAGTAAAAAATTATTTATTTGGATGTGTAACGTAGGTTATTCCGTGAGTTATGGATTCAAAAGCTTGTTGCGCAAAGTTTTCAGTTCGAATACAAATGTCACAAGCTCTTGAATCTATTACTCACGGAATAACCTAAGTCACACATCCAAAGCAATAACTTTCAACTTTTCAGTGCATTTGAATAAAAGCTCGTCTTTAAAAAGGTTTTTTATTGCATATTTTCTTATGTGCTAGTCAGTAGTCAAGTACGCCTCAATCCATATATTTTTGTCAAAGCATCGTTATCATAAGGCCTTTTTCCTGTAAGCATCAATGAAGATACCATCTGAAGATTAAATCATCCGACATCTTGAAGTTGCCATCTTGAATTTATGATTTTTGACTGAAAATGAATAATCTTCGACTAAATTCATGATATACGACAGCAAAAACCCTGACATACCAATTTTGAATGGAATCGGGCCATATTTTCAAAATTCGTCCGTCATCTTGAATTTGTGAATTTTGATAACCCCCACATACCAATTTTGAATAGAATCGGATCATAATCACAAAACTCCCCCACCATTTTGGAGCTGCCATCTCAAATTCATAAATTTTGACAAAAAATTCATAATCTCCGACCCCAAAATCCACAACATACCAATTTTGAATCGAGTCGGACCATAATCACAAAACTTGTCCGCCATCTTGAATTTTTGAATTTTGAAAAAAAATTCACATTTCCGTTCCCGAAAAACTCCACATACCAATTTTGAATCGAATCGTACCATAATCACAAAACTCGTCCGCCATCTTGGAGCCGCCATTTTGTTTTTTCTCCATTAATTTCATAATACATTGTCACCAGATTTATGAACACCCGCCAAACTTCAGCTCAATCGGATGTCGGCAAGAATGACAATGACAAAATGACATACGAACGAAGCAATTAAACATAAAAGCTTGTAAAAAAAAACTTGTTCAAATAACTGAAATTGAAAGTAAGTTCGTCAGACATGTTTAACAAATATATCTTCATTTTGTTTGATGCTGTAGTTCTGCAAGGTCGTTAATAACAGATCGTTGATCACAGCTAGTTGATCACAACCCGGTATTCACAGATCGTAAATCACAAATTGTTGATCAGATTCTATTCATCAGATTTCAGTGATCAGATTCCATGAACAGATCATTAATCATCAATTGGATTTTCAATCCAGATATAAGATCAATAAATACACAATAATGAATATCACTAGTTAACTCTTTGTATACACGATAGACTGGGGGAATTGAGTATCCCATAGGAGGCATAGAATCCGAGGATCCCCAGAGCCAAGGAGATTTTGAAAGCCTAGATCATCAATTATTAGATCTAACCAAATATTGGTTATTGGGATTGGAATGCCAAGGGAGACCACAAACAAGACTTCGTGAACGGACCCGTAACAACGGAAACATGTAAGGTTTAAAGCATTTAATCAAGTGTTTGAACATGAAATCGTTATTTATTAAACTAGTGTATTAATGGTGGCGATCAATGATCAAGATATTTTATTAAACGACTTGATTACAAAAATTTTCCGTCGACCTCATTCCTGGGGTCAACGTGCGAAGGTAATATGATTTGACATCTGTATAATATTCGAATTCGTGTATTTTCAGTTGCCTTTACCACAATTATACCTTAATGGACCAAATCGACCATTTACAGTTTATTGGCGATCGATTTCGGTGTATGTTTGGTTGCATATATCAGATTTATGCATTAAAAGAAAATTTAAGGTTAATAGGGGTCATTAACGATCAATTTCGTGTGAATTAAACAGACTCGTTGATACGAGGTCGACGGATAACCATATTTGCTATTGAAATTTATTTGGGTACCCGTCAACTTCAGTTAATGGGATGAAACAGTATTCTGCCAAAGATTATTGTTCTATGAACAAGATCCCTCACAGAACAGTTGGCGCGAAAAAGAGATGAAATCCTTGAAATTTACTACAATGTTTACATGTCTGTCAAAAATCAGATGACTGCCCGATTTTTCTTGAAAATCTGGTAATTTTTCCATTCGTAAACGGCCTTTTTGGGATCTTGGAAACTTCCACGAAGGAAGAAGAAAAGGTAGGAAAGTGGACTGATGTCTCTAGTCAATGAATTGACTTGAAAATTGGGGGCTTTGGAAAATTTCCCCGATGACATAGTTTCATTAAACTTTCCAATACAAACTATTACCTAGCCATTCACTGCCCATCTCTGCCGGACTATTACCTCTCTAACAACTAACGACCTAAACAAAATCAGAGAGTTTATTGTAGATATTATAAAATATGTTGATGAAGTTGAGAAATCGATGAATCATGGTCTCCGACAGTCTAAGCGGCTTCCAGCTATCTTGGAATGACTTATCCGGAAAAGGTGAGCCCTACTAACAAAGGCGAGTAGAGAAAACAATCTGAATCAGTTCTTCTTTCATTTTTCAGTAATACCCGCATGAGATAATCGGAGGAGGGGGATCTAAACCAAGAAAATGGTCGGAAGAACAAGGCACACTGTCGAAATCGATAAGGCTAATGACTATTATAAGTATGCTTATCACTTTTTGATAAACACATGAATTTCACAAGTAAGCGTGGACTTTTCATTCTATGAAGATATCTCGACTTTGGCTAGTGAATTCCGAACCATCACAGAGGATTCCATGGCTCTGTAGAAAAAAATATCCACTATACTTAGAATTTTCCATCTCCAAATAAAATATAATTATAGTCAGAAGATTCTCATCTCATGGGCAAATGAAAAGTAGTTCAGAGAAGTTACAAATTGATTCATACATATACGAGTCATTTTACTACAAAGATAAGTAATTGGAGTTCTTTCAAGAAGATAGTCGTGTGTTCTGCCAAAATAGTGAACATCTCTTAATTTGCCCAAAAGCTGAAACACTATCAGGTTTCACAATTTGGTTTCTTTCACTCAGATAGGACTCGAACCAATTGAAGCTTCGTCCTTTGAAGCTGTAGAGATGAAGCTTACGTAACAGTCAATAGCATTAGATATATCAGAAAACACTGCATCGCTCACTTCCTTCAGACTAGAATATAGATTTTTCAGAAAGCGAATTTATTTATTGAAATTATTCATTCGAATGAGAATATTTTATATTGTGAAGTATGCAACTCGAAATTTCAAAAAAATAATGAATAAACTATTCAAATGTGAGTTTGATATATTAGAAAAATATTTTTTCAATGATGTATTCCTACCAAAATGAGTCATTACATCATTCAATATTCAAAGTTTAAAGCACAAATATAAATATGAAGTAAAACATGTTTCAATTTTTCAGAAACTCCAAATTTAGGATTATTGATGGTATTGTCAGGATATGTCTGGGGATATTAAATCCCATTGTGAGTACTTTATTATTGAATAGCATATGATTTTGTTCCACCCCGTGTTTTCTGTTTCATGTATTGCTCACAAGAATGTATTCCTGCACAGTACTTACATTAAATCTCTTAAGGAAACAGAGTAGTTTTGACATTGGCCCACGAGACAGAAGTATCAATGTACAAATTTATTTCCCCGATATTCCAAAGGATGCCACAGATAAGAGGAAAAATTGAGGTATGCTGATTTTTTAAAGTAACATAGATGTCACAAAGGCGAGGAGAGAAAACAACCTAAATCAGCTTTTCTTTCAATTTTCAGTAACACCCGCATGAGATAATCGGAGGAGGGGTATCTAAACCAAGCAGTTGGTCGGAGGAACAAGGCCCACTCTCAAGATCGATAAGGCTAATGACTATTATTAGTATAATCATCACTTCTTAATAAAAACATGAATTTCACGAGTAAGCGTGGACTTTTCATTCTATGAAGATATCTTGATTTTAGCTAGTAAATTCCGAACCATCACAGAGTGTTCCATGGCTCTTTAGAAAAAATTATCCACTATATTTAGAATTTTCCATCTCCAAATCAAATATACTTATAGTCAGAAGATTATCATCTCATGGGCAATTTTTTTAACAAAATTAAATATAAAAGTAACGATAAAAATATTTGACTTGCTAGTTACAAGATAAATTACAATCACAAGTTGAAAAAATTATTACAATGGGCAAAGGTAGTTCAGAGAAGATACAAATTAATTTATACATATAAGAGGCATTTTACTACGAAGATAATTTGAATTCTTGCGATAAGATAGTCGTGTTGTCTGCCAAAATAGTGAACATGTCTTAATTTGCCCAAAAGCTGAGAGACTATCACTGTTCACAATTTGGGTTCTTTCACTCCGATAGGACTCGAACCAATTGAAGCTTCGTCCTCTGAAGCTGTAGAGATGAAGCTTACGTAACAGTCAAAAGCTTTAGATATATCACAAAACACTGTATCGCTCACTTCCTTCAGACTAGAATATAGATTTTTCAGAAAGCGAATTTATTTATTGAAATTATTCATTGAATTTTAGATCTTTAGCAACTCCGCTAGACATACTAGAATTAGACCGTTTGAAAAGTTGGGTTCCGTTTTGTCCCTGGAAAACTTAGGGCAAAGTTTTGCCGCTGTCATACTGACAAAAACACAGTCCTTTATGGGATTTTTTGTGTATGCATTAACTTGTCTAGTATATAAATAACTACACTCAACAATAACCTGTTTTCATTACATTTTCGTCAATCCTAGCGAAGTATCCATGGAATAGATAGCTTGTCATTAAGAACTTAGCAAGAACCATGAAAAATGTAATAATGTATTTATCTGAAACCGATCTTTGAATAGTTACAATCTAATGTAGATCTTTTTGGTTTGATCGTCATTTGCAGATTCAGTGATCCAGCCCTTTTTGAGAATTTCATAATTTAATATAAATACATTGATCTAACCTAACCAACAACAATGGAGTCCATATTATATATCCATCGTCAATAAGTGAAACTCTTCGACGCATTCTCAAGACTGGAACAATCATTTATAAATCATGAAATGTTGAAATTTCATGCCTATATAAATGAGAACATATTCTCAATTATTCTCTTAATATTTCAACCTATTCGAAAACCTTGATATTTCCTACATTTTTTCAATACGAAAACACCCGAAGGTCCGAAGCGTTTCCTCGTGTACGATCCCCGACACTTGATGTCACATGACAGGTTTTCCTGACTCCTAATTGGCTAAACCCAATCTATACCAAACTCTGATTTTATATGGATTTTATGAATGAAATCAAAAGTGACAGCATTTGGAGGATTTTGATACGATTTCACTATTTCATTCATGAATAGGGTTAGAGATTTCTCTTGTTACTACTCTACTCTTTGATTCTGCACTGATTTTGAAAGTCACAAAATTATTCTGTTTATATGAATTCTACAAAAGTGTTTGTTTATTAAAAACCAGGAATTGGTGTAATTTCAAAGGTTCGGAGCTGTATTATGTGATTTGGAGAATGTTTCTTGTACAGTGTGTTTATCTACAGAAATTGATGGAGAATAAGTTGGGTAAAGTATTTTTAACTGTAGATGGCATCCAAATTTCAACTTCATGAAACCAACTTCATTTCCTAGAAAATATAAATTTTTGGAAATTCTAATCATGTTCTTAATTGAACCACGGAAGAAGAGTTAGCAACTCGCACCTTTTTAAAAAGGATTATTTCATAAGTTTGAAGAAAAAAAACGGTTATATTATGAAGGTACAAAAGATTGTTTTTTTTTTCGAAATAATTCCTCAAAATGGTTGATCCTACGACAAGAATACTGAATTTTCTATATTTTTTCAATGACTTTTTTTCTGTAATCGTCCAATTCAATCTTTTCACAATAACATTATGTTGATAGCAAAATATGTTTCAAATTGTTGCCTATTAATTTCTTTTACTGCCACTGTGGCATCAATTTATAATTTATACAAAGATTATTGAGATTACTGTATGTATTTTTCAAGTTTTGTTCCATGAATTTTGTAACAACCGTTTCACAGAGCAGGTATAGACTGTCTCTCATTTTTGTGTTACGAAATTTGCTATTCCTCAATTTTTGGATACCCAAGTAATATTGAAAATTCTCCAGGCATTTATTTCATTTATAAAGGTGAATTAATTAATTCCGTGGATATTGTACATGGTCTACAAGACACAAACTAGGTTTATGTTTTTAACGTGGTTGAATATCTTTGAATATCAAACCTTGTTCGGGAAAAAGCCAATATCTTTGCGCACCTATTTGCTGAAAATTCCACTCTGGATTCATCGGGAAAACAACCCCCGAACATTACACCTATTGACAGTCACATGCCCGAGATCACCTTTCGCCAACGTACTATCAGAAAGATTTTGCCGATTGTTCTCAAGAAATGTGCCCCCGAACTAACACCTGTTCTTTGCAAGTTGTTCAACCACTGTTACAATTTGGGGGTATTTCCGTCCAATTGGAAAATTGCAAGAGTACAGCCAGTCCCCAAAAAAGGCAAAAAGGCCCTACCTAGCAACTACAGACCTATCGCACTGCTATCTATTATTTCAAAGGTCATGGAAAGCCATCAACATCGAGCTCATGAAATATCTGGAAGACTCCAGGAATTGTCAACGATAGGCAATATGGCTTCCGCCATCAGAGATCAACTGGTGACCTGCTCGCTTACGTCTCACATATATGGCAGCTATCTATTGAAAAGTATTGAGAAACTTTAGCTGTGGCATTAGATATCCCAAGGGTTCGATCGAGTTTGGCACCAGGGACTCTCGCCAAGCTTCCGTCTTATGGCTTGCCCTCAGCTATGTTCTCTGCTTGCTAGTTTTCCTCAAACAGGTCTCTCCATGTAGTGGTCGATGGAGTTTCATCTGACACTCTACTCATAAATGCTGGTGTTCCGCAAGGATCTATTCTCGCACCAACACTATTTCTACTTACATCAACGACCTGTTGAAAGCAACTTCATGTCCAGTACACAGCTTTGCCGATGATAGTACCTCCATACCGCTTTCTCCAGGGCCCCTATATCAGCCCGTGAAACCAGAAATGAACGAGGAAGAAATGTTAATAATATAAATATGGACTTAGCAACAATTCTCGAGTGGGGATCTAATAACTTGGTAGAATTCAATGCAAACAAAACACAAGCATGTTTTTTTCTCTAGAGAAGCTGATCTCACTGTGCCTAACATAACTTTGTCAGAAGTAACCATACCACTGAAGTCATCCATATCGATGCTTGGTATTACTATCAGCAATAACCTTTCCTGGGAAAATCAGTAGGTCCATTGCCAAAAGTGCATCCCAAAACTTGGTTTTGTTTCGTGCCAAGAGCATTTTCACCCCACTCAGCTGCTTATGATCTATAAGGCACAGATCCGACCTGTCCTGGAATACTGTTCCCATATTTGGAGCGCGGCACCTAAACATATCCTGAGGCTATTGGATTCTGTCCAAAAAAGGGCAATTCGTCTCGTCGGTGATGCCTCGCTTACAAACTCACTCACTTGTCTGGAACACCGTAGAAAAGTTGGCGATTTGTCTCTATTTTATAGATATTTTCATGGGCGATGCTCTTCTGAAATATCAACAATCGTTCCTGCTTTGGCAGTCCCTTCGAAACTAACCCGTCAAGTTCAGTCATCACACCCCTTCGTGGTCATTTTTGGGAGACCTGCAGAACATCACTTTCCAAAGACTCGTTCATCCAACGAACAGCGAGGCTTTGGAACTCATTGCCTAAGGAGGTGTTCCCCGAGGCATACAACCTCCAGAAATTTAAGAAGAACACCAACTCCAACCTTCTTTCCCTTGGTTCCCACGATGTTCTCTGAACATTACAGGATATCCCTTTTCGTGGGAACCAGAAAATAAAAAAATAAAAAAAATGTAATCATTTCAGCAGGCGGTTATCTCATATTCAGTTCGAATTATTGAAATATTGATGGTTATCACCGGATTACCAATCATCAATTGCTTTTCTCGTTGAACGAATTATCTATTGAGTATATCTTAACGAGTACTCAATGGATCACCAATTTTAAATTGGGCAAATCATCAACTGATACTCAAGACTAGGGCTTCCAATGAGTTTCAAGGTGCGAAAGATGCATATAAACGTAGGCAATTTTGGAAAACAGGGGAGCCAAACGAAGAAGCAGATATTTGCTGAAGTTTTTGAAACGAATTTGCGTTATGCCCCCTCCATACGACTTTCTCTCTCTCTCTGTATGTTTCTATTGTATACGATTCTGTGTGACAAGCGTCTAGCCGTCGCTCAAATGATTCCGAAGGTCTACGAAACCATTCGAACTGCTGCTCTGCTTGTGGGAAATTTAAAATGATACATGAGCCGTAAGATATCCATGCGAATACAAATCGGATATTATCGTCGAGTGGTAATACGTGGGAGATATTTTTCTTTTCTTTAATATTTCTATACAACGTGTGTTCTGATAATCATATCCTTTTTTTACGAAGGCGTATAAGGGCCAACAACAAAATATTTTTTAAAATATTAGGAATTGTCACTTTAAAGTGACAATTGTCACTTTGAACTGACAATTGTCACTTCGAACTGACAATTGTCACTTTGAAGTGACAATTGTCACTTCGAACTGCAATTCACTTAGTGACAATTGTCACTTGAACTGAAATTGTCATTCGAACTGACAATTGTCACTTTGAAGTGACAATTGTCATTCAAAAAGGACATTTGATGCCAACTGCTAAAAATAATATTGTTTTTCAGTCAATTTATGGGCATTCTATCATTTCACTTATACCATTGAAAACTTTATTCATGTTGAAAAATAACAAATTCTCTTCAGTTAATACAAAAGATTATCTATTTATAACCCAAAAAGGTGTACAAAATAATTGAGATTTCATGGAAACAAAAGTACAAATATTCAATAATTGTGCATTCTATCATTTCATTATACCACTTGAAAACTTTATTCAAGTTGAAAAATAACAAATTCTCTTCAGATAATACAAAAAAGGTATCTATTTATTCCCAAAAGGTGTACAATAATTGAGATTTTATGGAAACAAAAGTACAAATATTCAATAATTGTGCATTCTATCATTTCACTTATACCACTTTCAAAACTTTATTCAAGTTGAAAAATAACAAATTCTCTTCAGTTAATCAAAAGGTATCCATTCATTACCCAAAAAGGTGTACAATAATTGAGATTTTATGGAAACAAAAGTACAAATATTCAATAATTGTGCATTCTATCATTTCATTATACCACTTCAAAACTTTATTCAAGTTGAAAATAATAAATTCTCTTCAGTTAATACAAAAAGGTATCTATTCATTACCCAAAAAGGTGTACAAAAATAATTGAGATTTTATGGAAACAAAAGTACAAATATGCAATAATTGTGCATTCTATCATTGGTCCAAATTGAAACTGAGATTCTTCTTGTGAAATCAATTTGTTATAATAAAAAAATATATTTTATTCTTGATCGAAAATGACTTCCTTTTCGATAAAAACTATTTCAGAAAACCAATTGAATTCTCGTGGAAAATCTCCTATTTTGTTTAAATAAAAGAGCACGTGTCCGTCCGAGACATTTGAGAAAAACTCCATTCATTTTTCGAAAGGAACTACCCTGTATACAAAATGAAATGTCCATAGGAGGCCATCAAAATGAAACAGGTTGAATATTTAGTAAATTTTTCAACATAGGTATAGGAGAAAGTATTGAAAAACTTTTATAGATTGTGCATGTCGAATAACCTCAAAATCAATTGAAATTTTACATGATGGCCAGTAAGGCAACAAGTTAAAAAAACTATGAAGATGGCAGAATTTCGAAAACAGTTAGAATCCAATACTATGGCAAGCATTTATTCGAAAATATCTAAAATCCCCTTTTTTTTTTCTATATTCTCTGATCAATTTATAAATATCCTATTTTCTCTTCAAATAACTTAAGTTAAATAGAGTAAGTATTTTAATACCAATAGATGAACTATTTAATTTTTTCGCAATTTTATTAATAGAACCATGTAAATAACACTTCAGAAACTCATTCTGAGAAAACGCCATCAAAACAACCCCGTCCAGAGTATTGCAATCCTCATACCGAAGTGAAAATTGTTACTAGAGTGACAATTGTCACTTCGAGATTCTTAATTGTCATTAAGATTGTTCGAAGTGACAATTGTCATTCAAGACAATTGTCATTAAAGTGACATTCAGTCTGAAGTGACAATTGTCAGTTCGAGTGATAATTGTCACTTCAAAGTGACAATTGTCAGTTCGAAGTGACAATTGTCACTTCAAGTGACAATTCTAATATTTTAAAAAATATTTTGTTGTTGGCCCTTATACGCCTTCGTATTTTTAGACATAACTTCCTATGTTTATTGTATGCCAGTTGGATTGATAGTTTACATTGAATATGTGCCGTCAATTTGATTTAATATAACGAATAGTATTATCAGGAATAAAATACCTTCCACTGTGACGGAGGAGTTTGGAATAAGGCTGCATAGGTATAGTATTGCATGGTATAATGATAATTAAATATGATGGAATAAAAAACGTCAACTTTCAATGGGAAAAATATTGAGAAAAAAGAAACACAAAATGATGGATTCATAATATTGATGGCACATATCCTGGTACCTCGATATTATTCATAATTCTCTATTTCATATCTAATTTTTAAAAAATAAAATATTAAATTAAACTTTTTGACTTGATTCCTAACTTCACATTATTTGCATTGAAAAAATTCAGATTACAGAGAGAGAGAGAGAGTAGCTTGGAGGGAGCATAACGCTTTTTCTTTACGTGATGAAAAATCTCCATATCGAATTACATTCGGAGTTGAAGAAAAACGGCAATGAACTAAGTTCCTGACGGGGATTTCCCGACCGCACACGATTTTTCCGATGAGACAATGACGGTTCAAGTTTCTCAATAACGAGTTTTGGCCAATGAAAAAAAATGAAGCCCGTCTGATTTCGATGCTGATGAGATACCAGCTAAATCAGATTCATGTGTTATATATAGTATTCCCTGTGAATGTGTTACATAGGGCAAACTCACAATAGGTACCTAGAAACCAGAATATATCAACACACATATGACTGCTATGAAAATAATAGAAATAAAAAGAAGTAACATCACTTGTGTACATCATTTTGAATCGTCATGCAATTTTGATTTCGATTCAGTAAAAGTTTGGAAACAATATGGTTCATCTGAAGAGATTGTTGGGAGAAATGATTCTAAATTCTCCATGATAATTGCGTGAACCAAAAAGTGAAACACAAAACCTGACAAAAAAAACACACCCATATTCTAATAAGGTTAAAAAACAGATTTCTGAATAATGATACCCAAAAGACTTGTTTTGTTTGGTTTTTCGTTCTCTTTATCTATGTGGCGCTGAAATATTTCAGGTGGGATGATCAGTTGAATATTGACCATACACGGTTTTGTGTTGTTTCATTTTTACGTGTCTAATTTGTGCCAATGTGTTTTTATCGATCAGAGTTTGTATCGAATACTCAACAGGCCAATGTGTTTTTATCGATAGAGTTTGTATCGAATACTCAACAGTTTTTAAGTTGAATCCATGAGCCGGAAAAACTTGATTTCAAAGGTGGGTCATAGATGTATCCTTTGTTTCAATCCATACGTGAATATTGTCATTTCGGTTTTGATAAAGGAATAAATTAATTCCGAAATGTCAGCGATTAAAATTAATTCCCGTTAAATCCAACTATAGTTGATTTTAAAGACATAAAAATAAATCGACCAGGATCATGAAGAATAAATAAATAATTGAAATATTTTCGGAAACATAAATTGCGGAAAAAGAACCGTACTCAATTTAAAAAAAAGAAAATCTGCGGATTAGGCCTACTGAATATACCACATTAAAAAAAACGCGCCGTTCACTCTATCTCATGGTGCCGTAGAATGAGTTGACTTCAAATTCACAAAATCAAAATTGTTCAGTGAATAGCTACAAATGATTTCTTGAATTGAGAAAATTAGCAGTGGTCGATATGTTGGAAGAATTTCCACGTTTCCGCCGATGGAACTCGTTCATCAGACCTACAAAAAAGTGTTCATTCAAAAAATGTGAGAAATTCAGTCTCCTTCACATGAATGTGAATATTTTTGTCGTAGGAGTAGGAGTAACCGTTGACGCATTATTTTGAAAATGAAAATATCTCGTAATTTCAATCCAAGATGGCGAATCGCGTCGACCACTTTCCCATCACTCCAATCGAAAACTTGGGTTTTCCATCGTGGCCCAAAATTACATCGTTGCACCTTTTGTAGGGCAAAAACCCTCACTGACTGCACCATCAATGCTAATTGAATGACGAGCAAATACCAATATATCACCGGAAATATTACCTGGAGAAGTCTAAACGACCCGAAAGCTTCTTTTCCAATGTTTATTCTAGTGAGGTGTTATATACACTGTGTAAAATTGGAAAAATTACCAGTGGGAATATCTTGGAAATGAAGAAAATATATCAAGAAATGCCAAAACCCTTCTAAAAGCAAGTTCGATGAACCACAATACACAATAGCATCCATATAAGATACATCATCGGAAAGCTCTCTAAAATTCTTTTCAGTAGTGGTGTGGAGGTGTAATTGTCAAAAATACTCAAAATACTCAATTCATAAGTTTAGTTCTTTCATCTATCACTATCTCTCATTAGGTAAGTTCAGACTGACCTGGTTATTCGAGTGTCAAGGTGAATTCAATATGCGTCTTGTACAGTGGCCATTGAAAGATGCTCTTGAACAATCGAATCATATTTCCTAGAGTACTGAGGAAATCTGACAATAATTAGTTCCAAGAGTATTTCAAAAACGATTTATTCCGATTCCCAGTAAATACTCAACGTGATATCCATTATTCCTCATACAATAATAGGCCTGGTTTCAAATTCTTTCGTCAGATTTGCAAAAGTTTCGTGGGATATATTTCGACATTATCGACTAATGCGATCCTCAAGTTCTTCAAATGAGACTGGATGAGTTTTATGAACTGATGATTTCAGATCACCCCTTTTTTTTGAGGAGTCAAACTCTCTCCTTCTGATCCAATCGTTGATATAATGATTATTCAACCATTTTATCATGGGTGAAATTTCGTAGTTTCAAACATTATAAAAAATCGTTTCCCCAATTAGAATGACATTGATGAATATGGTCCTATATCTAGATGTTCATGTTGAATATTCTCGAGTAGGAGTAAGGTGATCGGAATGGCTCTTCAGCCTCTCCGTACCTCGACCTATAAGATCTTCAAGTAACTTGAGCCATTTGCAAAGCAGCACTTGACGATTACAGAACAGGTGAGATTCTTGCAGTAATGTCGCACTTCACTGTCTGATCTATCTATTTTTTTGAGGTGATATCTCAGATGACAATATCTGGTGATCAGTACCGTTACCAGTTTTAAGTCTTTTTAATCAAACTTGGAAAGATGGTGAGCTTCCTTTGGCGATGGGCTCAGAAGCAAATTATGCTTGATGTTGGCTTTGGAGACATCGCAAACGGCTTCAGAGCCAGAAAAGAAGGGAGCAGACAGCTCCGTTCTTGGCAAAGCCATCTGCTTCCTTATTGCTCTTGGTTGCCTTGTGACCTGGCATCCACCACGGAGTGGCCTGATTATCCATAGCCAGTTGTCTCATGGAGAGTTTGCAGTTCCAAGTCAGTTTGACTTAAGAGTTTCAAGTGCTGCTTCGCTTTCCAATTGGTTACAGATTTTTGCCCCTCTTGAGCCTCTTGCAAGACAATCCTGGGCTCAAATTTATATAACATGGATTTCTGCTTGGAAATTGTGGGGCTTCACCGAGGAATTTTGAGAGCCTAAAACTTGGTCTCGTTACTCCCACTTCAGCCCCTTCGTCCATCTTGGATCCATCGGTATTAGGAACTGATGCCATCCCTTCCTAGTTCAGGCTCGTTCGATGTGCATTTTACATCTTTCTGTTATATTAAGTTGGTTGTTTATGACTACTCCAGAATGTACCCTGAAGTCGTGCCAAGCTGGAATATTATCTGATGGTTTGAATCTGAATTCTAGGGAAATATCATCGAGAAACAGGTTTCCAGCTTTCCAGTTCGATATCTGGTGCAGTCTGGGGGCACTCATTTTTGCTTCCTCCATAAAACACGAGTGCAGTGGTGGGAGGTTCAGAATTACCCCTAATCTGCAGTGGGACATGCGAATATTGCTCCTGTGATTCCCACACAGGCTAATCACTGCAATTTCTGCTGCTTGATTTGTGCCGAGCACTATTTCTGGCCAGCACACTAATGAAGCATATGTGTCCATGGGTTTGATGATCGATTTATATGACCAGCTTTTAACCCCATATCTTGCCAAATATTCTTCGGTTTGTACAGGTTGCCGCTGTAGCTTAGGATCATTAATTGTCGATTATCCTGCGTGATTGGCAATCATGTTTCGTTATTCGGCTGATCTGAGGTGATTTCACCATTCATATTACAGTCTATTATGTTCTCCATTGCTTCAGAAAAATGGACGTGAGACAAATGGAGCAACGTCTCCCAGACTTTGGTATGAACGCCTCGGAAGCCTCACTCCAGGCTTTCGGTATGCATCCGAAACTGAAACTGGCCCTGAACACCCCTTTGAAAATGGTCTCTATCATCTGAAGATAATTTCGTAGTGAGGCGAGACATATTCCGTCCTCTCTGGCGATTCAAAAGGTTGAGGTTTTCAATAACATATCTGATTCCTGAGGTGGCGAAGATTTTTTCCGCTAGGCTCCTGCTGGATCTGTCGTGATTCTCCTCCAGCAGCCTTGGATCCAGGAATGAATACATTCATAATACTACTCCTTTGGTTTTTTCATACCCTCCGTTCTGTTTTCTCCCGTTATGCTCTTTGAAGAAAACTTTCTAGATATAGTTCCGTAATCTTCTCGCATATCTGTCTCCATGATCTCCACTTGGAATTTTTGAGTTCCTTGTTGTTCTCAGTATAACCTACTTTGTGGTCATCTCAGTGTCCCTGGCTTCTGGCTGTATTGCAGAGTTTCTTCTCCTGGGTTGGGCTAACTCTTCATTCCACCAAGGCAAGTCGACTATTTTTTTGGGGCAGCCGATTTTATATGCTATCGTTATAGCATTTCGAAGCTGCTTGAAGGATGTATCTTCCTCAGCTGAGTCGATGGATATTTGTCGGTCCACTAACTGCCTCTCGAGATGCTCTCCATGAGCATCCAAGTTGGCCAGTTTGGCTGTCCTGTATCCCTCTGAGCGTGTTTCTGATGAATCCAGGTCAAATCTTCTGTATTGGTGTTCCGACATCTGTGAGTCATCAAATACCTACCAGTGGTGATTGTAGAGATTATTCTAGTTATGTTGTTGCAATAGTTGAAGTTGGTGGTGTTTTCCACATGATTGACGAAATCTCGACAGAGACTGAAAAACTGGATGATTTTGATTGTCTCATTTGAGTTTGTAGGCATTGTCTGCTTGACTCACCCTGTATTGATGGTCTACAGGTGGTCAGCGACATGAGGTGGTTGAGATTTTTCCATTTCCAAACAAACATTCACAAAGTAACCTTGTAGTACTTCGCAGGATTATCCTTCGGATATAATCCAATGCTCGTCGAAGCAGCAGACAGAACAGTAGTTATTCTCGGATGGATGGATGGATGGATGGATACGACCGAACATACTTCTTTCTATAGGTTTTAGTGGAAAGCAATCTTGAGGAATAGGACATTTTCCATAGTCTGTGAAATTAGTTCCCCCTTTTATGTCCCATATTTCTATCAGGCAGTCATGAATATTTTGATTTGCTGAAAAACTACTGATAAAATTTATTTTGGTGCACCAATTCTTCACAATGGGTGCCACCAGTTTTCTAACCAAAACCATGTACCGAATTTTTCGTTACTTCCTTATACATAACCAATTTCTCATAACTTTTCCGGTTATCTTTACGGTGGTACGGGTCAGTAGTCACCTCAGGTTGTGAAGAATGCGCTCTTTATTATTGTCCCTTGGGAACGGTATCATGACAGTTGTATTCATGTCGTCAAGCAGTTGTTTTTTCGATAAGTGCTTTTAAATAGAGAAAAACCCGAGAATGTTTTTTTTTGAAAAAACAGGGAATTGGTGATTTGTTCGAACCGAAAGAATGATCGATCTCTTTCTTCGATGGAACCTCAACAAAGGCAGGTGTGGTGAGTGAATTGATTTGGTACGTTACGATTTAAATTGAATGGCTATCATTGTTGAGTTTGGTGGAGTATAATTATTTCCTTTATCTTGCAATTAATGTTGTAGATTATTAACATTATTTTTTCCGCTTTTTATATGCTTGTAATTTTCAAATTCATGGATGGTAACTGAATGGTTATTGTTAAACGTCAGGATAAATTCTATTCTTTCAGATTTCCGTCACTTTGGAATTATCAGTGAATTTCCGATCAAATTATTTTCATATATTATTTTATATCCAACATATCGTATATGATACACCCTTTGGCTAATTTCTATCAAGGTTTATTTGTGTTTTGGATTTGAGTAAAGAAAACCACGAAAAAAAAAATATTTCGGCCATTTTGTCAAGCATTTCACTGCACATATCTATGTGGCTGACCATTTGGGACTAATTTTTTTGGGAAATCAGTTCTACGCTTTTCCTTTTTAAGTACCAGATAATTGGTAGACTAGTGCTCACTTCACCGTACCAGGGGATCATTCCAAGGATTCCGATTGCAAAGGGTGTATTCGACTATTCTGGGACGGTTATGCAGTTTACCTTATAGGACAGCTATCGGGTAAGCAATTTTTTTATTTAATTTCATGACTATACATTTATGAGATTATTTTGGTTTTCTCTTGAGGAAGAATTGCTTCTGGAGAGGGTTGTACCTCTGGCTTAACTAGTCTCAGAACACTCGATATAATATATTCATCAAGCATAAAATTCTATTCACATTTATTAAGTTCCTTTTATCGATTTACTTCATTCAATTCACACTGAGGGTTATTTGATTTTTGATCGTTGTAGAATCAATTCATTTCAGTTACTACCTTGTTGCCAAGAGCAGGGAAATTTCATTCAATTTTTTGAGAATTTCCTGGCTTATCGATTCGAAAAGGAATTGCCGCCTTATTTCGAAATTATCTTTATCTAAGAGAGTTGTGCCCACTGAATGACGTGCGGTCTCCTCTTCTGTTAATCTCTGAAAATTCTTCAATGGAAAGAATTATTCAACTCTATCTTTCTAAGAGAGTTGTGCCGACTGAAAGACGTGCGGTCTCTTCCTTCATATCTTAACTGAATAGTATAATTTTGCTCTAGGGCCTGATCAATATTTTGGTTCATAAAACTATATTTTCCTATGGTACTTGCTTCAACATAGTATATTTTCACTCTGGCAATATTTAATTATATTGCTTTAAAATACTATATTCTTTCTCTGGCAACTTCAGAGTATTTCGCTCTAAAATACTATATTTTTTCTCTGACAAAGTTTTGGGTGAGGTTTGTTTGTTTGGTTCTGAATTTTGCCCATTGTTATTAATTTTTGTAGATTATTAAAATTAATTTGAAAATTTTAATCCAGAATAGCAGATTTGATTGCTATTATCTTTGTTCTTTCACTGTTATCTTCCAGTCTAATATATGGACTGAGGTATATTTTTTTCTTGTATGCTATCATTTGTATCTATCTTTTGACTCTAGATTGAAATTTGAATCATAAAAACTTGAGGTTCAAAGGATATCCTTCGTTCTCCCCTTTTTGTACAAATTTTGATTCCTATCATCTTCTTCGCATGATATATACCACGGAGTGAAGCCACCTACTGAGGCAGAAGGACTGGTACCCTAGGAGGTCATACAGCACATCAAATTCAGCCTGGTCCGTGAAGAGCAAACCATCTCACGCTAACAAGGGGGTCTAAAAGTCAATATATAACCACCCACGACCATATTCGTCATCGTACTTCTGAGATCAGTTTCTTCGTCGTACCGCTGGGACCAGCTTCGCATAAACCAGCCTTCTTCATCTCCCTCCATTGACGACCTCCGCAGGTATATACTGTGTCACCAACATCTAGAGGAATCTTGACATTTGTAAATGTTCAAATTTGATCAGAGTCAAACTTTTTAATACTCATGTAATTTTTTCAATTGTATCATTGAATTTTTTCACTCTTCAAGTGATCTTGTTAGTTATTTCTCAAATTCTACTCACTTGTTGAAGTTTTTATAATAACCAGTAATTTTTCTAATTGTCTGGAATAAATTTGATTTCTTGCATATTTATTTGCCTTTCCATACAAGCTAGGTGACATTTATTTAATTTTGTTTATCTTCGGCTTTTGTCTCCAGCAAGCCTGGCGCCCAACTTTTGAACTAGTCAAGTTGATCAATGTATAATTTTTTTAGTGGCCAAATTTGATAAACTAGGAAAAGTCATTGATTGAACCTTACTCACGGCCTAACCGTATCCATCTGAGCAGCCTATCGGCAAACTAATTTCATCTTCTTAAATTTGAATCAGATACTTCAAATTTGGGGTTCAAAAATAAAGGGTGTTGCAACCATGAATTGAATTTTCTCAGAATGTGAACTAACAGTTCCGAATATATAATTGAATATTATTCATCCAGAATTGCCCAGTTTATTTCATCTTCCAGAGGCACCCCATTCATTCTTCTCAGCATCGATATTTATTACCATAATTGTTATTCCCAAGCATTCATTTATGATTTACTCCATGTGGAAATCAATTCCATATGATGGTTATTGTGAAGGATCCCTGGAGTGGAAATTAAACTTAAAGTGTTCCCCAAACAACTCCTCTTCCATGAAATCCATTAAATTTCGACTACAATGGAACGATCAATGATTTATTGTCACTGCTTGCTGCATCGATAAAATTCTAATGTAAATTTGTTGTACCTAAATGAAAGGATCCCACTGTCTTGAACACTAATTTAAAACTGTCTCGATCGACATTATTTATATTGCGTTAGAGCTTGGCGTTCTGAGACAGCACGGAGAAGAAAAACGAGATTCTGAAGCCGGAGTTCATTAATTTTCCAATGAACAACCGTAGAGTAGTCTTAACAGGAACAGCGGCGTGGTCCTGTTGAAGGAGGGTTTAGATTCCTGGAAATCCTTATAAATAAGAGAATGAACATGTTTCTCTGGTGGGAGGGAATCCACACCAACCACATTATAACGTGGTCGATTCAGATGATGAAAACACTGCCTACTAATACATGATACATAATATAAATCTGTTATAGATGGTACTGAGCTAATTCCATAGAAAATGAAAATGCCCCATTTCTCAAATTGTGTCGAATTGTATTGGTGAGAAGATAGTTATTTGTATGCCAAAGTCGTGAAATACTTTTTCAGCGTACCGAAAGAAAAGTAATCGCCGAGGCCGTTTGCGGCCGAGGCAGGATGATCTTGAGGTCGCTGAAAAGTTCCGCGGTCATGGCTTACACACTATTTTTTGTGCGATCGTCAAAATTACTCAACTGGATAATTTCAAATAAATATATTATTGCTTTAAAATCGAGGGCAGTTCGATTCAGTTAACAAAGTCACAGCGTTGCTATGGAAATGATTTCGTTGAATATATACAAACCATTTAAGCAGTTGTTGACAAAACGAAATTATGTCTGATACTGATAGTGATATTTTAGTATCTTGCACTCCTCCAGAGCTGAAAAATAAAGTGAATTCGGAGTTTTCCGTTTAAATACCTGAAAATTCTAAACGTCGGTACGAAAAATGTTACAGCGAGTTGAAAGTTTGGTGTGACAAACATAATGTTAAATAATCCTTGTCATTTTCATATTTTCGAAATGTCAACTTTGGTTTGGCGGCCGTTGCTGTGGGTAACGGCCGCGAAATTGAATTCCGCGGACTGTGTTGAGAACGCGAGATACCCATTTCGCGTGCGATTTCACGAAAAACATATTAACATTATCTATGGTACTGAATGTATTCCAGTTTGTCATGATTAACAGATCTCTATTATTGTCTGAAGATACAGGGTAACCCAGGATTTCGTGCAAGCTCCATAACTTTTTTTCTGTCAGAGCTATCGACTTCATATTCATTCAACCATATGTTAAACTATGAATCACATCTTGGGATAATTAAATAAAGGAAGTCCCAAGATTCGATAAACAACTGAGATCTTTTTTTTTCAACGGCAAACACCTATTTCTGTTTCGTATTTGGATTCACCAATGAACTGTCGATATAAAGCACTCAGGTTTCTCCGGCTCATCCGCAAGGGTTTTTGACTTATGTCAATTTCTGTGTCGTGCCGTGCATAGACCCACAGAAAAATTCATAACTTCAGAACCATTCAAGATAACTTGACAAATTTTTCTCCAGTCGATTCACTAGGAATTTGCTCATGTTTTGTGGTGCAGGCGAACTGAAAGTCGATATTCCATCGCCTACTACGATTTTTTTCAAATGATAAATTACAAATGACAATAACTTGACTTTTCCGAATGCAACACTTTTCATTGCATCAATGCATGGCATTTTCCAGTACCTTTTTGTCGTTATAGAGTGTGTGGAGTTCACTCTGTGATGTTTGCGAAATTTTTTGAAAAAAAATAAGAAATCGACTAGGCTGCTGGCATGAAATTTGACACATCCGTGTACTTTCGATAATTGTAAACGTCTAATTGTTAATAATGAATTTCACTCGCGAAGAATGAGTGAATATGGTGTACTGTATTGGCGAAGCTGACAGAAATACTTCAATGGCATGCATGAACGTGGATTAGTTCAGGAAAATCCATAAGCAAGAACTCCAAGGGTGTCCAAGAGTTAAGAGATCGGTTTGTACTCACTGGTGGTGTGTCTTATAACAAGAAGGAAATTGTTGGTGGTCGGATCAATGAGAAAGTTTCATTGATGCCACCAGAAAATTCCCACTCAAACACTGGAGAAATAGCAGCGGAAACGATTATTTCACGTATTGGGAACAGAGTGATATTGGAACCATTAGTTCCACCATTATCATCTAAACCTACATCAAGAATTGTATGGTAATGATTTTGCAAATAGACTTGCGCTCTGTATTCAAATGAAAGACATGATTGATGAAAATTATAATACTTAAACAATGAAAATTCCTTACTGGTTGAGGACTGTTGATCAACAAAGGCGATAGTCGCTTAATATTTGAGGGGAGAAGAATTTCTGAATTCAATGGCGAATTCAAAAATGTAACGGAAATGGAGGGTTGCCATTTAAAAAAGAAAACTCAGTTTCGTATCTTATTTTGGGCTCTTCTTTGGTGGTTCGGCACGTCGGCAAATGGGCAGTATCTGAGGAACCTTCAAACTCAGATCACCAACACATACATGTGGAGATTGGCTATGCCAATGAACCTGCAGTTATGTGTCGGGATCCCAGGAAAACCAACTGGCCGGGGTGCCGGGAGGAGCTCAGGGCAAATCTCACAAATTTCAAAAATGTCAAACCTAACTCAAATACAATTCATGAAATAGAGCAAACCTCCCTAATGTTACAGGATGCCATAATAACTTCATATCATAATAACTGCCCTTTGAAGCGCAGCACCACTAAAGGTACAGTGAGCTGGTGGAACACCGAACTCACATATCTTAGAAATAAAACGCGTAAACTATTCAATCGTGCGAAAAAAACTGGTGACTGGGAGGATTATTCCAAAACTCTCACAGAATACAACAAAAAATCAGAGGGGAACAAAGAAAGTCATGGAGGAAGTTCTGTGAGGACATAGAACAAACCTCAGAAAGAGCAAGACTCCACCGCATCCTTTCCAAAGACCCCATCAATCCGTTGGGGACTATCAAAAAACCCAACGGCAATCACACCAATACTGGAAGGAAACTATGAAAATCTTGCTCAATACACACTTCCCAGGATCCACTGTCACCACAAATCAAAACCCTAGATAGAAATCCCTGCAAACCTTCATTTGAGGGCTAAAAGGGCAGACTGGGAAGTGGCTAAGAACGGTAACTCATTCAAAAGTAGTGTGGGCAATAAACTCCTTCAAGCCTTACAAGTTTTCGGGCCCAGATGGAGTATTTCCCATACTACTTCAGAGCGGAGTTGAATATCTAGCACCAGAACTGTGCAGACTGTACAGGCTGAGCCTAGCATTGGGATGGCTACCTCAAACCTGGAAAACTGTAAATGTGGTCTTTATTCCGAAACCTGGACGAGACTCATATGACTAGGCAAAGGCATACAGACCAATAAGCCTATCGTCGTTTCTTCTGAAAGGCTTAGAAAAACTGATAGAGACATAAGGAAAACCGCTCTTGTAGAACGGCCTTTACATCAAAACCAACATGCCTATCTAACAGGGAAATCATGCGAGACAGCACTTCATCAGCTTGTTTCAAGGCTTGAAGAGTCTCTAGCAAACAAAGAAATTGCACTATGCACTTTTCTAGACATCGAAGGAGCCTTCGACAACACCTCCTTTGAAAGTATGGTCTCTGCGGCCACTCGAAGAGGCATTGACGAAACCACCTGCAGGTGGATACACTCAATGCTTCATAATAGACTGATCCAAGCCAACATGTTCGAGGAAACAGAGCAGGTTGAAATTTCCAGAGGTACCCCACAGGGGGGCATACTCCCCCCCTTCTGTGGGACATGGTCGTAGACGAACTGCTAATTTCTCTGAATAACCAAGGGTATTACTCTCAAGGGTATGCAGATGACTTGGTCATCCTCATCAAGGGAAAGAATACTCGAACAACCTCAGAGCTAATGCAAAATCACTGAGACAGTAGAGGAATGGTGTACAGGAGAGCCTAAGGGCAAATCCGAACAAAAACAATTCCCTCACCCGGAGAGAAACATGGGAGATCTCATACCTCCCAGACTATTCGGTGAAACATTACAAGTAGTAGAGCAGGTGAAATATCTAGGGCTGATTCTTGACAAGAAACTAACCTGGAACCCGCATCTTCAACATGTAACCAACAAAAGCAAGATAACCTTCATGATGTGCAGGAGAGCTTTTGGAAAAACCTGGGGGCTTAAACCGAAAGTCATGCACTGGCTTCACACAGCGGTAATAAGACCAAGAATAACTTATGGCTCACTCTTATGGTGGCCATAAACAAATCAAAGACAGGCAAAATCAACCTTGGGAAAATCCAGAGGCTTGCCTGTCTCTGCATCACGGTGCAATGAACAGCACTCCAACAGCTGCAATGGAAATCATCCTAAACCTCGAACCCCTTGACTTACAATGTCATTGAGAGGCCAGGATGATGCATACAACTGAAACAAACGAAAACTGGAGAATCCGAACAACTGGACATACCAGAATCACTCATGTAATCAACATCGGAGAACTCGAAATGATTTCAGATTACATGCAACCCTATACTCATTCGAAAAACCATTCGAAACACGAATTGATGAATCTGATGGGCCCCGAGATAGAATCACAATCAACTGCGGACATAGTCTGGTATACAGACGGTTCAAAGACAGTTGAAGGAACGGGAGCAGGAATACATGGGTAAGGCCAAGAAGGATTACATAATACCACTTGGTAAATGCTCCACGATATTCCAAGCTGAAACACAGCTATCATGGTATGCATTCAGAAGAATCTAGAAAGTGGTTATAGGAAAAAACACATCTACATTCTATCTGACTGTCAAAGGCTATCAAAGCACTCAACCTACACAGATAAAGTCCAAACTGGTTGGGACTGCCTCCAGAACTCATCGAGCTGGCAAACCACAACAAGGTCACCTTGATGTGGGTGCCAGGTCATAGAGGATGAAGGCAACGTCAAAGCGGACCAGCTAGCTAGACAAGCATCTGAAACGCTATTCACAGGGCCAGAACCTGCACACGGATTAGCAAAACCGATGCAGGACCCTGATCGACGAGTGGAAAAAAAGAAGACACCAACAATATTGGGATCAAACTGTCGGGCAAATACACAGCAAAGTCATGGTAGGGCATCCAAACCGACCCTGACGGCTGACCTTCTGAACCTGAACAGAACGAAGGCTCGTATAATAATAGGTCTGTTGACTGGACACTGCGGCCTAAGAAAACACCTAAACACCATGGGAGTACGCAGGGAAACCGTGGAGTGTAGGCTGTGTGATGAAGAGGAGGAAACAGCCTCTCATTTCATCTTCGAATGTGACGCCCTAAGTAGTAGGCGACACAGAACCTTTGGAGAGATCAGCCCGGAAACAGGCATGAATCCGAAGAACTTTATCAACAGGCTTCTTAACCTAATTGAAGGCACAAACCTGTTTGAATGAGGAACCACTGACGACAGAGTGATTCAATAGACCCCAGCTGGTCGCAGTGTAAAGGGGAAGCTAAGTGCCAACCCTGTCTCTGGCTTGTCAGCCTCAAACCAACCAACCAACCATCTTATTTTGGGACATCCTGTATATGAATATTAAAATTACCAGGATATGCCTCATTGTCACACCTATCGTTGAAAAAACAAGTCGATAACTTGATAGTCGGTTTATCACCGTGGAAAAATAATCGAATCTATTGAATTTCCATGGAAAATTATAAAAGTTCATCTCGTATTGTGGCAGCACTAACGTATAGAAAGCTAAACTGAACTTTTTTTTGTAAAATGCAAAATTCGTGCTAAATCTTCGTATTTTGAGGTAATGAAGAGTTGAGCTCCCATGTATCTGATATCTGACAAGTGATCGTCTAGAATTTGTCTGATAGTAAACATTATTCATCCTAATTGCATTCAGTATTGTATAGGTGGATGTGGCAAAATAAAAAAACTCATAACAAATACAAATTTTCAATATTCTGTGTGACCACCTTGCGCTCCATACATAGGATTGTTCTGGAAAACATTTCGCGGCGAACATTTTTCAACATAGTTCTGTTGATCAGTGCTGCACAATTCCTTATGCAAATTTCTTAATGTTCTACATTTCGAAATAGCCGTTGTTTATAAACATTTTTCTTCAGGTAACCAATATTAAATTTAGCAAGGATAAATAATGTATTATTGAATTTCAATTTCAAGTAGTAGTCGGTTCAAATTTCATTCACGGGTTGAGAATATTGAGGAAGCTCATGTTCATCAATATACAGGGCATGACTACACCTAGTGACAAGACTGAATAGTGTTTTCATAATTAATCTCCCGCAGAATGTCTATTCTACAAATTTTTTATTAGTTCCAACCCAAACTTATGTGATTTACGTTATTGAAACTATTTCCAGATGAAACAAGAATGTATAATGTTTCTTAGTAAGGGTAGAGGAATAAAATGGTATTTTTTATTTTTCCTTCAATCTGGTTCAGAATTGGTACAAAGGGTCCTCGTTGGATTGCGAACACATTTTCACAATAATTTTTTTCGATATCTTGTCAATTTTACCCATTTGTGGGCAACACAGACAACTTTCTTCAAAATTCGCCAAATCTAAGGTCACGTGATATAAGTCGCAGCAGATTTTCAAGTTGTCATGCAGAAATGAACCGTCATCAGAGTTTTTCAGAAATTTCTATAACAATTTTTTTGCCATATGTAGCCATCTGCTCAAATAAAATGACTTTTACATTTGATTCAATTTATCTTTTGCCTAACTCTATTTTCAAATAATACACGATATAACTTCAAAACTTCTATTGAACAAAGGCATTGAAAAAATAAAACATCGTTAGAAAAAATATCGAAAAATAATAACAATATAATAAAATGAACAACTAAAAGCATATCTAGCTTCAACCAAAGGTTGAACCCATAATATCTAAAATATCGATCAACACCAAATCTATTTCAATAAAAGAGCTCATACTTTTATTTTTAAAACAAATAAACTCCATATTTCCCGTAAACCCTCATATTTTATGTTTACCGATAATTCCCTAATTTAAATAAAACTTCTTGTGCATTGTCGTCAAAACAAGAACAGGTAATACACCTGCATGAATACGAACGATTTTTTGTACATGTGGTTCACCCCAACAATAAAATTTAAGCCAGCGTTAAACAACTTTTCCTAAATCCTTTGCACTTACCCTGTAGAACATTTGTTGCCTCAATAACCAATTTTTCCAAATAGTTGTCCCAGTTTTCTTTGTGCCATGTTTCATAGACACTCGTATATACCCCTTCGATCTAACGATACAATAAAAAAACATACTCAAACACCACTCATTTTGACATACGAAAACTGACTTTATCCCGAAATTTCATATAAATATCCCTCGACGCATCAAAATTTTAGTCAAGCCAAATATTATTCTCCACCGTCCGTCGTATAGAAAAAACTGTTACTCAAACATTTTCCACCGAACCACTGCGTCCGTGATTAGCACGTCTGGTCGGGTGAAGTCCGCAGACCAAATTATTAATTTCATCCCATTTTTTTTCGCTCCAAGTTAGCGTCAAGGCGTTGTCCCATTTCAAAATCCCTTATTGGTCTTTTCAGGTAGTGGTGGATATTCAAATCTATTGGCTTCTTATTATGGTGTGATTTTCCGCATGAATCTTCTACACAGAATAATTCTTGTTATTCCAGCACAACGGCAATTAGACCATAACACTTGACTGTAAAAGAAATCTGAACAAACGTCCGAACTCAAATAAACAATTAAACTATAAACCGATAATAGATTATTTTTCAATCCCTATCGAAAATGGATGGTTGACTTCCAGTAACCACCATATAGAGAAAAATTCACTTACCAAAAATTCAACAACTTTTATGAATATAATTTCAATGAAAGAAAATAAAATTTCTAAATACGAAGATATGAGCTCTTCCATTATTTCTCACGATAATATAATTTCAATCTCATAATTTACCAGAAAATAGATACTTCAAGTAAGGCCAAAAATAAAAGAACAATAACATAACACCTTACAGGGTGTTTTACAGAAAAGCGATGAAGTATCCGTCCACATATTGAAAAGTTGTGCTCACGACATCAGTATTCTGCCCTATAGTATATCCATTTTCGAATTGATGTGGATGGGGTTTATCATGCTAATGAATCAGAATAGGATAATCTGTAGTGGTTTACAGTTATACATGCTATAGGCGGTCAGCGAAGTCATCGACTGGTTTTTACGCAGGAATAGTTTTTATATACTCTCGCCTACTGTATACTTTTTACGGGAAATTATATTTATTTCTCTTCGCGGATTTTTCAATAATTCAACATTTTAATATGTACGATTTTGAACAAACCCTATATTTTGAGCCGAAGATGACTTTAATCAGCTGAAAATGGATATACTTTACCTGGGAAAACGATTTTTCCAGATGAACTGAAAATTGCTACTGTGAAATCTCTTTATAGAAAAGTCACATCTATGCCTACTAACATGTATTTGAAATAGCAATAGCTCAACGGTTAATTTCCCTTTCCGCAAATCTCCAATCACAAGCATGGCCAATTCAAACAGCTTTGGTTCATTTTTACAAAGGAATAGAAGCAATGCAAAAAAACACTATCATTCAGGATTTCCATAGATTTATGTGAGGCCTTTCTCCAGACACGATGATATTTTATTTCAGAACGATTATAAATATGGAGTGAGTAGAAATTCGTATGACTGGTTCGATTCATATTTAGAATAGAAAACAGTTAGTAGAACACAATCTGAAAAAAGGACAGTAAAATCCATGGCTTTGAATATGTCTATAGAAGCACCGAAGGGCAGTACAATTTTTTTCATTATATTCATCAATTATAGAAATAAAATTAGAACAGAAATGAAATCTGGTCACATGATCAACTATGCCGATATTATCAACATTTTTGGTGACAGATTCTCTGCCTTTATAATAATGAACAGTAGCAAGATAATGAACATTCCACTCAAATAAGAACTGACTGTATCATTTTGGAAATTACCAACAGCTTGAAAGCGCCACAGGACTTTACGTTTGACGATTGAAAAATCATTTGCAACACTTCAGTGGAATTTTTAGGTATGAATATGAATATAAATGATAATTTTAGTAACATTTGCAATGAGAGCTCCCAAAAAAGTGTTGAATTCCGAGTACTAACAAATGTAGGTTATGCAAAATTTATATGAACTGCGTAATCATAATTTCGGGCTCAAGTGGTTGAGTTGAACAGATTTTTCCATGACTTAAAAAATTATAAGGTTACTTTTCAATACATACACAGATCAATGACCGTACCAACACTATTATTTTTAATTTATGAAAACTAATATTTATGAACAAAGATTCATGAAAGATTCTCCATATCATCCCCTTCATAAAAAACGGAGCTCCCACATTGCGATACAAAGTTTGTAGCGGATTTTTGGAGTCTGCAGAAAAAATTCGTTGAATAGAGCCCTATGATATTGGGCAATATATTCTGACTTGGAGAACATTTCAAATTGAGTTTCATATTTGGGTTTTTTGCATTGGGAGGTATGGAAAGTTGCCTGTTCTCCATTTCTATCACTTGTTGAATCTTTTGCTTTTCACATTTCTGTACGTACCGATAGGTTATAACTCTACGAGATATCTGATAAGAATTTGAAAGAGACCACAGGCCGTCCTGATGATTGGGAAACCATGAAACAGGCTGTAAACGGATGGTGATCTCTCTTGGATCCGTAACAGATTTCTCATATTCTAGTTATATATATATATATATATATATATATATATATATATATATTTATATATATATATATATATATATATATATATATTGTTATGATTTGAGAATTTGGAAATATATTTTTTTATTATTATTATAATTATATTTTTTTGCGCGTTGAGGCTATTTGATATGTTTTGATGAATTGAAAATATAAACTGTTTTATATAATAATGATATAGCTAATAATCTTCAGTTATTCTTTAAGAGCCAAATTGATATGATATAAATAGATATTTCTGTCCCTGTATTGTATGCTGTAATAATAATTGCCAGCGAACGTCACTGTTCTCTCGTCACGCTTTCAACAATTATTATTTCCCTCACCACGGCTGAGCAACAGTTGGTACGCCCTTATCTCAAGGTGGCCAGTTCAAGGCAAAAGAGACACTGCCACTGCTGGCTAACTTCAGTTTATTGAATGGTCTTTGGTATGTTATTGATCATTGTGAGAAAACAAAACAACAAAATATCAAAAAGCAATTATCTCCTTCATTCAGGAAGACTTAAAATACCTGGCCTACGAGAAATAACTTATACTAGGGTGAATCAAACAAATATTCACGGATAATAATAATAAATCAGATCATGAATAGATAAACAGAACCTCACTTTTTCCGTGAGAGTGAAGTTTTCTGTTATTGTTCAAAATAGGGTGACATAAAGTTCTTCGAATGTGAAATATGTTATTTGTGAAATAGTTCAGGACCGGAAGAGCACTATTAAGTTCAATACCTGGTTGGAACTGTTGGTGTTCTAATTATACCATGAATCAGGATGTCTCCTCTCTCCAATCGCTGTCAGGACTGCAATACCATGAATCAGGAACTATATAGATGCGGAAATCAGCATTTGGATCCGTGGATATGTTATCATTAAGGTAATATTGGTTTTCTCCACCAAATGATGGGATTATTCCAATTTTCTTTTAGTAAAATTTTTGCGTGGCATCCGCTTGGAAATTTATTTTCGATCTTCTCTTGATCTTCGTTTTCTATCACCTAAATACATCTTTTTCTCCTTGTTTTTTCATTTGAATTTTTGAATTCGTGCACTAAATTGTCACTTTTCACTGTTTATATTTATATTGCATAATTTATATACAATACAATTATTTTTCCACTCTTATCATTATTTACAAATTTCAATAATAATTGCTTCTGATACCATCTCATTGCTACTCTCCAACAATTTCCAATTTTACACCTGACCATCTATTCCCTGATTGGCTATTTTTATTAAGACATTTGCTGTTCTATCATTGGCTACTTCAAGTTAGCTACAATTTCATATACTGTATGTTTCAAATTTATAAATGTGTTGATTACTGTTTATTCCTGAAAATTTTGTAAATTTAGTCTTTTTGTTGTCTTTTGAGCAATTATGGGTTATAATAATTTTGACAGTGTATGAAATTGATTGTTTCATAGTATTTTGACATATTTATCTATCCATATTCTACCTAGGCTCACAATATACATAGAATTCCAAAAGTTATTCACAAACAAACTCTTGAAACCATTAACCATCTAGTAATTATTCTTTTTGTGGGTTTTTAGTCTTTTAAAATTTACAACTGGCATAACATAACATAACGACATTCCTAAATTTATATTCAATAATTTTCTACTGGTTAGAAAACTTTGAATATCAATTTCTTTATTTATATTTATCAACTTTACTTTGACTAATACTATATTTCTCTAATTTCAGAAAACTTCTTGTGCTGGACTTCAAAAAAAAACAAGTTCCACAACGATAACTATTATTTACAACTACATAAATTAAGTTTTATATTTTATTATTATCTTACTTTTATTCTATATTTTATACTGATATTATTCTCAATTATCGATTTTACAATTACTGGTACTCTTTTCAATTATACTATTTCATTATTTTTCCTATCTTTTCCTTCAGTTGTTCTTTATATTCATATTGAATTGGATATTTTATTAATTTAATTTTTTTACTTTTTTTGTTACATACTTTTCGTTTTTATTTCATTTATAATTCATTAATATACCTTCATTTTGATTATTAATATACCTTCATTGTATTTATTAATATACCTTTATCATCATCATCATATTTATTATAATATACTTCTTTAGTATTATTATTATTATCATACCCACTTTCATTTCTCACATACATTCATTTTATACACAAAATATTTTTATCACTATTTCTTTTAATTTTTCTTCAAAATTCACATTATTTATTATCCATTTCTATATTTTTCCTTCTTTATATTCTATATTGTTCTTCACTTCACTTCATCTAACCAACCTGTACCAATAATTTTATATCAACATTTCTATTTTTCAGTATTTTCATTGTTATTCAATATTATTGTTCTATCAAATTATTTTTTCAACTTTTTTCCATTTTTTATCCCTTAACTCACCTATCAAATTTGTTAGCCTACAATTTATTATTTCCTAAATTTTCTTTTTCATTATTTGTCTCTCCTTCTATGGAATCTTGCTTGTTTTGTAACTGCAAGCCTATTTTCCATTTTACAAATTTTCAATTGAAATTTTATGTTAATATTTTCAACTATTTTATTTTTCATAATTTCACCATTTTCTTGTATTTGAAAGTAAAATTTATTCAAATTCTTTCCTACTTTTATAGTAGACATTTTACTATCCATTATTATTATAATTTTATTATTTGTATTGCTCTGCTTTATTTCGAAACTTTCATTCGCCCTGTAGATGTCATTGATTTGCATTACTATTATTTTTTCAGTTGTGTTTCCTTTGCCAACTCAAAATTTTTGTATGCCACGCTCATGTCATCCATTTTCATTATTATTATTTTATCATTTTCATTCCCTTTTTGCTACTCAAAATTCATCTTCACCATGTTTCTGTCATATATTTTAATTTTTGTTACTTTATTATTTATTTTCGCCTTTTGCATTTCAAAATTTTCATTAATCATGTTCTTATTATTCATAAGTTCATTATTTTGGAGATCGAAATTCATTTTTATATTTTTTTTTTGTTTGTCATCTTTTTCTAATAAATTGTTACTAACATCTATTTCTTGTATAAGTACTCCCTGAATTTCATTTTTCTCACTACTTGTTTCAATTCTTGTTAATTCCAATAATTTTATCTTTTCTACATTTTTAGTTATTTCACTCTCTACATTTACTATTTTTCAATTAGTATCTTTATGTTGTTTTTCTACTTTTTTCTCAAGAGTATTTATTTCATATTTTACGATTTCTTGTTTACTATTAATATCTAATTTCATATCTTTTATTTTCTCATCCTGCCTTCCTACATGATTATTGATATTGGATACTTCTTGTGTTATTTCCACATAAAATTCCCCATTGTTTTGTCCTATTTTAGTTTCTAACTGTTTGTGCATTTCTAAAAATTCTTCTTCATTTTGTACAGATTTAGTTTGTATTTTATTTTCCATCCTTTCCATATTTTCTTTTATATCTTTTATATTTTCTTTCACATTTTCTCTTAATCTTTCTTCCATACTTGCTGTGTTTTCTTTCAACTTTTTTATTTTATTTTTCAAATTTTCTTTCATTTCATTCTTCATATTTCCCATTTTTTCTTCCATTCTCTCTTCCATTCTTCCCATACTTTCTCTCATTCCATCATTCATTCTTTCTATTTGCTCCTTCATTTCATTTTTCATGCTTCCCATATTTTCATTCATTTTCTCTGTTTTTTCTGAATTTTCTTTCATTTCATTTTTCAATCTACCTTCCATTCCTGCCATATTTTCATTTATATCATTTTTCAATTCATTTCTCATACTTGCGAATTTTTATCCATTTTTTCTTCCATTCTTGCCATATTTCCATTAATTTTTTCTATCCTTACTGAGTTTTCATCATTCATTCTTTCTATTTTTTCTAAACATTTTTCTAATAATTTATTACTCTCCATTCCTGTACTTTCACTTTTTATTTCTATCTCTCTCACTTTACTTCTCTCTCCTTGTTCCTGATCGCCTCTCTCTCTACCTTCTGCACCTTCTTCCAAGCCAACTTTCTTACCATCTCTTAAATCCATTTTATTCACCGATATCTAGCCTTACACGTTAAAATGCCAATTGCTAATTTTCACCCAGTGTTATTAGAAATAATATTTTTCCTTTACTTGCCCTTACTCTGCCTTGAAATGATATATTGCCCTTACTTTACAATTGGGAAATTAAAAAAAATTTCCCTTACTCGCCTTTTCCTCAAAAAATATTATGAAATGATATATTGCCCTTACTTTGCCACTACGTTGCGATAAATATAAAGAAATAATATGTTTCCCTTACTCGCCTTTTCCTCAATAAATATTATGAAATGATATATTGCCCTTACTTTGCCACTACGTTGCGGCGCCATTTTGTTATGTTATGATGATATAACAAATTATTTTGTTCATATTTCGCCCCACTTTTGGGTGCCAATTATTATGTAATTGATGAATTGAGAAATATTTGACTTTTGTTGTTATTATTATTATTATAAATTATTATTTTGCACCGCGTTGGGGGCTATTTGATATATTTTGATGATTCGAAAAATATAAGTTGGTTTTTATATAATAATGATATAGCTAATAATCTGTAGTTATTCTTTAAGAGCCAAATTGATATGATATAAATAGATATTTTTGCCCCTGTATTGTATGCTGTAATAATAATTGCCAGCGAACGTCACTGTTCTCTCGTCACGCTACCAACAATTATTATTTTCCTCACCACGGCTAAGCAACAGTTGGTACGCCATTATCTCAAGGTGGCCGGTTTAAGGCAATAGAGACACTGCCACTGCTGGCTAACTTCAGTTTATTGAATGGTCTTTGGTATGTTATTGATCATTGTGAGAAAACAAAACAACAAAATATCAAAAAGCAATTATCTCCTTCATTCAGGAAGACTTAAAATACCTGGCCTACGAGAAATAACTTATACTAGGGTGAATCAAACAAATATTCACGGATAATAATAATAAATCAGATCATGCATAGATAAACAGAACCTCACTTTTTCCGTGAGAGTGAAGTTTTCTGTTATTGTTCAAAATAGGGTGACATAAAGTTCTCCGAATGTGAAATATGTTATTTGTGAAATAGTTCAGGACCAGAAGAGCACTATTGAAGTTTTATACCTGGTTGGAACTGTTGATGTTCTAATTATACCATGAATCAGGATGTTTCCTCTCTCCAATCGCTGTCAGGACTGCAATATCATGAATCAGGAACTATATAGATGCGGAAATCAGCATTTGCATCCGTAGATATGTTATCATTGAGGTAATATTGGTTTTGTTTACCAAATGACGGGATTATTCCAATTTTCTTTTAGTAAAATTTTTGCGTGGCATCCGCTTGGAAATTTATTTGCGATCTTTTCTTAAGCTTTGTTTTCTATCAACTAGATACATCTTTTCCTCCTTGTTTTTTCATTTGAATTTTTGAATTCGTGCACTAAATTGTCACTTTTCACTGTTTATATTTATATTGCATAATTTATATATACAATTATTTTTCCACTCTTATCATTATTTACAAATTTCAATAATAATTGCTTCTGATACCATCTCATTGCTACACCTGACCATCTATTCCCTGATTGGCTATTTTTATTGAGACATTTGCTGTTCTATCATTGGCTACTTTTGGTAAGCTACAATTTCATATACTGTATGTTTCAAATTTATAAATGTGTTGATTACTGTTTATTCCTGAAAATTTTGTAAATTTAGACTCTTTGTTGTCTTTTGAGCAATTATGGGATATAATAATTTTGACATTGTATGAAATTGATTGTTTTATAGTATTTTGACATTTTTATCTATCCATAATCTACCTAGGCTCACAATATACATAAAATTTCAAAAATTATTCACAAACAAACTCTTGAAACCATTAACCATCTAGTAATTATTCTTTTTGTGGGTTTTTAGTCTTTTAAAATTTACAACTGGCATAACATAACATAACAATATATATATATATATATATATATATATATATATATATATATATATATATATATATATATATATATTTCATATTTATATGGTGCGGCTTTTTATAGTCTCTCCCCCTGTTAACTTTTGAACGGTTCAACGTATAGTCCAAGAGGCGACTGCAGAAAACCTGGCCAATCGAATAACAGAATGAAATGTTTTCAAAATGTTAGTAGAACAAAAGTGGTGCATACGTTTTTCATGGCTTCTTTTCGGAAAAACCAACCATACCAATATAGCAACAGATTGGTGATAGTTATAACACAAATCAACCTCCGAGTGGTCAAGGGGTCTGGCGTGCTAGCTCAGGAAAAGAAGGGGGGGGGGGGTGGGCTTGGGTTCGAATCCCAACTCGGGCAGCTTTCTTGCTTTTTTCTTTCGGAATTGAAAAATTATTTGTTTGGGACGAATATTCGTTCCAAAACAAATTAGTTATCATGTATGAGAGCTGGGTGCCGAAAACCTGGCCCATCGAATAACAGAATGAGATGTTTCCACAAGCATTTACTTAATTCCACTTGTATGTGTTCAGTTCAAATCTTGTAAGTGAATTTCAACCTACTTCTAGTTGTCCGAATAACGTGAAAATTGGTAGGTATCCATAATTCCGATGACAATGCATTATAGAATTTTTGCAAAAAAAAAACAAAAGGGCGGCTTCAATATGGCGTACGAGTTTTGTGATTATTGTTCAATTCTATTCAAAATTAGTATGTGGGGATTTTTGGGATCGGACATCATGATTTCTTTGCCAAAATTCATGAATTCAAGATGGCGGCACCAAGATGGCGACGACTTTTGTGATTATTTTTCAGTATACCTCAAACAGTATAGTTGTCTCACGTTGAGTACATCGAATTCTATGAAGAGGTTGTCGCTAGAGTGAGTAAGAGTAAGATATTTCATCGATCTGCCCTCTGGGATTCCGTAGCTCCCCCCTAATCTCAACGGATCCATATTTGGTAAGCCGCTGGTATAAGAGGAGAATGATTAAAATTCAGCGACAGTTTATTGGATCTGAACTATTTTCTATTTGCAGAAATGCATTATTCACCAGCGTTTTCTATACCATTCATGTATTGAGTTCATAGAGAATAGCTGTGTCGTCGGCGAAACTCAAAATATCTCCCTCAGTTTTTATTTCGGGTAGACAGTTCATGTGGATTGTAACTAGCAATGATCCTACTACTTTCCCAATCAATCAAAAAGATCCATTTGCTATTATATACATATGTCATCAAAACTTATCCTACTATATACAATTCAAAAGATATTTGTTCTTGATTCTTCCTGGCTTCATCCAGGGGGTGGACCATTCAGCTTGCTATCCAGAGGGAGCGAAGGGAATGGGCTTGCTGTTGTTGGGCAATCTTTAGGACATACTAGGAAGGGATTTTTGATAATTATATTTTTGAGACCCCTTCTGCCTTGGCTTATGGGTCTATTCTCTTATTTCTTCGATTTTCGATAGTTGCAGTGTTTATATCTTTCAAATTTTAGTTACTCATTCCGATATTTCTACAGGAAAATTAATAGAAACCTGCTTGAAATATTTCAGTGCGATGTTTGCATTAGGTCAAGGCCGAGATTTACTGCTAGGAGCATCGACCGGTGGCGCTGTTTGATGATTACTCCTCTATTTCGTTATAGAGGGCGAGACTCTGAAAAATGACCCCGTGCTTTCTTGCCATATTGGCTCTTACATTTGTGATATCCGCCGTCAGCGGACTCTTAGGGATGTGGAATCTATAAAATTTGTCTGCCGTTTTCCTGATAAAGTCAGTGATTTTTTCCACCTCAGCCAGTTCGCGCAGATCATCCAATCTGATGTATCTACCACTATTTGAAGCGATACGAAGCGCTTTATTCTGCAGTCTCTCCAGCCTCGATAACTGAGTTTTGGGTAGGCTGCAGAAAACTGGACCGGCGTATGTCATTGCCGGCCTTATTATTTGCTTATAAATTCTAAGCTTGTTATCTTGCGATAGGTTGGAATTGCGTGCAATGAGGGGGTAGGTGCGGTTTATCGCAGCCACCCCCCTCTGCAATGCCAACGTGATATGCTTATGCATGTGCATTTGCCTGTCCAGTTCCACCCCCAGGTATCTCACAGAGGGTTTCTCCGTCACTTCAACTTCCCGAGGATCTTCACGTTGGTTCGTTTCCTCGTGAAGTTAACGACCTCCGTTTTATTTGGATTCAACTTGATCTTATTATTCCCCAAATATGGCATGACGTATCTGGAGCTGACTAGCAGCCACTTCGCTTTGAAACGAGTGGGCATAGATCGCGGTGTCATCCGCGAACATAGGCGTACTCGTTTTAGCGAAGGTCGGAAAGTCACTGGTATACAGGGAATATAAGATCGGTGACAGCGAAGACCCCTGTGGGACCCCCGCTCCGACTCTGTAATCCGGCGAACTAGTGCCATTCACATTTACCCTAAAAGCCCGCCCCGTCAGATAAGACTCCAGGACTTCCGAAAGGTACAAGGGCATGCCTATTCTTGCTATTTTTGCGATTAACCTGTCTGTCCAGACCGTTTCAAACGCTTTTTGCGTGTCCAACAGGACCATAACTGTGTTGTGGTCTCTATGAAAAACTTCCTTCATCCCGTGTACAACTCGGGCCACTTGGGAGGTCGTTGAATGACCCTTCCTGAACCCGAATTTCACCGGCGGGATGATTTTCCGCCTTTCCTCGAAATCCACAACACGCTTCAAGATAATTTTATCCACCACCTTGGCCACCACACTAAGGAGTGAGATAGGCCTGTAGCTTTCTGATGAATTTTTGTTCTTCCCACTTTTCAATAGGGGAATTATTTCTGCCTTTTTTAGACAGTCCGGATAGTGTTGCCACTACTGTTCCCTGTGGATTCCGTGGAAAACAGTCTTTATCTCGTTTGTTATTACATGAATAGTTACTCGTTGTTCTTTTCCAGATGAGTACTTTTATTATATTCTTTCCCTCTTAGTCCATAGGATGAAATTTGTTTCAGAAGTGTCTGGTGGCAGACAGTGTCGAATGCTTTGGATTGGTCGACGAATATGCACAATGTGGGTTTTTTTATCGAGTGCATCATAAATGTAAGAGGTTGAATCAAGTAATACATCTCCCGTCGGTTCACCTTGCCTGAATCCATACTGCCTGTTCGAGATGAATTCATATTAATGAAAAAAAAAAATTTTTTTTTTTGTATTTTTTTCATTATTTTTGCCACATTTGAGATCTGAGAGACTGGTGGGTAATTCATCATTTGTTTTATTGCTGCTTTTATATAATGGCTAAATTAGCCCTGTTTTTTAGAATTTCGGAAAATGTTTTGCATCCCTACATCGATTTATTGAATATTTCGATGGAGTTTTCATCTCATTGATAATATGTTTGATTGTTTCAGAACGCACATCATCATCACCTGTTGAATTTTTTTACGTTTTAATTCCATTTCAACTTCCAAATAAAGTGATGACCATTTTATTGTCGATAAATTGGCGTTGGCCTACCGAATCATTCCAAGTTGTTCAGAATCAAGAATTATTAGATACATTTCTGAATTTATTCTGCCACAAATCCGTGCATACCTACGAGACATGACGATACACGATGCGGATCAGTTCATCCAACTTTGCAATGGCATAGAATCTGATTCAAAGTTCGTTAGAAACAATGATCGAAATTTCGAAATAATGAATTCGGTTGAGAGGAATTTTGAAATGAATTTCGAGAGAAATCAAAGGTATAGGCTTCCAGCTGCGGCTCTGGCCTCAAATATCATCCCAAATTTCTGCGATAGGAATGAAGGAAATAATTCAAACTTCCGAGATAGGAATGGAGAAAATAATCAAATTTCAAGGAAGGAAATTCTTTTCAATGTTGAACAGGATAGAAGTGTGAATAATCGTCCCGGAAATGTTGGTAAACGAAACTGAAATATTAATTTGAGTTCGAGAAACTCCAATTAGAGTGCCCACTTTTGCAAAATATGACCATTTCGGAAATACCATAGTCACGATTCCTCCCAATACCAGAAAATGATGAATAGAATATACAGGATGAAGTTTCGGTTTCTCTTGGGCAGAATTACAACTATGAAAAACAATTACCGAGAATAGCTACGACTTAATACGCTTCAATCGTCAGGGGCTTCCGTAAGTCATATCTGGCTGGACCTATCTGACAACCTTGATCGCGTCAAATTTGCCTAATCCTATGACAGTGTTCAGTTTTCTTTATTGTAGATAAAATCCTTCATGGGCACTTCACGGTAGTGTGTGAGTCCCTGAGTTCTAGCGTCTATGTACCATATATTTATTAACTCCAAATATTGAAAATAAGGATAGCTATGTGAAGCTAGAACAATTGAACAGCGATTCTCAAAATAGGGCGCCAAAAGTAAATGCGCATGCGGCAAGGAACAAACAATTTTATATCAAAGACGCGATTTTGTTCTTCCATCTCGTTCTAGTAGTCATTATTTCACGTGAAAAAATGTAGCAGTATGACAAGCTCATTTCATTCGTTGAAAATTCTCATTTCGTTAACGTAACCACAAAATTGTGACATGTTTTCTCACGTGTCCAGCGAGTCAAGACGGAATCAAACGAAGGGCAAACATTGTAATTCTTTATAAGTGACCATAGTGGTGATTTCGGGTTTTTCTATGCGAATTTGAGTAGATTTCTCAATACTGGATTATAATTCGTACTTCATCTGGAGGAAAATTACACTTACTTGTATTGTAGTTGACTGTGGGACAGAGACATAGTTGGGTTTTACTCGGTGCCTACAGTTCAACGTAACAAGTTTTAAACTAGTAAAAATTATTCATCGAGAAAGAGAAGAGCTTTATGGTTAGCTGCAATCAAGCGAGATGATTTTACGGATTCGAAAATTGAGTATCAGAGTTTCCAGCAGACGTGAATGTGTGTATCATGGAAATATTCATATTATTATATATATTTATATATATATATATATATATATATATATATATATATATATATATATTTGGAGTTGAGACCATAATCTATTTTTCACCAAAGAACTGAGCAACAGACCAATACTTTTTCAACTGGATGGCATTGGTCACATAGATTCCAAATTTGTGCGTGACATTGCCTTCATCATGGTGCTTGCATTCTCTGCAGCAAATAATATGGCACAAACATTACTGAATACTTCACTGTTTTCGGCCATACAAGTACAGTGAGCTGTACAAATGCTTCCATCCTTTCCTTTCCATTCCTTTCAATTATGCACTGAACATCTGACCTGAAGAAAAAGTTATGTTGATTATGATTATGAACGTTGAGGAGTAATATTCAGAAATATCAAATCAATATCTCTAATGATGAGCAGAGTTGGCATTAAACAAAACAGATCAGATCGGAAGTCACGAACTGCCTCTCACGAATCATAATTGATTTATAATGGAACTGTTTGAAATAAAACGTTCACTTCGATGGCTTAAGATTCACGATTTGCTACTGTACATATATTAACTTTCAGAAGAAGCCTGCTGCTTAGAAAAATACGCACCTCTCCAACTTAAATTTATGAATGAATCTCTGTTATCACATCCACAACGAAGCAAAATCTGATTATTTATGTATTTCTATACTTATAGGCCTTCATCTGCATTTGGGAATAAAAGCTATGAGTAAAAACCGTATACGAAATAATATCTATATTCCTAACAGGAGGCACACCATCAATTGAAGAACTCAGTGGAGAATAATTCAGTGTCAAAGGATCTCAAACACTGATCAATCTCAACTTCATTTCATAGGTACCTGTAACAAATATAGTGGTAAAAAATGTAAACAGAACATGAAGATGCATTTTCAAGCACACCGTTTATCAACGTGTCTGCAACAATAGTGTCTTCAGGTAATCACTTTACATCCACAAATTATCAATTAACAACAGAAAAGCTCCAAAACTAACCAAAAACACACTTTTAACTGCCAACGACTCCAACTAGCACACTGAGGTTTTCATGGCGATTATCCATTTGTGTGCCAACAAGCGCCATATTGGGTCACGTGGTTTGGATTGCCTGATTCTGGCACAAATTTCAAATTAATAACCTAACGTTGAATATTTATTTCACGAGTCTGAATTCAAAAGTTTGTGCAGTTTTCCAGCGATCACATGGAAATGACATCACTTTGTTAACATGCCGTCTTATGGAGTGTTATCCATATTGCTAGTTGATAAATTCATACTATGTACTTCCTGTACCTCCAATTCACCCACTAGGAACATCACCAAGTTGGCTCATCCGATCATGACCTCCCACAACACTTTGTATCTTGCCTTACTGGCTGTGTGCTGTATAGTTTCGGTTTACCAATTGGTTGCACAAAAATGGACTGTCGTCTGCGATCCAGGGCTCTGAAGTTGCACAAGATTTGTGATAATATTTCTGGTTCCTTTTCACATGATCTGCATGTTGAGCCGCCATTGAACAGTCCCATTTCGTCAAGGTGCTCTTTAACTGACACATGTCCAGTTATGAGCCCCTTAATGATTTCAACTTTTTTCTGTTTGAAATTAACAGGTCTGCTATTTTTATCTAACTCAGGCCTTCAATGTATTTTTTTCCGTGTCTGTTTTCTGGAATATTATTCCAGTGTTGTTTTCATTCCTCCGGGACCCAGTCTTCTACTGACGTTCAAGTCTGAGATCTGGCTACGTTAATTGAAGATGATAGGGTACAATAAATTTTTTTACTTGGAAACGTTTCTTACTAGCTGACAAATGTGTAGCTCCGCAGGCAGGAGTCAGTTCCGGGAAGGGAAGCAGGGGCAGGCGGCCAAAGATTCTGCCAGAGCGCCGCCAGGCGCTCAGAAAACTCCAAACACTTTATTAACTTGAATAAGCCTCATGGCTCATATGGATTAACGCTCGTTCATGAACTACAAGGACCCGGGTTTAAATGAAATCTTTTTCTGGAACGAAGTTCCTTCAGGCGGCTTGCGGTAGGTGTTGACTGGTGTAAATAGTTCGAAAAAAGCGTTATGTCCCCTGTTCTGCTTACGGGAAATTTGAAATGACTACATCCCCTCATTATTTTTGAGCTAATCAAATGGCCACAACTTCGAGCAGAGAACCAATCAGATCAGTTTTATAGTGATAAGACGTCTTTTCTCTCAGTATTAAACAACTGATAAATCCACCAGTAGACTCGATATTGTTTTGCGATAAAATTATATGGCGACGCATTCGAATCCTATTTAGGGAAATAAAAAGTGCAAAATTGATTGAATAAGATATTCTCAACTCACCATAACGACGATCTGATATTTTGATTGGAATATAACTTTTTCAGCATGCTGCCTCGGGTTTTCATAACATCAACATCAATATCCGTGGACTGGTGGTTAGCGCGTCGGTACCTCACCTGGGAGGCTTGGATTTGAATCCATATCAAGGGTTTCTTTTAATCGGTTTCAGATTCAAACATATTTCATTTGATAGTCAAAAAGTTATATATATATATATATTTTGGGTTACAAATTCGTCAAAATATATTGAATATCTATTAGTATGGTACATCTCGTAATTTATTATTCACAATGCTTTTCATTCTGTATTTTGAGGATATAATGGGTAAAAAATCTCCGTACGTCCCCGTGAAGAAGCAGTAGGAGGTTACCCCACGATTTTCTGCGATACCCTATGTGAAAATGAATTATTTCAAGTCAAATGAAGCTAAAGCGATTTGCTTATGAGGAAGATCTGTAATTTGATCATGATATAACAATTGAAATTAACGCATAATACTTTCTTTCAACAAATTTGAGTTAACACAAGATTCTAATTTATTATAAATATATACTTCTTCTCTATTATTCATATTCATCCGCCGTTTTGTCCACTCTGAATGAACTAATAATGCATTGAATGTATTAATAACACGAAGACAATTATTTTTATATACTTCGCCTTCTGGGAAATCATGTACAGGTTTCCTAGGCCGTAGATAATATCAAAATAGAATCTCCAGAACTGCACCTTGTTAGTAACGTTCGAACCATTTTCCTAGAACTTCAACTGCTATAATAGCAGATGGATTATTAGGGTTCATTGTATGAGCTCATCAAATAATTACCTAGACTTCTGGCAATAATTTCACGCAATTTCTGCAGTTGAAAACTATAACTACACAAAATTTCAGAGCTACACTCAAAGATGTTATTTTGATTCATCAAATCATATTCATTATCTATTAAGTACGGTACATCCCGTAATTCATTATTTACAATGCTTTTCATTCTGTATTTCAAAGATAATATGGGTAAAAAACCTCCGTTGGCCTCTGTGAAGAGGCAGTAGGAAGTTGCCTCCCGATGTTTTGCGATACCCTATGTAAAAATAAATTATTCAAGTCAAATAAAGCTAAATATACCTTCCTGCGATTCGCTTATGGAAAAAATCTGTAATTTGATCATGATAGAACAGTTGAAATTAACTCATATTACTTTCTATCGAAAAATTTGAGTTAACACAAGATGCTAATTAGTTTATTTATTCATAGTTTTCTGTTATTCACACTAATCCGCCGTTCTGTCTACTGTTCATTGATTAATAATGCATTGAAAGTATGAATACCACAAAGACTATTTTTTTATATACTTAGCCTTCTGGCAAATTATGAACAGGTTTCTTGAGCCGTAAAAAATATCAAAACAAAATCGCCAGAACTGCTCCCTGTTATTAAAATTACTATTCACGATGCTTTTAATTCTGTATTTCAGGGATAAAATGGGTAAAAAACCTCCGTGCGATCCTATGAAGAGGCAGTAGGAGGGTGCCTCGCGATGTTCTGCGATACCCTATGTAAGAATAAATTATTTCAAGTTGAATAAAGCTAAATATCCCTTTTTGCGATTCGCTCATGAAAAAGATCTGCGATTTGATCTTGATAAAATGATTGAAATCAACGCATACTTTCTTTCGAAAAATTTGAACTATTTCCTGGGAAAAATACGTCAAAAAAACGGGTTCGGAGAAATTTCTCGCAGCGATCGGCCGCTGCGGATTATTTCATGGTCTATGAAAATGCTGTTTTGTGTTCTGAGGGGTTGTGGGGGTGAATATTTTCAGGTAATATGTGTTGGTGACTTCTAGAAGTTTTGTGGTTAATTTAAGTTAATTTAACAGAGAAAAAAATGATTTTTGCGGGCCTCCGCTCGGGATCGAACCATGTTATTTGTAGTTTGAAAGCGAGCTGCCAGGAGGGGCATTCACATGAGCTTCCAGGCGGGGCATCGATCTGGCAGAATCTTTGACCACCCGCCCTCGCTCTTCCCACTGGGACTGACTTTTGCCTGCAGAGCCACACACTCGTCAGCTAGTAAGGAAGGTTTCTATTTAAGAATTTTCCTTGTTCATTTATGATTTATATTATAACGAGTTAGTGAGTTTTTCGGTTTCCTGCAATTCCCTGATGTCCTAACACAAAAATCAGTTCTGCCAGTAATGTCAGATAGCAGTTGAGACATCACTTCCTGGCTGCTCAGAGCCACCAGTGCCACCTGGCTGTCTGAAAGAATATGGATCTGCACCCTATTTGTTGCCTTCCGCACATTGGAGAATTGCGTAGACCTCTGCATGAAATACAAAAGTATGATCTTCCAGTGAGTAGCTGAACTCAATCCTTGGGTTTCCAGAAAACACTCTTGCTCCCACAACATTATCCATCTTTGATTCGCCTGTGTACCAGATCATTCCTGGTAGAATGGTATTGAGTTCTGTGTTATTCCATACAGTTCTGTCTTGTATGAATATTTTTCATGACTTGTCTGAGCAGAATCTCTGCTCAGTATGATCTGGTCTCAGTTCTAGCACGTCCCTGGTTATAATTCTTGCGATGCTCATGTGTCCTGTCCCAACATTCATATTGTCCAGTGTGTTACTCAGCCTGGAGGCACCTAGCCTTGCCTATCCCTGTATCACAAAGTAGAGGGGAGGCACTGCCTCTGTGATGCCTAGGCAGCCAAGTCTTTGCACCTTGTCTAGTTTAGTCTTACCGCTCCTTTCTTAAGGAGTTCTGATGAGGAAATATTTAGACAAAGTAGAATAGTTGAGAAGTTTGAAGCTTTCAAAAATCACTTAATGAAAGACAAAGGTTTTATAATAACAGATATTACAGATGAATGTGGCATGGGGATCATTCAGCTACCTTTTCTAAAGAATGAATCACAATTTTCCAAAGAAGGAGCTTTATTAAACAATAAAATTGCAAGGGCAAGAGTTCACATTGAAATAGTCAATCAGCGAATAAAAACTTGGGATTTTCGGCAAACCATAACCATATTCTTTGATACCTCAAATTGATGATATTTTCATGATAGTATGTGCTGTAGTCAATTTATCAAAGCCCATATTTAGTGATGACAAATTTGTTTCGTAAATTTATCCATGAATTAGCTTTAGACATTTGTATTTCCATTCTAGGGCAGTATTTCTGATTGCCAATTAAGTTTGTATTGCAGATTATTCAAGTTTGTATTGCAGATTCGATAAAGTGTAGTAATTATTGGTCCTGAACTGCTCAATTTGAAAAAAATCTTCAAGCGCAGGAATACTTCAATAGAAAAGCATATTCAGAAATCATTTTGGGTGAAAGTTTGTATGGATGTACCATTAGCTGAAGTCATGAAAACTGGTATTTGAGCTTTTCTTCTCAAAATTCACCCCCTAAAGGGGTCAAATGAGGGGTACATTTTTTATGGGGTTTCGGTTAGATTTTGAGTTACGGTCATTAACATTGGTGTTTTGGCTCTCTATTACAAATGAAGAATTCGTGTGTAACCTAACTTGAAAATTACTTTTGCTGTAAAATCAATTATGGCACCCAAACGAGATAATGGGAAGCCACAGGCATTATATATAAATATAAATATATCAATATTTGATTTTGTTTTCATGTTTCAGCACATGCACAGAATATATCAGAGAACTGTGTGATCCCTGAGATCGCAATCTCCTTCGATTGGCCTTGTGGAGCATTTGCCAATGAAGGTGAGGATTATTTCATTTAGTTATTTCAAGTTTGTCAAAATTACTCCTAATATATTGGTTAAATGATACTTTATATGAAAATTGAACATGGGACACTTATTTCATAAGAAATATAAAGTGAAAATGCTTGGTTTTTTTCTAATTTATATTTGAAACCACTTTGATTTTTCATTAAAAGAGTTATTGGATCGATAACGGTTTCATAGTTAATAATTGACAGTGGTAATCTCAGTGAAAAATACTCTTTCGCAAGATGATTAATGATATTCACTGAAATCATGCTACTCATATATATAATGGACATGATAATTTCTTCTGTGCTGATATGTTTATTATGCTGTTCACCTAAGGTGAACAATCATATCAAAAGCATAATCAGCTTATGAAAGGAAACATTTGATTCAATCCATGATATTATTGGAAGTATGCATGATTTTCAGTGAATACATTCAATGTTCTCGTATTTGCCAGAAAATTTCACTAGATCACATTTCTGTTCAATTATATTGAATCCTTATGTGAAGAAACGTTTAATCGATTTTTCATTCATTCACTTACATGGCACTTTCTTTCAAAAGAGTTATTGTTTATCCTTTGAAAAAATATCAAGTTTTTTCATTAGTAGAAATGTATTTCCATCTTAGCATTTATTTCTAGGAAGAAATGGTAATCATTTGGCAAAGTTTTGATTAGTTCTAAAATATACTAAAAGATAAAGAGTGACCATTGAAGTTGATAGAGAATACACAATTAAACATAATCATGATTTCACAAAGTAAAATGTCAACTGATTAATATAACATAGGTTATCGACTGAACTAATGAGTTGACATTTCAAATTTAATGTTTGTGTGAGTCGGTGATGGTATGTTTATTTTTGTGCTAAGTCTTCTACCAATTTTCACAATGTTCACCCTTGTATCGTTTCTATGTATATTTTAGAGAGCCTGAAGATGGAAAAATACTTTGCCGAAATGCATTGCTATTTTCTTTCCTAGAAATAAATGCTTCTCACTGTGGAGCAGACTTGATTTTTTCTACTAATTAATTAGAACTCCACCTGACATGGACTACTTTCATAATCTTTTTTTTTTTCATGTTCATCTACATCTGTACATTTACACAGAATGGATCAAGCAATGGATAATTCTTTAAAATGAAGTGGGGATTTGAGCCTCTGTTGAACTTACCTTCATCCATTGGGGTATTCGCCGAATTATTTTTTATCAGTAATGTATTGAATGGATAATTCATTGCATGTACCAAAAATTTCAATATTATTATGATTTATTATGTATATATTTTTAGGATCATTGCATGTTCTAATAGATGTTCCAAATATCAATACTTGTTTTAATGAAATTCAAGATGTAGATATTACGATTCATCATGAATGTTTTATTGCATGTACCAATAAATGTTCAGAATATTATTGTAACAATACTTTTATTAAAATTTCCTACGAAACGTACAATGTAGATATTCTCGATGTTCTGTGAGTGTTTAGATATAATCAATCATAAATGCATTATACTGTGAATATATATGTAGGCTTTGTCTGTTTGTATTATAATAGGAATAAATTCATATCCGGTACCTGTTAGTGTTTCCTTCATGTGATGAGTCAAATATTTATTAAGTTTGAACTACTGAAAATATAATTAATAATTTAGAATGAATAGACTTGAAATATGTTCATACAAATTTCGTAATTTTTTGCGAAATTATTCACTTATTTCACACCAATTCTTTGTTGAGGGATACTAATTCAAAGGTAAAGACGTTCATCTATTTTGTACAAATACAGGCTTACATTTTCTATGGTAAAAATTTTTCCTATGGTTACAAAGCTATAGAAAAAAAAAATCTTTCTGAAGATATTGGCATTCATGAAGAGAATGTGACAACAAACTTCAGAAAACTTTGACATAATACTGCACATTCTAGTTGTTTAAAATATTTTTGAATTTTCAATCAATCAAAATAGAAGAAATGAATCTTATCGACAAAGTTGTTAAAGAATTCGTTCACGGTATGCTCCTGGAAAAATTTTAATTGTATTGTGCCATTTGGAGTAGCAGATATTAAAAATTTTACAGTATTGCATTTTTTCTATCCTGACCAAGTCATGGACAGACGAACAGGATCAGAGGGTTTTTCAATTTCCAGAAAGTAATAATTGAATTAAATTTCTCATAGCGAGCTCTGGAAGGGATCGGCAAATTTCTTCCAATTTCAGATATGTCAGGCCAATATATAAGCTCTTGTAAACAATTTGCCATCATAGGCACAGCTTTTGTGGAAATCTTGTGAACACTTGATTTACTCAAATCAAAGTCATCAGCCAATCGAGAGTATACATCCCCAACCCGTATCTTTTTTAAACTCATCAGAACATCCATATATTCAATCTCTTCAATTTTGGTAATGTATTTCACAATGTGGTAAACATTTCCAGGGAGCCCCAAATAAAATTACTATTCTTTTCTATAAGTGCAATAGATAAGCGCTGGCGCTGCTGTCCTTCGATATTTTCACAATCAGGATCGGATGAAGACTGACTAGGAATATACTCAGAATTTTTTTTGGTGGTGTTATTTTGGTGAATCGGATAATGTACTAGCTTGGCTACTGCTAGGAGAAAACTATTCGAAACTCTTGAGTAAATATTTCCCATGGATGTAATGTCACTCAACACAGTTTTACTAGCTGGAGGAGTGATGTTTTCATTTGGTTTGGGTTCCTCCATCGTTGGTAGGTCATGTACTCATGATGAAACATTGTCAGACCAATGTCGTTTCAGGTTGTTATGTGGACAGACATCTTTCTTCAACATAAATTCGGATCCCGTTGTTGTAGCATATTCCCAATTTGTAGTATCTTTTTCCAGCTGGAACCAAAGAACAATATGTTTATAGGACTGGATATAAAATACAGTACTGATCGATGCATTGCATTGCATTGAGTGAAATTAAATATCATTCCTTGATGTACTCACCTGGAAATGTTCTGCACAAAAGCATATTGTTATATGTTCAAGTGATGAGAACTGTTTCAGATTAATTACTTTATTAGAAGATCAATCATACAAATATTGAAGACAATGCTTGACATAAAACTGCCGTGTAATCATGATTAACCCGCCATGTTGTGGCGTAACTAAGCTGGCTATATCAGTGTCAATGTGTATGCAACCACCAATGCAGATTGCAAATAAGGTTGCCTACCTTATAACACCTTCCCCTCTTAAGAACCAAATACATTTTGATTAGTATTAAAAGTAAAGTAACATTGCCGCAAATTAAATTAACACATAACGACTAAATGTTCCTAAGAAATACAATCACATTTTATCCTAATATAAAACATACTCATTAAGTCTAGAGGGCTGTCTTATTGTTCTACTAGGTCGAGCACTTCCCTGACTGGTTGGTTTCTGATTATTATTTGTTAACATAGGACTTATAGGATTTTCCAAACTAGAATCAATCAAGGAAGTATCCGCCTCAACATGTGTAGAACTATTCCTATGCCCTGCATTTATATTCTCTAGATCACAGGGAGTGTGATCTATTTGACGATTTGCCAGAGATTTTCTCAAATGAAAACTATTTCTTCTCAACACATTTGTTCCCGTATTTATTAAATATGAGCGTGGTGCCTCATGGCTGGCTATTATAGATGCAGGCTGCCACTCTCTGGCTTCATTTCTAAACACAACTTTATCACCCTTATGAAACCCTGCCCTTTCCCTTACATGCCTATCATAATACTTTTTTGAAAGTGAATTTTTGTGGTCTAAATTTTGCTTAAACTCTTTTATGAAAGCTTTTGGTTCATCAACTATAGGCAATTTAGTTTTTAGTTTTCGAGAGAACAATAACTCAGCAGGGGTTCTTTTAAGACCAGTAAGGGGTGTGTTACGGTACTCCATTAAGGCAACATCTAAATCACATCCCTTTTTAGCATATTTTTAGCGGTCTGAACACACCTTTCAGCTAGGCCATTCGACCTGGGATAATGTGGGCTACTGGTTTTAAACTCAAAATCAAAATCCTTTGCAAATTGCAAACAATCATAGGAGGAGAAGGGCATATTATCAGATACAACAACATCTGGTATACCATATGTGGTGAAAACTTTTTTAAATGCATTTATGACATCACTACTTCGTTTGTTTTTTATTGGGATTACTTCCAACCACTTTGTAAGATAATCTACAATAACTAAGTATGACTTGCCTCCATAATCAAATATGTCAGAAGCCAACTTTTGGAAAGGTAACTCTGGTATTTCATGCATGATCAAAGGTTCTTTGACATTTGCAAACTTATATTTTTCACACTGAGCACAGCTTTTGATCATGCTTTCAATATCTCTGGTCATGCCAGGCCAGAATAAGATTTCACGAGCTCTGTCTATTGTACGACTTATCCCAAAATGACCTTCATGTAAAATTTTCAACATATCACGCCTTAAGACTCTTGGGACACAAACTCTGTCCTTGAAAAATATCATATTATTATACCCATAAATGTCATTCCGAATTTGATAATATGCCTTTAATTCTCCTTCATATGATTTGTCGGCCCATCCATACAATGAGTACTCAATCACTTGTTTTAAAACTTCATCACTACCACTATGCTTTCTAAATTCTTCTTTTCTAGATTCACTCATTCTTAAATGTCTCTCAACAGAATGCACCATTTCATTCAATTCATCATCATCCTCACCTTTCTCACTACTAAAATTTCTAGACAAGCAATCAGCCACATGCAAGAATTTTCCTGGTAAGTATTCAATTTTTATATCATATTTTAGTAATTTTAGTCTGAGTCTCTGTAAACGTGGTGAATGTACTTGACAAATTTGTTTATTCATGACACTGACATTGGGTTTGTGATCTGTAATTACCTTTATAGGACGTCCATAAATATAATTATGGAATTTTTGTGTTGCATATAAAATAGCAAGCATTTCTTTTCTATTATAGCATACTCTTTTCCGTGTCACTGAGGCCTCTAGATGCATATGCTACAGGCTTTCCGCACTGCATTAACAACAGCCGATGCCATTGTTAGATGCATCGGTGTGTATGACGATTTCTTTATTAAAATCAAAATTTATTAAAGTAATATTTTCATTAATTTCATTTTTAATTACTTGGAGGGCTTTATCATGTACACTCAACCACTGAAAATCTATTTCTTTTTTCAATAAGTAACAAAGTGGACTTGACAGCTCTCCTAACCTATGTATAAACTTACGGACATAATTTATCAGTCCTAACAATTTTTGCAACTCTTTTTTGTTTTTGGGTGGTTTAAGTTCGTTAATGGCTCTCACTTTTTCACTGTCAACCCTCATACCTTCTTTATTGAAAATATGTCCCATATATTTTACTTCAGCTTTCTGAAATTGTACTTTTTCTTTGTTAAATTTCACCCCCTTCTCTCTGGCTCTTTGTATGACCTTTTTTAGTGTTCGACTATGTTCCTCCAAAGTATTGGTTGCTATTAACAAGTCGTCAAAATAAATTATAGTGTTTTCAATATCACCGAAATTCTTAAAATTAACTTTCTGAAAATATTCAGGTGCCAAATTTAGGCCAAATGGGAGCCTGCAAAATCTATAGCACCCAAACGGGGTTGAAAAAGTTGTAAGTTTACTGGATTCATTTGAGAGTTTCACTTGAATAAATCCATCCTTAAAATCTAAAACAGAAAAATATTGCTTGCCTGCCAATTTGCTGCTAATTTCCTCAAGACTGGGGATTTCAAAAAATTCCCTTTCGATACATTTGTTTAACTCTTGAGGGTCTAAACATAAACGTAATGTTTTGTTAGGCTTTTCAACAATAACTAATGGATTAACCCACTCAGTGGCATTATTGACTTTGGAAATTATTTTCTGTTCCTCTAAGCTTTTAAGTTTGGCTTGTAATCTCTCTTTTATTACTAAAGGCACTCGTCTACATGGCCTAGCAATAGGAATGCTATCTTTTTTCAAGGATATGTTGCACTCTTCTGGAAAAGAGCCTAAACCTTCAAAAACATCTTGATTTTCTTTTATAAACTGTTCCCTATTTTTTATAGATTCAATACTACTTGTTTTCTTTATAAAACCTAAATCATAACAACTAGGCAATCCAATTATTGGTTTAACATTTAAATCTAGCACCAAAAAGTCCAATTCTAAAGATTTATCTTCAATTCTACAATTCAATTTTACTATACCTATAGGATTCAATTTGGCGCCACCATAAGCTTCCAAGACTATGCTCGACTTCGTTAGTTTACCCATCGTTAACTGATTGTATACTTGTCTTGGGATAATGTTCACTTCTGAACCTGTGTCAACTTTACAGTTAATTTCTCTTCCATTTAGTTTTACAGTTTCCATCCACACTGAGCTATTGTCTTTTTTCACTTCCCCCACTTTTACGACACTGCATACAAATAACTGATCGTCTTCGTCAGCTGGTCTTGTTTCTTGTTGAGATACCTCCCTAACCTGCCTCATGTCCGACCTGCATGCCACTATAAAATGGTTCAGCTTACCACATCTGTGACACTTTTGTCCGAATGCTGGACACATTCCATATTCATGTGTTTTGTTGCATTTCATGCACTTGAATTTTTTTCCATTATTCCTTCCACCCTGCTTGTCCTCTCTGTTTGAACTGGTTCTTCTTTCTGGGGTATATTCATTCTTTTTAATAGCATTTATACTTGTTTCATCTTTTTGCCTTACATTTTCTATATGCCTTTTTGTTGCTTCTGCATTTCTACACATGTCTATTGCCACATCTAATGCCAAGTTTTGAATATTAAGTAATTTCTCTTGGATTCTAGGGTCGTTTGTGCCCAGGATGATCCTATCAACAAGAATTGACTCTTCTTGAGTGTCATATTCACATGACTGTATGAGTTTCCTTAGTTCACCAAAAAAATGATCGAATGGCTCATCCGGTGCTTGAACACGATTGTTGAAAACAAACCGCTCATATGTTCTATTTTTCCGAGGTGCACAGTATTTCTTAAACTCCCTCACAACCTTGTCGTACTCTTTCTCATCATCTGGGGATTCAAATTTGAAGGTATTAAATGTTTCGACACCTTCACTGCCAATTGTGTTCAAAAGTAGAGCAATCTTTATTTTGTCCGATTTTCCATCTTTTTCAGTGGCAATCAAATATGTTTCAAAGTTTTGAAGAAATCTTTTAAAATTCTCGTTGAGATTTCCTTTAAATTTCATGGGCTCTGGTAGCCTTCCTTCCATTTCTTGTATTTTGTTTTTAACCTATTTCACTGTAACTAACGTCTCTGCTTGGGGTGTCTTGTACACGGTTTGTGTGCGATTAAAGGTCCTTTCTCGACTGCGCCATGTTATATGTTCGAGTGATGAGAACTGTTTCAGATTAATTACTTTATTAGAAGATCAATCATACAAATATTGAAGACAATGCTTGACATAAAACTGCCGTGTAATCATGATTAACCCGCCATGTTGTGGCGTAACTAAGCTGGCTATATCAGTGTCAATGTGTATGCAACCACCAATGCAGATTGCAAATAAGGTTGCCTACCTTATAACACATATATTTCCGCTTTTTACAAAAGTTTGATTCACTTTCAGTGGTGTTCAGACAACCGGGCACATAGCACTTCTCAGACATTTTCATAGTTATTAAAATTAGAAAATAATTTCCGAAATTTTTCAATACCAAACATTCATGGAGATCTTGTTCATTGGCAGCAGTTCTCTGCATATCTCGTGTTTCGTATCAGATATATGCAAGAGAAAGAGCTGAAGAGAGAAAAACGATTGATAATATTCTATTCCGTGGAGCAAACGAACGAACCTATCAAAGTATCAAATAACAAATGTCAATACGTCACAATTCCATGATTCGCAACTCATACAACGGTGCCAAATCAACTTTTAGTGAACGTGACGTCACGAACCCACTTTTTTTCGGATTATGAAATAACTACTCATCAGAAAAAAAAAAATCCCAAGTGATATTAGCACATATACTTTCTAATCACAGTGTTTCCTCATGGTGCATGAAAAGGTCCATTGTGAAACAGCAGTGGCTTGGTGAGAATTATTTCAAAATGTTTTGTTTGTCATATTTGAATTTGACAATTCTGCAGACTTTTTGGTCCATTTACTAATTTCATGCACCCCAATTGGCATATTTCTGTACCAGCCAAGGGTTTTTTGTTTTCTCCAGTTAGGATTCACTGTCAGAAATAACCTATCTGTTTTAATATTGATGTTTTCGCTTCTTCTTCGTTAGTTCATCTAGAAGTCTCACTGGACAACGACTTACTTCATTATGGTTGGGTACAAGCCATTTAATATTAGCACACGGTTTTGCTCCCCCCCTGTGTGGTTTTAGTGAAAATAGGATTATATTGTATTCTACCAGTTGGAGTATCCTCATTTCCAGTTTTCTCTCGAAAATAATGAGTAAAACATGACACTCCTTCAATTCCTCTCCACGCAAGGTCTACAGAAGCAATTACGAATTTTTTTATTTGTAATCCTCCCGGTGTATTTTCATCCCAAGCTCCTATGATTGCTATTTAGTCAGTATCTTTGAATGCTGATGCACTGAGTTTCCGCTAGTCCGGTAACAGTTGAAGTTCGCTTCTTTTTGAATTTCTTGCGTTTCGTGCGGCTAAAAATATGGGACTAGAGAATGGATCAATTACTCTATTATACTACTTCATATATGTTTCTTGTATTTGTTTTAACTTACGTTCCACATCTTCGTAACCACATTTTCTTTTTAATTCTCTCCATTACCTTATAGTATTTTGAAAGCTCAATCTCTCAAAATGGATGCTATCATTTCAGTAGAAATTGATTCATTTAGTACATAGTTTCTTCCACTACAGAACGTTAGAAATTGTTACCATACGTACCTTTTTGTTTTCACTTAACTATGAGGCTCAGTATACTTTCGTCTATTGCATTTATTGATAAATCTCCGAATCGGCTCATTTTTGAACAATTATTGATGAACGTCAAAATTTGACGGTTCTGTTAGTTTGTGTATTGTTGTATATTGATGTCGATGTGGTTACTACATAAATCATTGTAACTTAACCAAATTGAAAGTTCTGATTGGTTAAAAATTACACGAAAACAATAATCATGTAAACACACGTTATATGGGAATATAAGAGAAACAAAAATCACCACTCAACGACAATATCCGACTTGTATTCGCATAGATATCCTACTGCTCATGTATCGAGGGTAATATCATAATTGCTAGGGGTTTCATCGCTGATTTTTTTTTCTAATTTTCGAGAAAAAAATTTTTTCTGTTAATTTTATCGAGTGCGATTTGCGGTCTTACTATCCTGTTAGGCGGTTATCTAGTTCGTTTCTCTGTTCTAGGTGTTCACTTCTCCAATTTTATTTTTCGTTTCCCTATATTCTCCCCCTTTCTGTGATCGGCTCTTGGTATATGGTTACGGAGCTTGGTACTAATGGGTTTGTTGTTTTTCCTTCTTCACTGTTATTTGTTTGTTTTTCTCTTCGGGATTTGAGTGATTCGATCGATCCGTATTATCCTAGCTCCTAGAGTATTTTACCTATTTTGTTCACTTCCGTGTCGCTTTTCGTTCCTGTTATATTCTCTTCCCTGGGTTTTGTGATTCTTTCGGGGGTTTTCAAACTAATTTCTTCATCAGTTCCTTTGTTTTCAGGGTTATCCATTTTTCTTATATTTTCAGTGGTTTTGGGGTTTGATTCTCCCTCTTGTGTTTTTTTTCCACAACTGTTGTCTCGTTCTCTATTTTCCTCCGGATTTCGTCGGAGTCTCTTTGAAAGTGTGGAGGATATAGATTTTCTGTCGAAAAAAGAATTTTCTGCTGTCCTTTTATATCCTCCATATCACTCCCAATATTTTGATGTGTTGGACATTTTTTCAATCCCAATATTTTGATGTGTTGGACATTTTTTCTGCATTATCTTTTCATTTTGATAATGTTTGGATTTTTCTTCACTTACGTCAAAGACCTTCAAGACAAAGTTTTTTTAGCGTCTTTTCCTCACCTCTCCTTTCCATCCCCCACAATTTGATGAGTAACACTTATTTTTCGTTTTTTCCGTTTCACTTGTGTTTTTAATTTTTTTTCAGTTTTTTCCATAATCTGCGATAACCTCGGCTTGGGCGGTCGTTCCGGCCTGGACCCGGACACTTTCACTATGTTTATAAATGTGATAATTTTTTGAGTTTTTCGGATTCACTTGGGAAAAAATGATACACTATATCCGAACAGCTGGCGATTTCACTGTTCTCCGATGTGAGTTTTGCTAACACACTGTTTTAGCAGTTGTTGTGGTTTATTTGGTGAAATAATGTTTTTTTGCGGTTTTCGTTCATTGGGGCTTTTTGTGTTCAATATATCCACGCTTTTCTCACAATCCCCAACTCTTTCACTGGATTCTTCCATTGGGGGTACATTTATTGAATTTTCTAGCAATTCAGCTGTGGTTGTTTGTGTCCTTTCAATTTATAAGCGAAATTGCTATCACTTTCACGAGTTTTGGAATCCCAAACTCATCTTTTCCACTCTGGAGAACCAATACGATTGAAATTCCCATACTCGGTGGTTATTAAGGGTCACACAGGCTTGCAGTTTTCTAATGACCAGATATCGTGTTAGAAACACTATATTCACTCTTTTTAGGCATCTAGATCACTTTCAGCACAGAATTTTATTGTTTTTGAATTAACGGAGAAGTTTATAATTGCCTTTTTCAACACTTTGGGGTTCATACCGCACTTAAAACTACTGAATTTTACAAAATTCGCGGAGCACATTGAAATGATACAATTAAATGATTCATTGCCTCACTTGAACAACTAAGGCTTTCTAACATGCTGAAAAGGTATATTTGAATTCAAATATCATATGACTCTATGTAGTGAGTTCAAAATCACTTATTTCACCAATTTTGCATTTCTTATTTTTCTATATAGGAATTGAATGCATTGACATTCAATTCTGACATGATCAAGTGTAGTAGTTGTCAGACATACTCATATATAATAGAAAGAGACAGAGCGAGAGAGGAAAGTTGCATGGACGATATAGATCGTGGATTCAAATTTTCAAAAAAGGCAAAATTAGAAACAAGAAACGCTGTCCAACTATCCGAAATTATCACAAAAATAGCTTTGTCGCATTGGCAAAAATGAGGAATACGTAATAGTGAACAACACCTTGGTATAGAAAAAAAAAATACGACCACCCCCAATAGTTATCCGAAACGAGAAGCAATGGCTGTCAATTTCTCAATTCAAATGGAATCAAGTCTGAGAGAACATCAGATGTGTATTCAGATGTGTATCCCTGATTTGAGAATGTATGATCAGTTGACAATGATCCTGACAAGTCTAACAGAAAAAAGATTACAGCAGTATTCAAGGGTGAAGCTCAGGGCTTGGACCCAGGGATTTAGCCAAAGAATTGGAAGGCAGAGGCTACCATCCAAGAGTATCATCAAGCCACGAGACTGAGATCAAGACTTCAACAAAAATATGCCAGATGCAAGTTACGTTCGAGTACCAACGATGTTACAGAGGCCCAGATCAATGCTATAATAATAAAAAATTCGACATAAAGATATGCACTGCAAGGCCGAACTAGTATAGAGACATTGCGCCGGAAACCATCAATCCAGAATGAGGTCATCGAACTGCCAGATGAATGTTTTAACTGTGATGGACCTCACAAGTCAAATCACCAGGGATGCCCAAGTTTTCCAATTACTGACAAAAAGGAAAAACGAAATCCTCCGAGGCCAAGAAGACCACCACCAAGGATGCCAAAAACAACTGGGAAAAAGAACTCTCAGAGATCTGAGATTACTTCTCTCAGCGACATACTTCCTGCTCTTGAAGAGCTAGAGAATCTCCAAGGTGTTACTGACAACAAGGATTGGGCTGGCAATCCCAATAGAAGGAGGATAGGGAAATCCATCTTTGAACAACCACCAGGAAGGATCCAATCGCAAAGCAGGGACACGCCTTGTGGTAGGTGTTGACCAGCAGAAATCGTCACGTGAAAAAGCGTAATGCCCCCTCTATGCGACTTTTTTTCTCTCTCTGTCTCTCTCTCTCTCTCTCTCTCTTTTCTTTATCATATGGGAGTCTGTGTGACAAGCTTCTAGCCCTTGCCCATACAATTCCAAAGGTGTACGGAACTATCCGCACTGCTGTTCTGCTCACGGGAAATTCAAAATGATTCATGAGCAGTAGGATATTTATGCGACTTCAAGTGGGATATTATTGTTGAGTGGTAATACGTGGAAGATATTTTTGTTTCTTTTATATTTCTATATGACGTGTGTTTAGATGATTATATCCTTTTTTGACAGTTTTTTTTTCTATACTGAAATTGGTTTATGGTTTACATTGAATATGGCACGACAATTTGATATAATATAACGAATAGTATTAGCAGAAATGAAATATATCTTACTGTGGCGAAGGAGTTTGGAAAAAGGATATATAGTTCTAGTACATAGTATATATAGGTCCAGTACATGGTATGATGTCAATTAAATGTGATAGAATAGAAAACAAAAATTTTCAAAGGAAAAAATTTTGAGAAAAAAGAAACACAAAATGGTGGATTCATGAGATTGATGGTAACGTATTCTGCTTCCTCGATACAATTGATTCATTGGATCGTTCGCAACCATGGAGGGAGCAAAGCGTTTCTTCTTTACCTGACGAAACTATACAAATATAAACAATCTGAATCTCCAAATCGAATTACATTCCGAGTTGGAGGAAAATCGTAAGGAACTTCGTAATTCTGCGAAGAGCCGCCAGAAAGACATCTGATTTTCAATCAGAGTCTAGCTCTAAGTAAAGAGTTTTGGTTGCGAAACATAACACTTAGTTAGCTTGGCTCCGCGAGTTTTGGAGAGGGTGATTGTGAACGCACCAGCGTAATCGATACCTAGGATGTTTTGAGTTAAAGGGACCGCGTGAAGGTTACCCATTTGGGGTTGCGGTAGAGGGGGTTCAATCTCCAAAATGTCATAGACTGGGAAATACCTTTTCGTATAAGATGTTTCGAAGAGAGTCCCAAAATGCTGATCAATTAGGAGATTTACAGTTTGAATCCCTTCTTTTGGTGGATATCTTCAATAATTGAGGTGATAGGCGCCCAGAACTGGGCAGGAGTGAGGAAAAAGGAGACCAATTTTGATTAGAGGTTTTCAGAAAGGGGGGCCTGCACACCAAAGGCTGTAATCGAGTGGAGCAGTGGTAAGAAGTCCCCGAGAGCCAATGTCTGCGGGGTTATCTGAAGATGAGACGTGGAACCAATTCGCGGCGGAAATGTTCTCCTGTATAAAGGAAACACGGTTGCTGACAAAAGTTTTCCAAGGGTGAGGAGAAGAATTAAACCAACTCTAAACGATAGTGGAATTCGACTTTGTCAATACGAATTTGAGGGTTATAAATATCGAAAACGGAATGGAGATTGAGGCAAAGTAACACAACAACGCACAATCCTGATTTAGCTATAGGGAATACTTTTGAGGGGAGCTACCTCAGATTTGGCACAAATTAAATGACTAGAAGTGTAATTTCCGGGAGACAGTAGAATAAAATAGAGAACTGCGCAATATCCCTCTTCAGAAGTTCCACAGAAACCATGCAATTCACAAAACTAGAAAGCATCTGGGACAAGCAACCGGATAAGTTTAAGCTGGAGTGATGAGGAAAGTTCAGAAAGGTATTGTTCCCCAATATGAGCAATTTCAGCTGGTGGGGGATCGTCCTATTATCGATGGAGACCTCAGATCAATAAAAAACCATAGATAGGCCTGATTCTACGTAAACAACATATGCGTTGATGCAAAGACAACCGTGTTTATATTTACCATCTACTTTTTACAAATACCGAATCCTTGTCGTCAGATGGACATCATTCATAGAATGTAAATGAGTTTATATGTAGTCATTCACATTATATATTATTAGATTTATTCATCTGAATTCAATATAATGCGGTAAGGTCAATCGACTCCGAACAAGGTTAGAAAATATTTTTCCTAGGTAGAAGAAATACAATTTCCAACAGTTAAATCATAAGACACTCCGAAATTTGTAGGAAGCCTCGATAAAATGAACGATTCTTGGCAACCCTGTTTTCTTCGCCATCGGCCATTTGCTTTGACGTATTTGACGTGAAGTAATATCCAGATAGTTCCAGTGTGTTCATGTGACATAGTGCTTTTTCATTTTCATTAAACAATATTGCCTTGGTTTTACTGACATTTAAAATACTCTCTATACTTGTGAAGTACTTCAGTGGTACAAAATGTCGAAATACTGCTTTGTTTGCAAAACAAATGATAGTCAACATACCTTCCACAGGTAAGCTACCAGTGGCGTCGAATACGAACGACTTTTTCAATTAGAATTTAATTTTGTTATGGAGTTTTTACCAATATATTGTTTTCCTTGGGGTAGAGTACTAAATACTGATAATTTATCCACAGATCCCCCACTGATAAGCAAAAACTACAAGTATGGTGTGATGCTCTTGAATTAGATCCACTGAGCCCAAAAGAATATTATTTTATCTGTTCTGCTCATTTTTCCGAAGATCAGATTATTAAAAAGCCGCAAGGGAGAACATATTTGAGACCTGATGCCATTCCTGATGACAAGCAGTGAAAAGGTTTGTGTTAGTAGGGAGTCATGAGTACAGTTGTATTCATTATTTGCAGCCCAATGTTGAGTTCGGCAAAATATTCATGATTGATGTTCAAGAGATAACAAAGAAATCAGGAGAATTCTACTAATTATATTTGGAATTTGTTCCTATCAAGGTTTTTTGCAATTATTATTCCGGGGTTGGGTGATTTTGGACCATCAACAAGGATTTTAAGGATATTGTGAATAAGATATGAACTAACCACTAACTGAATATTTTGCCCACCTCATTGGTTCATCATGAAATAGGAGTATAATAATCCACTGCTATATATGTTGGTATCAGTAAAATTTTTTTTTTTTCTAATCCAGATAAAATGTTTTTTTAAAGGTTATTATTTTATCACAAAGATTAACATTGAAAACAACACTGTACAACTGAATACTGTTAGTCGCCTATTCTTCCAGGCAATTTGTGTCACATCCCTTGAGAGACACAATCACCTTCAATATCCATTTCAGCCAATTTCACTGAATATTTGAAGAAATAAAAGTTCAAAAATTGAAATGGCAGTTTATTCTATCATTCATTTGTTTCTACTTCATAGATATGCCTACGTCTGGGTATGGCTTCATGATATCACGAACGAACTGAATAAACATTGATCATATTTTTGTTTTTTTAATAGTAGTATTGCGAGTATTGGAAAAATTATATATAACCATGGTTGAGAAGACTATTATAGCCCAGACACCTTGGCATTTGGGCTATTATCATCAAAATCCATAATATAGGTGATACAAAATTTAAAACAGTTTTGTTAATTTGCTGTTTATGGTTTTCATACCCGAAATCAACCAAAAAGTATTTCATTCATCACATTTTTTACTAGTAATTATATTTCACATTCATAGATTTCAATAATGAATTTTTTTTCAGCATTGACCACGAGACTCAAGAAATTGAGATTTAATGGATTGTACACCACAAAATTCGCCCAACCGTAATCTTGTACTCAGTGAGATGAGGTAATATCACAAGCTTTTATATAAATGCACTGAAAAGGAAAAAATTATTCCTTCAATAGTTCGACCAAGGTTATTCTCTGAGTAGCGGATTCAAAATCATGCCGCGCAAGAATACCCATTTAATATTCGTGGCAAGCTTTTGAATCTGAACAGAATAACCTAGGTCAAACAAAGGCATTATTTTTTCCTTTTCAGTGCATGGGTATGAAAGCTTGTCCTGAAAATTTCTTGTTAATCCTTTTTATTCAATTCTTTCTAGTCATTCATGTAATCTGTCATCTCATTGAATTCTGACAAAAATTGATAATCTCCGACCCCAAAAAACCCATATACCAATTTTGAATGAAATCTAGCCATATTGACAAAACACGTCGCCATCTTGGAGCCGTCATCGTGAATTCATGCATTTTGACAAAAACATCATGATGTCGAACCCCAAAAACCCCTACACACTAATTTTGAATGAAATCAGGCTATAATCATCAAACTCGTCACCATTTTGGAGCCGCCATCTTGAATTCATGAATTTTGACGAAAAAAAATCATGATCTCCGACATCAAAAACCCCCATATACCAATTTTTATCGAAATCGGGCTATAACCACAAAACTTGTCGCCCTATTAGAGCCGCCATCGTGAATTCATGAATTTTGACAAAAAATTCGTGATCCCTGTCCCCGAAAACTCCAACATACCAATTTTGAATAAAATCGAACCATAATCACAAAACTCGTCCGCCATATTGATTTTCCTCCAGCAAAAAGTCCGTAATGCATTGTTACCGGAATTATGAACACCTTCCAAATTTCATGTTGATCGCACAACTAGAAGTGGATTGAAATTCACTTACAAGATTTGAACTTAACATACATACAAATGTGGAGTTAAATAAAAGCTTGTAATGAAAGAGATCTCAGCAGCCATTTTTCAATTTCCATGATAAGTTTTCAATCCGCGACTCATCATAAAATACTCAGAAGACGATTTTTTGTCTGGAATCAGACAATAATGAAATTGCAGCCGTCATTTTGAATTTTGTCATGAAATTTGTTATAGGTGATTTAGAGAATACCTTTAGTGTTGAATCGGACCATAAATGATAGATTTTGTTTTCGAATTTTCATCATATAGAAATACCAAATTGTATTTCCATGGAATCCTTTTTGCTAACATGACAAATTTCAAGTAAATCGGACATGTGAAAGTTTTTTTTTACATTGATAACAAACATACTCTTGTACACATGTGAACCCTCAATTGAAGTGTATTAAAGATACTGTTTTGAACCCCCTAAAACGGCACGGCACTGCGCAAGAGATGTTTTGTTTTGGTTCGACTATCATATACACAAAACATTACAAGTCCCGCCGAAATTATGCTCGCTTCAAAACATTGCAATGTTAATTCAGCATCGGGCCTATCTATGGTTTTTTATTGATCTGAGATGGAGACCAACAGCCTCTGTATCAAATATTTCACATTGAAAGTAATTGGAGATAAGATATCCAGAGGGTCGAAGATTCTAGCGGAGTTTGAGAGGAGATAACGCTTGGTGCATGTGGTGTCAAGGGCTTGAATAGAAAAAGAAAGTGTATCGGAAAATGGATTTCACTGAAGTCCTAGAATTTTCTAGGGATTGTCAGATTCAAAATTAAGAGAATGAGTATCGGCCGACAAGTGTTCACTGAGTATATAAGACAGGAGAAGCAGATCATTGGAGGCCCACTTGCGTAGTTTGAATCCACTCCTTTGTAGTAATTGGATATGGTAATTCTGGAATGATTTGGTCACAATGTCATTAACGTATGTTTAAGACTTCATCACTGAGGCAGCATTCTTCTTCCGCTAATGTGGAAAGAGTTTTTATAGCCAAGTATGGGGCACAAGAGAACCTATAAGTAACCGTGAAGAGACGCTACGTATTCATGGGCTCTGAGGGCCAGAAAAGCCATAAAATGTGCTGATAATGGGTTTGCATGGGATTCACGAGAATTTGTCGATACGTCTGTCGTATATCTGTGGTGAATACATATGGTCTGAGAGCTGGCCAAGTAAATTAAAAATGATAAAGTACAAGGGTAATTTCAACAAAGGAACCTTCCTAACAAGTGTGTAGCTTAGCAGGCAGAAGTCAGTTTCGGGGCTAAAAGCGGGGGCGGGGGATCAAAGATTATTCCAGAGCGCAGCCTGTTGCTCACATAACTCTGAACACTCAATCATTCATCAAGGCTTGGTAGCCGCATTGTATAAACGCTCGCGTTCAGAGTGAATTAACTTCAACTTTTAACATAAAATTATGCAGTGGTTTTCTTGACTTTTGATGTGTTATGAGATTTTTGTTTTAAAATGAAAATCAAAAGTTCGTTCGGTACTAAGTCCTCTAATCCTGATGATAATGAACCTTCCTAATGGATATGCAAACATATTTTTTGGATTTAACAAAAAAAAAATCTTAAAATATGTAGTGCGTTAGCCACTGGGACAAAATGGATTGATGGCAATGAATGCCTTCAATACGGCTCGATAGGACCAAGTATCTACTTGGGAACCATCTATAGGGGTAGCGTTGATCCAATGGTGCTCCTGGCGCTATCACTTCTTGCGTCACAGTTGGTAGAGATGAATACCATGCCGCGCCGGCCGGCTTATGTAATCGTTCTCAGACGAAAAAACGGCACAATCAGGAAAACATGAATAATTGTTAACAGCTCACGGTGGGGTCACTTGGAATCAACGACGTCGTGGCGTTCGAGAGTGACCCAACCGTGGGTTATTAACAATTGTTCGTGTATCTCTAATTGTGCCGTTTTTACGTGTGAGAACAATGACATAAGCTGGCCGCCGCTTTTTGTATCTACCAACTGTGACACAAGAAGTGAAAGTTGCCAGGAGCACCATTGGTTCAACGCTACCCCTATAGACCAACTGGAAAGGTAATAATATGAAGCTCTTCCGCTGAATTACACAGTCCACTCATTAATTTTTTTGTAACAGTTCTGGAAACAGTCCAGTGGTTCACAAGCAAATTTTCCATGAATGATGTCAATCCGGCTCGAAGGACCAAAAATGTACTTGTGAACCGCGGGACTTTTTCCAGAATTGTTACGACAAGAGAATAAATGAGTGGACTGTATAATTTGGCAAGAGATTTTCATATTATAACCTGTTCAGTTGGTCTAGCGTCACAGTTAGTAGAGACACAGATAACATGCCGCCCCGGTCGACTTATGTAATCATTCTCACACGTTTGAACGACACAATTAGAAACACACGAACAATTGTCACTAACCCACGGTTGGGCCACTCTCGAACGCCACGAAGTGGTTGATTCCGAGTGGAGAAATTGAAGTGATTTTTGAGAAAGCGTTAACGATGTGTTTTGGCAGAGTTCTGATTTTTTCTGTCTTTTTTTGGGGGCGGTAGCACCTTTGTCTTCGAAGTCGGTCAGGCGCAGTATTGGTATATATAATGGAAGCTCGGGTGGTAGGAAGGTAGATAATACTCAATAATTCAAATGAATCAATAAACTGATTAAATATAAAAAAATTTAAATAAAAAATCAACAGAATGTTAAAGGATTAGAATGGACGCAACAGTCCTCACAATTTGCGATTGCTCCATTTGATTGTTGATTGTTTGGAAAAAAATTATCTCACTCACTTCACTCAGATAAGAATTAAGTCTGGATTAATTTTTGAGAAAAACTGAAGATGAGTACTCTTAATTTGTTGAAGTTTATGTTGGAGTATCATCATAAAAGCCATTTCTGATTGAATTATCTAGGAAAATATTATCCATTCAACATGTTTTTGATGAATGAAAAATTATTGTGTATTAATTTGATTAAATGATTTCATCGACTAGTTGCAAAGTCGAGTCTTTCATACTAGTTTATGGTAGGCTATTCAGTACACCACTAATCAAAGCATAAAACATACATGAAATTTGGAACTAAAAATAAACGTAACCTTTTTTCATTGTTCCCGGTAGAAACACACTGATATATCGATACTCACATTAGACATAATTGACAGTAACCTGAAACAGTTTGTATCATTGTCAAGTCATCTGTCATCATTCCAGTCAGTGTACATCGTTTCAAAATGGATTATTCATTGGATGAATATACAGATATGCATTTCATTTATGGTGAAGCTTAAGTGCAGCTTTTTTGCCCCTTCTCCCCCTGGTAAACTTTGAATGGTTCGACGTAGAACAATTAAAAAAAGGTATTGAATGATATCACCGATGCTACTTTTTGAAACGGAAGACATCGTGATTGCCCGATAGATGGCGCGGAGGGGGCATCAACTTCAAATAGCATGGGGGGTTATGTGGCTCATCGTTGAAAAGACAATTGAATTTCCTTTCCAACCATCTTTTTTTTTAATTTCGTTCATACATTTCTTCACAATATGCATTCGAAATGTCAAGTATAACAAAAAAACATAACTAAATGTAGGATTTTCATCTATTGAGAATAAGAAGCAAAACTGTTGTGAATTAACGGATTGGGTGTTCAAAATGTCCGCCTAATGCTTTTTGGCAATGAAATATTCGATACGAAAATCCTTCCCAAATATTATTCAACATATCTGCAGATATACCAGCACACACCCGTGTTATTCGTTGTTTCAGTTTTTCTACAGAGTCGGATTGTTGTTCATATACTTCCGATTCGATGTATCCCCACATGAAGAAGTGTGAGGCCTGGTGATTGTGCCGGCCATTCAATCGGTCCACGACGTCCAATTCATCTCATAGGATATCTTACATCCAGATACTCTCGAACTTGACGTTGGAAGTGAGGAGGGGCCCCGTCTTGCTGATAAGTAATGCGTTCCTGGAAATCGTTCTGATTTTCTGCTAGTATTTGGAGTATGAGTGGTTCGATCGTTTCTTGTAGCATCTCCAGGTATAAATTACCGTTCAAGTTTTCTTCCAGAAATAAAGGACCTACAATATGGTTTCCCAGAATTCCTGCCCACACATTCAGTTTCTGTGTGATCTTCTCGAGATATATCGGGGTTTGTGTCATTCCAGTACCGCACATTTTATGGTTTCCGTTGAAAAAAAAATACTTTCATATGAAAAACAATTTTGTCTTAATGTAATTGCGGTTTCCAACTATCTTTTTCATCATGATTTCAACATTACCAACTTGTATGGATGGAATTTTTGTTTCTCCAATGGTGTAACATTACCAACTTGTATGGATGGAATTTTTGTTTCTCCAAATATTTTTTTACAGTCGATGGTGATACTTCAATCGTATTTGCTACAAGTGAGGTACTTTGTTGAGGAAAAACCACCATTTTGGCAATTACCGAAACTTCCGACTCTTCCGAAATTGATTTTCGGCCAGCTCCACTGGCCCTATGAACAGTGTTGGATTTTTAAATAATCAAATTTCATGATGAGAATTTCTAGGTTACTGCTCATTATCAGTTTACTAAATCCGATAAATGATAACCTCCATAATTATAGTCATTAAAAATAAGGAGTTGGGTATAATTAGGGTATATTCTCTTGAGAGGCTATGAAAGGCTATTGTATAGCAGAACACGTGTCGTGGTTTTGAACCGACGAAACCAAAAAGGAGGAGGTTCTCCAGTCGACGTGTATGATTTTTCTGTTATGTATGACCACACATAACTTTTTACTGAGACGTCCGCTTCCAATAATTCCTCCTTCAGTGGATAGGGTGTACTCCAAAGTTGGTTGCATTTGAATATAACAGATGAAATCAACCCCTAAGGATCGCAAAATGAAGGATATTGATCACTCACCCTCTGAATTCTGGTCCATTAACCGATTCTATCAGGCATAACTTTGTACTGGTTTCTTCGATTTGGATGATTCTTTTTTTATTAGATAGGGTATACCTCATGGTTAATCAAATTTGGATTTCAAATGAAATTATTCACCCTCATGGGTGGAAAAATAGGGAATAATTGATTTTTCACTTGTGAACATTGGCACACATATGTAGTTGATAATAACAGATCGCTACTGTCATTATCTTTGTTCTCCTACATCCGTCACAATCATTATGATCTATGAGAGGATGGGATGATATACAAATCAATGAAATAAACGAACCAGAACAACAAAAATAATTTATATTACAACAAATAGTAAAAGTAGGTAATCATATTATTTAACTGGAGTAAGGTGGGTGAGTAAGTATTTTGGAAGTAATAAAAAAACATGTAGGTAGTAATAAGTAGATGTAAGCCACAAAGAATTTAAAAATGAAAACTTTTTAATAAAAAATTAAATCGACGAAATACGGAACTGAAAAGTAAAGAATAAAATAAACCTTCTCAGTCTCAATAACTGAGCTCCTAAACTAATGTAAGTAACTAATTTTGATTCGGCGCCAAACGAACAATCAACGAAGATCATCAAATTACTTCAAAAAAATTATCAGAATGTCACCGCGCAACTCGATGCCATCATTTTACGCCTTACCTAATTCATTTGCTTGTTTGTTTGGCGCCGACTCAAAATTAGTCACATTAGTTTAGGAGCTTAGTTATTGAGACTAATAAGGTTTATTTTATTCTTTACTTTTCTGTGCCGTATTTCGTCGGTTCAATTTTTTGTTAAAAAGTTTTTATGTAAACCCAGTTTAGTGAAAATCATTTAGTGAATTGATTATCTTTTGTTTACTCCTCAACTATCGGCCGCATCAATTAAAGAAATTGGATAACTGTATGGTTTCAAAATTTCTACCTAAGCAAGCTTTGAAATGAATTCGAAAATGAAAAATAATTCAAGTAATGAATCTTTCTCTATTGACCGTATTCAGTGTTACTCATCGCAATTGTGATTCCGTAGAATAACAATGGTTGAAACTATAATTGAATTACTTTTTCAACGGTGTCCAACACGACCTCTATGCCTTTCGAAATTTTTGAATTGTTATGCCCCCAGCGCCCTCTATCCAGTAATTCTAATGTTTCTTCTCTCAAAAATTAGGATCGGTAATACCATTCGAAATATTTGTTGTTCCATTGTTTCATAAGAAACCGTTCAAAAGTTATCGGGATGAGGGTTCAGATCCGCACTTCAAATGCGCATTGTGAAAAAACAAATCAACGAAATGATAAAAACAATGTCGGAAAGAAAATTGAACTATCTTTTCCACGATGTGCCCATGTTATTTATTTCGAAGTTGATGTGCCCCCGATATCTATCGGGCAATCACAATGTCTTTCATTCCGAACATTAGTATCGGTGATATCATACAATACTTTTTTTTTCATTGTTCTACGTCGAACCGTTCAAAAATTATGAGGGGAAGACCATTAAAAACCACAAAGTCACATATCAACGAAATTAATTTTTATTTAGATGTTTGGGAAAGAGAATTGAATTATTTTTTCAACGATGTGCCACATGCGATTTTAAATTTCGAAGTTGATGTGCCCCCCCCTCCGCGCCATCTAACGGGCAATCACAATGACTCTCATTCCAAAAAGTAGTATCGGTGATATCATACAACACCTTTTTTTATTGTTCTATGTCGAACCGTTTGAAAGTTAACAGGAGGGGGACTATTAAAAACCGTAATATACTATTCACCATATGGTTCGCCCAAAAGAATGATAAATATCGATATTTTCACAACCTAAAATACAATTTTTGAGTTATGATCTCTTGAGGGTCGATCATTCCATTGGGAATCACAAAATTATGTTTGGTGGAAGTTTGCCTATGAAGTTATATTCTATTTTATTTCGAGCGCGATCCAAATTCACCGTTTGTTAGACTAAAGCGGCACATCCAAGAATAATCCCCGGAAAGGATCACTGGGGAAATTTCAATTTTTAAGTACTCAACGTGAAAATCTGAGAGGATAATGAACTTCAGTTATAAATCTTTGAGTGAAGATTTATATTCGAACAGAATGAAATAATTCAGCTCGCTCGATGTTTACGATGCGAATTGCGGAGTGTTTTATTTCAGAACATTTTGCGCTTTTCGAAGATTTAACGATAATGTTTTATTCATTTCTGAATGTCATTTCAGAAAATTCAAAACCAGGTTTTCTGGAGTTTTATCCTTCAACAAATATAGAAATGCAGCTTATGTCTCTCACGAAAACAATTTGCGTTATCAGTGTCAAATTTCAATTATTTATTTGGATATTGATTCAGATATTTCTAGATAGCGCATTGAATTTTCACATTGTCCATGGGATTGTTGACGAAAATGAGGCACATTTCAACTAATCTTGGGAAATGTTCTTGTATTTAAAAATCAGATTCTTGATCGATGAATTCGCAAAAGTTTGGGGATATTGGTATGGTCCTATTTTTTTCAAAATAACGTTATTTGAGATTCCAATATGATAATTGTGAACACTGTCGATATATCCCTTGAGTAACGTTGTCTCTTTTCCTGAACAGAAAATAAGAGATTTAGATGAGTACAAATAATTCCTCAACACCTTTGGAAAAAGATTCATTACAGGAGGAGACTGGAACGCAAAGCACACACACTGAGATCAGGACTAATCACGACTAAAGGCTGCAACCTTCTCCGTTTACCTTACTTACGGAGAAACCACATACTGGCCAACCGACCCAAAGGTCACAATCATCTGATATATCAGGGCACTTTGTTCCGAATAAGCGTATAACGGTGGGGAAAGTGAAGGATTACTGTGACTTGCATCACCTCAGAATGAAGAATTTGCATAGTATACTAATATCCGTGAAATTTGTCAAGGATGAAGTTAATACTGACAAACATAATTTGCGCAATGAAATATCTACAAAATACCATAAATTCAAATGAATAACGTTTAAAATATCGTTAAATCGCCATGCCCGCCATGAAAATTGGAACGCTCCGCTATTGGGCGTAGACGTTGTGACGTCACAAGTTATGGTTTGAGAAATATCCGTTTCACAATAACACGTACTTGACGATGAAGTGGAGGACAGAAATGTCCTACCGAATGAGCAGTTCGGCTTTTGTCGCACTCACTCCACCGAGCTACAGGTTTTGAGGCTGGTGGAAAATACAATATTTTCGCTAAACACCAACAATAGTGCTCATATTGTCCTTCTAGACATAAGTAGAGCATTTGACAGAGTATGGCACGAAAGCCTGCTCTGCAAATAAATCGATTTTTACTTTCCTTCGAGCCTGGTGAAGTGGATAAAGTCGTTCCTCAATGGTAGCACATTTCAGATCAAGGTTGACAATTTCCTCTCGGACCCGAGAGAAATTGGGGCCGGCGTTCCTCAGGGGGCAGTACTGTCTCCTGTAATATACGCACTCTCCACCTACGATATACCACGAACCGAACACGTGAAAATCTCCCTGTTCGCCGATGATATGGCCTTACTTTCCTCGTCAGCCAACCACCTAATGGCTGTTGTTTATTTGCAGAATGCATTAAACGACCTCCAGCAGTGGTACCTGGAGTGGAAAATAAAGGTAAATCCCGATGAAACACGAGCGATCTCGATGGGTCGCACAAGAAACAACCCGGAGAGAAAAGTGACTATCTCTGGAAGGGAGATAGAATGGTCGGAACAAGTCAAGTACTTGGGTTACTGTGGATCGTCGGCTCACCTGGAAACCGCATGTGAATATAATAAAAAACAAAATTGCTAAGAAAATCGGCGCACTTCACCCTCTGATTGATAGAAGAACTAAGCTCACTTCAAAAAATGAAGTCAGGAAATATAAAATGATGTTCAGGCCTCTCATTTTGTATGTCTCAGTCGCCTGGGGCCAAACCTGCAGGACTAGCATTCGCGTCCTGGAACAGGCGCAACTGAAAGTCCTGAGGATGATAACGAATGCTCCGTGGTATGTGCGGAACAATCGGATACTTGAAGACTTGAACCTGCCTTCCATCATGAGTATAATCAGAGACCGCAATCGGCAAGTATTCGATAGCCCACGAGAACCCCCTCGTAAGGGAAGCTACTGATTACAACATAGACGACCCCTCGCGCTTTAAACGTTCCAGGCACTCCGTGGAATGATGGGCTATCTATCAACCTATCCTCTATAGAAATTTACTTTTTCAAAATTTAGATTCAGAATTCTTTCTCGGCCATTTTTGAGAACCGCCATCATGGGAAGGGCTGGAGACCGGTCCCAGTCCTTATCCAGTCAAAATTCCAAATCTGTTAATGGCTGTTGCCCACCTGTTTGAAGCTCAAAGAGTGAGAGCCTTAGGGTTACACTCGTGTTTAGTAATAGTGATAAATATCCTGGACGATAACACATGCATCGTCCGTATGCTCTGTTTTAGTTACCAATTTACGTGCATTATTCTAATTCTTTTTTCACTGCAATCGCTGAAAAACTGACATATTAATACTGTTTGGTGCCTGAATACACTAACACCAGCTTTAAAACTCCAGATAAAATATTTTTGCAGTGCCTCGTGATCGGGAAATTCGGAAAAATTGGTGTTCTGCAATCAAAAGGGACGAGATGAAAAGTGGCCGGTTATCTGCAACTTCACCACTATTTTGTTGGGAAGACCGTTTCAATGTAAGTATACCTATTTTAATTCACACGGTGAATAGATATGCGAGGCGACGTGTCTCTACCTGAAACTGCCACATGCCGAAAGCGGGCAATCGTGAAAAATACGCTACTATAAATCAAAAGTTTCAAACCACAGGTAAATAAATAAAACTGACTCTGAAAAATATAGAAAGCATTATACCATACCTATAACTATTGAAAAAATCCAGCTTATCCCATAGTTTATGTAGCTGTATTTGATGTGCAGTCATGTTTGAGAAGGGTAGCTGTTATGATTAGAATGCTGCACACTTCCTCGAGCCCTGTATAAACTACAATGCACTGATAACTGCATTTAGGCCCCCATTCATTGGCAGGCGCGATCGGCCAACTTTGTTGTAATTTTTTTTTGGAGGCTGTTCGCCGCACCCGCCACACACGCGCGAACATTGTATTCCCACAATACTTTATGACAACCTTTAGTGTCGTTGGAGTTTGGGTTTGTCAATGATGAATTATGCCGTTATAAAAAAAAATTGCTTTGGTCGTTATTGCAAATGACTGTGAAAATGTTAGAAAGAATAAAAAGAAAATGTGGATGAAGAATAGGGAAAACGCATGTGCCCCTTTTCTAGAATATTTTTAACCGACAAAATCAAAAAGGACGAGGTTCTGTATTCGACGCGTATATTTTTTAATTTTTTTTCATGTTCGATCACGCACAACTTTTTACAGAGCGGTTCGATTCCAATTATTCTTCATTGGATAGGGTGTACTTCAAAGTTGGTCCCATTTCAATTCAAACAACAAAATCAATCCCTTAGGGTAGCAAAATGAAGGATATTGATCGTTCCCCCTCTGAATTTTGGTCCGTCAACCAATTCTATCAGGCATAACTTTGTAGTGTGTTCTCCGATTTGGATGATTCCTTTTTTAACCGACGAAACCAAAAAAGAGGGGGTTCTCTATTCGACTCGTATATTTAATTGTTTTCATTTTTTTTGTATGTATGATCACGCATAACTTTTTACTGAGACGTCCGATTCCGATAATCCTTCTCTTTGTGGATAGGCTGTACTTCGAAGTTGGTCCCATTTGAATTTAAAAGATGAAATCCACCCCTAAGGGTAGCAAAATTAAGGATATTGATCACTCACTCTCTGAATTCTGGTCCGTTAACCGATTCTATCAGCTATAACTTTGTATTGGAATTTTCGATTTGGATGATTCTTTTTTTATCAGATAGGGTATACCTCATAGTTGATCATATTGAATAAAATACTCTGGCCTTGCTAGTCCCTTCGAACGATCTAAAAAGAAATTATTGTATGCACAGTGGAATCCACGTATCAATGTTCGCAGACGAATCCTAAAGTCTTTATCAATATCCGTTGAAAATTGCACTCACTCAATACTAATTTCCACTTGGAACTCCCACTCCTAACTTGACGATGAATGTATTTTTACCACTTCGCTCACTATCTTCTGGAATTGCCCATTTCTATATGTGCTGGAAGAAACAGATCAAAGTATCCTTGATGATGTTAGTGCAGATTAACAGAAGATTGAAATGGAAAATTACCGAGTACTTGTTCAGAAAATACTAAACAGGTAATACATCCCATCCCAAGAGGATTACGGATCAGAAGTCCGGCAATAAACTTACAATTATGATAGAGTATTGAAAAATAACCCTTAATGAATTGCTTGTTATATTAAATCATCAAAAGGGAATGAGAATATGAGTCGACAGAAGTTTTACTTTGCACAGATGAATAAATGAATGTTCGGAAGTTTTCTAATGTTACTTGTAGACCAAGAGCCCGTGTTACTTCTAAAACGTATCATAAGTTTACGCACAATGAACACGGGAACTTGTGTGTGTCAACGATGCTACAAACGTGCTCGCTATATTTTTTTTCTGGGGCGAAGTGATAGTGGGAGGAATCCCGAACTGTTATACAAAAGCAGGGGAAAAATAGGAAGTTCACGACCTTTTTTTTTGTAACAGTTCACATCCCTCCTACCATCACTTCGCCCCAGAAAAAATGTGAGGCGGGCATGTCTGTAGCAGCGTCGATATCGATGCCACATGTTTCCATGTTCAGTGTGCGTAAACTGATGATACGTTTCAGAAGTGACACGGGCACTTGGTCTATTGAGTATGCAAAAACCAAGAAGGAGCGATTTTCGTACACCACCTTGGTAATGACATATTTTTTTTTTTATGTTCTGGTTCCCACGAAAATGGATATCCTGTAATGTTCAGAGAACATCGTGGGAATCAAGGGAAAGAAGGTAGGAGTTGGTGTTCTTCTTAAATTTCTGGAGGTTGTATGCCTCGGGGAACACCTCCCTAGGCAATGAGTTCCAAAGCCTCGCTGTTTGTTGGATGAACGAGTCTTTGGAAAGTGATATTCTGCAGGTCTCCAAAGTGACCACAAAGGGGTGTGATGACTGAATTCGACGGGTTAGTCTCGAAGAGACTGCCAAAGCAGGAACGATTGCTGATATTTCAGAAGAGCATCGCCCATGAAAATATCTATAAAATAGAGACAAATCGCCAACTTTTCTACGGTGTTCCAGACGAGTGAGCGAGTTTGTAAGCGAGGCATCACCGACGAGACGAATTGCTATTTTTGGACAGAATCCACTAACCTCAGGATATATTTAGGTGCCGCGCTCCAAATATGCGAACAGTATTCCAGGACAGGTCGGATCTGTGCCTTATAGATCATAAGCAGCTGAGTGGGGGTGGAATAGCTCTTGGCACGAAACAAAAACCCAAGTTTTTGGGATGCACTTTTGGCAATGGACCTCACGTGATTTTCCCAGGAAAGGTTATTGCTGATAGTAATACCAAGCATCGATATGGATGACTTCAGTGGTATGGTTACTCCTGACAAAGTTATGTTAGGCACAGTGAGATCGGCTTTCCTAGAGAAAAGACATGCTTGTGTTTTGTTTGCATTGAATTCTACCAAGTTATTAGATCCCCACTCGAGAATTGTTGCTAAGTCCATATTTATATTATTAACATTTCTTCCTCGTTCATTTCTGGTTCCACGGGCTGATATAGGGGCCCTGGAAGAGGAAGCGGTATGGAGGGTACTATCATCGGCACAGCTGTGTACTGGACATGAAGTTGCTTTCAACAGGTCGTTGATGTGAAGTAGAAATAGTGTTGGTGCGAGAATAGATCCTTGCGGAACACCAGCATTTATGAGTAGAGTGTCAGATGAAACTCCATCGACCACTACATGGAGAGACCTGTTTGGGAGAAAACTAGCAAGCAGAGAACACAGCTGTGGGGGCGAACCATAAGACGGAAGCTTGGCGAGGAGTCCCTGGTGCCAAACTCGATCGAACGCCTTGGAGATATCTAATGCCACAGCTAAAGTTTCTCCATACTTTTCAATAGATAGCTGCCATATATGTGGGACGTAAGCGAGCAGGTCACCAGTTGATCTCTGATGGCGGAAGCCATATTGCCTATCGTTGACAATTCCTGAGTCTTCCAGATATTTTATGAGGTCGATGTTGATGGCTTTTTCCATGACCTTTGAAATAATAGATAGCAGTGCGATAGGTCTGTAGTTGCTAGGTAGGGCCTTTTTGCCTTTTTTAGGGACTGGCAGTACTCTTGCAATTTTCCAATAGAACGGAAATACCCCCAAATTGTAAGAGTGGTTGAACAACTTGCAAAGAACTGGTGTAAGTTCGGGGGCACATTTCTTGAGAACAATCGGCGGGATTCCGTCAGATCTACAGGCTTTGTTGGTGTTGAGACCCAGCAAAATTTTTCTGATAGTACGTGGGCGAAAGGTGATCTCGGGCATGTGACTGTCAATGGTGTAATGTTCGGGGGTTGTTTTCCCGATGAATCCAGAGTGGAATTTCCAGCAGATAGGTGCGCAAAGATATTGGCTTTTTCCTGGGCAGTCGTTGCCAGTGTTCCATCTTCTTTGGTGAGAGGAGGAAATGAGCTGGAAGTGAAGTTTCTTCCCACAGCTTTGGCGAATGACAAATGAACGGGATCCGTTAGGACATTCAGCAAGTTTTGATCTTATTTTGGCATTGTGGGCATCCTTTGAGCATTCTATTGTCTCTTTGCATATGCCTCTAGCCTCGACATATGCTGCTCTGGTCTCAGGGCCCGGATTTTCTAGCCATCGATGGCATGCTGCCTGTTTGAAAGCCACAGCTCTAGAGCAGTTTCTGTTAAACCAGGTCTTATCGGATGATGTTCTTCTTTCTGTATTCGGTATGTAGGTTTGCATCCCCAACATGATGATTTCAGAAATTGTCTCAGCACATCGTGTTGGATCTACTGAAGAGAAACAAACTCTCTTCCATGGAAACGCTGAGAAAAACGTACGAAGACCTTTCCAGTCGGCCGAATTGTAATGCCACATGAGACGGGGTGGTATTGTGCAGCTCGATGGTAAATGGAAAGAGCATGTTGTGGAGATGAGGGTGTGATCAGAGTTTCCAAGTGGGGCACAAACTTCTATTCTATACGGGTCAGGATTGGTGGTGAGGAAAAGATCTAGTGTATTGGCAGACTGGTTGTTGGGTTGGTAGCTCGACCAGTTGTTCTAGACCAGTTGTTCTAGACCATAAGTGATGGCGAAGGCCTCGGCTTGACGACCCGCATCATCTGTTTTGTTAGAGAATTTGACCCAGGCATCGTTATGTACATTAAAGTCTCCCATGATTATGGTTTCAGCTGTTGGAAGGTTCTCCTGAATGTAGTCCAGTTTGAGTGATAAAAACTCAAAGAGGTCGTTATATGAAGGTTCATTAGGTGATAGGTAAAGGCAGCAGAGGAACTTAGTCAGTTTGGTATCAGATAGCTTGAACCACATCACATCGGAGTCTTTCGGTTCCAAACTCTCTTCACGCTGGCATGAAAGGTTAGCCTTAGCGTAAAAGCAGACTCCACCTTTGAACCTGAATCGAGAATGGAGTTCGTAACCAGGACAAAGCATATGGACCTTGTTGGTGGACGAGTTTACTTGTGTTTCTGTTAGAGCCAGAATATCCGGTTTTTTCGTCTGTGGGTGATGGTGGACGTCATTGATGTTCTTGTTGAGTCCGCGGATGTTGCAAAAATTAATCTTTGATGGTGAGTCCCCTCGAGTTCCTCTCGCCCAGAAATCCGAATGGAGAGGTATTTTGCTTCCGGAGTGTTTTACTCTAGGAATATCGTAACCAGGGGTTACTTTGCTATGGCTCCATTGTCGAAAAGAGTTATGAACCTGCCCACATCAAACGTTTGTTCGAATGCAACTCATTGAACAATGGTGTATTGATTATTGCACATGCAGCCGTACTTCATCGTTCACACAGTTATTTCGCACGTATTCTTAGACATATGAGCACGTATTGTTGTAGAGGCAGAAAAAACGTATGGTTTTTTATCGTGAAAATTTTTCGTGTGTAGCAGTCCTCCGTCATATGAGTGAATAGGTATAAACAAAATAGTTAGTATACTATTCAGTGATTATGTTGGAGATATATATTTTCAAAGAACTCACAAATGATGGAATATGATTTTTTTTATATGGTTGCCTACAAATATTCCCATTTTTGGTGTTACTTTGGTCCGGAGCAAAGTATACCCCGATTTTCTACACATATTAGAATACATATTTTTTTGTTAGAGAGGCCCAGAAAATACTTGTGAAAGTGGGGAGCAGAACGATATGCTGACTATACAGAAGAAAAATTACGCTTAGACGAAATTGAAAGAGGTGAAATTTCCCATCGAAAAGCCGAACAGAAGTATAAAATACCTAGGAGAAACCTTTCAAATGAACTGAAAGCATACTGGGAAGATAGAAGAATATCCTATGTTTAATCAACATTGAAAAAATCATTTGTGGAATGTATTGTTACTATGGTGAAATATGGGTTCCACTGGAACTGCGGCATGTAATAAAAAATTATTCAAGTCGCTGTGGAAGAGAAGTGAAAGTATTTCCAAATAATATTCCTGGTACAGACTGGGTAAATAGTTTTGTAGCACGACATCCAGAACTGTCACAACGCTGTGCTAATGATGTTAAACGCACACGATCGGCAGTAGACGAGCCTATGTTAAAAAACTTTTACGAAAATCTGGCTCTTGAATTGGCAAACACTCCCCCCGAAAATATATAGAACTTTGACGAAACCAACATCACCGACGATCCTGGAAAAAAAAGTCATAAAAAAGGGTGCAAGTACCCGGAAATTATAAGAAATGCTTCAAAAACCTCTGTATCAGCCATGTTCTGTGAAAGTGCTTCTGGAGAATTATTGCCGCCTTATATTGTTCATCGAGCGGGTAATCTATGGACTACATGGACCGAAAATGGTCCCAAAGGATGTCGATATAATATTAGCAGGCCTGGATGGTCTGATGCACATATACCACAGATTGGCAAGAAAGATCTATCACCAAAGTTAAAAAACTAACAGGGACAAAAGTCCTGTTATGTGATGATCTGTATCCACGTTTAACAGTTAATAGTTTTCAACTTTGTCAAGAACACAAAGTAAAATTTATTCGCCTGCCCCCTAACAGCTCCCACTTAACCCAACCACTGGATGTAGCATTTTTTCGTCCATTGAAAATAGCATGGTTAAAGGTACTATCGGAATGAAAGGATCCTGAAAAAAGTATTCGTCATATATCCAGTCAGAAACAAAACTTTCCACCATTATTATTGAAGATGATGAAAAACGTTGGACCACATGTTAAAGAAAATTTGGAAGCCGGTTTCAAAAAATGTGGGATTATCCCCTAAATTCAGAGGAAGTTCTAAATCGCTTGCCCAGGAGTTCTTGTGGCTAACAAGTGGTTCAGTCCTCGTTTCTTGAAGTTTCGGAAAATAAAAGGTCCGACTTAACAAAGACTACAAAAACTTGCAGAAAAAAAAAATGTACCAGCAGGAAAAAGTATCTGCCCTGGTGATATTAATGAACACCTCGCTGAAAACACTCTAGTAGACCCACCAACTACTTCATCTAATCGAGAAGATAACATGATTTTAAATGACAATTTGTCAGATTACATTGATTCTGATGAAATTTAAATGGATAATGAAGAAGAATAACCATTTCTTGACTTTGTAGAAAGGCAGGAAGTTTCGTAGTATTCTCACACGAAAATGAATCATATCTAGAGGAAATCGTGGTCTTCCATGATGATGTAGTGATTATCAACGCAATGCAGAAATCCCTCATCGAATTGTGGAAATGGCCCTCCCGACCAGCTCAACTACAATACCAATGGTCGGATGTTTAAGGCTCTACAAAACCTTCCTAAGAGTTTCTAAAAGGGGTTTTTTCTCTGTACCCGAATTAATGACATTTTTCAATAAAGTGTAATATATTTCTTGTTTTCCAAATATAAATTCGATACCACATTTTTTTTTTCATTTTCCTTAGGTACACAGTTCTCATACCTGATGGAAAGACAACTGAATAACGGTTTATCTTTGCGCCACTGACTCAAATGAACGTGTTTTAATGCAAATTTCACAGTGGAGCAAAGTAACCCCGACCCTTGGGATAACTTGCTCCAGTTCTGAACCAAAAACAAATATGTTTTTTTCAACTCATGTGATGTATTAGCATCCAGTATAGACTTACAATAAAATTAATACGAACATTCGTAATTTTTCTACTGTTTCTTTTAAAATATTCACGAGGAGTCACGAAAATGGAGCAATGTACCCCTTTTACGGTAAATAGGTTGATGAATAAAATTATAACATTATGGACCCCGAAAGTTTGAATGAGGATAATGAAGAACATAACAATTATATGTACTCGTATATCCAAAAATATCCAAAAAAGTTAAATTCCGAGAATGAAGTTCATTGATAAATGCATTAATGTATTATTACCATCAGTGTGCTGCTAATAACGTGTGGGTGATGAATTAGAAAAATTTCATTCGAATCAAGGCGGAGAGAAAAGTCGAGAGAAGGCGTGACAAGACAAGATAAGACGGGAGAGCGCCCCCTATGGTTGGAAGAAGCGAGTTTCTCATCTCATCTTGAGGTGCATTTTCTCGTCTTGTCCCAAGAGGCATCACTAAATTAAACGAACTGACGCTAAGGATTTTCAGTGTGCAACACCATATATTGAATTAGTTATTAAAATATATGGAAAATCACGACTTTCATTGTGGAGAGCTATAACGTAGGATCATTCCTAAACACAAAAAAAAAATCCAATATATGTAAACACTACATAATATAAAAAATGAAACATCACCACGAATAACTCGACACCAAGTTCCAGGATAGGATTATCACTACATTCCTACCGAAACATTCTGAAAAAGTTTCGATTCAGCGATGAAAAAACCATCTCAGGATTTCAATTGATTTTCAGGGCTGTCCTGAGATACCATTTCGGATGCTTTGCCTTGGGTACATCAATTCATTGGCAATTTTGCATTATATTCCTTATGCCTTCTTTCAGAATGAAACTATGGTTGAACATGACAGTTTTCATTTATCTTTGATTATTTTCACTTCATACCTTAGATTATTTCCAGGAAGTTGGAGATATTATCGGAAGTAATTCACAAGTGCATCACAATTACCGATAATTTTCCATGAAAGCATGTTGTCTAAAAACTGCATGAGTTTATTCTCATATCTTAACAAAATGTGAAAATAACCGAATGCAGTTTTTTACTGAGTACATGCATCAGGTTTATCCTGATGCACGAGTGTAATTTGGTAGAATATTTCCAGAGTTAAAAAAAAAGATTTATGCTAAGTTTGAAATTTAATTTAAATTTACATGCAGGTTTTCCGAAACGTGACATTTCAACGACTTTTAAAATTCAATATTTCTGTATGTCAAGATGACAAATGCGCATTTTGACAATCGTTACTATATATACAGACTTATAAGGAAATTTTCGATACCTACCGGGAAATTATCGCTAAATATGTCCCGCTTCATATGGGATAATGTCGCTGTAATTATTCGAAGATGTCCTGCTTCATATGGGATTTTTAGTGTAGGATGGAAATATTCGATAAGAGAAGTTCAGTCGTGATTCAGTTGAATTTAGCATTCCCCATCATTACTATTTATTTATATATCGATCGTGAAAATTACAGAATTCCACTACAATAATTACGGAAGATACGGAGGCGTTTCCATGGAAAGTGAGACAAATTCGGATTTTCCAGAACTGAAAGTTTCCCAGCGCAAATATGGAATAGTACTGAAATTTATGTCTCGACCATGAATCCGTAAGAATTTTGAGCACATATTGCTCCCTTATCTTATTTTTCGCAAAAATTAATATATCCATCGCCCCTGGCGTGCAGTATATTGCACTCAGATCAACCCCAAAGGAGTTATAGACTTATCACTAGTATATCAGACGATCGTGGAAATAAAAAAAATTCTACTACAATCATTACGGAAGATAGGGGGGCGTTTCCATGGGAAATGAGACGAATTCGGATTTTTCGGAACTGAAAATTTTTCAGCGAAAATATCTATTGGTACTGGAGTTGATGTCCTGATCACGATTCCGTATGAATTTTAAGCCTATTCTGCCCCTAATATTATTTTTCGCAAAAATCAGTATATCCATCGCTCCTGGCGCGCAGTGTATGTCACTCAGGACAACCTCATGAAAAAATTTAGACTCACTTCCAGTATATCTACCGACCGCAGAAATTTCATAATTCTACTCTAATAATAACGGAAGATACGGGGGTGTTTCCATGAGAAGTGAGACACACTGTATTCTAGTTGAAAATGCCGAAAAAATATTTGTTTTTTCTTGAAATCCCTTCAGAAATACTCCCCAACTATCATACGTTCATACGTATATGCCATCATATTGAGCCCAATTCAATGTTGAGCGAATTGGACCGAATAAATCTCCTGATAATGAAATACCCCATGAAAACACGCATAAAATGATCCGCGCATATCTGCCTGTTTTTCAGTGGATAATCTACTACATTGTCTGCTCATAACACGTAGAATATCAATTTTCCATATTCAACCAAATTACTATGGAATATCAGATAAATAGGATTTCAACGATGCGTTAAAACTATTTTGATGGAATTTCCCTACAACCGAGTTGCACACAGTGGAAATAAAACAGTTGCCATACACTGTAAAACTTCACAAGTAAATTTATTTTGGCATTCTGAAAACTCATACATTTACAAACAGTGGTCGAAAATGTATTCTGAATAAGTTATTTATCAAGAAGAGAACATGGATTTGAAGAAGTTCGAACTTCCTACTCCTCCTTTTCACATGAAAGTTTTATAGAAAATATTGTATTCTATTTTTCAGATGTGGAAATCCCCAAACAAAAATTGCTTTCAGATACAATAGGATATCATATTATATTTAATTTTCTCTTATCATTGTATTTCCAGATGTCTTCCATCGGAATTTTTTACAAATTGACAAATTTATATATATATATATATATATATATATATATATATATATATATATATATATATACATATATATACCCGCTAACAGTTGATATTCCATCAAAGAATTAATAAATTTTCCGTTTGAAATTTTTACGAAGAAATATGAAAAAAATTGTTTCTACTAAAATGTTACAACAAAAAATTTTTTTTTAATTGTTTCAAACTTTTTTTTCGGATTTTTAACCACTGTAATTCATTATGGAATGGCATTATACATTCGTCCTTCAAGGGTGAGCAAGAGGGTAGATTACAACCTGTATACAGTGCGGTCCATAGGTATGGAATGAATTCATTTTTAGCGTTATTATGTATTTGTTTAAGAAAACGTGAAAAAGGTCGATTTCTATTGTCAATTTGATAATTTACAATATTAAAATACTACCCCCTTCTTGCACACCATCTGAATTATGAGCACCCCTCAAAAGTTTTGAATGATTAGGGGGTCGTATGACACCTTGTTTGAAAGGGATTTTCATTTTCTGTTTTCGCAATATTGAGTTTTTCGATTTTGGTGCAATCATAATTGAAAAAAATTATTTTGAAAATGTAACATTCTTATACTCTACGTAGAATGAAGGAAATGATGTCACATAATTTAAGGAAGTATTTCTCAATTTATTTTACCTATTAAATTAAATGTTCGAAGTGACCACTATTCACTTCTTGACAATAAGCGAGTCAATCTTGGGATTCTCTTACAACATTTTGTAGGACCTCAAGGGTTATGTTTTAAATCTCTTTCGTTATCCTTACTTCTAAATCTGCAATAATGTCTGCTCTATTGGAATATACTCTTGATTTTAATAACGCTATAAGAAATAATCAGGTTTTTTCTTATATATTTTGCTAAACGTCGGGAAAAAGTCGTCCAAGACATCAAAAAATTATTCTCAAAACCCACATCAATAATGTAATGTCAACCTAGTAGACTACTGTTATTTTGATATTTATAAGTTGCTAACACACGTCAGTGTATTGAAAAATATTTGTGTGTGTATTTGATTTAACCATGGCTCATTTATCCGAAACTCAAAGAATAGACATTTTAATTATGAGTGGATGCGGTAACAAAACAAGAACTCGAAAGGAAGTTTGTGAAATGTTTGATGATGAATACACTGGTCAACACGTCTCACAGTCTACAGTTATCAATATAGAAACGAAATTTCGTGAAACCGTACTCGTAAAAACTATTCAAAAACCAGGTCGAAATGTTAAACTGGATGCAAAAAAAAAGGTAGATGTACTGTTAGCGATTGAGGAAAATCCCCATTTGACAAGTAGACAACTTACCGCCGACAGTGATGTAGGTAAATCATCGATATTGAGAGCTTTACATAAAGAAAAATACCATCCTTATGAAGTTCAGTTGGTTCAGGAGTTAAATGAGGATGATCCTGATAGGAGGCAAAATTCTGTGAACTGATGATGGACAGAATGGGATCAGATTTGCAGTTCATAAACAAAATTGTTTTTTCTGATGAAGTTACTTTTATTTAAATGAAACCGTTGATAGATAAAACTGTAGATATTGGAGCAGAGAAAATCCTCATTGGATGTGTGAGGCTCATACACAATATCCTAAGAAAGTGAACGTTTGGGTTGGTATCATAAACAACAAAATTATTGGCTCTTATTTTTTTGAAGGCACAGTTGATGGTGAAGTTTATCTAGATTTTTTATGAACTTTTTTCAGACTACATTAAAAATATTTTTTCCTGATGTTAATGATCCAACAGCAATAGACAAACGTATTGTTGGAGATTAATTGAAAGAAGTTTTTCCCAATGGGTGGATTGGAAGACGTGGGACGATTGAATGGCCGCCTAGATCCCCCTAGATCCCCCAATCTCCTCTCGGTTATTTCTCATAAAGTTATTTGAAATCATGAGTATATTCCAATAAACCAGACAATATTGCAGATTCAAAAGTAAGGATAACGGAAGAAATTAACAACATATTGAGGTCCTACAAAATGTTGTACGAGACTTCCAAGATCGACTTGCTTATTGTCAAGAAGTGAATGGTGGTCATTATGAACATTTAAAAATGAATTAAGAAATACTTCCTTATCATTATGTGACATTATTTCCTTCATAAAGTATCAACATTTTACATTTTCAAAATAAATTTTCTCAGTTATGATTGGACCAAATTTGAAAAACTTAATATTGCTGAACATAGAATAAAAATATGTTTCGAACGAAGTGCCACACGAACCCCCTTCTCATTTGAAATTTTTGAGGGGGTGCTCATAATTCAGAGGGGGTGCAAGAAGAGGGTAATACTTTCATACTGTGAATCGTTAAATTGACAATAGAAATCAACCTGTTTCAAGTTTTTCGAAACAAATACATAATAACGCTAAAAATGTATTTTTTCCATACCTATGGACAGCACTGTACTTGCCATCATTTTTCCATCTATTGGTTCTCCTTTGCAGGTCCGGACTCCTACTTCTATCATAGACTTCTTCCCCTTTGCTCACCAGCTTCTCATATCTCCTCCTTCCACAGTGATTCTTGTAACCCTTCTGTGGTCAGACATGTTCGCTGGATATCGTGGCAATCAGGATCCTTGCGTTCTCACCATTTGCCCCAATTTTTTTATTTTAATGCGCTTTCTTTCTAATGTATTGTTTCTTTTCTTCTTTGCTATAATCTTATTTCAACAGCTCCAGCTCGACTTGTCGACGTTCAAAATATTCGATTTGCCCTACTTATTCTGTTCTATAATTCGTATCTCTTATGCAAAACTTCCGTCGAGAGATAGCCATTTCATAACAAAAATTGGAGTGCATAATTTCCTTCCACATATTTCACATCTGAAGGGTAGTACTAGGAAAGAAGGCGGCTCGTCAATAATTGTTTGTTGGTGAGCGTATCTGTGATCGAATTTTATGCTCAGTAATGTATTCTGCCACGTGATTTTTTCAAGCATGATTCATTACTGTTTTGTGATGGATGCCCTTTGAGTGAAAAACTGCTTGACCAATGCGATTTTCACATGCCTATAGAAATAAATCAAGCGAGAAGGCGATATACCAATGAAATATATATTCTTGAGAGTGCAAAGAACTCATAAGAATTCTCAATCCTGGAAACTTGAAATGCAATGGAGAATAAAAACATACCCGATTATCAGTATGATTAGGAAAGAGTTATAAGTAATGATTAGAATATATCAAATAGTCACTTTTTTTTTTCTTCGAAATCATTTGTTTTCTTCCCGAGTCCTGCACTTACCGCTTATTTGGCAGTTGTCGTGACTTTCCTACCTTCGCTGCATGTGTCTGGCTTATGGAATACTCATTAGCTGCCAAATCATTCTATAAGACATTGAAGGTTACTGTATTTTTCGGTGGATATTGACAAAAATTATTGTTTTTGATATCCGATATTTATTTAATTTTTTTGGTCAACCAAAACTACAGATTCCCATGCGCAATTCCAGGAGGATCATGAAGATTTATTTGAAGGTTGTAGACGATGTGGTAACTTGATTACCCTCGTTTCGGACGTCCATGGGCTCGATGGATTCAAGAGGTTTTCACGACATTTCGAATGCTTGTATCTGCAATCGTCTTCAGGTAAATACTGACAAGTTTAGGTGCTACTTACCAATGTATATGACTGTCGGTGCAATGATGCGTGTAATTCCGCCATGTGCAGTGGTGCGTATAATTTCGTGCAGTGTGGTGAAAGCACAGTGATCTGCCTCCCGTACATGAGAGGTGTCTCTGAGAAGATCAGGAGGATCGGAAACAAGTTCAACAGAGAGCTGCAAAATTGAAATCGGTGAGAGTTGTATTTATGAGGTTTCATGTAAATGCGGCGATTCCTACATTGGAGAGACAGAGAGGCCGTTACCGGTGAGAATGGATGAGCACAAAAAATGGACTCAACGTGGAGAAACGTCAAAATCGGGAATCGCTGACCACGTCTGGACTGAGCACCATCGAGTTCTATGGGACGACGCAAGTTTTCTACATGAAGAGAAGCATTGGTGCGAACGAAAGTTCAGAGAGACCAATAACGCCTTTAGTCAACAAAGCGTTGAGATCAAGAACGTATGGAAAACACTGATTGCTCTTCCTGGCGGGCTGCAGAGGTACGAAACTTCAAGCACCACCACACCGCACGAAATTACACGCACCACTGCACATAGCGGAATTACATGCATCATGCCACCGGCAGTCATATAAATTGGTGAGTAGCACCTAAACTTGTCAGTATTCACCTGAAGATGATAGCAGATACAAGCATTCGCAACGTCGTGAAAACCTTTCGAATCCATCAGGACGATGGACGTCCGGAACGAGAGTGATAAATACAAGAGTTATGGGTCTTTTTCCGGAATTTTCATATCTCTGATTTGCCGCCAAGGATAGGTGCATTCGGTTTTGTATAAGTTGAATAATTGAGTAACTCCAACAATATCAAATGATGATGGCCTTATCTCATCTAATTTCAATACTCCTTCCCATTCACTTGGGAGTTCAACTCTGTCGCACTACTTGTACGAATGTGACTCATTCAATCAAGCTTTCTTTGAACGGCAACCCAATGATGAATATACCCAAAAACCGTTTAGTTTTTGTTCCGTCCTTCACAATAGCCACATAATATGTTCGAGCGTTGAACTCCTCCATACAGGAAGTTGTATACGGAATCATGTAAAAAAATACTTCATCACGGTGATTTCCATCCGATAGTTTCTGGGTATATGTAGGAAATACTCTGGCTGTTTGAACACGTGAACATTGAGTGGATAAACATGTTGTCGTTTGTTGAAATATTTGGTGTATACAAATTCTTAGCAAATTCTATGCATATTACTCCTTCAATGTGTTCGGTTCGACTGGCATTTTTGAATTTTTCTTTTCTCCTATGAAATTTTCCAGCTTTGATCTTATGTTGTTGGGTGTACATCGAAATCTGTTCAATTTCATTCCGAAGTCTCTGTCTTGACTGACGAAGTCGACACTGTGTCATTTATTCCAGCCTCTAAGTTCTCTTTCTTGGCCAAATATTCGTCACAAATTCAGAACGTGGGTATCCGAATGATATATTGGAAACTTCCACAAAAATTGTTGAGTATGATTCAGAAGATACAAGAAAAGTTTAAATTTCTCAAGATATATTCATTGCATTTTTTAATATCCAGTTCTCCTGGTAGATACATGTTTGATGAATCTCGAGCGATGATGGCTTTGTTTTGCCTTCGAACGATTATATAATTCAGCCTGTCTAAGAAAAGTTTTTTGGTCTGTTATTATGTCGAACTTGTTCGTTTTCCAAAGGAACACCCGATATCTTCAACAATTCTAGCAAGACCTCGAGCTTCTTACTCTTGATATCATGGTGGGAAAAGCTTTTTGACTTTTGAATTTCGCACGTCTTACCCTCCGTAACGATCCCAACTCTAGAGGAATAGGATCCCACATGGAATAATGTTTCTATCAGCTACTCTGTGTTGACTTTGCTGCAAAGCATGAACCGACATCATACCATACAGATGATTGTTTTGTTCGTCCACACTTTCCAGCAAATTGAAATTCTGGATGCCATAGAGACTTTCTCAAATCATTTGAACCTCTTACAGTATTCTTTTTCCGTCACCTTCGAAGCAATGATTCCTTTCACCCAATGCCCAAACAAGCATGAATTATTCTGGCTATTACTATCATCAAAACAAACGAGATACACAATACAGCGATATTGCCAATATTGACTTACTTCTTGTGAGATACCTACACTTACGATAGTGGATATTCCCCCTCCTTGTGCAGAACCGCATGGAAATCCAGCGTTATCACTCGGACAGGATATCTTTGAATGCTCATATGCTGCCGAGCTGAAGATTAACGAGAAGGTCGAAAGAGTGGAAGATGATGCCCTACTCCAAAGGAACCTAGCATGATTCACAAAATATTGCAATTTGAATAAACTGAACTTGACTTTGAATAAGTACCACAAAATTATTTTTTCAAGATCCAGAAGACTCATTGGAAGTGTTAATTTAGTAAATGATTTGAGTGTCACCCTAGACAGCAAATAAACATTCAACATTCACATTGAAAACATCATTCAAAAATCTCTATGAAACCTGGGCTTTATATTCAGAGTCTCTTGATCATTCCCGCGAGCCGACACGGTTATCTTACTTTACAAATCAATGGTATTAACACAACTTGAATACGTGTTGTTATAACGTACACATAAGCCGCATTGAGGGTATCCAACGTAAACTCATTAACCACACGAATAACAAATACAATAGAATGCGACACTTCTGCACTAACCACAACAATATTTCCTTCTATGAACTAGAACAACTAGATCTGAGTAGTAAATTTCTGGATTTCCTCTATGTATATAAAAATTTTATCTTCCCTATTTCCTGAGTTTTCAATTCGAATTGTATACCCTCATGTAATGCGTAATCGCTTGCTCTTCCTGGCAAGAAACAGCAACACTAACTTTCTCCATAACTCACCTTCATATATGTGTCTCAAATCTATCAATTGCTCAATAGACAATAACAAAGGCCTTGAAATTTTTTGTGCCAACATGATGAGTTCTGAATCCCATTTGAAGCAATCCTTATACTCCAGCTGATTACAACTTATATTTATGCAATCACATTTTTTTTCATGTATCGTTAGTTAAGCCTACATATATTTTTCTTGTTTTATTTTGATCTGTTGATAATTAGACAATATTTATTCACTGGTTATTTCTACCAAACCTATCTTTCTCGTCATGCTGATCACATTTGTTTTTTTTCCATTGCCAACTACTATGTACTACGCCTAGTTTTTTTTCCTTTCTAATTGTTTCGTCTCTTGATGAAGTAATAAAAATGCAGAATATTACTCAAATCGCAGTCGACTTCTGTGAATTTAGTGTTCAGTTTGATGCAGGTCAGTCATTGGCAGTCTGTCTGTGGACCCGCCCCAATATGAAAAAATAAAATGAAATAAAAACGCCTGACCTTACGCATTATTTCTCAAAATGAATAGTCCAACAAAAAGCTTTGGCCGTTGGCTACGAGATGGCGTTGAAACACTGAGTTCCAATTTTTTCTTACAAACTGCCTCCTTTCCCTATACCATTAATACGAAAGAAATTGAAGGAAAAACGGCACTTCACACTAGAGTTATACATATTTTTCCCCTTCTTGTGCAGTACCGCATGGAGATCCCGAGTTATTACCCGGACATGATATCTTTGAATGATCATATGTTATGACCTGAAGATTTAGGAAAAGGTCGAAAGAGTGGAAAATTATGCCCTACTCCAAAGGGACATGGTACATTTCACAGAATATGGCAAGTTGAATAAACTGAACTTGAATTTGAATAAGTGCCACAAAATTATTTTCTCAAGATCCAGAAATCCTCTCGACCAAAACGAGATGCTATAAAGAAAACTCATTGGAAGAGTTGATCTGGTGAATGATTCGAGTGTAACCCTAAACATTAAATCAACATTCAAAATTCACATTGAAAACATCATTAAAAAATCTCTTCGAAACCTGGGCTTCATATTCAGAGTCTCTCGATCATTCACGCGAGCCGACACGGTAATCTCATGTTACAACGTACACATAAACCGCATTGAGGGTATCCAACGTGAACTCATTAACCACATAAATAACAAATACAACAGAATGCGACACTTTTGCACTTACCATAACAATATTATTTTCTATAAACTAGAACCACTAGATCTGAGAAGAGAATTTCTGGATTCCCTCTATGTATATAAAATTCTCAATGTTCTCGTTGATCTCCCCTATTCTCTTGAGTTTCTCCATTTGAATGTAATGCGTAATCGCTTGCTTTTTCTGGCCAGAAATAGCAACACTAACTTTCTCCAAAACTCACCTCCATATGTGTCTCAAATCTATCAATTGCTCAATAGACAATAAAATGAAAACGCCTGACCTAACGCATTATTTCTCAGATTAAATAGTCCAACAAAAATTCCTTGCCTTTGACTACAAGATGGCGTTGAAACACTGAGTTTTAATTTTTCTCAAAAAACTGCCTTATTTCCCTGTACCATTAATACGAAGAAAATTGAAGGAAAAAACGGCACTTCATACATATTACATATTTTTTTTCAACCTTTCATTCATTGTATGGGACTGGTGGGTACACCTCCATTCTCTTCATATATGGAACATATTTCCGATTTTGTCATCAATCAACGCATTATTTGCAGGTGCAAAAGTTCGAGGAGTGAAGATGAACTTCAAACAATTGATATCAACTTCTCATATAGAAAATAAGTATAGAATGGAATTTTAATTCTGGAATTACAATCAGTATAACTAGCGCCACCTTCGTAACTGAGATGAAAGAATTGCTGATTCAGACCATTGCGCAAGAGACTGAAAACGATTGAACTTCAGACAAGTTCCACTTTGTTTGGTAAGTAGAAAAATGACGAAACAGAATTGAAAATATTTTGTTTTATCTAGAAGTACAAAATTATTGATTGGTTAGATTCTCATTCAATTCAGCAAATTAATGAATTCAATCAATTCATTCCATCCTATAAATGAAATACAAAATATTGCTCCAGATTTGAAGTTACTTGTTATGCTTTCTGACTGGGTAGAAATCAGTTTATTTCTGAAGATTCTGTATTTTCAAGTTACTATTCCCGAGAATTTCTATACGTTTATGAATAGGTACACTCAAATATCCAAAAGAGACAAAAAAATCATTTTCATCTCTCGAAGGTTCGTGATTGTCCATATTTCGGAAATACGCGTACAGGGCAATCCACATGATGAATAATGCCTTAGGAAGTAAAATCCACCAAATTTTAATAGGTACTTTCAATATTTTCATGAAAAAAACAAACAAATGAAAAGATATTCTTGTTTCCTGAGATACAATAACATATGTGAAAGAGTGGAAATGTTCCAGTGAAAGCAGTAGGCTGCCAGTTCCGTGATCATCCTAGTAATCCTCTTTTGGTTGATATAAGTTGTATTTCCAGATCCACACAAGACACTGGCTTGTCTGCATCATATCCCCAGAACTTCATTTTCCATAATGCGTCAGAAACTGGCAGGTACTTCAAGAAATCCGTTTTCATAGGACATTTCACCAGTTTGTAAACACCCTGAAACAAATGAGAACGATTCAATCGTATAAAAGATAACAAATCAATAATTTTATGTTCGGAAGAACGACAAGTATATTGTGATATTCTTGGAAATATAAACGGGGTGTTTGTAGAATCAGTTGTCTATTCCAGGAGAGGATTGTTTTCTGTTAGATATTCCAAAACAGTCCATTTCTATCGTAGATAGTTCAATTTCGAAAAAATATTTCTCTGAAATTCTCACGTGGATATCCTGAAAGATGTTGTCCTGAACGTTGACGGATAGTGAAATGTGTTTAACTAGCAGATTTTATGAACATCTTATGGAATTCCGTCTTGTGATCTGTTCGAATAATGAGGGACCAAATAGATATCTGATGATGAATTGAAAGCAATTGCGGAGCATATTTTTTCACCAGCACCAACAGTTTATAACTTTTAAGAGATTGTAACGTAAATAAACTTAACTTGGTTTAACTAATTTATTTAACACTTAATCTACAACTTAATTTATATTACTACGCCACTGTATAGCTCGATGGTATGGGCTCGTTCAGACTGTCCCGACTCCACTTGAGGGTCGCCTATTTATCTCCGATACAGCATTCTCGATGTTTCGAATTCTGGCATGTTCCAATTGTTTCCAATATTGACCGTTGTTTTCCGTGGCAGAGAGACTGGATGGTTCTCGAATATCTCCGGGGATGATCTCATCGTTGTCGATGGCAACACGTGAGGCGACAGGTCCGGCCTAGGTTCGTTACATTGCCCCCTTCTTAAAGACATTTCGTCCCGAAATTTCATCCTTGGAGTGTGACGATATCTGCATGACTCCCCATATCTGCACCGTGAAGTTCGATGGAAGTAACACTCCACGGTCTTCATGATCGGTCGTGGAAGAGGGTTACAGCAAACCAAAATCTTGACGCCGCTGGATCTGAATATCGCCTCCAGCATACTTCTTATGACTCTCCAGTCCAACCCATCAATACCACAGGATAATTTTGGAATTGCTAGATCCACCAGGTTCTGGTCCACCATAGTATCTCTTAGTTTGGTGAGACTCTTCCAGACATCTTCATAGGACGGTTTATCTTGGGAATGCCTCTTGGTAACTAGGTAGTAGATGTTTCTCTGGCCTTTCTTCAACTGTAGCACCCCACCAACTTCTGGATTCTGCTCCCGCAGTGTTTGGAGTTGACCAAATTTCTTGGAGAACACTACGGCGATGCCCCTGGACATTCGAAGATCTTCTGCCACACAGTGCGCTAGTGCGTAGTCAGCAGGCACCTCGAAAAGGTCTCGTGACTCCTCTCTAGTAACCCCATGTAGAACTTTCTGCCCGTTTGAATACAAGGACATAAACTTCTCGAACGTCATATCATCCTCCGGTGGCTTGAGGGTGCGAACTTGGTCATGGTTTCCAGCGTAAGGGGCCAACCTGTTGAAATGGATGACCCTTGGTTTCCCTCGGGGTGGCTTATGGATTCGGTACACAAGGTCGTTTATCCTTTTCACGATTTTATACGGGCCTTCCCACGAGTTCCGCAACTTTGGTGATAGTCCACGACGACGTTTGGGGTTGTACAGCCAAACCAGGTCATCAACTTTAAATCCTCCAGCGTCGGCCTTGATGTCATAGGTCTTCTTCATTTTCTCGCTGGCACTCTGGATGTTCAACCGGACTCGTTCGTGGATGTCGTCCATTCTCTGCCGAAGTTTGCTGACGTAGTCCTCTCCCGCAGTGTCTTGTCCTGGCGGTATCCCAAACTTCAGGTCACAAGGCAGTCGCAGTTCTCGGCCCATTATAATACTAGCAGGAGTTTGACCGGTTGACTCGTGTACTGCGGATCGATAGGCCATCAGGAACAAATGAAGATACTGGTCCCAGTCTCTTTGATGGTCAGAGACAACCTTGGACAAGTGGCGGTTGATCGTCCTGTTCATCCGTTCCACCATTCCATCGGACTGCGGATGTAGGGCCGTGGTTCTTGTCTTGCGGGTGTTCAGCAGTAGACATATTTCTTGGAAAAGGTTGGATTCGAAATTTCTGCCTTGATCCGAGTGCAGCTCCATTGGAATACCGAATCGACATATCCATTCTTTCACCAAGACGTCGGCGACGGTGATGGCTTCCTGGTTGGGCAGGGCATAGGCTTCCGCCCACTTACTGAAGTAGTCCATTGCCACAAGGATGTATTTATTCCCGTGGTCGGATACGGGAAACGGGCCGGCGATGTCAATGGCGATTCTCTCGAACGGGCTGCCTACGTTGTACTGACGCATCGGGGCCTTGGGTCGTATTCGAGGTCCGTTGCTAGCAGCGCATACAGCGCACTTTCTGCACCAGTCCTGGACGTCAGCTTGACAATTGGCCCAGTAAAACCGTTGCCTCACTTTCTGCAGGGTCTTCGTCACTCCCAGATGTCCTCCGGCGACTCCATCATGGATTTCCGCAGCACTTCCTCTCTTCTGTTCCTGGGAACAATTATTTGGCGTCTGTCTTCCCCACCAATATCGGCCTCCAACACACGTTTCAGGATCCCATTGTCCAGAATAAGAGAGTTCCATTGTGCCCAATAGGACTTAACAGCCGGCGAGTAACCTGCAACTTCCTGCCATGATGGTCTTCGATTGCCCTTCTTCCAGCTGACAACTAAGCCAAGGTCGGGGTCTTTCTCTTGGTCTTTCTGGATCTTGCTGTCATTCCAGTTGTCATCCATCGCCGCGGTTCTACAAAGTGTTGCTTCTTTCTCTTCTGCTCGTCGGCAATGTGAGCAATCATCTGGACATGGTCTTCGCGACAAGGCATCTGCATTCTTATGACTAGTTCCGGCTCGATGTTCGATCTCGAAATCGAATTCTTGGAGTCTCTCGATCCAACGTGCTACTTGACCCTCAGGATTTTTGAACTGTAAGAGCCATTTGAGAGCTGCATGGTCAGTTCTCAACAGGAATCTTCTTCCATACACGTACTTGTAGAAGTGCTCCACTCCTTTTACAACAGCTAACAGCTCTCGCCTGGTGACACAGTAATTGCGCTCTGGTTTGCTAAGCGTCTTGCTGAAATAACCAATGACCTTCTCCTGTCCCTCCTGGATCTGAGATAGGACAGCTCCGAGTCCCACGTTGCTGGCGTCCGTATCCAAAATGAATTTCCCTTTGGGTAGGGGATAGCTCAGTACAGGTGCGTTGATCAAAGCTCCTTTCAGCTTCCTGAATGAGTCTTGACACTCTTCGGACCACTGGAACTTTGTTTGGCCCTCCGTGAGCCTGGTCAGTGGTTTAGCGATGTTGGCGAATCCCAGCACATATCGGCGATAGTATGTGCATAAACCAAGGAAACTTCGAAGTTGGTGAATGTCTTTTGGGATGGGCCAATCCTTAACAGCTTTGACCTTCTGGTCATCCACTGCTACTCCTTCCCCAGAGACAACGTGGCCGAGGTAGCGTACTTCTTTTTGGAACAGATGGCATTTCTTAGGGCTCAGCTTCAATCCGGAGTTCCTCAGTCGCAGGAATACTTCCTCCAAGTTTTTCACGTGGTCCTCGAACGATCTGCCGACCACAATTATGTCGTCGAGATACACTAGACACGTGTTCCATGAGAGTCCCTTCAGCACTGTCTCCATCAATCTTTCGAATGTGGCGGGAGCATTACAGAGCCCGAATGGCATAACGGTGAACTGCCACAATCCTGAGCCGATGGTAAAAGCAGTCTTTTCTCGATCTTCCTGAGCAAGTTCTACTTGCCAGTATCCACTCTTCAGATCAAGGGTCGAGAAAATCGTGGAACGAGCCAACGTGTCTAGGGTGTCATCTATTCTCGGGAGAGGGTAACTGTCCTTCTTCGTGACATTATTAAGTTGGCGATAGTCTACACAAAAGCGTGTCGATCCATCCTTTTTCTTCACCAGTACGACTGGAGAGGGTAACGCCCTTTCCGATTTTTGTTCGAATGTTCTTTTCCCAATGTTTTTCAGCCTCTTCCTTCTTGGAAGAGGAAGTCTTCTTGTGATTGCCGGATCGGTCGGGCACCCCCAGTATCAATCTTGTGCTGGACCACATTAGTTCGACCTCCTTTTCCTTGTCCGGTATCGAAGATGTCTTGGTACTTCTTAACTAAATCTCTTAGTTTGGGCTGTTGAGCTGGTTTTATATCTTTGGAAGAGATGGCAACTAATTTTTCTAGTTCTGTGGGCAAGTTGTTGGGTTGGCTAATCGTACCTCGTACACTCCGGATCACTGAGGAAACTGACGAGCAGTGCCCCAATATTGTTCCTTTCTTCAAGGTCACTGGAAAATAATTGACATTCATGACCCTTACGGGCACAAATTTGTCAGCACGCAACAAGGTCTTCCCTAGTGCAATTCCTCGTCCAATTTTCTCATCATGAAGTTTGGGCTCGAACATCACCACGTTTCCACTGCTCGTACTCCCGTCCAGGCGAGCCTCCAGAATGGTTTCAGCCCTCTCAGGTACGCTTACATCTTCAGCCAACAACACACGGATCAACCCCTCACTTCTCCCATGAAGCACCAGCTCTTCTCCGTTGACACGTAGGACGCCGTCTTTGAAATCCAATTTAAACCCTCTGGAATTCATGATGTCCATTCCGATGATTGCATCGTCTTCGATGTCCGCTACAAGTGCCTGATGTTTCACTTTAGTGCTGCCCAAAATTATTTCAATCGGTAGCTCGCCATATACAGTAGCTGGCTCCCTGTTGCTGTGCGTAGCTTCAAGTTGTCGGTTCAATCCGTTCCGGTGTTCTGGCAAAGGAAGGCCCGAGAATTGTCCTAGTCGCACCTGTATCTAGCAGCATGGTGCAAGGCTCGTTATTGATGAGACCGTCTACGAAGACACCTTTGTTCTGTCGTTGAAGGATAGCGACATATGCGTTGTTAACCGGGGCTTGCCGGACACATGCCGACGATTGCCCTTCTCGTCGACCTTTTTAGTTTTCCTGCATCGGAGTCGATGAATGTTGGACATTTGCTACGCACATGTCCAATTTTGCCACATTCCGGCATCTTATCTGTCTTTCCTCAGGCAACACTTCCTTCATCACTTTTCTTATGGCAGCTTCCAAGTTAGCAGGCTCCTGTGAGTCTTCTTCAATACTTCGAACTTTACTTTGGTTTTTGCAGGATTGCTTTGCTGCCTCAAATTCCAAAGCGCGTGCCAGTGCGTCTACGAGATGTGTTGGACGAGCTAGTGTCAACGCTTGTCTGGTTTCTTGGTCACGGAGTCCATCCAAGAATGCCTGAACCGCTAATCGCTCCATTACATTTTCCGGTGTGGCTGGATATGCGAGACGAACCAAGCGTGCAATGTCAGCTTCGAATTCTTGTAAGGATTCGCCCGATTTCTGGCAGCGATTCTTCAGTTGGGAGTGGTATACGTGTTCCAAATGGGCCTGGCCATATCGTAATTCTAGATGTTTAATCAGCTGATCATAGTCCTCCTGTTCTTGGGCGGTAAGAGTTTGTAGAATATTCGTCGCTTCTCCACGTAATGCAAGTGTTAGTGCTACAGCTCTTTCCCCTGCATTCCATCCATTTGCTTTGGCCGCTGCTTCAAACTGTCGGCGGTAATTTTCCCATGGAGTTTTTCCGTCGAATTGAGGCGGCTTCATGGAAAGCTTCCCTATTTCAGAAATGACCTTGACATCTTTTATACCCTCTTGAAATTTATCCAAGTTCAAACTCAAGTTTTCGTTAACCATCTCTGTGGAGGGCGCACTATTAATTCGTTTTTCCAGCTTACTGATCGTTTCCTTTATTTTATCTACCTCCGTCTCAACGGTTCCCATTCTTTCTTCTAGAAATTTAGCCACACCACACAATTCTTTTTTTAGACCTTCTGTGTTTTCCAGGAACTTCTCTTCCAGGCTTCTTGAATTTTCTAGAAGCTTTTCTTCCAGATTTCTAGAATTTTCTTGAAGCTTCTCTTCCAGATTTTTAGAAAGCTTCTCTTCCAGATTTATAGAATTTTGTTGCAGCTTCTCTTCCAGATTTCTAGCATTCTCTTCCAGGCTTCTTGAATTTTCTTCAAGCTTCTCTTTCAAGGATTCTATTATCGGACTCAAATCACCTCCGGGAACTTCGAATAAAAATGTTTCGGGGTCCTCACCTTCTTGTATAAGTCCTTCTGCAAGTCTTTCCTGGAGTACTTGCTTTTTACCCGTTGTTTCCAGTTCCCTTTCCTCCAATTCCTGTTTCAATTCCGCTACCTTCAAATCCGCAAGGCGCACTTTCCTTGAACACATTTTGTCTTTGACGAGGTATCAGTCTGTTTCACACGAAAAAGTTTATCAGTTTGTTAAAAATTCACTTCGCGAATTCTTTTCCACGGGCCACCAGTCTATTGTCTGTTTCACGCGAAGAGTATATCAGTTTATATTCCCACGCACAATTGTCCACTTCGCGAAAACCGGGCCACTGTCTATTTTGGGCGTACAAAAAGGTCTATCAATTTATTTTTCTGACTATCCACTCCACGATCACGTGTTTATTTTCAAAATCTCACTTCCGACACCAATTGTAACGTAAATAAACTTAACTTGGTTTAACTTATTTATTTAACACTTAATCTACAACTTAATTTATATTACTACGCCACTGTATAGCTCGATGGTATGGGCTCGTTCAGACTGTCCCGACTCCACTTGAGGGTCCCTATTTATCTCCGATACAGCATTCTCGATGTTTCGAATTCTGGCATGTTCCAATTGTTTCCAATATTGACCGTTGTTTTCCGTGGCAGAGAGACTGGATGGTTCTCGAATATCTCCGGGGATGATCTCATCGTTGTCGATGGCAACACGTGAGGCGACAGGTCCGGCCTAGGTTCGTTACAAGATGATGGGTCTTGTACCAACATTCCTTATTTCAGTCCATTTGCTAGCAAGTTTTGGACGTTTGTTTCTCAATGAATATAAGTAATATAGTTCAACAGGACCGTTGCCTTTTTATACTTTTCAGGCACCAATTCATTTTTTTCAATAGATTCAGCTCCTAATTTTCATAAGTCTTTCAAATAATTTCTCACGTTACCATCGGTTATATCAATTGCTGATCTCATCTACATACTTGAGCCTTTTATAATATTATCTGAATTTTTCTCCCAATTGTCTTCAATATAAGACAACGTATCAGCAATTATTAACTTTTTACATTGCTTAAATCTAAGCGAATATTTCAAATCTATTTCATATCCCTTTAATTCATATATTTACATAAATATATATATATATATATATATAATATATATATATATATATATATATATATATATATTGTTATGATGCGTTGATTGCGGTTCGTTTTCATTTTATTTTTTTATTTTTATTTATTTACTTTCCACAATCAGACATCATAACAAAAAAAAAATGTTTTTTGTTTTACTAATATTTTTGTTTTTTTTTACGATTTTTTCTACTATTTTCAAGAACTTTTGAGCTAGTTCCCCTTTTGAAGATTTATTTAATATGTATTGATAAATAAATACCCATATAAATATTTAATATCTCCGGCTATGCATTTTACCTTCTTTTTACCTTCTTTTCTTCACCTCAGCTAACTCAATCAGTACGCCTATGAAATCTCAGAAGTTGGTTTCACTGTGGAGCCCCCTTATAGTTTCTTGACGTCAATTTCAGAAAACAGCAATTCATTGTTGATCAAACATTGAAAATAATGCAGAAGTTCATCAAAATAATAATTTTCCTTATTCAGGAAAAACTTACTACTACCTAGTCTGCGATGAATAACCTAATTAGTGCTCTATAGCAAGTATATACAGCGAATGTGAAAATGTGATATTTGACCTAGTTTTATAGGTTTTGTGGTCAATATAGTAATTCGTGAAAAGTTCTATCCAAATTCTTCAAAGGTTTAGTTTTTAATTGCACTGTGGTGACTTTTATGGTTTCAAAAAAATACCTGGGACTTCTTGTAATGAGAATGTTTTTTTTTTGTTTTTCTCCGGTTCCTGGAAACTGCTGCTCCTTTCGTCAACTGTGCCTTCATCTCGTATTGGTAAATCTCCAATGAAAAAAGGTAAGATTCGCTCCGCTTCTGAGCTCTTTTATCAGCTATTGTTCTTTATGATTTTTCCTTGTTATATCGGCAAGTAACTATTTTCCTAACGAAACATGATTAATTTTTTTTAATTTTAATTTTTTTAGTTTGTTCTTCTAAAATTATGTTTTTGTTCTTGCCCAACGCTTAGCTTCTCGATTCCTCTCCCTTGATATCAAAAACATTTGTTTCCTTCTCGAATTTTCGATTTTCCCGCACCTTCTGTTGCACTTTTTATTATTTTCACTCATTTGACAGTTTTTATTTCCGAAACATTTCTAACTACCTTAATACTATTTACAAGACATGTAAAAATCATTCTTTTGACGTTTCTCCTTTTCATATTTTCAAAATTCCCAATTTTGCATCAAAATCTCTCCTGGCATCTCATTGGCAATTCCTTGGACAGGATGTTCGAACTTTTGATATTTTGTTATCTGCTTGTGCTCAGAATATATTCGTAAATTTTGATTTCTAAACATTTTTAAATTATTCCAATTGCTTGTAATGTTGAAAACATATTTATTTTAAACATAGGTATCGATTAATATTATATGAGGTTTCAGAAAAACGGTAGAATCCTTAGAAAACCCGTAAAATAACTTTTACTAAATACGAAAAAAAAAATATTTATGGGTTTTTTCCAATTTTTAATTCTCTTTTCATCTCTTTGAACATTTAACGTACTTCTAAACATAACAATATATATATATATACATATATATATATATATATATATATATATATATATATATATATATATATATATATATATATATATATAATATATATATATATATATATATACTGTATAGATTCAGTTGTTCAGGATGTTTTTCATCGGGAGTAGAAAGTATAAGCTCCAGTAAAATTCAGATCCCTAGGAAATGAAATATATTTGGCTAATCGTTATTTTATGGATTGAATAAATCGTCAAGTTCTTTTAATTTATCACAAGCTTTTATTTAACTTGCTTCGTTCGTATTCTGTCATTATTTCCAAGATTGCGGACGAGTTTCGTGATTATGGTATGTGGGGATTTTTGAAGACGGAGATTGTGAGTTTCTTAACAGAATTCAAAAATTCCAAATGGTGGCTACAAGATGACGGACAAGTTTAGTGTTTCAAATTTGGGGGTTTTCGGGGTCGGAGATTATAAAGCTTTTGTAATAATTCATAAATTCAACATGGCAGCTCCAGAATGGCGGAGGAGTTTTGTGATCATGATCCGATTCTTTTCAAAATGTGTATGTGGGGGTTCTCGGAGATCATGAATTTTTCACCAAAATTTATGAAATTGAAATGGGGGCTCATGGAATTTTTGTCAGAGAAAAAAACAAAATGACGCTCTAAGATGGCGAACAAGATTCACGTTTATGGTCCGATTCGATACAAAATTGGTGAGTGGGGAATTTCAGGGTCGAAGATCATAAATTCACAAATTCAAGATGCCGGATAAAGTTTGTAATTGTGGCCCGATTCGATTCAAAATTTGTATGACGGGGTTTTTGGTGTCGGAGATTTTGAATTGAGTCGGATATTATTGATTTTTTGTTGAAATTCATGAATTGAAGATGACAACTCAAAGATGACGGATGTGTTAATCTACATGGTTTCCTCCTTGAAGGACTAGATAGCTCAGAAAAAAAGCCTCAAAATAACGATGCTTTAACAAACATGCATTGATTAAAAAAGCAAAAAATGAAATATATAATTGTAAACCTTTTCAACGACGAGCTTTTATTCAAATGCACTAAAAAGTAAAAACAGTTGCTTTGGATGAGTGACGTAGGTTATTCCGTGAGTTATAGATTCAAAAGCTTGTCGCGCAAAGTTATCAGTTCGAGTGAAAAAGCGAAAAGCTTCTGAATCTATCTAACTCACGAAATAACCTACTCGCACATCCAAATCAATTATTTTCTACTTTTTAGTGCATTTGAATAAAAGTTTGTCTTTATATATATATATATATATATATATATATATATATATATATATATATATATATATATATATATATATATATATATATATATATATATATATATATATATGGTGTTATGATGGGTTGATTATGAGTTTGAATTTATATACATTTTTGTGAATTTATTTCGCATATTTTAATTTCTGAATCCCTAAACAAATGAAAACTCCGGCTATGTTATCTTACTCTTTTTTACCTCCTCTCACCTTATCCCAGCTCAGTCAGGTACGTCCATGAACATGAGTCAGATCCTTCTCCGCAGTCAGTTCTGTGATCTGTATTGCCGACTTGGCACTAACGATTCGATATGAAATGCTGTTCAGTGGGAAAAAAGTGTGGTTAGATGAAACACGGAGCTGAAAATAAACAACTGTTTGTTTTAATTCGGATAAAAACTCTTGAAACTGCCCTACTCTGCGATAAATACCTCATACTAATAAAAAACAATAATATGGAATAGTGCAATTTGAATATGAGTGATGATTATTAATAGGAAGAATATTCAAAATCATGATCAGTCCTTTAGCATGGAATTTTGATGAATGTTCAGTCAAAACAAAGTGAACAGTGGATCGGACACTCGAAGTTATTGGATAAATATACGAAAAGTTGCACTTTGGTGAGTTCGGTGATTAGAATACCTTGTTGCTCCTTTTCCTGTGATGTTTCCAGCCCGTGGACAAACTTTTGGGATTGCAATGACAGCTAACGTGCGTTCTTCCATAGATTTCTCTTCTATACTAGGTGAGTGGAAATTTCTCCCAGTTGTGCCTTTTAGGAATATCTCTCGTTCGGAATTGTTAAACTGATTTTTTTCTTGAATTATCTATTAATATATCTTTCAAAATTTTTGTACGTGGCTTCTTTTTTGTAACTTTTTCCAATCTCCTCTCAACTTGTTATCTCCTCCCATGGTAACACACACACATTATTTATTATCACACGGATTTTTGAATTTAGTGTCACTTTCTACCTAATTATTTGTTATTCTAAGTACCTCCTATGATTTTATGAATGAAATTTAATTCTAAATCTTACATACTATTTACAAATTCGTATAAAATTATATTTTTACAGTTTCTGCTTACACATCTTTTATATATCGTCACTTTTCCCACACAAACTATCTCGATCTCCCATTCCTGTTGATGTGAATTGTCATACGGCATGTTCAAAACTTACATAGCAGTTGATCTCACTTTAAATTCAATGTTTTCTATAAATTTCAATTTGATATGATTTAATTGTGGATTTTCATTGGATATTTCGTTGGTCACATACTTTTGATGATAGAACTACTTCAGGATTGCAATCCTGATACATATGCATCGACTGGAGCATAGTGTAACGTTTTATAATAGTAAAAAAAGGTAAAGAAAATTGCAAAACAACATAGCATTATCGACGATAACTAGAGTACCTAATAATAGTAATGATAATTATAAGTTTGATTATTTTACAACATTTTCCAATATAACATATATATATATATATATATATATTTGAATATATTTTATATCAATATACTTCATTGAGAATAATACATAGATTTGAAAAACAATTTAAAAATACAAAAACGAAGTGTTGAATATGAAATAATTTCAAGATGAAAATTTTAATTGAAGCCCTGGAATCGAAGTGATAACACATTTGCTGTTTCAGTTGGGGGAAAACCTGGGAAAACCCTAACACCATCAGGATTCAGATCATCAACTTTCTCATAGAAATGATCACATGCTCCCTGGGAGCTCAGAGAATCAATCTTACAAAATACACGGGAGTCATCGAAGAGGTGCCAACAATTAAAACAACGGTTTTTGCAATATGCCATATAGTGTCTGTTGGAAATGCTGCCGCTATGATTAGATATAGCGTAGATATCATCAAGAGTATTCATTTCGTCCCTAGCATAATATTGGTTTAAATTTCAATTTTGTATGGGAAAATTGAGAATGTTTCCCTTTTCAATCAGTCACATTGTCCAATTTACTGCCATCAACCTCAAGTAAAATACTCTTGATCCCGTTAAAAAGCTGAAACAATGTATCCAGTCCTGAAACTGGTACAGACCTGCCGATATTCTCCATACAAAATCGAAAATAAGCGACTTGGCGATTCCTTTGATAAAATGCCGCCCGATGTTGTTGTTTCGTCGTTGCAGTCGAACGACAATGTTTCCACCGATTGTATCCAAGTCTGTATTTAGTGGCCCTCTGTGACTGGGAGGGCCCTCTCATAGACCAAACAGATTTTTTCGTTACAAAAATACTATCAGGAAACCGACTGTGCCATCATATGGAAGACGGTCCTTAGTTATGCTTTCCACTCCCAACTGTCATTGCTCATTTTGTTATAAACATTAAAAAGCATTTTTCCTATAGTTTTTGACTTGTGACATGGCAATCCTAATATTTGGATGAATTGTAGAGAATCAAAATGCAAAGAAAATGAGCCCTAGCACAATTCGATCGGATCATTAGTAACGGAAAAGAACCGGAAAACCCGAAAAAATCGGCTTCTTTAAAAAAATTCATAACTCCGTCACTTTTCAAGTTGTAGTGCAAACTTTTCACAACATAGTAGTGATTGATATGTACTTGATGTGTGAAAAACTCAGGTGCCGTCGGATCATTAGTTTTTTCGGCAACAGAACCATTTTCTCCATACTCAAAAGCTAGCATTTGTAAAACAATTTTACGTGAAGGTGCATGAGCATATATCCGTATCAGCTTGCAGGAAACTGATAGAAAAATCGGGAAAACGAAAATCTAGTATTTACCAAATGCTGAACCTGTTAACATCACCCCAGAAAGGATGGTAAGCGGTTACTAGGTCTCTCCTATCTCCCAGCCAGTCCATTCTTTCCCAACCCTCCCCAAGAAAAAAGTTGTATAGTTGTATAGTTGTATAGTTCTAGTTGTGAATAGTAGATTGAGTTAGTATTGTGACAAAATAGGTAAATAAATGATTGGAAATTGAAATGAAATTGAGAGTCTTATCGATATCTGAGCCAAGCGAGATCAGGCGCGTTCAGTACTTGGATGGGTGACCACCTGACAAGGAAGGTGCACGTTGAAATGCCCTAACAACTGTAGCGTAGTAGCATATTCGCAGCTGCAGACGGGTCATCAATGAGCGCGAGTTGAGACGATAGATATGCCGTCCTTCGGTGGGGACGTTAAGAACTCTACCTCTGAAACCACAGAGAATTCGACAACATTTCCGGTTGGAAGGAGTGTACTCACCGGCGTCGGTGTTTAGCCCTGGTCGCAGATATAGGCCGACGTTGAATGAAGCAATAAAAGAAATGAAGCGCGTTGAATATACGGGATAACACATACCTACTTTTTTTCTTTAGTTCCTGGTACGTCCTGGATGTCAACAGTCTTCGATCTGCTATATTGTTCCTGTGTGTTGATTTTTTGTTTCTGTCCGCATTTTTTTTCTGTAGATGGATACATGGTTCAATCTCTTCTATTCATGCATTGCATCCTACTATTTTAGATTCCGTATTTCTCATTGGGGTATATGTCTCTCCTATTTTTTTGGACCTTGAATTGAGAGATATCATCATATCTTCATTCACATCCCTCAGCATTCCAATTTCTTCGAGTAAATTTCGTACCAATAGTTCACGGCCATGTTCCATTCGAAATGTTTCCATCATTGTCAATACAACCACGATGAATTGAGCTTCATCACTTTTTTTCAAAACATTTGATTGTTTTATTTCTAGAACCTCTGATATAGTTTCTTCACCACACACCGCGGATGCAATTGCCATGATTAACCTTGGTCCGGTCCTGTTGTGTACCTCATTTTTCATACACATACCGACAAATGAGTTCGATAAGAAAGGCCATACATTTTCGACGATGAATATTCCTAGCCACCTAAATTTGGGATGTTTGTAGCAGAAAATATTTTCCCTTGCACTGGATTGAATACAAATGTTATAACTTCACTATCCTCCGTCTGTCACTTGTACTTCAGATTTTTTATACTACTGCTGAAACGTATCAATTTACTAGCTCGACTAGAATCGTGTTCACTGAGAGACGCTCATGCACAATGGGGGTATATTGTCCATGTAGGCCAAAAAACGGTAAATAAAAATGTTACGCCTATGCTCGAGTAGTCCAGGCGCTCATTTGGGCACCGCCTGGTATTTTGCATTTTAAAACATACTCTTCAACTTTGAATAAGCTGGCTTTACTCTACAATTATTCACCACTCGAAGACGTGAAAAGTTAGAAGAATGCTTTGCATTTTATTTATGTGGGAAATTTTCCCACTTTGCGACTCTGACAAAATGAGTTATCTTGCCGCGATTACGCATATTTTAAAATATCTTTAGGCATCTGGTGGAAATTGGACGCAGTATATATAGACCATTATGGGATTCTACCGCATGAATGTTCTGAATTACCATTATTTTTTTCAGATAAAGTTGAATCTTTCAGTGAAAGAAACTGGGAATGTAGCGAAAAAAATATCATACTAATGCTCAAGTAAAATCTAACTCCTTTCGGACACCAATATTTTTTTCTCCTCCCGAACTGATTCGGCACATGGAATAACTTATACTGTAGGATATTTTGGGGCCACAATCTTGAATTTCATTTTCTGGTATAATATACAAATTTCTTATCAATGGGATTCAATTGTTCATAGGTACTACATACTGACAGAGAAAAATGCTAAATCAAGCGTCCAACATGGACACATGAAAATAAGATACACTACAGCATCTTTGAAAAAAGTACGGGAAATCAAAGATAATCCAGCAAAAAATATTGTTGTTGTATAATGATGACAATTGACATATAAAACGCGTTCAATACCAATGATATCTGAAAAAAGATTACCGGATTCGGAAAATCACCTGTGGGTCTCGCAGGGCTCGTGCTAGGACCAATCCTATGAGATACATTCTAAGATGGAATCCCTAAAATCAACCCTAGAAACAGAGTGGAACTAACAGCATACGCAGACAATTTGACCATGACAATAACAGCTGTGAAATAACAAACAGAAGGAACATCCCAACGCGCAGCGAACATTATAATAGACGGAATGGAGGAGATAGGACTCAGAGTGGCAGTAGCAAAAATAGAAATCGTAGCGCTAACAGGTGAAAAAAAAAGAGCGAATCAGCAATCGAAATTGAAAACGGAGATGTCAGCATAGGACGCGATCAAATACTCTTGGAGTGTACATGGATGGAAAAATTACTCTGAGAATATACGTCGAGAAAAACTTCGAGAAGGCAAATTAGATTCTAAGCGACCTCACAAGGATAACGAATTTGAGCCAAGGGCAAGCAGAAGAAGACTTCTGATGACGGCTGACACATCATTAATACTGTAAGGAGATCCTATGAAGGAAAAATCGTTGAAATACAGAAAATACGGGACAATACTGAAAAGGATGGATGGAAGGATTGCAATAGGAATAAGATAAGAAAACAGTAATGTGCCAACAACTGCGGTAACCATTACTCCAGGAATTTCGCTCATAAAGATTAGTGCTGTAGAAGGAACAATCATATCAGAGGGTATCAGTCACACACAAGGAGAGCGAGAGAAGAAGCTATGACAAAATGGCCAACAATATGGGCCAAGATTTCCCATACAGATAGATGTTGAAAAGTGACAAGACAGAAAATGAAAAGAAGTAGACACCTTCCTACTACAAGCTTTCACTTTGCATGGAATATATGGAGAATATCTTCATAGAAAGACTAAGAATTTTAGAGTTGTGAATTGAAACGTTGGGATTTTTGAAAATTATAATTGAGTATGAAATAATAGATGAGATAATAATAGAACACCAACGTAAACTGGCAATTCTATAACGGATCTGGTGACCAACAAGGTTTGTTTTTGGTGAGATAGGCAGGGACTCGCTCACACAGAGCCCTGAGTCCCATACCTTCCGTGGCGATTGATACAAAGCGCAAACATGAGTTTTACCACCCATGAAAAAATAGCAAAAAACGTTACCACGAATTATTACATTTTCATATCATCCGGAAGGACAATATCCTACTTCGGTAAATACAATTAAATTTCAGTTCGGCCAGTGATACGATGAATCTAAACATGGTGATGATATTCCTCATCCGAAACCCGCCTAACGGATGATTTTGGAAAACATGCCTGCCCGAGTTTTGCCCACGGAGACCTATAAATAAGTATCAATAAAAAATGTAAACGAATATTTTTTTGTTAAATAAAACGCTGAATGTTGTGTTCAATTGGTGATTTAAACGTACTCAGAGCGATAATATCATAGTCATTCACCAAAATTTTGTTAGTATATGGATAGCCTGTGATCAGTGGCTGAGGCTAGCCTGCTTCCGTTGACATTATTATAATGTGATTGCTATTTAGTGGTGAAAGAACTTGCTTTGAGATATTGTAACCGCTTTTCATAAATGGGGCACTTTTCTACATGCCCAGATCGCATGGTCAGACTCTACAAGATTTACATTCTTACAATTTATACAAGAGAATGTGGAACCGTTACAATTACTCAATGAGTGATTCCGAGCATTTTGGGCACATTGCTTCAGTTCTCCAACAATTACTTTGGCTGTGATTGAAACCACTACTTTTGTAACATACTTCTCAGTCAGTTGCATTGGAAACACATCATAGTTGACGAACAGCCTAGATCCTTCCATCACCAATCCAAAAGTAGCCGCGTCGACAACAATGAGAGCTTGAAACCAAAGTGGATTTTCCTTAGTTGGCCATACTTTGAGTATTTTCAATTGAGTACACAGAAAAAGTGAAAAAAATAATGATAATAATTCTCCTTTATACTTAAAAAACATTTAAAGAATTGACGTCGTGGAAAAAAATATAAAACCCGTTAACTTGGTTGACACAATCAACTAGGAATAGTTGAATATGTCAAACACCAGTTGCATTTGGTAAATATTTCGATTTCGGTGCCACGTGCGTTATCGATCACGACTTGTGTTTCTAGTTATTCTTCCTACATAAACTATGCCATTGAACTGAAGGTAGTTAATGGAACTCAGTACGGCTCGGTAGGTTCCTCGGTGCATCTTCATTCTTCATTTGTCTATTTCAGTCATTCGCCATCTCATTCAGGCCTTTATATGCGCGAAGTTCTTTTTAGATTCGCTAAACTAGATGTATGTCATAAGATAAAAATAAAAAATTCCACAACTCTATTGGTATGTCCTCAAAGGAATTATATAATATTCTAAACGGAGTTTGGATTTCTGGTAAAATATACTGATTTCAGCAAATTTAACACTTTCCAGTTGGGTTATCGTTAATGCGCACATGTATATTCTTGCTTGGACTGTTTTTCTCCTCTGGTGAGTTAATTTGTCTTTTCCTATTAGCATCAAACAGTGACCAATTGGACTTGTTGAAATCGTAACGTTCAATAGAACTCAGTAGGTGCTCGGCTAGTAGTGTTCTCGGTTTTCTGAACTTCCAGTTCTTCATTTGTGTATTTAGATATGATTCCGGAGACACCATTTTCAATGAACCTTTTATATAGACCGAATCTTGTTTGCTTTTCGTAAGTGTCATTGTTACATAAAAAATCAAGATAGTGATTTGAAAAGTTTAAATACGAAAATATATAACAGTTATATATATTTTTCACTATAAATAATTGGTTTTGTTCACACTTTCTTCCACTGTACATAATATTTGACAGGATTGTATTATATGAAGTAGAAAATGGAAAGAACTGGCTCATTTTTTGTTCAATTAATAACATTATCACAGAACAATGAAAGATCTTACTTCGAGAAAAAGTGGAAAAAACTTTCAAATAATTGGTTTTGTTCACACTTTCTTCCACTGTACATAATATTTGACAGGATTGTTGACTCTAGTTTGCTTCTATAAAAAATAGAATTGAACAAACATTTTTCTAGAGCCAACAATCGTCGAATATTATCCACATTCCAAAGATATATGGAACAAAACCAATTATTTGAAAAAAAAAACAATAAAAAATTTACATATCACGATTAGCTGTTGCGTTTCAAAAACCCGCTTATTGTATTCACTTCCGATACCAAGCCCTAGGGAAGCTGAATATCGCCCCGGCTGAAAGGATCACCGTGACTCATCTATAGGGTAGGTGATCTGTGCTGGCGATCTCCAGATGTATATAAAATAGAAAGGTAGATGGAGTGTTGTCGAAATGCCAATACAATTAAGAGGTTTCTGGCCTCACAGAGTCGGACCCGTTCCGCGGAGGGATGGAATATGTAAACATATACTTGAATGTTCATCATACATCTCAGATCAGAGTAAAGCCTCAAATTTGGCGCTTCATTTGACAAAACTAAAATTAGTCGGAAAAGGAGGAATATCGAGTGGACTGTTGGAAAACAAAATTCGAAGAAATTCAATGGACATAGCCCTCAAAGAAAAAAGTTGACCTTGGACACGTGTTTCGGGCTTTCGGCCCTCATCAGTACGGTGAAGAAGTGCACGGATGAACAACACTTGGTAGTTAACCGCGAATCAAAAGAGTCAACAAACAGAAGCCAGCTGCACATTCATGGTTCCGGTTAGCAGACTCCGTGGTGACGTTGGTTGTTGCACAGGAATGCAGGGTCTACTAACCGAAACCACAAATGTGCGGCTGGCTTCTTTTTGTTGTCTCCGTTGATTTGTTTACTACCAAGTGTTGTTCAACCTTGCACTTCTTGACCGTACTGATAAGGGACCGATAGCCCGAAACAAATATGTTTTCTTCGAGGGCTATGTCCATTGAATGTCTTTCCATTTTGTTTTTAAACAGTCCCATCGATATTCCACCCTTACATCTTTATAATTCTGAACTCGAATGTCACGCAGGTAGCTATAGCTGCCTTTATGGTGACGTTGGTTGTTGGCCTGGAATGCAGGGTCTGCTAACCGAAACCACAAATGTGCCGCTGGCTTCTGTTTGTTGACTCCGTTGATTTGTTGTGTACTACCAAATTTTGTCCATCCTTGCACTTCTTCACCGTACTGATGAGGTCCTGAAGCCCGAAACAGTTGTCTACGGTTAATAATTTTCTCTGAGGGCTATGTCCATTGAATTTATTCCATTCTGTTTCTAACATTCCCCTCGATATTCCCCCTTTCATCTTTATAATCCTGGACTGGATGTCACGCAGGTAGCTATAGCTGCCTCCCTGATGACGTTGGTTGTTGCCCTGGAATGCAGGGTCTGCTAACCAAAACCACAAACGTGCGGCTGGCTTCTGTTGGTTGAATCCGTTGATTTGTCATTTACTACCAAGTGTTGTTCATCCTCACACTTCTTCATCGTACTGATGAGGGCTGAATGCCCGAAACACCTGTCTACGGTTGACAATTCCCTTTTGAGGACCATGACCATTGAATTCCTTCCATTTTGTTTATAACAGTCCCCTTGATATTCATCCCTTTCATCTTTATAATCCTGGACTCGGATGTCCCGCAGGTAGCTATAGCTGCCTCCGTGGTGACGTTGGTAGTTGCCCTGGAATGCAGGGTGTGCTAACCGAAACCACAAATGAGCGGCTGGCTTCTGTTTGGTGACTCCGTTGATCTGTCGTTTACTACCAAGTGTTGTTCATCCTTGCCCTTCTTCACCTTACTGATGAGGGCCGAAAGCCCGAAACACGTGTCTACAATTAACACCTTGCTTCAAGGGCTATGTCCATTGAAATCAGTCGGTTACAAGGAACTGTGTTTGGGAAAGGTAAAAAAAAATAGCAATCGATGGTAACCAGTTTGACTTCACTATCCGCTGATAACGGTCTCTCTCACCGAATGATTTGATTATTCGCGCTCATTATCTGCAGTGAACAAATTTGTTTCAACGTCATACTATTATGTTACTTGAAAAAAAATAAGTTTACGGTGCGTGATACCGGAATTATCGTTAGTGTTATACTTTGTGGATAATTTTATTTGTCGTCTTCATTATTACACTAAGTAGTATGTTTTTGGTATAATCCGGTTACAATAATCTATTAAAAGGACCATGAGTGATTGAAAAGAATTAATTATGAAGTTGTGACGGACTCAGAGACTGCACCAGATGATGACAATAACAGCCTTCAGAGTAGGATTTGACCAAAAATCAGGAAAGTATGGATGTTTCCAATAATGATGATCACATACCATTTCGAATACCATATTTATGTAGAAAAAAATCAAATATGTTGGCAAAAGCATAAATTCTGGAACGGAACGTAAAAACATTACTTTGAAAAGAAAACAATCCAATTGAATATTGAATAGAAAATTGTTCTGGTAATTGAAAAATCCACGATAAAAGTGGAGTGAATATCTAACTGAAAACAACTTCCTGGCTAAGGCCACGCTCGACGTTGAACTACATCTGATAGATATTCCAAAAGCACCTCAACTCAAAAAAAGAATCTGAAAGTGAAAATTTCATTTTCTATTCAAGTGCTTATAAAGACCTAATATAGATAAATTATATGAAACCTAATGTTTTCCAAGAAGAAGCACCTGTAACATTGGTGCAAGACCATTTCTTCAATATATTTTTGTCGACGAAAATCTATTTCACGCTTCCACGATCATCAGGAAGACAGGAAGAAGTAGGAAACACATTTTCTAGAAGCAATCTCACTTGCAAAGATAGAAAATGTTTTTTAAAATCAGTGTTTTTTGACATTATAACCTGTCGTACAAGAATTGTTGTCATTTGAAGGAGCATAAAAAATTCGAATTGTATATGAAGACATGACTGTTGATAATGCTTATAGATTCATAGGGAACCAGTCATACGATATCGAATATATTCAATCAACAGATCTAATGAAAATCAGAAAACGCTAACGATTCATTCACAACTGATGGGATGTACAAGGATATTTTCAAATCGACTATATGTCCACCGTGAGAATTCAGTTTTTGCTTCTTCCGACAGGAGTTCTAGACAAAAAACGGTCAAAATTCAGGTAAATTGGTACCAATCGGAGGTATATTTGACAACTTTATCTGAAATAAATTTAAACATCACAATATATCACAGTATATCAAATAAACTAAAACGCTACGGCATGAAAAAGTATGTTTTGGTTAATGCAAAAATGTTTTATAGATAATATGGAGAAATATGTTGGAAAACAGCTAAAAGAGCAGTTTTATCGCTATAATTTAGAATTGGCATCGGTACCTCATATGTGTGAACCTATTCGAGGATCCAACATAGCGTAGCATAACTATTGCAGAAAAACTGATCTATCACCCACTCACTATTTGGTAAGTACCAATTATATTTTTGTTTCTGACATAATTGAAGAGTTGTTAAATTTAAAATTGAATAACTGAAAAATAGAAGTTATAAATTACAGAAGATCTCCGATACCTACGAAGAGAAAAATACAAATACTATGAGAAACCTGTTCATATCTCTCCGAACGAATTGAAATTGGAGTATTTTTGGAACGTAGTTCCTTATCGCGCGTTGCGAAAGAGGGCCAGACGGAATAAATTAAGACCAAAAGTTGTAACGAGACTTCCGCTATGGTTGTAAGTCGTGCGGCGTGCGCGTGTTTCTCTGTCTGTCTCCCTTCTCTCTCTCATAGAAAGCAAGCCAGTTATTTTCGTTTCGTCTTTCTATTTCACATTGAACAGTGTGGTGTCGCGACGATTATTTTTGTTGAGTGTATACAGGTTTTTTGTACATAATGAATAATAAAAAATAATAACAATAATGAATCTTGACAGTGTTTCTGCACAAGTTCCAGATATTGCTGATGGAGTTAAGTAAGTAGAGATTTTATACAGACAATAATAAATGCCTATGTATTTTTAGCAAGTACGCATTATAACCTCTCTTTACTATAGTGCTAACCAAGTCATAGCGTTATAATCCCTCATTATTGTTGTCTAGCAAGTGTACGCGTCATAACTTTTAATAAATTAAAAGCAAATTATATTTTAATATTACAATATCAATGCTATGTATTTAGCAAGCCGTATATACACACACTCTGTTGTGTTACAAAGTCCCGCGCATCTATGACGTGTACGAAAGAATAGACAGACAGAGTGTATATATATATATATATATATATATATAAATATATAATATATATATATATATATTTAATATATATATATATATATATATATATAAATATTATTATAACTTAAAAAAATAAAATGTTATTACAATTCCTTCACTAATTAATCGAAAGGAACTTCGTTCCATCCGGGTGTCCCTTGACATCTCTCAAGTTTTTTTATATTTATGTAAAAACAAATATTGAAATAAAAAAATCAAAGATTTTCCAGAACGACGTTATCAATAATAACGAATCTGCGGAAAAGTCATTTGCTATATTATATTTTTCTTTCCTATTGGCCCAAACCTCCTGATGTCGAATTCATCGTTATGATGATAAAGATGACAAAGAAAATAATTGTAACTTCCTTCATTGAAAAGTATAATATAACATAAATAGAGATAGTACTGACTAGTGAACAATCCGCAATGAGGGTCTTCATTGATTTGGACGGAGCATTTGGCAACACGTCATTTGAGTCTATCTGCCTCGCCGCGGCGCAGCATGGAGTCGATCCAACCCTGATCAGGTGGATCGAGGCCATGCTATCGCAGCGAGTGGTAACGACAAATCTGAACCTGAGAACCGTCGCTGCCAAGGTATCAAGAGGGTGTCCACAGGGAGGAGTTCTGTCACCCCTATTATAATGCCTGGTGGTTAACGAGCTTTTCACGCAGCTAAATGAGTCAGGGCTGTACTCACAAGCGTTCGCAGACGACCTGGTCTTGCTGGCTCAAGACCAACCGGTAAACCTCTGGGAGAAATCATCATGAAGCTCTCAGCAGAGTGGAACAGTGTTGTTCTACCGGAGGGTTAAGAGTCAATCCCGAAAAAGCGGACTTGGTACTTTTCACCTAGAAACACAAAATAGAAACTCTTCCAGATACACGTATCTCAGGAAGACAGCTTCCGTACAAGGGTGACGAAACACCTTGGAGTCATCATAGATTCCAAGCTGACCTGGAACGAGCAGATTGAAAATCGCTCCTCTGGGCATGCAGGAGAAGGCAAGACGTGGGGCTCGATCCAAAAACCCACATCAGATATAAAAATAATTTGCCCGAAGCTAACGTACGGGACCATCGTTTGGTGGACCGGCACTACAAAAAGCAAGTCCAGAAATGAACTAGATAAAGTACAGAGACTGGCTTGCCTAGGAATGACAGGTGCTATGAGGACGACGCCTACCAGAGGTTTAGAAGTACTGCAAGGTCTGCCACCTCTACACCTAGTCATTGAACATGAAGCCATGCGTACTGCCTACAGACTTCGAGGTACAGGCCCATGGATAGGCACGGAGGCAGATCATGGACACTTCAATATTTGGAACAAGGCAAAGGAGGGATGTCCAATCCTACAAATGGAAAGAGATAGCATCCCGCCGGTTCTGAATTTTGAAAAGGGACCAGAAATCATCATCCCCACGAGGGATGAATGGAAAGACTGCTGCTATACTCACCTGCGTTCAGGGAAGCCTCGACAACAGAAGTCGAGGAACCATTCTCAACTACTCGGACAGCAAAGCAGCAATCATGTCGATGAGATCAAATAAGATCACATCCAAATTGGTGTCCGAGTGTATAAACGCCAAAGAAAGTTTGCAAAGTCTGCCTCATATGGGTACCAGGACACACAGGTGTTTCTGGGAACGGAGGGGCAGACAGAGTAGCCAAGAGTGGATCGGGAAAGACTCCGGTCGGACCGGAACCAATTTCGGAATACCCAATAGCATGGCCATCTCAAACATGGAGGGACTGCTGCAGAACCAGTTCATCAAAACATGACAGAAGGCGCCATGCATGGGGCAATCGGAGCTCCAAATGAAGGGGCCTCCGAAGGAACTGTCGAAAGAGATCTTGTCACTCAACTGGCGGGATATCAGGACTGTGACTGGGCTCCTAACGGGACACAATCACCTGGACAGGCACATGGAACTCATCGGGATTGCAGATAGTGCCTGGAAAATGACGATACATTGTCGCACATCCTTACAGAGTGCCACGCTCTGGTGCACCACAGGGAGATCAACCTCGGTAGCATAATTCTGAAACCAGATGTCAAAGAGATTCAGCTGAGGAACTGCCGAGTTTCGTCGGAGAAATCGGCATGCCTAGCTGATCCTCAGATCACGTGGGCGCACAATGGGCCCAAGTTAAGAGCCCTACGTGCACGGTTTCTCCGGAACCAGCTCAATATGTGCACAGAAGAAGACAGAAGAGAAATAATATAACATCAATTCTGGTAATTTTATACAGTTTTGAATGTGATTCGAAAAATATTCTCATCAAATATCATTAGTGTTAGAGGATTTCAACGATTTTTGTTTAATTTCCCCTTGAGCATTCCGCCTTTAGGAAATTTAACACGTGCAATTTGCAGCCTTATATGCAAGATCAAAATAGTATTATCAGAAAGATAATATATTTAACTGTAGCGGAGGAGTTTGGAAAATGGATAAATAGGTATAGTCTTGCTTGGTATTACGTGACGATTTTGGCCAGTCGACACCTACCGCAATAAGCGTGAAGAAACTGACGGGGTTCCACCGACCGCACACATTTTTTCCATATAAAACTCACATTACCCTCTCTATATCGTAGTTATACAAATGAAGTAGCATGGAATCTCTGATGTGCTAATAGAATCCACACATGACCAATTCTAAAAAAGTCCCATTCTTTGGAGTCATTCTACTGAAAGGTATGGGCTGTTTCAGATCCCTTGGATGCATATTTGAGAAAAATAATAATCGATTACTCCCAATATAACCATGATAACTTACTCAAATATTCGAACAGTGTGGAATTATTGTTTTGTGGTAATATGACCGCTGCACTACCAAAGCTTATCATGAGTTGCACAATTTCTCTGAAGTTGGAGAGATGGAATTCTCACGTGTTGATTTCCAATGATACAACTCATCTTTCAGATATAGATATTTGTATGGAAAACATCAATGAAGATTTTCAAAGTACCATAGATTATCCAGAAAAACATGGCTTGTTATATTATCCAGTTGCACTTTGTTTGAGACTTCCGAAGATAAACACCGCAACTGAATGAGTAATGATAATAATATTGAATGGGTGAATTCAGAGAAAAACTTCAGGGTGATAATCGATCAAAATACGATTTCTCATAATCATGTTCAACACGTTTTTGAAGTATCTTTCTTCGAATGAAAATCACTTCATGAATTCAAATTGCTAAATCACCCTGACAAAGAGAATCAAGCATCAGTATATTACAATTTCTCACCCCAGTATAACCAACTCAAACTCCGGGGAATTTAGAATGCATGTATGCGCTTCATTTGCTGCATACCCTATAGAGAGCACATCACCTCTCACATTACTAAAATGAATTAAAACCAAAATTTTTAAATTGTTCTGATAAACGTAATATCGACATCAGATCCGACAGCTTTTGCATTGATATGGAAGATTGCATTTCTTGCTCGCAATCATTTCATTTCTACGAAATCATTCCAGTTTTGTACTTCCACAATGTTTTCATTATATTTATTGTCAAATTTCTAACTTGAATTCATGGGAAAGAAAGATCTTCGTTTTAGTGAAAGTCATCGCTGCTTTGTATTATATACGTCTCTCAAAAGTAATAGAAATAAATACCGATGGATCAAAAAATATCAAAAAATGTAGCTAAAGCAAGCAAAATTTTTCAACGGAGAAATGCAGACCCATGTACGACAAGGAATACGAACCATTTATTCAATAGAAATTGAAAAATTAAATTATTGCTATAGATGAGAGCGTGTTATTGACGTACTTTCAGGAATTGGTATGTTATTTGATTTCCATGTTATTAAGTTTATGTTTTTGATTGATTTTTTTAATCCAAATTCATTGTGGACGAAATATTCTATTTTGGAATCTACACTGATAGTTGATGAAAATACCGATATTCTCCATTTTCCACGGGTAATTACATTTTGTTCGATGAAATCTAAAGGATATACTTATTCCAAAAAAATCCAAGAACATGATCTACCGTCAAGATCATGTTACATGTATCAGTGGAATTTCGGATAAAATTCATCTATCATATAAAGTAGTTCTGATGATAGATGTTTTTGGAGACCTATAAACGACATAGAAGATAAAGGTAGCTGTTTACTTGTTGAAATAACGGAAACTAAAATCGGTACGTCAAAAGGATTCAGTGAGGTGAAAATAGGGGCCTTGTGGCTGGTCAGAAAATATCTATCCTCAAGACCCAGTGGAGTTAAGGATCTCGGATTTCATCTGACGTACCGAAACGGTCGGTGTACCGTCCAACCTGTTTGAAAAAATATCATAGGAAGTGTGCCTTCAATGATTGCCAAATCATTAAAATTAGAAAATGCAAATGATTAAGCTGGACATTGGGAAGAACTTCAGCAAGTCTTTTGATTAAGGCCATTGCATCGTATGCAACTGGAAAGGTTCATCTGTGGCGGAAGGTTACAGAGAACAGAGCATTTTCTCTAAAAACAAAGTGTCAACAATGAAAGTAAATTCGGTTACAGAATCACATGAATTTCCCAGCGGTTCTTTCATGAGAGGACTTCCATACTCTGTCCTTTCTTCACTGGCAGCATGACTTCGTGGTCTCAGGTATAGAATGAACATAAATAATAGGCGTCCATTTCTTACCAAAATGTAGGACGGAAATTCAATTACACTTATTACGAACTTTCATACTGTAAACACGTAATTACTCAAGGGTAAGCTATGAAAATATGGTTAAATACCTACAAAATAGATATATAATAATACTTATACCTATTCCCCCCACTCATTGTTATCATGAAGGAAAAGAGGTAGATATTTGAGCACAATTACTATAGTAAATAGTCAGGACGAAATTAAATATTCAGATGGAAATTCCCTAGATACACTTTGTCATGATCCATGATCACAGAAAAAATCCTCATTTCTGGAGGGCCTACAGAATATTCTTTACTATGAACTTAATAGCGAGAAAAAACCAATTCACTAGGAGAGATAAATTTCATCCACACGAAAACAAGCTGATAAGCATACGCTCGTTAAACCATACGTTGTTATTGGAAGACAATTAAAATGCACTTAAAATAATTATCAAAAAATAACCCTTGTACACCGGATTCATGAATAACTCATCTAGGATGGTAAACAAGATTATTGATTGCCACTTGTTTACATCACAGCGCGATCATAAAAATGGATTCAATGTAATTGTACCACAGAAAAACACTATCAATTCGATATTTTATGACCGACAAATGAAATTAACTCAATAACAGTATAGATAATGGACAGCCATTGAAATTTACTCATTAAAATTTATGGTATTAATCAATGCGTGCAATGAACGAAACAAAGCCATTACTTTTTATGACCATGATTCATTTTGAAAAAAAAACAATTAAACGCATGACGCGAGATAGGGTTGAATAGTATAAAAAGCGCGAGTTTTCATATCAATTCATTCATTCGGTGTTCAGAAGTCAAGCAAGTACGTTCAGAAATGAGGTTATAAGTCATTCGGTGTTAGAACAGTAGTCAAGTATCATATTCGTTACTCCGGTAATATGTTCCTCTCAAAAGTGAGGTTCAGAAGTCCATCGAATCACAGTATCGTACAATAATGATGAGAGTTTCCAATCAATGTAGTGAACGTCAGAAAACATTAAACTCAGCAAATTCAAATCAAGTATTGAAGCTCCAAGTGAAATCACGAATGAACAGTAGAGTTATCCACGAATTACCTATTTTTGTCACCGCTTCCCGAATCGAGATAAGTCAAGGGAAAACCGAAGTTCGATAGTTCACGATCTCCCAGGAAAACCAAAGCCATATCGCGCTATACTAATATACCGGGCGAATAAAATAAAATAACCAATTGAGGCGGAATTATTCGAAATAATAATAAAATCAAAACTAATTATCGTTAAAAACCTACTCCAGTGAATAAGTGTGAAGCAGGGTGAGATATGTAAGTTTTTCTATATTTATGTTTATGGCAAGCCCAACCTTTTTTTTATGTGCAGGTGTCTGTAAAAGTATCTCCATAGTTTCGAGTTAACAAAGTTCAAAAGAGAATTGTTTCTAGCCGTTTGTGGCAATTGATTTCAAGATTGTTTTTAGTAAAATTATTTTGATTTTGTAGCCAAATGTAAGAGTAACTACCAATAAGCTACTCTCTTTTTGTTGTATGAATATTGTTTCATATTATTCGTCTATAGAACGGATGAAATTATTGTATCAACGTTTATCAAATATATATGTACAGTCTTAACATTTTATAAGTGCATTATTATTTCAAGTTTAATTATTGTTTTTTCGAATCCTTCCGAATCCTTCCTGGATAAACAACCCAAGTTCCGGTATTGAAAGAAAGGAAATTGGTCTATGTCAACCGCTCCATAGATCAGTTTCGGTTCGACCATCTTCAGATAGTCGATGCTCTCAATACTGTTATTTCCAATCTAACGAGAAAGTCTGGTTGTACAGGTGTGGTGTGTTGAGTCATAACACCCTGTAGTCTGGTCTACAACATTGGTTGGTCAGGTGGGTGGTTTCCACAACACCCTGTATATAGGCCAGGCTACAACAACTTCAACTGTACATTCGTTTCTAATAATCGGACAATATTACAAAATGAGGGTTCTTAGTTGATACCTTAAATTGAAATTTGCTTACTTCTTGGGTTAAACCAACACAATTCGAAATTGTTATTATGAAGGATTATGAATACAAAGTGGATGTACCTGCCCCATTATAGGATAATTAGTTGGTATCAAAAGCGAATAAATAAAGGAATTCTGGGTTTCCCCCGTCGGCTAGTTCCTACGAAATACAATAGAATACTTGTTTGCTGTGGAAAGGAGTCTTTGTCGAGCTACTGCTTATTCTTGATGAGTTTGTGATCTTTGAGTAGTGTTTATGATAATGGCATCGGGTGCAAACTTTGCACCAGTTTAACCCAATACATTTGTTGCCTACTCTGTAAGGGAAAAAACTATAGTGCTGAATGTGCATGATGCATTCGTTTTTCAGCAACCCTCGAGTTCCGTTCGCCAGATAGTGTCTACATATTCTAATACGACGGGAGTGAGAGAAAGAACAATTTACACGTTTTCAAACGAGAGGGAAACTAGAGATATTAGTGCATCGATGACTTTGATAGGACCGCCATCCGAAGGAGAGTTCACTTTTTTCATATAAATAAAGAGATACCAAGAATAGACAAAGTTCTACAGTCAATTCAGGAAGGCGACGATTTACCACAAGTAGGCATAACCAAATTATGGAAACGTTAATACGAGATGGGCTTCTTCTGAGAAAAGTAGAATAGAAAGTCCCTCCTTATAGATAAAGACGAAATTGTGCGTTGGAGAATGAATTATTTGAGGACGATCAGAAAGTATCGATCTGAAGGGAATACAATTTATTATTTGGACAAAACATGGCTCAACGAAGGACATACTGTGCAGAAAACATGGGTCGTCACTAACATAAAAACTTTCCGCCAAACAGTCATGAGAGGATATTTCCCTGGGTTACCTGCACCGATCAGAAAAGGGCGTAGGTTAGGTTAGGTTATCACCCATATTGGAAATGAGCATGGTTTTGTCGATGGTAATTTGCTGCAATTCGTCTCAAAATCAACAGAAGATAACCACGAGGAGATGAATGCGGATGTGTTTGAGGACAACTTTTCACAAATGATAGAGCTCTTGCCTGCGATTGCCGTAAATGTTAGCTACCATTCCAGGCTCAAGGAAAGATCTCCCACATGATAATGGCATGTTAAAAAAGAATCATTCATTAATTGCGGGGCAACACAAAGCAATTTACAATCAGTACGTAGTTGACGAAATGGCTGAAAAAAAAACGATGGTTGTATTACGATTACCTCCATACCATTGTGAGCTCAATCCTATCGAGCTCATATGGGCTCAAGTGAAAGGAGACGTTGATAGAGACAACACTTCTTTTGAATTGGATGATGTACGTCAGCTTCTTCTCGTATCGTTTTCCAAAGTGACAAACGACAATTGGAAAAATGCTGTAAATCATGTATCAACAGAAGATGTGGGATCTTGATAATTTTATTGACCAAACTGTGGAATATCTAGTAATTTCAATAGGTCCCGAAGATTCATCTGATTTGGATACCAATGATCACTGTGAAATTGACATTTAGGTTAGTACCTACATACATTTATCACTATTTGCAACAACAACATTTTAGGTGAGCTGCCGAAGTAGCGCAAAGGACGCAGTTATACTAGTTTGACAAGTGTAACTTTGATAAATCCAATAATCGATGAATTGTCAATTATTACTCTAAATTCGATATTGTTATGAACATGTATTGTTTTTCGGAAAGTTTTATAAATAAATAAATAAATATTTAAACATGGTTCACCAAACGCACGTCACTGATCAGTACTCTTACCATCGATGCTTTGTAATAATTTTATCGTTCTATTGTTATTAGAGATAAAACAGAGTGGACTAGAAAAGTAAACTCAAAAACTCATGAAGTTCTATCAAAACGTGTTTGTTACCATGAAATTTATTCGAGACGACGGTAAACAACTTTTCGCAGATTTACATTTATAATCAGGGTAATAAGCTGCCAGTGGAAAAAGGACAGGAGCGGTCAAGATTCCTCTTCTGAGGTTTCGAGAAAATCCAAAGATTTTGGGTCACATAGTTTTTCCTAAAAATTCGAAAATTGTACATTCAATTTTAATTAGGTAAGATTATTGAAAAAAATTGGTTGTTTGACTCAGTTTGTTGTTGTTTATTGAGTTGTTGTTTGTACTTGTATGATTTTTTTTCCAAATAAATAATTTCGTTCTAGCTCTTGCTTCATTTCTCCTCGTACAATGAGCGGGCGATAAAGGGCGTTATGAGTGTTTTTATAGCAACCGTATCCAAGGTAAATAAACAAACAATATACGAGTGAAAAATAAAATTTAGTCATGATAGCCAAGAGAAGACCAGAATTTTCCATCTCAATGATTCTAATGTCCCACAAAGGAATCAAAATGATGGCGAAAAGTGATAAATGACTTACGCGTACTTGAAAAATAAATACCCTAGGAAGGTTTAGACTCCAGTGCGATTGTTTTCACAAGAAACCGGTATATAAACCTCAATTCTGGAAGATATGTGTTCAAATCTCTGAGAAAGAAAAGGCAAACTCCCAAAATTTGTCATCTTCTACTTGAACATCAACTAGGTAATTGCCTACCGAGGAGGATATAACTTTCCAGAAGCCCTATCAACTTTCAGAAAGGAAGGTAATTGATTCCTCACCAACTAATCAATTCCATTAATCCCTAGCAAGTGAAAATGGAGTTGGAGATCATTGGTAAGACTATCGGAGATAGAGGGTTGGGGCGTGAGGTCATGACGAATTATTGTTGAAATGCATATACTTATGGTGGCCCAAAATTTTTGGGTTATTGTCATCGATGTTTTCCACTGAGGGTTGAATGAGTTGAAGACCAAAATGACATGAACAATGTGACAAGTGAAGAAAACTATTCTGCTGCGAATTACATCATCCACTTCTCATGGGCACAAGCCGGGTTAGCACTTCCCACGAAGCGGCCATCCCGAGCCTTTCAGATTCCAGGAACTGAATCAGCATTTTACTCATCCACATTCATTTCTGCTTTTTCTCATAGATTCAGTCTTGATGTAACTCTTGTTGTATTCACACCCAATTTTTGTACTTGTAATTTTCAATAAAAGTTTTTCTTGAAAAAACTTCGAAACGAATTACATAATTGGCGCAGTCGGTAGGATTGTTACGAAGAATCCATCGTGGATAACTTTCACTATTTCAATAGTTGAGTGACAATCCGAAAGAACACCTACGATTCCGTACATTCGATCGTGATAGGTTCGGTCATCAGTGGCGTGCAATCAAAAAACTATATTTGTGGATACCAAAAAATTACCAATCGCTGCAGATCTTCAATTAATGCGAAAGTACTGTAAGTGATTCAATCTTTTCATGTCAGACTCCTCAACTTCTGTTTTCTCACCTTCAGTGATCGTGAAAGCAATCTTGAGTAAGAAATAAGTGATTTAGCAAATATGATCAATACATTAATTTTCGGGCAGAGATATGGCCAGATAGTAATAATTCACCGATAATAAACGATATCCCAAACCTCGAAATGTCTACCCCAAGTTTCACCAAAGTTCACGCTGAAACCATTCCAGATTTTGATGGTGATGTGAACGAACTTCAATTCTTCCTTGGAAGCGTTGACAGTATTATCAAGCATTTTTACGATTCTTCAAATACTGCTAGCTTCCAAAACGTAATATTGTTTTGTACAATAATTAGTGAACTTAAGGGTTCCGCACGTGAAGTTGGTAATATTAGTTGTGCTACTACGATTGATGAAATAAAAGTCGAACTCATTAGGAATTTCAGTGACCCTGGAAATGAAAATTGTCTATCTCTTGATTTGAATAACTTAAAGCAAGGACCGAACGGAACCCCTCATCAGTTCCACGATAGAATCAGAAAATTATTGAATACTATATCAAATTATCTGGCTATCAACGAAAGGGACGGCAACCTCCGCAAGTTCAAACAAAACATGTACCTACAATAATCAAGGTTTAGAAGTATTTTTAGCCGGGCTTAAGAATATTTATGGCCTCATGGTCCGTACAAAGGAACCAAAAACTATGCTCGAAGCTATAAATTCCATTAGGAAAGGAGATAACATCAGATATATGCAAAATGCTACTGATCACTCTAATTCTAACCAAAATAGAAATAATCCAGTGAAACAGAACACATCTAGCAATTAATTCCAATCATTTCAATCGTATCAGACTAGACCCCAATCATTCAATCAAAATTTCAACTCCCATCGACCATGTCAACAATTTAAAAATTTTGTTCGACCCTCGACTAGTGGTGAACAAAAGTATTTCCCTACAGGGCCAGTTAATGTTCAACCGAAACAAATCAACAACATTCAAAGATACCCCACCAATCAGCAAGTTTTCGGAAGTCCAAAGAATGTTTGGAAACCGAATCCGCAATCTAACCAAAATTTGCCCAGGCCCACGCCTATGAGCACCACCACTAGGCAAATCACAACAAATACCAGACCCCCAACTAATCGAAAATGGGTAGCGGAAGAACTGTACAACACGAAACAATACGATTTCCAGAACGAAGAATATACCGAGTATCCCCAAGGAACCGACTATGAATTGTCAGAACCTTCGACTTCTCATGAAGAAACTGAAGATTTTCAGTCGGACAGTCGGATAAACTTAGAAACGTGATAGAATACAACACTCTATCCGAGGAAATTGCCCTATATCATTATTAACGATCCCCCATTGAAATTATTGATCGACACGGGCGCAACTAGATCGTTTTCATCACCAGAATCAGTCAATAAATATTTTTCAAAATTCAAAACGAGAGATCCCTTTGTTGTTTCCACTTCATTCGCATCTTCAAAACATAATTTCTCAATAACGATACCAGCTTTTAGGGAATTTAGTGAAAAGAAAAATTTCAAATTCTACGTTTACAAATTCCATTGCATTTTCGATGGATTGATAGGTATTGATATATTGCAATCATTAAAAATCAATATCGACATTCCAAATTCCCAAATTATTCTTCCAAATTCAAAAATGCCAATAAACTATTCTAATGCTCAACCCAATCCTAAAAATGTTGCCCAAAAACAACCACCAGGCAACACCGTTTTGCAAATAAAAATTCCAGTAACCACAAAATCAGGGGAAATATCAGTTCCCAAGCAAGTTATTCAGAACTGCGTTATACCAAAAACGCTAACAGTTGCTATCGATAGATGGGCAACCGTCGAAATCTACAATAATTCACCAGAGGACACAAATTTTATCCTATTATATCCCATCGAGACAGTTCCAGTGGAAAATAATTTTGAATTTTTTCACATGAACTTAGAACAAAACTCAGTTTTCAAAAGCAATAATAATATTGTTAACTTAATTAGAACAGGTCATATGAATATCGAGGAAAAAACCCAAATTTTATCCTTGTTTCGAAAATATGCCGACATCTTCCATACTGACGAAAGCTCGCTTAGTTTCACCAACCAAATCAAACACAAAATTCAAACTCGCGACAGAGTACCCGTATCTACCAAATCATACAGGTATTCGTTCATTCACAAGGAGGAGGTCAATTCGCAAATTCAAAAGATGTTACGACAAAACGTGATCAGACCAAGTAGTTCCCCATGGTCATCCCCCATATGGGTGGTGCCAAAAAAAACGATGCGTCCGGGAAAAGGAAATGGCGAATAGTGGTAGATTATCGAAAGGTTAATGAAAAAACCATAGACGATCGCTACCCAATACCAAATATCACCAACGTGCTTGACAAGCTAGGCAAATGTAACTACTTTTCCACTTTGGATCTGGCTAGCTGTTTTCATCAGATAGAGATGCATCAAGATGATATTCAAAAAACTGCAGTCGAAGTTGAGAACGGGCATTACGAATACCTCCGTATGCCTTTCGGTCTTAAGGGAGCTCCCAGAGGGTCATGGACGATATTTTAGGAGACCTCCAGAATCACGCTTGTCTTGTTGTTCATCTTGATGACATAATTGTCTATTCCACCTCCCTTCAGGAACACAGGATAAATCTAAAAAAGGTATTCGATCGCCTCCGTGAAACAAATTCCAAGGTTCTATTGGATGAATGCAAGTTCCTGAAGAAGGAAACCGCTTATCTAGGACATATAATCACCACGGAAGGCAACAAACCAAACCCCGATGAGATAAAGGCAATTAAACAGTTCCGCATACCTAAATCAACCAAGGAAATAAAAAGCTTTGTTGGATTATTAGGGTATTATAGGAAATTCATACCGGATTTTGCAAAGATCACCAAACCGATGACGTCATGTTTAAAAAACGGTTCGAAAATAGAATTGAACGCTGATTACGTTCAATGTTTTGAAACTTGCAAGAACCTCCTAATAAATGACCCGATTTTGCAATACCCCGATTTTTCTCAACCCTCCTTCTAACGACAGATTCGAGTGCATTTGCTTTTCGAGCGGTTTTGTCTCAAGGACAAGTTGGTCAAGATAAACCTGTGGCATATGCCTCAAGAACCCTCAACCAGGCGAAACAAAATTACAGCACAATCGAAAGAGAGCTTCTTGCGATTGTATGGGCCACCAAGTATTTCCGTCCATATCTCTATGGCCGAAAATTCACCATTTATAGTGATCATAAACCACTGCATTGGCTTTTCTCCATAAAGGACCCCAATGCTCGCCTCACACGATGGCGACTCGAACTCGACGAGTTTTTGATCACACAATCATGTACAAACGAGGTTCGTTGAATCTCAACGCTGATGCACTTTCTAGAATCAAAATTAACGAAGTCAACACCAACGACACGAACGATTTATTCCAGTACATGGAAGACTTCAATAGAAACTTTCGCAGGCAAAACCCTCTCCCTTCAACCTAAACACGACCCGAAAATCTAAACATAGACGATACCCTATCGATAGATGGGAATGTAGGAGAAATACCCAATATAAATGACGTTGACCCTGAAATTTTTGAATCAATTGAAAACACAGATAACGAAACAGCCCACACTAGCCAGGAAAACCCCATTCTCGACATTCCATCTCGGTAACGCCCATCAATAATTTCCAAAGTCAACTTCTGCTCAAAATTGTTTTCCACTCTCCAGTTGTGCCAAAAATCATCAGATTATTCGAAAACAAAACACAAACGATCATGCAAGTATCCGAAAATAATTTCGAACAGGACATAATAAATATTTTTAAAGAATTCACAACGACAAAAAAACTGTTTGCTATCAACCTAGACAAACGAGAACTTCTCCCAAGACTATGTCAAATTTTGCGAGAAACCTTCAAAAACTCGACTTTCAAACTCATTTTGTGTAATACGGTGTTGGAAGACATCGAAACAATCGAGTCACAAAACGGAAACAATAAAGTTATATCATGAAGGTAAAACAAACCACAGGGGAATTCTAGAGACGGAGGCTCAAGTAAAACGCCGATACTATTGGCCAAACATAAGAGGAACCATAACGAAATACATATATAACCGTAAAATTTGCCAAACAATGAAATACGATAGGAACCCTCCGAAACAAAAGTTTGAACTAACTCCAACACCGAATAAACCATTCAAAATCGTCTTCGCCGATGTCTTCACAATCAAAGGCCAAAAATTCTTAACCATAATAGATAAGTTTTTGAAGTATGGCCAGGCCTACCCCTTAGCAGGGGTCACTGCCATTCATATCACGAGAGCCCTCATAAACTTTTCAGCTCATCACGGTTCGCTGAAGTTACTAGTACTCGATCGCGGATCAGAACTAAAAAACCAAGTCATCCAAGAAATGGCCACCTTACACAAAATCAATATCCATTACACTACACCTCTCAATCCGAATTCGAATAGTATAATCGAACGTTTTCATTCCACACTCATTGAACATATTAGAATAATTCAGAAAACGCGGAAAGATTCAAGTTTTTTGGATCAAATGCCATATGCAATTCTCGGGTACAATCACGCCATTCATTCTGCAATCAAACAACGCCCTATAGACGTAATTTCTGGTCATTTAGACTGCAACAGTCCTTTCGACATTGACGTCACTGAAAAATTGTACTCGGACTACATAAACCAACATAAAGAGTGCACCACGGAAATTTATAAGCAATTAAATAAATACATGTTTGAGCATAAATAAAAAGCCCTAAAGAAGGTAAATGAAAATCGCCATAAACCCCTAAAATATGACCCAGGTACAATGGCTAATCAAAAAACCAGAGCGCGGAATAAAATCAGCCCAAGATTTAAAGCACGCCCAGTAAAAAAAAAATGATAAAATTAAAGTTCGAATTCAAAAGTTGAAAACACCATCGGTAAAAGCAAATCACAAGTACGAAACGAAAATTGCAAACTTTAACATATCATAAAAATAATTTGAGAAGACCTTTATCTCACCAAAAAATTGTACCTTTACAGGTTGCTTCGCTTCCTAGCTGCAGCCAAGAAGGGTCAATAAATCAAAATCACTAGTTTGGAATCCAATCCTGGCATATAATCATATAAATTGGGAGATGCCAAACTACAAACGACCTACCATACTTTTATCCATTTTTTCGAGCTCAATCATTCTATTGTTCCTTCACCAAATTATTTTTATCGATGATATACATTTTCATAACGATACCTGATGATATATCGTGGTGTTTGTCAAAATCCAAAGAGATGATGATATGTCCTCTGAATAGACCAAAACAAGGTTACAAGTCAAATCCAAGAACCTTTTTTTCAAGGTGTTGCCACGTTGCTGGTGCATAAGTCCACCCCAGTGTCATCATTTTGAAATGGTACTGATCTCTGTTAGAAACAGATCTCCTAACACTCTTTTTCACTCCAACGTGCCAGTATGCACTCTGGATGTCAACCGGAATCTAATAATGTACCCCTCGGAATCGGTCGAGAATGGAAGACATATAGGAAAGTGTGAGCTTTCTTCTTGTTAGACTCATTCACCCACAAATATTCGTTATCGATGTTTACATCAACGAGATTCATTATAATACAGATCATTCATTAGGATACAAATTTATAGCCAATTGAGATGTAATAATCCGTCAATTTTAGACATGGCCATGAATATCTGATAGATCTAAACCGTCAGTTATGATAGTTCATAGTTAATTTTACGAGTCGATTCGAAATTCGGAATATTATATGGGATATAACAAAATTTGCTAACAACCGACTGGAACAAGATTTGGCACAATCCCTTGGATGAATTTGAAGATGGATCAAATCGGTCCAGTAGTTTCAGAATTGCGCCTGCTGAAATATTGAAAAAAAATCCCAATATTTCATTTTCATACCACTATCGGCCAAATTAATGAAAATGAAAAAAAATTTAAATTGCTATAAATTACAATTCACGAAAACTATCATTTGTCGTTTAACCTGTATGCTCCTCCCAGTTGAAGTTCACCGTTCGTGTCAATCAGATACTATTTGAGTTTTTCTTCCGCTGACAAACAGATCATCATTGTTTTTTGATATTCCTCGAATTCAAAGTTGAACTATATAAAGAAATATCAGCTATTATTTTTCTAAGTGATCTGAGTAACAATAAGATTGAGTTAGATTACGAAGAAATATCGAGAAGCATATAGGGAGATCAAATTTCCCAACTTTCGAATTGAAAAGTATAAGGTTAATACAAGAATTGAAATCCTGTTTTAGTTTCCAATTATTATTTTTTTCCAATACCTGAAGAGTTAGCTTGATTGATGTCAATTTCAGAATCCGACTAGCTGCGCCATCGTTTTTTTTTAAATTGGTTTTGGTCAGTACAACATTTTTTGTTGATTTCTTCAAATCAAAATAATTTTCAGCATTCTCATGAATATGTATCATGACTTCTAATCTCATCAAATTTTCCCGAAAGTATGTTCAAATCACCGAAAAATGTATCTGAAGTCTTTGAAGTTCTTATCTGTAGAACCGTTATCAATTTTTCTAAATATCCTCAGTCTCCAAATAATTCAAAATGAGAAACAAATATTCATTGACTAACATGAAAGTCAATGATGCCAAAAAAAATTCATACAAAATGTCCAAAATATTAAGTGACCATTAAAATAATTTTAAATATACAACAGTCGCAAACTCAAACTTTTGTGAATTTCAATCACCGCGAAATGGCATATGTATTACCAAAAAAAAATGGAGATATCGATAATATACCACAACTAATAATAATAATATTTATTTTCATTAAGGTTACAGGCATGGACATGAATGATGAAAAAATCAAAGAATGAAAATGAATCGGAGATATCCCACGAAGCAAACTTGTTGTGGGTATTCCTAACCTATATATTAATATCTTGCCAATAATCGAAGCAAAGGAATGAATACATGCTGAAAGTTAAATGAATGAAGTAAGTATAAAATATACAAATATATAAAATAAAGAGAAAAAATATATATAAAATTTAGAATCCAAACATGTAAAATAAGTAAATGTAGGGATGTCAAATGTTAAGGATGTGAAAATATAAAAATAATAAAATAGAAAATGTTCAAATGTAAAAGTGTAAAAATGTAAAAATGTAAAAATGTAAAAATGTAAAAATGTAAAAATGTAAAAATGAAAATGTAAAAAGTAAAAATGTAAAAATGTAAAAATGTAAAATGTAAAATGTAAAAAAATGTAAAAATGTAAAAGTAAAATGAAAATGTAAAATGTAAAATGTAAAATGTAAAATTAAAAATGTAAAAAAAATGTAAAAATGTAAAAATGTAAAAAAATGTAAAAGTAAAATGTAAAAAAATGTAAAATGTAAAATGTAAAAATGTAAAATGTAAAAATGTAAAAAATGTAAAAAATGTAAAATGTAAAAAATGTAAAAATAAAGTAAAAATGTAAAATGTAAAAATGTAAGAAAATGTAAAAAAAAATGTAAAATAAATGTAAAAAAATGTAAAATGTAAAATGTAAAAATGTAAAATGTAAAATGTAAAAATGTAAAAATGTGAAAATGTAAAAATTAAAATGTAAAAATGTAAAATGTAAAAATGTAAAATGTAAAAATGTAAAAATGTAAAAATGTAAAAATGTAAAAATGTAAAAATGTAAAAATGTAAAAATGTAAAAATGTAAAAATGTAAAAATGTAAAAATGTAAAAATGTAAAAATGTAAAAATGTAAAAATGTAAAAATGTAAAAATGTAAAAATGTAAAAATGTAAAAATGTAAAAATGTAAAAATATAAAAATGTAAAAATGTAAAAATGTAAAAATGTAAAAATGTAAAAATGTAAAAATGTAAAAAAGTAAAATGTAAAATGTAAAAATGTAAAAATGTAAAAATGTAAAAATGTAAAATGTAAAAATGTAAAAAAATGTAAAAAATGTAAAAATGTAAAAATGTAAAAATGTAAGAAAATACAATGAACTATGTGGAATGAAATCATTAAAAATAATATTTTTTTTTTATTAGTACCAATATAATTGAATTCGGCTATGATGAATGATGAATCATAGGGAAATACTGATAATTTTCACCATGGTTTCCATAGACAAATCTTGCAACCAAACTTCATTTTATTTTTCGTAAAGAGAGTATTATTCATATCTCTGATGGTCTGTGGAATCTGACAAAACAGTTTCGGGGCTGTGTAGTAGAATGACTTCTGACCAATCGTTTTTGTACTCTTTCTATAAAATTTCTGTTTGTGTTTGTTTATGTTCATGTTTTATGTATTTTATATTATAAGCAGAGAATCTTATAAAAATAAGTTCTTTCAGTTCGAGAAAGGTATCTCTTTGAATAGTTTTTCTGTAGGATATTTTTTTTGGTTTCTGCATAACTTTCAATTGTTCTATATGACAGTTGTCTTTATACAGCAAACGAATGATCGGAATAAGAAAAAAGTCTCTTCGAAAGTAATTCTCATGGACAGTATGTGAATTCAAAAAATATTTTCAGTGAATGATAATTTCATGACGACATTCATATTCTCCTAATTTTTCCGATATTGAAAATAATGAATACTATCTGTATTCACGAGAATTCCTATCGGTACATATTTTTCTCTTTCAGCTGTTTGAATTAGTTAGTCCTTGATTACCATCTGATATTGATTCTCTAGTAAAAATATCTGAATGAGATAGAGCCTGATTTGGTCAGTTCTTTGACAAATTGAGGGATGAAAATTATGAACTGATGTAAAGAAAGACAACGTTGATCCGTTTCAATGGAGATTTGTAGATTCACCTTGACTGATGGACCAATCGAAAGATATTGTGTCATGACGAAAATACTACCAGGAAACCGACTGTGCCATTATATGGAAAACGGTCCTGTTATGTTTCCTACTCCCAACTGTCATTGCCTAATTCCTTAAAAACATTTGCAAGCAATTTTTCATTAGTTTTCATCGTTTTCAAACTGTTATTCAAAAACTAATGAAGCAATCACGATACTCCCAATGGACGAATTGTAGAGAATCGAAAGGCAAAGAAAATAAACCGACGCGATCGGCTCATTAGTAACGAAGAAACGACGATTATTAGTTTTGGCATAATTGCGATTTGGTTTTTTTACTGCACTTATTGCAGCAGACCTGATGCGCTATAGCTGGTTCGATTTGATTTGCTTGGAAGATTTTGAGAGTTGAAGTATAGTACTACAAAATGACTACTCTCATTTTGCGTTAAAATGCTGCAAAATAGTTGAGAAATACTTGCAAAGATGACCGAAATCCAGCGAGTGCATGAAAGCAGCACAGGAGTGGGGATAGAGCAGAGATTCATAGAGGGCGAAATCTTTATGGAAAATTAGGATCAGATTACCTATGACGCATTCAGGCCTGCTGAATAAAGTGCATTAAAAAAATCAAATTTCTATTATACCAAAACAATAATCCAACAGTGTCCGAGTTTTCCATAAATGTATAAATCACCACTATGTCGTGGAGAGCCTTCTTCACAACTTGAAAAATAGCGGTGTTATGAATTTCAATGAAAACACAGATTTTTTCCTGTTTTTCTCCGTTACTAATAATCCGATCGACTCGTGATGGGGTTTATTTTTTTGCATTGTAATTCTCTACAATTCGTCCATTGAGAGTATTGAGATTGCACCATTATTGTTCAAGTTACAATTCAAAAACGAAAAAAAAAATGCTTTTTAATATTTATAACAGATTAAGCAATGACAGTTGGGAGTAGGAAACCTGACAGGATATAACTACGGACCGTCTTTTGTGTGATGTCACAGTCGGTTTGCTGGTGGTTCTTTATTCACGGAATCAAGGAGAAAATCTCTATTGACAAGCCTATAGCTATGAGTTGTCCATGCTCTGATATTTGGTCAAATATTCCGAGCTTCCACTGTCATCCAATTCACCATAATAATATCTGGGAAATTATTGTGTATTATTTCAACCATAAAGCTTGACATCAATATTTCAATTAGCAACTGTCCAGCTCACATTCGAAATGAAACTTCAATTGCTCACTTCTTCCCTTATCATTGTTATAATTACATTTATTCAACACAGATTCTGATATGATTGTAGTTTGTACATCTGGAATACTATTGAAGTATTTACTATTCTCACTCACCGGTTTTAGGGGACATTTCAAAGGTTTATCCAGATATTCGAAAAATGTACCCCATGCCTGGTTCTTATGATTATCCATCGCCAAGAATTTGCAGATCTCGTCATTCCTATAATCTCTTAACAGATATTCACAACTGTCTGGATTTCCCGACGCATCGCACTTCAAGAAGTTGAACGTCATCTGGAGAGAAGAGCATTCAATTAAAATTATTGTCATGAATCTGTAAACGTGCAGGGTTGGACTGGGAGTTTCAGATAGTTTCAGTTATATAATTATTGAAAATTACTTTTCAGAAAGTGGGAATCTTTGAATTTTATTTCGAGACCACGTTCATTTTTGAGGAAGTGAAAATCAAAGAATATTCCCATTTCGCCATGGGAGACCTATAGCATAAGCATGCCGATTCAATGAATATCACTTGAAGTTGTTTTTCTTGTGGAAAAAACTTCCAATATTAGTCGAGTAATTCACAATGAAGCAGGAATCGTAGCAAAAGTAACCATGGAGAACGTGGGAAAATGTGGAAGATTCTTGTTTTCCAGAATAAGCATCAGGACCCAGAAACGCAAAAATGTTTCTTCCTGAGATATTATCTCCTACACACCGTTGTGGGTTGAATGTTTGTTAATTTCATGGAATGAAATGGAATAAGATGATTAATAACTTCACACCACTCAGACGGTCGAGTAAACTTCAAGGTCGAATTTAAATGCAATATTTTGTTGTTGATGATTCTGGAATGTTTTTAACGACACGTTCCCGACGCAAATTGCACTGTACTGAACTTGTTTCTCATTATTCGCTGTCAGTAATATAAATGGTAATAAGCGTCGGTGGTTCAGTGGTACAATACTCGCTTGAAACGGGAATTCATCATGAAAGATAACATTAATGGACAGCAGATGAGTTTAGGGGGGAAAAAAAATTCTTGATGGACACCTTTAGGTACTGACGGACTCCCACTCTGAGTTTTCGGGTTCATATGTCTTTTTTTTGCCGGGTTACCGACTGAAAAAACCAGCCAGTTGGCTTGTCTGGTCGGGACTTCCTATGACAACACTTGGACCCTCTGGCCCATTGTATCTCTCCTGTTGTTTCCTTCTACCGCACCCATTCAAGTAATTTTGTACCCTACACAATTTTGAACAGGTCCTTTGCTGGATGTGTGCTGTATAGTCTGATTCACCAGGTGGTTGCCTGATAACTGACTGTCTTCTGCGGTCCAGAGCTCCGCAGTTGCACAGTATGTGTGATACTATTTCTGGTTCCTTGTCTCATAATCTGCATGTAAGGTCACCAGTGACCAGTCCCATTTTGTTGGGGTGCACTTCCACTCGGGCATGTCCAGTCATGAGCCCCGTAAGAATTTGAAATTTTTTCCCTGTTTAGGTCTGCTGTTTTTGACGGGCCTTTGATGTTATCTTTTGCGTATCTGTTTCCTGGAATGTCTTTCCAATATTGTTCGTGTTTTTCCCGGATCCAGTCCCCCACTGACGCTCGTAACGTACGCTCCGGTACTCTGAGGGTCTGTCCTGGACCTGATTCATTTTCCGATCCTCTTCTGGCGAGTTCGTCGGCTTTTTCATTCCCTGCAAATCACTGATGTCCTGGCACCCAAATCAGCTTGATACGGTTTTGTTCTGCTAGAATTCTCAGTTCCTCTTTGCAGGACCATATCAGTTGGGACGACACTTCCTGGCTACTTAGAGCCTTCAGTGCCGTTTGACTGTCTGAGAGAATGTGGATATGTTCCTCTGCTATTGTTTTTCCTAACACATTGAGGGATTGCGGGGACCTCCACTTGGAATATAGCTCAGCTCGGTCCTTGAAATTCTGGAGTACACATCTGCTCCCCATTTTCAATCCGTCTGTGTACCAGATCCTGCTCTGTAGAATGGTGTTGAGTTCTGTGTGATTCCATACGGTTCTGTCTGGTTCAGATACCCTGTATGACTTGTCAAATGAGAATCGTTTAATGTGATCTGATCTCATGTCCAGCACGTCTCTGGTTACGATGCTAACGATACTCATGTGTCCTGTTCCAATATTTATGTTGTCCAGTGTGTTTCTCAGTCTGAAGGCACCTAGTCTCGCCTCTTCCCTGTATCACCAAGTGGACAAGAGGCAGTCCCAGCACTGTCTCCAAGGCTGCGGTGGGCGTTGATTTCATTGCCCATGTAATGCCTACACAGGCAAGTTTTTGCACCTTGCCCAGCTCAGCTTTTGCACTCCTTTGCAGGGTCCTTGTCCACCGCATCAGGAAAGCATTCCTCTTGAAACGTGGGATGAATGGAATGAACTTAAAAAAATGAAAATCTGTAAGAATGGAAAAAGAGAAATACCGATGCACCTTGGAGGCTTTAACTCATTGGATAATCACTTTTCGAATACATCGAAACACATGTTGACCTCTAGTGATGTGATTGACTTCTTTTCTGAGAATATAGAGAATGGGATGAGTCCCTCTTCTGTCTTTCTAGAACGTTGATGAAACAATAATTTCAAATGTTATCCGACGTATTAGCTCCAAAGCCTTCGGTACTGATCGGGTCAACATCTCCTTCATTCAGCTATGTTGTCCACTTATAATCCAATATAATCCCATTACCTATGGTGAACCAACCAACTGATTTCAATCATCTCAGATCAATAAGTATTCTCCCAGTTCTGTTTAAAGCACTTGAAAAACATTATGGAATCACGAATACGTCTCTCTGTAGATACTAATGAAATCTTACCTCAAAAACAATCCGGGTCGACTCGTTCAGCTATGAAACGGCAAATATCGCAGATGATATTTCAAAGGTATTGATGAAAATAAGGCAATCGTTTTCATACTACTTGACTTTTTGGAAACGTTTGATCTGATTTCTAAATTGAATTATTTAGGATTTAACATAGAGGAACGGAATTATATTGCTTCATTTCTATAAGATTTATTTTTCTATCAAATAGATGTCAACGTATTCGTCAAACTTTGTTCAGGTGTCATGCGAAGATCCGCAGGGGAGTATTTTGGGCCCACTTTCATTCACCTATCCACCGCAACTTTACATGATGTTCTGCACTCTGTACACAAAATACACAACGTTCGATACATTAATTCAACCAACATTGAAATAAATATCGTTTGCAATCATTATCAGACTTTGTAACGATCACCTACTCAAAATAAATCCACAAAAAAACTGTGCCATTTTATTCTGCAACGACAGTGAAAGCTATTTTTTACTACGCACCATTGGACTGAGGATGATAGATTACATAATTTCTTTCAGTGATAGTGTAAACAATTTTTGGATTGATACTCGATCACAAATTGAGATTCAAAGAACAGGTGAATACTATGTTGAAAAAAAGCTACATAAGCCTTGAAAATGATTTATCCACTATTTGACTCAAGATGTGAAAAAACTGCTTAGTTCTTCTCCATTTCAACTATGGTTACTCCGTTTATGGGTCTTGTATAGATGGAGTGGATAGTCAGCAGATTCAGAATAGCTTTATGAGGTTTATTTTTGGTATCAAAAGAAGGCACAGGATTTCCCATATATTTCGCGAATCAGAATGGCTCAATATATCCGACAGGCATAAACCCCATATGCTCTGTTATTGTCACAGATTTTTGAAATTCAAGAAACCCAACTATATGAGTGACAAAGTCATATTCAGGAGAGATAAACATTATTTAAATACTCGTCAAGCTTTAACGATCATCATACCCTAGCATAGAAAGGAAATCTTTAAACGGAGTTTCTCATGTAATATCACCTGTTGCATGAATACGCTCAGGATAACTGATGACAGTATAGTACAGTTCTTGAAATATCAATAATGGATTACCTTCGTGAACTACAAAATTAAAACAAACACAAAGCAAAAAATAAAATAAAAAAATTATCTCTAACACCTATCTTCCTCTTATCTTTCATTCTTTCTCTGCTGTTTTATTACACTCATCGTATCGTCTGATAGTTACTAGTTGTATGCTCAGATATAGGATAAGTTTCAGGAAGGTTTGAGTGGAAGAACAGCTTTTCACGACCTGGTAAGAAAAAAACTGAACTCTCACCTGTCATTTGCCTCACCAATGTATTTATTAATTTCTTACTATTGTTATGGTAGATGATAAACGTTCAATATTATCATTATACATTTGAAATGAGAACAACATTCAACAAAAGCAAGTCACCAGGGCCGTGCGATGTAGTGCAGCCTTGGGGAACTGGCAGGGGCATGAAACCAAAGAGAGTGAACGTTATCTGAGTAGGAGAGTATATTTCCCACAAGACAATGGTTACACTAATAGAAAGAGATGGAAGATCATTTGTGAGTCATAATGACGTATATGGACATGTCATGGCCACCATTCTCTTTGGACAGTGGCGAACTCTGCACTCTGGTATCTAAGAGTTACAGGCTCTTGATTGTTTATTACGCGGACCACCATGTACGTCACTATGACACGTTAGTTCTACAAGATTCTGATCGGCTGGAGCTTATCAGTACCTCCTATTCAGATAACGTTAACTGTCTTTGGTATGATACAACATATTTGTGGGGACAAGCACGAAAAATCCGTTTAGAATTCTTTTTTCTAGTTTATTTTGAATTTTGGTGCGGATCAGAATGAGCACACTCCACTGTCTACGGCGTGTGACTTCCATGAAGCTGACAGGTACTCATCGCAACGCCTTCGACCAGGCAGGCACTCGTCAATGAATTTTAGGGGGCTTCAATCATCAATTTTTTTCGTGCGGATTACGATGGGGCGAATTGGGCACTTTTTTTCAGGCACGTCATTTCATTCCTACTTCTCTGACTTGTATCAAGACCTGAGGAAGGCCAAAATGAATGTCGAAAAAGGTTCTAGAGCCATCTATAAATATTGCTGGAGTAAGCTTTCTTCGAAAGTCTCTATACCAATCATCCGCGATGACAATGGAACGGTATGCGAATCCAATGTGGCAGCGGCAGAAATGCTCGCTAAAAGTTTCGACAAATCTTTTTCGCCAGTAGAAAATGCAACTCTACCTCAAGTAATATCACCGAAATTCCAAAATGCCTTGAACTACATACACTTTTTACATGCAATAATAGAGAAAAAACTAAGAAATATAAAATCAGGTGTATCACCTGAGCCGGACAATATATCTGCATTCATACTGAAAAACATGCATCTTTTCTCGCAATACCGCTGAGCCACATCTTCGAATACTCATTTTTTCACTCTTGCCTTCCCTATCCATAGTGGTTAGAATCTGTCACTCCAATTTACTGAAAAGGCAATAACTTTGATCCTGGGAACTACAGACCAATTAGCCTGGTGTCCGTAAGTGCCAAAATTATGGAGAGAATAAATGTTGACAACCTTCTACCCTTTCTGCTTGGTAACGGTGTGATCTCCCTACACAGCATGGTTATATTCGTGGGAGATCAACCGCAACAAACCTGCTCTATTGCCTGGACAAATGGAGCAGACTCCTAGTTTCCAAGTTTCTTGTTGATATGATATATCTCGACTTTTCCAAGGCGTTTGACGAAGTTCCACAAAAAAAGCTACTGCACAATGAACCCTTTAGAATGGGAGGCCAGCTGCTCGAGTGGATAGCCGCATTTTTTCTTGACAGGGTTCTCAAAGTGAGGGTTGGATTCAGTCATTCTGACTCACACCGAGTCATCTCGGGAGTCATCGGGAGTCATCTCTATTCTGAGACCCACTCTCTTCCTGGCATACTTTGCAGATTCGTCCTCCGCACCCCATTCAGACCACGCTTTTATTGCCGAAGATAGCAAGTTTTTTGGAAATCTCCCTCCCAACCCTGCCGACCTTCAGTCTGATCTCATATCCGTGCAAAGGTGGTGTGAAACCTTGAACATTCTGAATGTCGACAAATGTTTTGTGCTACATGTCGGTTCTAATAACCTAACATTGGATTATCTCCTGGTCAACAAATCGATCCCTGAAGTAGACAACCACAGTGCCCCGGCAGTTATCTTCAACAAAAAACTTTCTGCATCGAACCAAGTGACGGCAGTTGCTAAGGGAGCCAACAGTCGTACCTACCTATTCAACAAATGTTTCGTGCATCCTGATGAAAGTCTATTCGCGCAGCTCTATAAAACATATATCCGCCCTCACCTGGAATTTGCTGTCCACATCTGGTCCCCCTACTTGGCAAAAGACATCTAACTCCTTCAGAGGGTTCAGCACAACGTCACCCAGATGGTAAGAGTTTTCAGCCAACTCACCTACGATCAACGACTATCTCAGCTCAATCTACCAAATACAGTGCGCTCAAAATTATGGAACAAATTCGATATTTCGCAAGCAATGTACTTTTGACAAAAATCCTGAAATAGGTCGATTTTTATTTCAAAATGCCGATTTTTTCATGTATATTCTAAAGAGGTTATGTCACTGGTTTTGACATGGTGACGTAATCGGTAATTTTTCTGAATTGGAATAGATGTCTTGTGATACCCCATCTGAAGGGCCTTTCAATACTGCATTCAATGATGATAATTAATTAGATATTTTTTTACAGGGTTTACAAAAATTAATATTTTATTTCAATAAGAGAATAACTTTATATCCAACAAAATAGAACAGTTAAATGAGATGTTCGAAATGCCATCCACCAGTCTCTTGACAATAAGCAAATCTACGGGCACATTCCTCTTGCACATTGCGAATAACTTCCGGAGTAATTCTGTTAATTTCGATCCTAATTCGATTTTCCAACTCTTGTAGATTTTGCGGCCTATCTACATGGACCTCCGATTTCAAATAACCCCACAAGACAAAATCAGGGGCGTAAGATCTGGAGATCTTGGGGGCCACTCTATCGGTCCACGTCTACCAATCCACCTCCTAAGAAAACAGTTATTCAAAAATTCGCGAACATTACGTGCATAGGTGCACCATCCTGTTGCAACCAAATACTTTCATTCGGTGAGATTGGATTGTTGGCGTTTGGAAAAATATCGGCAAGGCTAGGTATGAGTTCATTTCTTTAAAATTCCAAGTAACGCTCCCCTGTGAGATTTCCTTCGAAAAAATACGGGCCAATAATCCTGTCGTTTATTATCCCTGCCCAAACATTGACTTTCTGAGGGTATTGAGTATGCCCGTCCATCATTCAGTGAAGATTATCCCTACTCCACTATCTGCAATTCTGACGATTTACTGAACCATTTAGGCAAAACGTAGGCTCATCGGAAAACAGAATTTGTTTTATAAAACGTGGATTGCGGTTACACAAATCCCGCATTATTTCACAGAACTCCACACGGCGATCGGGATCATCATCATTGAGTTGTTGATATAGCTGTACTGTATGGATGGTACTTTTCTGCTTTTAGAATACGTAATACAGAACTTTGGGATATGTCAAGTTCTGCTGCAATTTGTCGTGAAGTATTGTGAGGATTATTCTCTACACCCAATAGAACATCAAGTTTCACGTTTTCTTCTATTTTAGGACCTCCAGCATTCGGAATATGTTTGACATGACCAGTTTCTCTAAATTTTTTCTCAATCTTACTGACTGTTGAACGACTGATAGGTCTAATTGGATACTTCGCATTGAACAAGTCGCATACCTCTTGCTGAGTTCTGGTTCTATCTCCGCATCCAATAAAAATAAAAATTTCTATGCGTTGGGTTTCACTTAAAGTGGCCATAGTTTACTTTTTGAAGCTTTTCACTTAGAATTTGTGAATAATATTTGTTGATATTTCACTGACATTTATTTGACACTAACTTGCTATTATGGCATTAATTTGTGATTGTCTTTCGTTTCCATTTTAGACTAGGAATAGCTTACTATTAATATTTGAAAAGATCCATTGGTGTAGTAGAGCACTGATTCACCAGTCTGCCAGGGCAGTCTAAGGGATTAGAGCCTTGTAACTAAATAACTCACAATGTAATAAAATCTTGGAAGTAAATATTCACCCACTTTCAATTTTTTGAATTATCTGAAATTTGTCACACATATCAAGGACCGATGATAATACAAGAATTTCATAATCATAATGTAATAATAATGAAAATATATTTTTCCAAACGCCAACAATCCTAACTCACAAAATGAAAGTATTTGGTTGCAACAAGATGGTGCACCCCCGCACTATGCACGTGATGTTCGCGAGTTTTTGAATAACTGTTTTCTAGGAAGTGGATTGGTAGACCGGACCGATAGAGTGGCCCCTAAGATCTCCAGATCCTACGCCTCTGGATTTTTTCTTGTGGGGTTACTTGAAATCGAAGGTCTATGTAGATAGGCCGCAAAATCTACAAGAGTTGAAAAATCGAATTAGGATCGAAATTAACAGAATTACTCCGGAAGTTATTCGCAATGTGCAGGAGGAATGTGTCCGTAGATTTGCTTATTGTCAAGAGACTGGTGGATGGCATTTTAACTGTTCTATTTTGTTGGATATAAAGTTATTCTCTTATTGAAATAAAATATTAATTTTTGTTCACCCTGTAAAAAAATATCTAATCAATTAGTATCATTGAATGCAGTATTGAAAGGCCTTCCAGATGAGTATCACAAGACATCTATTCCAATTTAAAAAATTACCGATTACGTCACCATGTCAAACCAGTGACATAACCTCTTAGAATATACATAAAAAAATCGGCATTTTAAAATAAAAATCGACCTATTTGAAGGGATTTTTGTCAAAAGTACATGGCTTGCGAAATATCGAATTTGTTCCATAATTTTGACGCGCACTGTATGAGTGAGATACGTGCTAGAGGCGATGAGATTTTGACTTACCGAATACTGCACGATAACTTTTATGTAGATATAGCCATTTTATTTCTGCTACAAGATGACAATAGGTTACGTGGTCATTCCCTGAAATTGACACAGGCGCCTTTTTGAACAATTGTACGTCAAAGTACTTTTCGAATAGAATCTGCACGGAGTGGATACTTCACCTACTGAGGTTCTGACAGTTTCAAGAACCGTTACGACTCCTTTTCACAAGCAACAAATATGTAATATCTACCAGTCAACTGTTTTTACTCTTACTTCAAATAATTCTGGTTTATTTCTTTGGGTATAATGGGCGAATGCCTCTGCCCTTACTGCATTCGAATGAATAAATAAATAAATGAATATTTTACATCAATGGGGCTATTTTCTGTAATTATTCCAAGCGGAAGGAAATAAGCCCGACCTCAGTATCGCTGGCTTTTGGACTATAACATGAAACCGTTGCATTCAAATTCGACTGTGACATTTTACTTCCATCGCGCCCAAAAAATTTTCACTTGAAAAACATTTTGTGACTTATTTCAACACACACCGGTTGAAATATGTATGTAGAAATCGATTTTCTTTTTTATTTCTAGTGAAATCTCGTTTGGGAAAGCTTGAGGAAAATAGTGGAATTGATACTGACGTGATCCAGTTGGTATTCCCTCTATAAATTTTTCACTGTATGATATTTTCACAAGTAATTTTATGAATTCAAACTCAGTTGTTTGGATGGATTGATTCCCCAAACAATTCAGCACCCTCTATACGATATCTTTATTTCTTTCATTGTACGCATTTTCAAACAAAACCCCCTCACAGCGAGTGATCCAGCAGAGTGAAAAATGATTCACCAGAAATAAACTGCACACTCCATTTGAAAAAAAATGCCTATCAACCTCCCGCTTTTGTTTTTGACATCCGCGTAATCAAATTACCCAAAATGATTCTGGTAATAATCCATCAGTACTTTCAACGCCTGAATTAATGTTACGGTCCTGACAAAATAACAATTAATCACAGAAATTTCCACTGTCGAGCATCTTTGCAAGGTGTGATTATGTTTTAATTACATGAATTTTGATTAACACTCGGCTTGTGAAACGTCGAGGAACATCTCAATTTCAGGATACAACGGGTATTTGTTCATGTGAGATTGGAGTAAGGGAACATGCGGAAATATGTTTATGGATTTCTTTTCATACAAAAATTGAGTAGGATTAGAAAATCTAGATAGAAGATGAAGAACAAGGAAGATGAAATAATGATTTGGAACTGAAGTATAATGAGTACTTGACCGAATTATTGCCTTGAAAGTATTCATGTATATAGAAAATAACTAATAAAAAACCTTTTTGAAATACAAGTTTTTATTCAAGCCGTGTGAGTGAGTGAGTGAGTTTAAGTCATCGCATGACTCAATTTTTTTTTGTTGAATTATTTGGTTTCAAAAAGCTTGTCGCGTGAAGTGTTCATGGAAGTAGGTACCAATTAATTTGATTGGGAAGTGACTGTTTGGTAAGTAAAACTTATCGAAGTATTAATTTTATAACAATTCGCGCGACGAGCTCTTTGTAACAATAATTCAACGAAAAATAATTAAATCATCATCAGCGATGACTTAAACCTATTTTATACGTTTACGAATACGGATTGAATGAAAGCTTGTTTAAAAAGGATTTTAATGAGTTACTTCATTTTTTGCTTTTTAGTTAGTTCACCTCAATCTGTTCATTTCTAATAGAGTATGGTATTACAAGGTCTCTCCCGTTAGTTTTGATCTGAAAGATATCATGATCTCCGATCTCAAGAACTTCCACACACCAATTTTGAATAGAATCTGACCATAATCACAAAACTCGGTTGCCGTCCTGAAATCACCATATTGAATTCACAGATTCTGACAAAAAATCCATAATCTCTGAACGTGAAAACTCCCACATACATATTTTAAATAAAATATTAGCATAATCAGAAAAGTTGTCCTCCATCTTGGGGCCGTCATCTTGCATTTATGGATTTGGACAAAAAATTCAAAATCTCTGACCGTCGCATACCAATTTTGAATCGAGTCGGACCATAATCACAAAACTCGTTCTCCATCTTGTGGCCGTCATCTAAATTCATGGATTGTGACAAGCAATTCATAATCTCCGACCCCAAAAACCTCCGCGAAACTAATTTTGTATCGAATTGGACCATGATCACGAAAGTTGCACTCCATCTTAAAGCCGCAATATTGAATTTATGAATTTTGACAGAAATTCACTAATCTCCGACCCCGAAAACCCCCACATACCAATTTTGAATCAAACCGAACCATAATTACAAATCTCATCCGCCATCTTCGAGCTACCATTTTGTTTCATTGTCATCGTCACCGCAATAATGACTATCTGACACATTTCAAATCAATCGGACGACTAGAAGTTGGTCAAAATTCACTTGCAATATTTGACACTAACTAACGAACATACTGACAAGTGAAACTAAATAAAAGCTTGTGAAAAGAAAAAGACTAGTGAATGAAATTAAGGTTCTGAAATACTTCCAATATGATAATAAACTGGTCAAAAGATAGGTTGATATTCTCTTGGAATCATGAAGATTTTTCTTAACCATTTGTGATTGCAACTGTTCAATCCTTCATTAGTTAACTTCCGAATCACTAACTGTCCCAAGTGTATCCCGTACTTCAATTCAGAATGACATCTTCTTCTCTTATTATTTTCTCCAGCAACCCATCTGGAATCCCTGATTTAATGTTACCTGAACATCACTTCCTTGTACCCACTCCACAGAACGCCAACATTGGAAACCGGCGAAAAAATTAACTGAAAAGCTCAAATAAAATAAACCTCGTTAGTCTTAATAACTAAGCTCCCAAACTGATGTAAGTAACTAATTTTGAGTAGGCGCCAAACAAACAATCAAGAAAATTGATCACGTAAAGCATAAAATGACGGCAGCGGGATGCGCGGCGGCGGTACGGTAGGTGACTTCGCCGTAAATTGCCGAGTGTTCCCAAAGTTAATATCAGCGAGACAGCATATCGAAAGGGCACACACGTGAAGGCACACGTCGTTGCGAGTGATCGTGCAGATAGCGTATTTTTGGAATGTAATTTTTTATCTCTGGATATTTCACGTAGCATTTTCATCTCATTTTGTTTTATTATTTGCTTCAAAGCAATTTGATGAACTCCGTTCTTTGTTTGTTTGGTGCTGTCTCAAAATAAGTTACCCTCATTGGTTCAAGAGCTTGGTTATCGAGACTAAAAAGGTGTATTTTATTTTTCGCTTTCTAATTTATTTTTCCGTTGGTTTGATTTTTTATTAGGACGGCTGCTTACTTGCAATCGGAATCGGGAAACGCATTATCCTCCAAATATATTGGTTTTTAGGGGGCGGTATCAATTGGATGCACCTGCAATAAACTGAGACCGACTCAAACAATAGCATCTAACTCCCTTGTGATATTTCCAGGGTGCTGTTTCAACGGGCAGGTCGTTTGGCAATCTCCGCTTCATTTGTGCATATTCGTTCTCAACACTCATCATTCATTGTCGGAGGACAGGGAATTTATTCAAGCTTCGTGTGTTCCATTGAAATCTCCAAGTTTTTATTCATTTTATTTCTCAATATGCATGGTCGGAAGAACATATCGTTTTGTATTCTACCTATTGCTCGCTCAATTTCAGATTAATGTGGATTAGTAGTTTGGTTAGGAATATTATTTTCCTTTCAAAAACATAATTGACATTTCTAATAGAATAACAAGAAATTAAAAATATTTATCAAAAATGTTATTGTTTTTCAAGTTAACAATTTGTTATAAACAAATTCCGGATTCCTTTATATTTTTTCTGAAACAAAACAAAAATACAAAAACAACCATATGCAATAGTATCGAATTTTTTCTTAAATATTTTTTATAGATTTTTCTAAAAATACGGTTGATAATTCTTCATAGAAATAGTTGAAAAAACAGATGATGAAAGAATTTACAAAAAAAAAGAACTGTATATCTCGAGTATTTATCAACAAGTATGTGATAAAAAACCGCTAGAATACATGATGAACATTATTTAAATAAACCTTAAAATTGTTATGACTCAAACCAACATTTTATGAATTCAGATACTGGGCTACACAATCGTTTCGAAGTACAAAAGAGCTAACTTTCATAGTATGGAAGACATAAGCATTGAGAGAAGTAGATAACGGAATTTTTCCTAAACAAATGCATATAAACAGGAAACCATGACAGGCATACTTGGTGAAAAGTTTATTAAGAGATCAAATAATGCTCTATAAAATCATCATGAATGTTGATAACTCATATACCGTAATTTGAGATACACTATAAAAAATTAAAAAAAAAAATCGACACTTTAGCATATGGTTGTTTCATAATTTTTAGTAGTAGTAAATATAATAAGATTTGGAATATGTTTATAGCAAATTGTTAACTTAATAAACAATTGAATTTTCAATAAATATATTTTTATTTTTTGTTATTCTATTGAGGAATGCCACTTATGATTTTTGAAGAAAAAAAATTATAAACTGATCATTTAAATAATGGAAATATAAAAAAAACGATAACAAATGGTAAGAAATGTTTTCTAATTTTTTTAAATCATTATATTCTCTAGCCAACGAATTGGGCTGTTCCACACTGTATAATATGAATACTCACAAAACAACAATCTTTTCATTCCAACATGGGTAGGCCTGCAAAAAATGCTACTCGAATGAAAAAAACGATACTTAGAAGAATCTAATGATGAAAAAAAATTTAAAGCAATTAAAAAAAAATATATTAACACGTTCACAGGGTAGATTTTGTCAGCGCTAGGAAGACTTTTGGGGATGAGAAGCTATATCAATAATAAATTATCGCAAGAAGACCAAGAGCAGATTAACTCGAGGTCTCCATTATGTTCTAGTGTCATCAGGACTATATATGTGTGCGAGGTTTCAACAGAATTGGTGCACAGATAAAAAATAAATAATTCCTTTGTTTTCTACCCTTGAGGGTGTTTTTTTTTCAATGGGACCAATTTTGCGGTAATCCCTATTGAATGAAAATAATATCTGAGTTGAATAACCCAGTTCAAAGTTCGGCCTGGTAGAATCGGTAAACAGGTAAAAATTCAGTCCATCCCCTATTTTCCTACCCTAAGGGGTGGAAAAATCATCAAAATCGGACACCTCTGTTGAAAGTTATGCGTGGTCATACAAAAAATATATACTCGTCGACTTGAGGACCTCCTCCATTCGTAGGTTAAAAATGGCATAATACTAAAAGTCATGGTTGGTAACACTTTGGCGACTCTTTTTGAACATCAAGAAAACTCATAACTGATATCTTAAAAATATCTCATGAGATGCAGTTGAATATGGATCTATTGAAATTTTGTAGTGACAGCACAGGTTTTCTACGAATTCAATTAGCTTTTGTAATACTCATTTACCAAATGTGTCATTGACTCAAAATCACTTGCTACATTCATTCACAGCCTCCCAAGGCATCACCGTGAGGATGGCAATGATTGAAATGATATAGAAGGCAAGAATTGAATTAAATAATTGAAATTGTATCATAATACAAGAGAAGATAAACTGGGGGGTTATGAGAGTAACTTCAAGGTCAAATTAGTGTGCCAGAATCTGCCTGCCTAGGATTTGCGGGGCCTCTGGAATCGACCACTGGGTAGATAAATAGTTTATTAACTACGTTATGTAAAAAAAACTACATTTGTAGCAAGTCAAAACAATAATGTTTGAGCTATACAAACAGATGAACAACAAACAAACATTCCAAATAGATTACAAGTAAAAAAAATGTGAACATTTCAAATAAATGATTAACAGAATAGGTATATAACAAACATTTCATTACACGAACACAACTATTAACAGTGGTGACACAAATGTATATAAAGATACAAGCATGATGTAAATAATACGATAATTAAGTTAGAAGGCCAATTAAAGATTCAGACTCAAACATGTGAGTTGGTATGGCCATATACCCGTTGACACTATAAAAACAATGTGTTGTTGAGAGATTTTTGGTGAACCTCTTGAAACTACATATAGGTAGATCTTCAACAGTGGGTGGCAATATATTATCAATATTAACATTGAGTGTATTGATCGAGAATTTGTGTAGTTTCAGCCTGCGTGGTCTCAAGAGATTATCACCTCTAGTGTTATGTTCATGAACCTGTAAATTGGTCAGGTGTTCGTTTTTGTGGGTATGAATTTCCAATAGAGATTGATAGATGAAGATAGAAGGTATCGTCATTGGTATGTTTAGTTTTTTGGAAAGGGGTCGGCAGGTATCTCCGAAACCTGCATTTGAAATTATTCTAATAGCTCGCTTTTGTAGTAAGCACTGGGGCAGTTTCCCCAGAGTAAAGTTCCGTAGCTAGCATGGGAAATGAAAAAAAAACATAATATGCTGCTAAAAGAGTGTTCAAGCTGACAGAATTCTTCAATTGCCTGAGTGAAAATAGATATTTGGAAACTTTCGAGCCTAATTCTTCAATGTGATATGACCAATTCAGAGTATCGTCTGGGGTGATGCCTGGTAGTTTGACAGTTTCACCTTTAGCTATGTTATTATTTGTAGAGAATTTGATAGTTTGAGTTTCATCTTTATTTAGTTTCAGAAGGTTAGCATTGATTTACCACAGTTTTCATTGTGGCAAGCAAGTTCTCACAGTTTTGGTTAGTACACAGGGGAGTTGTATCATCGGCATAGATTACGCATTTATTCGGTAATAAGTGAAAGAAGAAGTCGTTTATATAGATGATGAACAACAGAGGTCCCAAAACCTCTGTGTTACTCCAGATTCGATTGGAAAAAGATTCGATATTCTATTTTCGCCAAGATCAACGCATTGTTTACGATTGTTCAGGTAAGATCTGAAGAGGGAAAGTGCAACTCCTCTGATTCCGTATTCACTCAGTTTCATTAGTAGATTGTGGTGAGAAACACAGTCAAACGCCTTACTCAGATCGCACAATGTGGCTGAGCTATGCTGTACCGAAATACCTGGGGATATTATTGGGGCCGTATGGGGCCCAACCATATATACAAGAAAATGGCCGCTAGAGGTTGAAAGAAAATCCAAAATAACTGGACAGATGGCGCGAAGGGTGTTTGTCGGTGTCTTGGGGCTGCCATTGATCTCTAAGATACCTGAGACTGTCATAAGGACCGTAATAGGGCTCAACTATATATATATATATATATATATATATATATATATATATATATATATATATATATATATATATATATATATATATATATATATATATATAAACAGGGTGTTGTTAATCAAGTGATTTGACAAACTTCAGATTCTTTGGAATTCAGGACGAAAAGTTCATATGAACATATATCCCAAACGCCTTGATTTTCGAGGGTACAGGGTGATGAAAATAAATTGTTTTCAAGATTTTTTGGGGTTTACTTCGATATTTTCGACAATAATCATTTCAAATCGAGCAAGTACAACCCATTCAACAGTGCGCACAAAATAATTCATTTCTCAAATAATTCACAGGGTCCCCTTTTTTTCCAGAGTCAAGCCTTGTTCAACCTTTCAGATTTTTTTTTTCCGCCACTGACAGATTGTGAGGAAGGAATATCCAATGTTGTTGTATTTATCATCATTATTTTCTCTAGAAAAAATGAATGTAAATATTTTTCCAGTATCTCATAACATAATGGAATTTTTCCTCTCGTGTAGGGAAAATGTAATGTTATGGAGCACCCATATATTTTTCATCGGAACTCAGGGTGAATATGTATTGCACAAAGTTGATTATTATGGCAAAATGATTTTGGACAGTTTTATCAGTGAATAACTTTATTATCAAATTAGTAGAGCAGAATAACATAACATTCCTAGGAATAAAGAGAAGTTTAAAGAAGGACCATTATTGAAATTGGTAAGTCAGAGAAACTGCTGGAAATGGTCATCGCCGACTTCAATGCATGCGTTTATGCACCTAACCATAGGCTGGTGGACATTCTCAAGAATGCCAGGGGTGTTTCTAATAATTGTGCATGACTCCTCTATGCGATTCCACAGGTCTTCTCCACGTTGAACTGGAGTTCGGCACACTGATGATTTAAGGTGTTCCAAAGGTAAAAATCTAGTGGATTCATATCGGGTGACCTCAGTGGCAAATGTTGTGGCCCACCACGCCCAATCCAGCGATTGGAATAATTTTCTAAATATTGGCGGGCAACCAATCTGAAGTGTACTGGAGCATGATCATACATAAACCAAATTAAAATTATTCTTCTCAGTAGGATCTCTCCTAGGAGCCTAGGTGAGTTAAATTCAATAAAATGTCAGTAATGGTCACCATCGAGTCTATGACAGAAAAAATGTGGCCCGATAATTCCAAGAATTCCAACCCAAACATTAACAGAAATCATCTCTTGATTTTCAATCACAGCGTGTAGGTTTTCATCAGCCCACCTATGATTATTGTGAAAATTGTAGATGGCTTCACGGAAAAAAAAATGTCTCATCGGTGAATAACACTTGAGATGAAAACCATGGATTTGTCGCCAATTTATTTTGACTCCAAAAGCAAAAATCTAGTCTCTTTGGAAATTCCCGTGGCAGAAGAGCTTGAACACGCTGTGTGATAGGGATAAGGAAAAAAAAAGTGATATCAAAATCTGCAGTTCCGATCGCTATTATGGAATATGAACATATTTTCAATTGAATGGATATATCCATCTGAACAAGGAGAAGAAGTTCGTCCCAAAACGAATGGCGGTCGGTTGTGAGAAGTAAGCTGGCTAGTAAACCAAAGAAGAATCTGGTAGTGGGAAGTAATAATAATGGAACTATATCAATGAAAGATGTTCCAAAGAAAGTACTACTACAAGTTTATCGAGTGGACATAGGAACTACTTCTGAAGCTACTCGATGGACACTTTCCTGAAGTTGAATGTGAAGCTCTCATTTCCAGGAATCCTGATATTTATTCGTCGTTTAGGGTTACCATAAATGATAATTATTTCAAAAGTGCTATGAATCCTGAAATCTGGCCTCAAGGCGCTTGTATTGGTAATTTTCTCACGAATTTTTTTCACGAAACGCAGGATGATCAAAAAACAAAAGTAATATCTGATCCGAACATGTTTGTCCTAAATGTGAATTCATTAAAAATGGATAAAATTAATTTGATATTATCAGTTGTAATACCACAAGAGAGTGAGAATAAAGTTAAAATAATTTGACAGATTTTCGAAAACTTTTTGCCAGGCAATAGTCATGAGAGTTCGACAGGCTCGAGTGGCCTTTGCCAAATGGCAACAAGTTTGAGAAACAAATTTGGAGAATTTTTTCTACTTTATCGAACTCTCGTGTGGTATTATGTTGATTATTTTTGAATTTACGATCACAAACACACTTCCTCGCTAAACCGGTTTTGATTCATTTCTCATTTTTCATGCGAATTGATGACAGACGTCAAATTGAAAATATAGGTTGTCAAAGAATAAAAACAAAATACCTCGAATTATTTGCGCGGCAATTTTCTAGGTAGATTATTCCCACTATAATGATGTTTTGATTGGCCAAAACGTTCAAAGTGATTTGAATTGAAAGTTTTCATTGGTTTCTAGAAATGTCAGAAAATAATCAGTAAAATACATTTTGCTAAGAATTTAAAATTCATTTCTTCAGTTGGAATTGGCTACCATTCAATTAGTTTTTTCTGTCGAATGGACAAACGAAGTGAAGGTGTTGGTTTTTGGACAAAATTAAATTTCCAATCGAAAAATATTAATGTATTCCAGTATTGTGTAGAACACTTTGATTTTATGCCGTATCTTTCAAAGAGGGTAACTCGCAATATATCATTTTGAATTGTAATCGATCTCTATGTGGTGATAAACGTATGTTTTCTGAAAATGTGTCTTCTTTGTTGGACAATATCTATAAAAATCCAAAGTGAATATAATCGTTTGTGGAGATTTCAACTTTGACATGTATAAAAACTGCAATTTCTTCACATTAGCAACATCAATATCAAGGTTTAATTCAATCGAATCCCGGCTAAAATATGATATTTGTTTTTGGGACAATTCAACACATGCACTAAATATTTTTATTATTCAGAAACGAATTTTGAGGTGTATTTTCGGTATTCCGTGGATAACTAAATATTTTCAACTCTCTCAATATACTGACACTACCGTCTCCATACATTTGAAATATGTTTATACTTTTTCCAGAACAAACATGCATTTCTCCTCAATATGGATATTTTTATTTTTATCTTATTTACGTTTTTATTTTTATCTTAGGTTGAATTATTCCGTTATAACCTGAATTTGTATTTTAACAAATGTCTGACTATTTCTGTTAATGTCACAAAGAAAATGAACTCATTGATTGATTGAGTCCTATCATCACATGGCCAACACGTGTCACGAGTACTTCATGCATGGTAATTTTTATAAATTTCGATAAAGAAGGAACAGGTGGGTTATTTGATAATAATATATCAGATCATAGATACATTTTTTTGGAACTTGATCGGTATCGAAAACAATCAAAACCAAAACAAACAAAATATTTGAGAAGAAACTTCCGAATGAATAACATCATTCAATTTGAAAAGAATCTTGAGAATGAAGACTGGTCCAAAATTAATTCTGCTCGTAACTTTGATGAGGCTTTTGGAACTTCTAATAATAAGTTCGTGTATCATTTTGGGCACTGCTTACAAGGAATCGAAGCGGAAACATATTTCTTTGATCAAACATGAAAGTAAATTTCATTATCAAAATCGCATTCCAAATGCTGAAGAAAATAATATGGAGGCCTCCTCGGAAGTAGTGGCTGATTTGATCAACAAACATAAAGGAATAAATAATAATACGTCGAATTTTAATGGATATTTGGAAGTTGATCCTAACGAAGTTGCCGATGAATTCAATAACTCTTTCATAGATGCACCCAAACAAATAATGGAACATATATGTAATAATGAGTTTACTATACCCAAGAATAATTTCAATTGCTATAGTCTGTTTCTGAAAATACTCTATTGAATTCTCGAATAAAGAACGAAAAATCTTTGGGATTGGACGAAGTTCCAGGATTTGTATTGTTGAGAGTATTGAGGGTGATTATTGAGCCATCGACAATTCAATTAATATGTCTTTAAAGTCTGATCATTTTCACAAAACATTGAAACTGGAAAGGTTGTACCTCTCTCCAGGAAAATGATCGTACTCTATCATAGAATTATCGACCGGTAACTGTACCATATAGTCTCGCAAAAGTTTTTGAAAATGCATTATTGGATAGACTTTTATCATTCTTGGGAAAACATAAGCAACAGCAGCAAATGTACTCGTTCCAGAAACGCATTGCCCAGTTTATCGATAAGGATGAATGACCTTTAGCAATATTCTGCGACTTGAACAGAGCTTTTGATTGTGTGAACCATCAGAAGCTGCTAGATATATTGGAGAGTGAGCCATGAGGGGTATACCATTGAACTGGATTCCATCCTTTTCAAGAGATAGGAAACAAATTGTCACGCTGCAGTTCAAAAACGAAAGCCGAATCGAAACCATACGTTCGACTAGTAAGGAAGTCGAAATGGATGTTCTCAAGGCTCCATCTTGGGCCCAATTTTATTCATTCTGTATGTAAACCACCTAGATGCTATCTTTGGTACCGCAGATTATACTGCGTATGCAGATGACTTTTCCTTGGTTTGGTCCTCCATAGATAGTGAACACCTAATATCGAAATGTATTGAAACAATTAATACAGCATCATCTTTTTTCAAAAGCTGAAACTTATGGGTTATGTTCAACTTTGCCGCAATTTGTCTTGTACTGGTGTCTAGATTTTGCTAATTTCGTAAGGGACAGCTTCCTCTATGTGAACTGTTCCAATTCACCTGGATCTTTCTATGAGAACAGCAGACCTCTTGAAAGTACCCGTTTCACGGAAACGAGACTGAATATTAATGAACATTGTGAACTGGGAATAGGACGTTGTGGAAATCTCTCTAGGTACATTCGTCTTGCGGTATGAACATTATCATTAAGCCATTCCATACATGTAGTGCATGCCTGCCATTTCTGGAACAGTATATTCAACCATTTTATCTGAAGGGATATTGATTGGATCACTGCATGCACTGATGAAAAACTGACAATGAGACACCTTCATTACTTTCCATAACTGTCAAGTTGTTGATATTTAAATGAATGAATCAATATCAAAGCCCACTTTGATATATTTATGAATTAAAATTGATTACAAAATTTCTGCGTTACTGCAGAATGAGGAACAAACTAATCTTTTTGAAAATGGTAGATTAATTTTTGAATGAAATTGAAATTTCCGATAAATACTGTATTGCACACGAACAGAAAAATTCAATTAATTTACTTTTTCGAAGTTATGCCGGAGATTCATAAATTCAAATGTGGACTCCCTTGTAACTATCTTCCATCATACGAGATTCCTTTTGGAAGATTTTTCATGTTAAAAGGGAAACATCAATTGAAAATTCAAAAAAATTTTTTTTAGAATAAGACAGAATTTATATGAATTCTCTATCAAGTCTGGATAAAAATTTTCATTCAAATATCTGAATGAAAATGCAAATTTTTACTATCAGAATTTTCAGGTTGAAAGTTAGGGTTTTCACAATATCTATCAGATGTAGTTCAATATCCAGCGTGCCGCAGTGGCGGGAAAGTAGTTATTTTCTGTTAGATAAAAAAGTACTCCATTTTAAATCGTAGATTTTTCTAAATCTGAAAAAATATTTTTTCCACTTTTAATTGATAATGTTTTATTTTAACATTTTATTATGTTATGCGATACTGGAGAATGGTTGAATTAATTTTTTCATTGAGGCTTTTGAACACGTAAAGGAATATTCCTTTCTCATAATCTGTCAGTGTCGGCGAAAGAAATATTCTGAAGGGTTGAACAAAGCTTGACTCTGAAAAAAGGAGGACCCTGTGAATTATTCGAGAAATGAATTATTTTGTATCATTTGAACTGTTGGGAGGATTATACTTGCCCAATTTGAACTGATGATTATCGAAAATGTCGAAGTGAACTCTTGAAAAAAATTATTTTGATCACCCTGTACCTCGAAAACCAAGCCGTTTGGGACATATGTTCATTTCGTCCTGAAGTCGTTCAAAGAATCACCACCCGAAGTTTGTTAGAATGTTTGCTTCTCAAATTTCGTTATGTTATACGATACTGGAAAATGTTCGCATTAATATTTTCATTATACCTTCTGAACTGCAGAAGTAAATGATAAACTTCGAACAAACGAAGAGATGTTAAATGAACCAACATTGAATATTCCCTTCCCATAATCTGTCAGGGGCGGCGAAAAAAAATTTCTAAAGAGTTAAACAAGGCTTGACTCTGAAAAAAGGAGGACCCTGTGGAATATTCGAGAAATGAATTATTTTGTATCGGGCGCACTTATGAATGGATTGTTCTTGCCAATTTTGAATTTATTATTGTCGAAAATGTCGTAGTAAACTCCAAAAACTCTTGAAGAAAATGTATTTTGAGCCGTTTGTTACATATTTTATATGAATTTTTCTTCCTGAAATCTTCCGAAGAATGACCCTCCCGAAGTTTGTCAACGTACTCAATTAACACCCTGTATATATAGATATCTCTATATATATATATATATATATATATATATATATATATATATATATATATATATATATACATATATATAATTTTATTTTTGGCTTTTCAGTAGATTTTTTCGTCGGTTTAATTTTTTTTTATTACAATATGCATTCGAAATGTCAAGTATAACATAATTTTAAATGCATATTGTGAAAAAACGTTCGAATGAAATAAAAAAAAATAGATATTCGAAAAGAGAATTGAATTATATTTTTAACGATGTGCCACATGACACCCCATGCTATTTGAAATTTTTAAGTTGATCTATTCATCGGGCTATCACAATGTCTCTCTTTCCAAAAAGTAGTGTCGGTGATATCATTCAATACTTTTTTTTCATTGTTCTACGTCGATCCGTTCAAAAGTTAACAGGTTGGGGGGGAGTATTGAAAGCCGCACTGTATAGTAGACCTGTTTACCGACATGTTTATTCCCTGACCATGTGGACATACATGAGGTAATAATTAGGTTAATATTTACTAGAAAGTTTTCCCTGAAAGATCAAGTATTTTGAACACATTTTGCTGGTCACCTTCAGATGAAATTTAACCTAATAAATAACTCTATTGACCCATGAGGCTGTGAAGGTATATTTGAAATTCATAACAAGTAATTTTATACTATGCATTACGCCTATTGAGTTTATTGTTTTTGAAAGAGATTCAGTGGTCTCAATTACCGTTTTCATAACTCGAATTATAACTTTCAATTAGTCAGTATTTGAATATAGAATATTCAATCAGAAAAAGGTAAATTCGGACTTCTTGAAGCCATTTTACCCTTCTGCCCAATTTTCCTATAATGTTAGTTGGGCAAGTTCTATCGACATAAGTTCCAATCACCACGAATCAATCCATACCTACACACTCCTTTGGAAGTTTTTGAGGGGTTTTTCAATTTAGTTTTCAGGGTTTATCGAATGTTAAGTTATTATTCGCTCAGAAGGAATTCCCAAAATAATCTACCATAGTTGATTATAATTTTTTCAGCTAACTTTTTTCAATTAATTCAATCGTTTGAAATCCGAAATTCAACAATCAATTCCAATTTTTCAAAATACTGAAGGAACTCACTTAGAATAGTTCTCTAGAATAAGATATTACCTCCAAACGGCTGCAAATAAATCATAATGCTGGAAACCCCCTGACTGATTTTTTGCTAAGAAACTCTGGTGTTGTTGTTTCGCCTAGTATTCAACTGGGATAGAAAACTGAATGTATCCAGAGATTCGATAAATCCACATTTCGATAATTTTTATTTGGCATGATGGCACCGATATATCCTCTTCAAATGTGCACTTCCAATTCAATGATAGTCGTAAATCTCTAGATTGACACAGATTTGATGAGAATAATTATTAAATAGCGTACATTTGTCATGATCTGCTAAACAATGTGATTAAAATTATCAAACTGATAACACGGTAATCATAACTGTGTGAGGTACATCAAATGATATATTTCGTACGCTAATTGACCAATCGCTGTAATCTGTCACACTGCATAATTGGATGCTTTTTCAATTATGATGGGTATTGATTCCATTTAAATATTTGTCGGATCATGGAAAATATTTCATGTGGCTCAATTTAGACACGCATTCTGAATTGACAGATCCAAAGTGATTTTACTCAGAAAGCAAGCAACCCTCTGTGAAAGCAAGTTGGTCTATTCACAAACACTATATTGTGAAAATGCAACACTCCTGTATATTGCGAATTTTTTTAATTTAAGCAGAACGATTTCGATTCACGGCCATTGTAACTGCTAATCTAGAAGTTATTTAATATATTTGTGATTCAAAATGGAAAAAACAATTAAGTACCTGTCATGAGGATAAAATATCATTTCGATAATGACACTTCCACCCATGTACCTGTTTCAAAGAATCACATTTAAAATATGGATGCCAACAATGAAATTTCCTGACATATATTTTTTCTTCGATCCCTTGGAAATTCAGCCAACGGCTGGAATACCGAACTAAGGAAAGAGCACAAAAAACGGAAACGAGCCACGTATTTTTTTTTCCTGCTTTCTCTTCTAAATTTCTGATTTTAATTTGAGGTTTCATGCATTTGGATAGTTAATAAAAACTGTTCAACAAAAAATTTAACCGACGAAAAAAGTCAACTGAAAAGCAAAAAATAAAATAAACCCCAGTTTAAATGATAATTGAGCTCCTAAACCAATGTGAGTAACTGATTTTGAGTCGGCACCAAACAATCAATTATCGAAGATCATTTACTCTGAAGAAGTTTTCAAAACGCCGCTGTGCATCTCGCTGCCATCATTTCACGGTTTACCTAATTCAATTGCTAGTTTGTTTGGCAACGACTCAAAATTAGTTATTCGCATTAGTTTAGGAGCTCAATTATTGAAAAGGTTCATTTTATTTTTTACTTTTCAGTTGATTTTTTCGTTGGTTTAATTTTTTGTTAAAAAGTTTTAATTTTCCAACTTTTTTTTGCTAAAATCTACTAATTACTACCTACTTCATTTTTGATTACTTCCAAAATACTCACTTACCTAGCTTACTTCAACTATTAACTATTGAATAATATGATTTTCTATTTTAACTATTTATTGTTATATAATATAAATAAACTTTGGGAGTTCTGGTTAGTTTATTCCATCACTTTGTATATAATTCCTTCCTTTCATAAAATCTTATCATTTTGACGGATGTAGGAGGGTCTGTCAATGTGAACTACATATGTGTTCCAAAGTTCACAAGTGAAAAATCAATCATCCCCTATTTTTCTACCCATAGGGGTGGATCATTCCATTCCGAGTTGAAATATGATCAACTATGATGTATACCCTTTCTAATGATAGAAGAATCATCCAAATCGGAAAACCCACCACAAAGTTATGCGTGATAGAGTCGGTTAACGGACCAAAATTCAGAGGGTGAACGATCAATATCCTTCAATTTGATACCTTCAGGGATGGATTCTGTTGTTCAAATTGAAATGGGACCAATTTCAAAGTACACCCTATCCAATGAAAAAAAAAATCATCGGAATCGAACCGCTCTGTGAAAAGTTGTGCGTGATCATACATAAAAATAAAATAAAAAAATATACGTGTCGAATAGAGAACCTCCTCCTTTTTGGTTCCGTCGGTTGAAAATGGAATGTTTCAACTTTTCCATATCGAATTACAAAAACTCTGAAACGTTCTTTGATATCCTATCGAACACTCATTGTCTGCATTCGTAAGCCTGAAGAATACGCCAGTGTTTCTTCACATAGGTACTTCTCTATTACTATTCAGTAACTGATATTATTTTATGTATTTGGGGAAAGAATTGAACAAATCAATCGACATAGTACCTATCGTTGTTGAAACAATTTTAGTTTTCTCAAATAATAGAACAATAAAACAAAGAATCGATCAACCTAACTTTGAAATAAAAAATATAACAATGCCTCAAAGTGCCCTTCATTTTGATCCGAATATTTTTTTTTTTTTTTATTTTCAAATTATTTATTGCATCAACCACGCAGGGTTATTAGCAACGTAAAGGTATGTTTGTCCAATTCGGTAATATACATGTATATTTCTACACTACATTATTTTCTAGATTTTACTGATGATATCAATATCTGTTAAAAAGGACACAACACTTTTAATGTTATAGTTGACCCCCAGTATTTGTTCCATAGTCTGGCCTAGACCATGTTCCTGTCTTTTTTCTGAGAACTTAGGACATTCCACTAGTATATGTTTAACCGACACTTGAACTTGGCACCTATCACATATATCGATTTCCTGACCTTTCAATAAGTGTTCATGTGTAAACTTGGTATGCCCTATTCGTAAACGTGATAGAATCACTTGTTCCCTCCGTTGTTTTGGGTTGTTCTTCCAAGGGATGACTGACTTCTTAACCTCCGCTAATTTGGATCCACTCTGTTGCCATACATTTTGCCAATGTTTTTGGACTGCTCTCTTTACATGGGCTTTCAGGTCTCTATGTATCGTTGCATTTTCCTGTTCTGCATTTTGGTCACTGAGGGCTTCACGGGCTATCTTGTCAGCGCTTTCATTTCCAGGAATTCCGATGTGTGAGGGACCCATATTAGTTTACCAATTGGTTCCTTGTATCATTTTGTGTATTTTTCTTTCAGCCTCATAGTGAGTGGGTTATCTGAATATACTGATCGAAGACTGTTGATTGCACTCAAAGAGTCACTGATAATCAAGGTTTTAGTAAGTCCTTGCCTTTCACTATACAAAACCGCTTGAAGAATGCCATATGTCTCTCCTGTATATACTGTACTTTGTTCCAGGAGTCTGAAGCCAGTATGTGAGTTAGGTGTTACAATTGCTGCTGATACTCCATCTTCCGATTTCGATGCATCCGTGTAAATTTGAGTGTAGTCTTGATGTTCGAATAATATTTGGTTAAAGTTATTGAGGATTATTTTGGAAGGAGTTTCATTTTTGGTATAATATACTAAATTTGTATTGATCTGAGAAATTTCGATCAACCAAGGAGGGATCTTGGGTTTATTCATAGGATACACTTTTGGGAAGGTAATTTTGATGTCATGTTTGTATCTATTGAGTCGTTCATAGAAAGGTGGAGTGGTTCGTGGTTTGTTCTGATATATGTTCTGGAAACGATGAGCATGAACGTTTTGATACACCGGGTTGTTTTTGTTAGCTAGTATATTCACAGCATAGCATAAGCTGAGGTATTGTCTTCTCAAGGATAGAGCAGGTTCACCGGATTCGCTGTGAAGGCTTTCAACCGGGCTTGTTCTGTATGCCCTAGGGTTAATCTTATTGCAGAATTGTGAACAGTATCTAATGATTTGAGTATGGATTTGCGAGCAGATGCGTACACTATAGATCCGTAATCTATTCGGGATCTGATGAGAGTTTTATACAATGATAACAATGTTTTACTATCTGAACCCCAATGATGGTTGCTTAATACTTTCATAAGGTTGATTCCATTTTGGCTGGACGTTCTCAGATGCTTGATATTGTTTTCCCAGCTGAGCTTCTGGTCTAATGTCAAACCAAGGTATTTTATTTCTCTTACTGATTGTATGTGTTCATTATTTATTTTGAGTAGGGTGGCAGGGGGGTCCAATTTTCTTGAGAAGTGAATACATTTTGTTTTTTGAACATTTAGTTTCCAACCTGTGTTTTCGAGCCAGTTTTCGATGTTGTTCACCGCTTTTTGTATGTTTTGTTGCATAGTGTTGAAGTTCTTGCCTCTGATGTATATAACTAGATCATCTGCATACAGCCTGGCCTGTATCGGATATTTTATATTGAGTACAATGTCGTTTATTGCTATCAAAAATAGTGTAGGGCTCAGGACTGATCCTTGTGGTGTTCCATTTTCTTGTGTGCATGTTTCTGACAATATTCCATTGACTCTTACTCGAAATGATCTTTCTTTCAGAAAATTTTGGATGAACTGTAACATGTGTCCATTTATGCCCCAGAATTCTAGTTTCTTGATTATATATCGTCTCCACACTGTATCATATGCCTTGCTTACATCAAAAAATGTGGCAATGCATGTTTGTTTATTTGCAAACCCTTCGTTTATATAACTTTCTATATCTACTAGATTGTCCACTGTTGAACGTTGTTTTCTGAAACCACTTTGTTTTGGTGTAAGTATTTCATTCTTCTCTAAATACCACGTGAGTCTTCTGTTTATTATTTTCTCTAGTAGTTTGCACATTGAGCATGTTAGGGAAATTGGACGATATGATTCTAATTTCCACTTAGGATTTTGTGGCTTCAGTATTGGTATTATAATCGCTTTGGTCCACGCTTTCGGAAATTGATTCTCTAGGTATATTCGATTGAAAATTTGAAGTAACTGAGTCTTTGCATTGAGTGGTAAGTTCCGAATAAAAATGATAAGTATGTCATCTGGTCCTGGGCTTGTATTTTTGAATGTTTGGAGTGCATCGTCTAGTTCTATCATGGAGATGGGGGCATTCATTGGATCATTTTCGTTGACCACTATTTCAATGGATTTGGTTTCTTCTCTGGTTTTCAATATATGGAATTCATTCGTATAATTTTGGTTGCCAGAATATTCCTGGTAGGACTTTGCAAATATGTTGGGTATTTCTTCTATGTTGGATATTTCTTCTCCCTGATGTATAATACGATGTATTCCAGTATCTGCATTTCCGCCCTTTATCCGTTGGATTTTCTTCCAGACTTCATTGATTGGTGTTGAACTATTTATGGTAGAAACGTAATTTTTCCAAGACTCTCTTCTACTCTTTTTCATTATCCATCTTGCTTTCGCTCTCAGTTCTTTATATGTTACTAGATTTTCTGTTATTCTGTGTCTTTTGTATTTATTGAATGCTTTTTTGGATGCTTTAGTTGCACACTCACACTCTGCATTCCACCATGGCACAGGGGTTTTGCCCTTTTTTTGTTTTTCCCATTGCTACTTCAGCTGCCTCAATTATTGTTTTTGTGAGTATTGTAACAGATTCATTCACATCCTCGTATATTTGGAGCTGTGGTATTTTCGATTGTATTTCGTTTTCAAACAAGTTCCAGTTGGCTTTCTTGAGATTCCACTTTGGGAGAGGTTTCGGACTTCCACTAGTATTTTCTCTATTTATTGTGATAGGGTAGTGATCACTTCCATAAAGATCATCTAGGACTTCAAAAGAAAGATGTATTTTTAGTGATGGGTCGCATATACTTAGATCAATTACGCTTGACCTTCCTGTCTCATTGAATCGGGTTATTTCTCCATTACTCAAAATCACTAGATTATGGTCTTCTAAAGGATTTGTTCTAAGATTCGACCCTTCACATTTGTTAACTCACAACCCCATATCACATTGTGACTATTTCTCCGGAAGAAATCCCCGACAATTATTCTGGTTTTGGGATTTGTTGGAAGAGATTATCCAGTTCCTTGTAGTTAATGTCTCGGTTCGGCGGGATATAGATATTACAGATGTACATTTTCTCCGGAATACTTATTTCTATAACATTTGCTTCAAGCGTTGTATCGATTGTAATCTCTTTTGCGTCAATAGAGTTATATACGTATGTTGCAACACCTCCACTAGCCCTGTTTTGTTCTATTCTGTTTTTATGGAAAGAGGTATAGTTTCTCAGTTTCAAACAATTTTGATCTTTGAAGTGAGTTTCTTGGAGGCATATTACCTTGGGTTGATATTCTGACTGGAGTAATTTTAACATTTCCAGTTGAGTAAGGAATCCATTTAGATTCCACTGCAACATGAACATGTCTTCGAGGAAGAGAGAAGAAGAATATAGAAATATGTAAATAGTACGGTCTAGCTACTGTTCTAGAAAGTATCCTGAGATGATATATCGCTGTCTGTATCCGAAGGAGCGGCCAGTGGAGGATTTTGAATCGTAAGTAGTTGTTTCGTCAAGCGTTTTTTCAGTTTTGTGCATCTCGCTTTTATTCTTCTTTCCGTGAAGTACGGGTAGACCTCGGTCATCATTCTGATGAGTGCTTGCGTGTCAATGGTATATTGTTTAGATACACTTAGAGGATCGCTAGATCCTTGTACATTTTCCAGAAAGTCGCTTAGTTCTTGGTATGTAAGTACCATAGACTCCCTATTTTATCAATAAATTCTTTAGCCGGAAGCATTTGTTTCTCTATAGATGCTAGATCTTCTTTCGAAACGCTTGCTCGAGATTTCTTCTTGATGGCATCATCGGGTTTGCGGAACTTATCAAACAATGTTTGATCGTCCTCTCCATTGTTTGGTGGAGGAGTTTCTATTTCTGCGAGACTTCTTTGTTTGAGTGTTGTATAATTTCAGTTTCGATAGTTGAGCTACTGTTCTGTGAGTTGGGGTCTGGTTGTTCATCAGTTACTAGGACTTCTTGACTTATGACAAGATTTTCTTCAGGTTGATGTGATTCAGTTTGACTCGTTGGACATTGCGATGCTATGTGTCCTAACTGTTTGCATCTGTGACATGTGAGGGTGTCTGTTGAGAGGAATATGCGATACTGAGTATTATCATGTGTTACCAGTATCGAATCAGGGATTGTGATATGGTCTGTAGGTGAAACATAAACTTGTCTACGGAAACTAAGGATATGGGAGTATTGGGGATCTGGCATATTCATTCGGAGGAAAGTTGTCGGAGACATCAGCTTCAATCCTATTTCTTGTAGTTTATTTTCTAATATAGAGTGAGGTATAGTTGGACTGACATTCGACATAACCAGTCGTTCGGAAGGAGTTATTAACTTTCGTGCTCGCAGAATTTCATTATTAACAATGATGTGACCATGTTCGCTCAAAAATAAGTCGACAATTTCTGGGCTTGAGAGATACACACATACTCGATTATTGGATATTCTTGAGCAGTAAATGACATTTTTTGGGCCGATCAGTGAACCAATAGCTAGAATATATTCCTGAATTTTTGTTTCATTGATAGCATTAAATATTATGGCTTGGTTTTTTCCTGGAAATATTGTTGTGGCTGGTTGGTTTAATACTGCTGAGTATTGTTTCTTCGATATATTCTGATTGGGGTTCTTTGACTGTGGATGTTGTGATTGGTGAGAGCTTTGGGGGTTCCTGTAGTCAGAAGCCCCCTGGTCTAAGGAAAATATTATTATGAATCAATACTAATTGTAAGTGGTGCTGAATACGGTCCTGTCCCCATTTGTTTCGGCGATAAGACCGTTCTCTCGGGACAGTTTTTATCTTCAACACCTATCCTTTTTTGTTCGTATAGGATTGATTGGATTTAGGAATATTCAATTATTAATTGATGTGAACAAAGTTTTCACTCACTGCTTATAAGGTTTGATTTGTCTCGTCTTCCTCCTCTCTAATGGTACTAATTTCAACGATAACTTTTGTTTCGGTAGTTACTTTTGCCTTCAATAATACGGAGCTGAACAAATAACGTATATCACTTATAAGTACAGAGCCGAACCCGAATATTTTTTTGTTCTTTTCAAAATATTTCTAACTGATTTTCGAATCACCCCCTGATTGCTTTGCATTCCTCCGCATGCCCTTTTCATCCTCTGAATGAGCTCCTTTCTGGTACTAATTTCGGAAGAATACACTTTCAATTTAATATATCCCCACAGGTGAATTGGGTGTTCTTGAGGGCCGCCTCGTGCACCATATATTAGGAAAATTCTGAAATTTGTAAAATGTCTGACTATAAGCCTATAACGCGGTGGAGCATCGTCGTGCGAGAAGTACATGCCTGCAACATTGAGATTGTCGTCATCTAGCAAAACTGGCAACATATTTTCCAGGAAGTATACTCTGCCAGAATGGCATACAGGTAGAGTGTGAGGCCCAATTAGGCCCGGTTGTTCAATGCGAGTTTAAACCGTTGATTATCTGAACTCGGATTATTAATTAACCATGGGTTAGAACGTTATCCATTTTTCAATGAAAAACTTATCCTGGATTCCTTAATTCATTGTTTCCATATGTTGGCAACACATTTTTCCGCTTGTACAATCATTCGGACCATTCAGAAACATCAACATTGAATCATACTTAACGTAAGAATTCATAGTTTTGTCAAAAGTATACAAAAAAATCGATCAAAAAAAGCCAAGTATATTCTATAAATTGTTAGACGTCTCTTGAGAATAAAATTACTAATAATTTCAATGGAGGTGGGAACATTCTCATTTCACTGTTAAAAAAATACCAAAATATTGTAGAATGTGAAAAACGGCCGCAGGTAATTCGCAAAAATGAATACAATACCATCTGCGGAGGTCCCAAAAAAGGAATAGCACCTCAACAATAAAAGAAAAAAATTCCACTTCGACTCTGTCCGAAACAGATCTTGTAGATTTACAAAAACGATCATTCGAAGAACACAAGTTGAAATTAATGCACATGAAAGAAAAACACCAAATTTTTTTGGAACTATAGAATCTAGAGAAAACCCATATGATTGAGATATACAAACAAACATTATTTTTGAAACATAACTCATCAATCAACAATACTATTTGCTTGAGATTCCTGAGAACAGATCATGTAGTTTTTCATTTTGCATTTGTGATGATTCAACTTTTGGTTTTTTATGACACACGTTTTTGGTATGGAAAATCAAGATTCGATCTTTATGTGGAAGTTTATTTTTTGTTACAATTTTGCCATTGTAGTCATTTAGGGGTGATTCTTTGTATTTTTGTTAGTTGTCGACGATTTCTTTGGCAAGCGAATTCTATTCAAAATTAGTTTTCTGTCCATCCTTCCAAATGTTTTCTACCATAATTTGGGTACTTGGAATGTCTACGATGAATTTGTAAAATAAATTGGTATTATTATAACCAAAATATGAATCTTCGACCACTCTTTCAAATTATCTATGTGGAATTGTGATCAGGACTCTGTATGTGGATATATAAAAAAATATGGTTCACAAAGTCACCCGCATATTGGACCCATGTCTTATATTTTGCGTGATTTTCTCTTTATAGCATGTACATAGCCAAAGTAATTCGACCGATAAAATAATCAAAAGAAATGTGTCCATAAAACATATTTCATTTTTAATCATCATAAATGAGTAAAAAAACATATTGCTAGTTGCAGACAAATTTTATGCAAGTGGAATGGAATTACAGTGTTGCACGAATATAATACATATTATAAAGGTATATATACACATATACAATAGAAAGAATCACGAAAAATCAATTTGATGAAAAAAAGTCCCAAAAAGGCAGTATTTAAATTTTATAATTAAATGTTTATTTATCAAAATGAGCCAAAGTCACCCAGCTGGGTTAAAGTCACCCGAAATTACGATACGTTGTCTACATACGGGTCTCTTTATTCTTGGGGCAATATTATCAAAAACTTCAAAGAATCTTCTGTCTGTTACCCATATCTTCGAACATCTTTGCAGTCAGGTATAAAATAAAAATATTCAATACAATAATAATTTTCAGAATAGTCAATGTTTATTGAAATGTCAAACAATCAAATAGGTTAGAATCGGCAAATTATCTCCTTAAACCCCCGAATTCATGAGATTAACTCAAACCATTGTTGAACTAGGTTCATAAACCCGTATTGAACAACTGAAACAAAAGTAGTAATCCTGGTTTAAGCCCAATCACTTGGTCATCCTCGATTGAACAACCGGGCCTAAGTCTTCCGCACCAAACACTGAATGATAACTTATCCTGTGAAGGGAACTGTCTACTAGCAAAAGGACTTCCATTCTGCCCAGACATGTCAAATTTCTGAATCAATTGAGAAATTGTCAGGACTGGGCGGAATGAAATCATTTTGCTATTAGACAGTCCCGTTCACAGCATATGTTTTCAGTCAGTGTTTGGTGCGGAATGACTAAATTAATTGGGCCTCACACTATACCTGCATGCCTTACTGGCAAAGTATACTTGGAGTTCCTGGAAAATATGTTGCCAGTTTTGCTAGATGACGAAAATATCAATGTTGCAGGCTTCCAGCAGGGCGGTGCTTCACCGCATTAAAGGCTCATAGTAAGACATTTTTCAATTTTCAGAATTTTTCTGCTACATGGATTGGACGAGGCGGTCGTCATTACTGGCATTCGATTCGAATCTCGTGGATCATCACCTGTATGGATATCTCAAATTGAAAGTGTATTCTTCCGAAATTAATACCAGGGAGGAGCTTATTCAGAGAATTGAGAGAGCAATGAAAAGCAATCAGGGGGTGATTCGAAAATCAGTTAAAACTATTTTGAAGGATCACTAAGAAAATATTTGGATCAGAATGAAGGGCACTTTGCGGAATTATTATAATTTTTTATGTTTTAGAGTTGAGTTGGTGGATTTTTTGTTTTACTGTTCTGATAGTTGAGAAAATAAAATTGTTTCAACGACGATATGTATTATGTCGATTGATATGTTCAGTTCTTTCCACAAATACATGAAATAATATCAGTTACTGAATAGTGATAGAAAGTATCTATGTGAAGAAACACTGGCGTATTCCTCAGGCTTATGAATGCAGACAAAAAGTGTTCGATAGGATATCAAAGAACGTTGCAGAGCTTTTGTAATTCGATATGAAAAATTTTAAACATTTCGCGCGAATTGTAATAAAATCAATACAAGTTGTTACTTACCAACCAATTATTTTCCAATAAAATTAATTGGTGGCTTTTTGAACAACAAAAAATTATCGAATTATTGTCAGCGATGACTTAAACTTATTTTATACGTTTCAGTGCACGGCTTAAATAAAAGCTTGTCTTCAAAAAGTTTTGTATTCATTATTTTATTTTTTGCTTCTTAGTCAGTTCGCCTCAATCTGTTCATTCCTAGTAGAGCATCCTTATCACAAGGTCTCTTTTCTGTAAGTTTTGAGCTGGAAGAAATCATGATCCCGACGCCAAAAGCTCCCACACACCAATTTTGAATAGAATCTGACCATAATCACAAAACCCGTCCGCCATCCTGGAAACGCCATCTTGAATTTATAAATTTCGACAAAAAAATCATAATCTCCTAACCTAAAAACCCTCACATACCAATTTTGAATAAAATATGACCATAATCGGCGAAATGGTCCTCCATCTGGGAGCCACCATTTCAAATTTACCAATTTTTACAAATAATTCATAATCACCGACCCCGAAAACACCCCACATACCAATTTTGGATCGAATCGGACCATAATCACAAAACTCGTTCGCCATCTTGGAGCCTCCATCTTGAATTTATGAATTTTGACAGAAAAATTCATAATCTCTAACCCCGAAAACCAACACATACCAATTCAGGATCAAATCGGACCATAATTACAAATATCGTCCGCCATCTTGGTGCCGCCATGTTGTTTTTTCTCTATGAAAAATTCCATAATGCATTGTCACCAGAATTATGATTAACTGGCAAATTTCAAATTGATCGGACAACTAGTCGGTCAAAATTCAGTTGCAAGATTTGACCCGAACATACATACATACAAACATTGCAAGTTAAATAAAATACAAACATTGCAAGTTGAATGATGTTTATTTTTCATTTTCATTCACATTCAATGGAGCTTGGTTGTTCATTTGTCATAAGCTGTATACCCACGAGACGATAAATGCTTGATTACTAGAACTTATCAGACAACTTATAGGAAAAAAATTACTTACCCACCATAAGCTAACAATTAACTCAAGGCAAGTTTGTAACTGACTTACTGGAAGATAGTTGCTCAGTTATGTTCGGCCTCAAACCAATTATAACAAGATATTTAGTGATTCAATGACAAGTAACATGGTGACTAATCATAAAAAAATGATTATTTATAGCAGAAAACAACTTAATTATTGGTGTTTTACCAATCAACTGATAGCTAGTGATTAGAGTTGCTAATAATAACTTTATAATGGCAAAAAATTCATTTTAGCAATCTTATTTTACTTGTGGCGAGTTAGTTGGAGAGCTGTTCCATATAGTATATAAGTTTTCATTTGTTGTTATTGAATATTCGCTCGGAAATAATGATTTATTTTATCTGTGTACTATTTGTACATTCAAATATATGTATTTTCCATTGAAAAAAACAACATTGTGTGTCTAGTGGTGAAAGCATTACATTCCGGGACAATAATGTAAATTGTTGGGCGAGGCGTCAAGCCGAGGCCAACAAGCATTGAAGTCTGGGAATGTGCTTTTACTACGAGGTACACATACTTTTTTTTTCTGAAATCGCAATCAACTTTATCATTAATTAAGGAATTTTTATAAATTCATAACAATTTTTTATTGCCATCTTATTGTCTATGAAATCGTTTCCTTAACAATCACTGTTTGTTTATTGTAGTGACAAAAGTGAGATTCACTACTTATTTTGGTTCAATACCTACTTATCGCACAAAAATATATGAAAATATCTAAAATGGACAGTGCTTATGATGTCCAGGTATGCGGGACACCACCATAGTTAGTAAATGCTGCTGGAAATGTCATCTCAAATTTATTGCCAAATAAATTCAAGGCAAAATATGAATACGCTTACAAAAGTTTCATAGACTATTGCCAAGAAAAAAAGACAACCTACCGATCTGAAAATGTCATGATTCCATACTTCTCTGATTCATCTACAAAGTTGAAGGCATCTAAGTTACGGTCAAATTACTCCATACTGAGAGCTACACTTAGTACAAAAGAAGATATTGATACTACAAAATATTCGAAATAACGTTCATTCCTGAAACGTCAAAGTGACAACTACGAACCAAAGGAGTCGAAAGTTTTGTCAGATGAACAAGTTGAAACGTTTATTACTCACGCACCAAATTATATATACTTGATGGATAAGGTACGTTTAGAATGTAAGAATTAAAAACTTACCTAGGTATTTATGTAGTGTTCACTTTTTAGGTTGCCCTAATATTTGGTGTTGCCGGTGCATGTCGCCGTGATCAATTAAATTTGGATGACATAGAAGATTTTGGATCTGAACTTTTGATTGAAATACCCGATAATAAAACGAAAAAACCAAGATCATTTGGGATAAACGAAAATAATATGAGTTTGTTGTTTCCGTATATTTATTTACTATCTAAAATGTATATAAAAAACCGGTAGGGACCGATTTTGACGGCCTAGGCGGGCCGGAATTTTCCCGTTTTCGGTCCGGGAAAGTTCGTTACTCAGCAACGGACTAAAATACTAGATTAGCGTATTTTGGGGTCTGAAGTTGGGAAAAGGTAAAGAATATGAGATCACCCTGTATCTTCACGAAATTTCTACAGGTGCTTTAAAATATGGTAAAAACAGTGTAGCAATCGAAAATTTTGCGCGGAAAAGATAATATTAGGAGATATGGGCCCCCGAAGGTCCATAAAGAGAGGTTATAGGATATCACTTTTGGAAATTATAAACTGATATAAACAATTTCTATTCACATTAAAATAGTAACTGCACACACGTTCTACCCTTTAGTAATATTAAAATCACTTAATTTTCGATGAAGACATGAAAAAACTCCGATTACTTTTCATATAATTTCACAGAAGAAATGTCAAAAATCAAATGTTATGATTATCCGAATCTTGAAGTTTATTGATATGCGACGTTGCCAATGTCTCCAAAAGGGGAAAAGAAAATACTGAAATTCAATGCGTCATACATATTGAGCATATAAATGATAAGTATTACAGCATGAAATAACGATCTGATATCTGTGTTCAAAATGCAAAGTATATTTCACCATGCTTCTTGACAGTGATTATGATTTTGAAAATTAAGCATGAAGTTGATGTGCCGCATTTAGAAAGTTACCAAACATATAAAATAATGTGACTTCAGATTATTTTGTTTTAAGTAATTTTAAACTGGACCAAGAAACGCATTTGGATTGGATATTTTCTTGTATGCCTGGCCGAAACACGCCTTCGGCATACAAGAAACCATCCAATTAATTTCTTACGTAAAAAGAAGGAACATAACCTAACCTAATTGGCTATCCTTGTTACCCAAGTTGAATGCAGCTAATCAACCTCACAAGAAGACGCTTCGCTCCGCTCGGAACATTCGATCAAATCAATGTCTAAGTAAAAAGAAGGACACAACCAACCTAACTTGGCCTTTTCAAGTTGAATGCAAGCTAATCAACCTTATAAAGCGACGCTTCGCTCCGTTCGCGAAAATTTCGATCCAATTAATTGCGTAAATCCGGATTGACCTAATTCACTTGAATAGTTGGCAACGTGGCATGTCCATGAAACGCCAAATCAATGCACAATCAACACCAATATTTGATTTTTGACAGTTCCTGTGAAAAATTCAGTGAAACATAATCGGAGTTTTTTCATGTCTTTATTGATCATTAAGTGATTTAATATTACTTAACGTTAAATGAGTGTACAGTTAATTGTTTAGTGCAAAAAGCTATTCTTTATATCAGTTTGCGGTTTCCAAAAGTGATATTCCAACCTCTATTTATGGACCTTCTGGGGCCCATATCTCCTAAAATTATATTTTCCGCGCTAAATTTTCGATTGCTTACTGTTTTCATCGTCTTCTTAAGCTCCTGTGAAAATTTCGTGAAGATACTGGGTGATCTCATATTCTTAACCTTTACCCTGAAGTTGCTCCGAGAAAGTTGGCAATCTTGAGCGATTTCAGAAAAAATATATTTTGGAGTCAAGTGCCATTTTGGAAAATAAGTATATTTAAAACAATATTATATGATTTTCTTCAACGAAATATAGTCTTATATCCACATGAAATGTTTAATGTTTTAAGGAACTATACTACTTTGTAGGTGTTCAATACTCCCTCAATCACTGTGAAAATGAAAGTTTCATTTCACATAAGTATTGCTTGTTTCAAATCGATAGAAGTCTCATTTAATCGATTTCACCTTCCGGTCAATGCAATTACTATTTTTTGGTTGAATATTAATTCCGATTAATGCAAAATGAGTGTTTTCAAAAATAGGGCTATCATTACAAATAGTACAGTGTTTTTTCTGTGCGGGATCATGTTTTTCTAAATTTCAAACCGAATTAACAAAAATAAATTTGCATGCATTTACTTATCATTTGGAATCATTTATTTTCAATGCAAATTCAATTAGATTGGTGACGCTGCTGCATGCGAGCTCTCTAAGATAATTTGCTAGGACATGTTAAAAACTATAATAATCATAACATGAAAGATGCATACATTAACAAAACGTTGCACCGAATCTGTCATTAAAGCCACTCTATAAGCCCATTTGAGCTGAGTATTGATCCCTCTTTTTACCTGGAGCATTGACTGGCTTCTTTTTCCTGTATATCGGAATACTGGACCAGACACGCGTGACTTCGGAGTAAATTTTTTCTGTAGGACGAACCAAATAATTTTTGTTGATATTTCAACATTTGCAGAATTTTCTTTTTATTTTTCTTATAAACTAAAGGATAGAAGTCAGGCGGTTCCTCGGATCGAGAATTCTCGACAAACTCCAAATCTCAATATTTCTGGATTAATTTTTTCATATCTCTAGAAACATGCTGGTGATTATTTCATTAAATGAGCCAGAATTCCTTCCTGGTAGCAAATGAATTCCAGATCATTTATCGAAATCCCACTCAATTACTGAAACCACTACCAAAACAAAGTTATGATAAGAGTTTATTTTGTAAACAAAAAAGTTTGTATTCACATACTGTAGAAAAACAGAATGATTTACAGCAATTTAAATCTGGTAGATGTGTTCTCGAATGAAATAAAACAGCATATACGATACATTTAAGTTAATGAAATATATTGTTTTTTTCCTCAAGACATGGTATGGTGATCACGCTCCAACACTATCACTTGAAAAATTTGAAGTAGTTTTCTCCCCCAGACATAGGACTCTGAGAGATAACGAGATAATATTAATATATAGGTTGCACTAGTAAACAAACTCCTCTGGTCCGACTACATGAACCACCTCATGAGATAGGTAAGCTGAAAAAGTAACAGATATGTTGGAATGTGCCTCCAGAAACAACTGGGAGCCGATCCCAAAATCGTGTTCCTATCACGATTATGGGTGTATCATGTGCAATTCCGCAGCAAAAGTTCATTTGAAAAAATCACATAATTCAATACAGGGCTATATTGAAAAGTATTGGAGCTTTCAAATATCCACCCATTTACGCTATTCTTGAAGAAGCAAGTATTAAACAAGATTTTTTGCCTTTAAAAAATATGTTATAAAAATTAAATTTTTTCAATGAAATCAGTTGAATTATTCCTCAACTTTTCATAGAACATGATATAAATAATTTCTGGATTAAAAAAGAACAGCCCATCCTCAGCCGATGCCATAATTACATTCAACAAATTTATTAACTCAATACATTCACATCATGAAACTTCCAAAATTCAATATTGAATTATCAGTGATGAGTTCCAGACCGACTGTAATGTTTGCCACATATTCTGAAATTGAGCTAAAAAACTAGCTAATTGGTATAATTCCTTTGAGATATTCACAATGGGTCCAAAACACTAAATGGTACAGGCGTCGTAGAATTAATTCCTGTAAACAATATGTCAATTCAAGATAAAATACTTGAATTCTCTTTCCATGATCACAGCCGAGATCATAGCTATAGAAATTGCCCTAGAGTGGGTGGTCAAACAGAAATCCATATAAAATGCTTTCATTATTTCAGACTCCAATCCTGCCCTTGAAGCAATCAATAATAAATCAAATATGAATGTATCAACCCTCTACACATATGTGTTAGATTAAGAAATCACCGGAATCACCTCAGAAACTATCCATACGGAAGCAAGAAGTGAAATTTATCTGAGTTGAAGATCTTGCTGGAATCATAGGAAATAATACACTTGATATTCAAGCAAAGGAAGCAACCAAACATGGAAATATTGTCAACAAATATGATTCCATAGAAATGATAACTTTCGGCAAAAAAAACTTGTAAAGGTGTGAGAATAATTATCAGATTTGTGAATCTCAAAAAATCCTTATGTATTAATCCATCGCTCTTTACTGAGTAGCGTTCCACATATTGACGAATATGCAGTGAGCAAAGCTAACTCTGTTACCGTCACAGCTTGAAATTGAACCATGTATAATTTCTAATTTTCTATTTTTTTATCAGTAACATCCCATTAGTAAATTTTCTCCGAGGTAACGAGCTCGAAGAATTCAATATATTTTTGTGGCAAATGGATTCTCTGATGCCATCTTTCCTTCTCTCTCTCTCCCTCTCTTTCTCACTTCTTCTTTTTCTCTCTTACAACAGAGCATATACAAGCCTCATAACTATTGAGCAAAACTGAAACCAGATATTCTTTACTGAAAATTCTTTTTATATTTCTATGAAATTTGGGGATGGAAGTGGGGAAGCTGGAAACTTTTGGTTCTCCAAAACATTCACAGTTCTCAATGTGTATCAATTGAAATTGAAAAAATGTTTCTGCATTTCGATTGGGGAAATTTGCGTTCCATACAATATATACTCACCGAAAATGCGTTACTGACTTCCTTCGTGAGATTAACTTTCAGCGAAAACTCCATCCCTTGTGTTTTTTCGTTATGCTTCAATGCTATGTCGTACCAAACCATAGGCATATGCTCTGTACCCTTACACATGGACAGCTTTTTGATAGTTAGTCTTCTGTTGTTCTGAAAAACAAATAAATATATATTATAGGCAATTTTATTTGAAAAATGGATATAAAAATTGATGGAATATATATATGATTCACAATTTGAGTATATGGGAAATTGTACCATATATTGCAGTAAATGACGTTAGGAGAGCACACACGCTAGATTTCGATATGAAACAATATGAGTATCAAGAGCAAAATATGGACTGCATTGCGAATATGTGCTGCTGAAAAATCAAAGGGCAGCAATCCAAATTATTGTATCTTTTAGTAGATCCCTCTGAAAAATCATATTTTTCGCAATGGTATGTATCCGTTACAAATTTGTGAAAAACCAAAGGTTGAGGACGAGCATATACTCGAGATCTAGCTCTAGAGAAGCTTCAATGCTTGCGTCCTCTGTATTAGTCGTAAAGCAAAATTTCGAGCAGGCTACTCGGTCATAACTACACTCCCTTTTATATTGAAATATTTCCAGAACTCCACAGAAATTCCTGAGTTATCAAAAAAATTATGAAATATCGGATATTCCCTGCGTTTCGCACGCGAATATCACCCCAGTCATAGTATTTGTGTGAGGACCAAAGACTCCCCAACAGTTTTCATGAGGTTTATAAGTCAGTCTCCCTAACATATCATGTTATATCCATCAAGCGTGTTGAAAGATTCCATGATCTGTAGTCAAAGGCTGATATATACCAAACCATGGTATTTCTATTATTTTTTTATTTTTTGACACGACATTCCGTGTGTTGGCAGATGATCCAGGTATGGGCCTCCGTTAGAAAATAGTTTCCTCAATTTGTGCACATTTCTCTTGAGTACGGTCTCTGCCAGCCAGCCTTCTCATCACGACGTGTAGGAGCTTATTGTCTAGTATGACCTATAATATAGCTCTCAGAATCGATATCATCACTTTTTTTGAACATGCAGGATTTGCACTTTTCATGTTGTAGTGGCCAACCCAGTCTACAGTGCTAGAGAACTAGAACAAGTCATTTCTTTTTTTTCTTATTTGAGGACTGCTCCATTCTAGCATAAAGACCTCCTCAGATTCAGAAGATAAATTATCTTTGTGCGACGTACGTTGGTAATGTTTGATGAACTCATTTTCAATCCCACTATAATGCACCAACTTTCAGCCTTCTACCCATGAGATCAAAAAGAGCTTTCTTAAAATTTGCAGCAGATTGTGATGATCATATCGTTGGCATAAATAAGAAGAATGAAGCCATGATCAGCAGCCTGAATATTTTTTCTGTTCACTCCAATCCGAGTCTATCCACACTATTTTCTAAGCAATCAAATGGCTTGATTACCTTTTTTGTGTTCAGGAAATAGTAGGTAATCAAGTTTCCGCAAGAACTTTCACTGATGATTTCATCATTCAATTTTTTCGTTAATATAGAAATTTTGAAAGAAACTGTTTTTTGGTTCTGCTAGGTGTTGCCTAAGCCAAACACATATATTTTAATAACTCAAGCATGTTGCATATTTTGAGAATAAATACAAGATTTCTCAACTTGCATATAAATTCAAAACCACTGATAGGTTCATTTATGATTTTTAGTGCATGAAGAGCTGAAAAGGAGGAAGAATAATGACATTTTTAAAAATACAAGATAGCGGACAATTTAGATTTTTTACCAGAATTGGTGTAATTTTTTTTTCAACATTCCGAAACAATTTATGGAAACGTTTATATGATCGAAAATAATCAAAGAAAATGAATTTTTTTAAATTCTGAAAATGAACGTTATGGTTAATTTTAAATATATATATATATATATATATATATATATATATCAATCAATCAATCAATCAATCAAACATTTATTGAATTAGTTATCATTCACATAACACTAGTAAAAGCAGAACATAAGATAACATCATTGTAAAATACACACTAATCCAACAGGTCAAACAGCTGAAAGTTAATATTATACAATAAATATAGGTACTACACAATTCTCATAAATAAAAACAGACATTAGTCAATGATACAATTGCTAAACAACTCGATCATCAGATGAGGACAAATATTGTAGAAATAATATTGTAGAAATAAAATAAAATTATGAAAACATGTAATACTATTAGGTTTCGAAGAGAAACTCTTCAACAGAGTAGTATGCTTTCTGCAATAATAGAATTTTGAGTCGCCTTTTAAAGATATTAATATTAGATGATTCAATGTCACTATTTAGCCTTTTATAAAGTTCAACCCCGCAGTACATGGGATGATTCTGTGATACCGTCAATCTACTATAAGGTTGATGTAGATGCGAGTTATTTCTAGTGAAATGATCGTGGATTTGTTCATTTTTTGGAATCATTGAAATATTGTTTTTAATGTATATCAGAGTATTGTAAATATACAAACATGGCATCGTTAAAAAACTGTAATGAATGAATAATGGCCTACAATGTTCTCTTGAAGATGCACCAGCCAAAATTCTAATTACTTTTTTCTGAATAGCAAAGACTTCATTAGCTTTCGCTGATAAACCCCATTGTTCAAGACCATAGGAGATAACTGATTGAATTAGACTGTGGTATAGAAGTTTGAGAACATCAAGAGAGACTGTTTGTTTCAACTGACGAATTAAATATATATGTTTACTAAGTTTAAGTTTGACACTGTCAACATGGTACTTCCAGGTAAGTTTATCATCAATCTCGACCCCTAAGAATTTTGTACAATTTACTTGATGTAAAGATACATTATTTAATTTTACCAAATAGCTTATATCAATTGCTGTATTTTTTGTGATAAAGTTGAGCATTTGAGATTTGGCAGTATTTAGAAGCAGGCTATTTAGTGAACACCACTCAGAAATTTGATCAGTTACTTCCTGAGCATTTTTAATTACTTCAGACATAAGGCATAGTACTCGCAGATACCAAGATGTTGGTGTCATCCGCAAAAATAACAGTTAAGGAAGATTTAGAACAGAATTTCGGGAGATCATTTATAAAAACTAAAAATGGAAGAAGTCCTAGAACGGAACCTTGAGGTACCCCTATTGACACACTTTTTCTTTCAGAATTTGTTTCGTTCACACAGACCAGCTGACAACGATCAGCCAGGTAAGATCTTACCCAATTCAATGCTGAGCCACGTACACCATATAACTGCAATTTGTGTAGTAGTATGTCATGGTCAATGAGGTCGAATGCTTTACTAAAATCGAAAAATAATCCAAAAGTGTAATGTTTGTTATCCAAAATGTCCAGCACATGTTTAATGAGTTGATCAATTGCTCCAACTGTAGATTTATTTTTTCTATAAGCATTCTGATTGGAAGACAATAATCTGGAGGATTCTGAGTAATTATATAATCTTTGGAAAAAATAGTATTCTATAATCTTAGAAAACTGACTAAGTAGAGATATAGGCCTGTAAGATGCACAATCAGAGCGAAAACCCTTATTTTTGTAAATTGGTACAATTTTAGACATTTTTAGGATATCGGGAAAACTCCCCCCAGTGAAAGTGGCGTTCACTATATCCATTAGAGACTCAGAGATCAAATTAGCAGCCATTTTGATGACATTGCCAGGAATTTCATCAATACCCGATGATTGTTTCTTGCAGACTTTTTTATAACTTCCTCAATTTCGATTTTAGTAACAGGGTATAAATAAATACTTTGTAGAGCGGGTGATATATAATTAATATTTTTAGTATCAGGTTTGGATATACTACTATTGACTGTTGAGAAGTAATCACCAAAAAGGTTGCTAATATCATAATTATTAGAAAGAATGTCCCCATCATCAACACTTTGAAGAAAAGGTATGGCATTGCCAGTGTAACCATTCTGTGCTTCCTTGATTATTTTCCAGGATTCTTTCACTTTATTGTTAGCTGAAGAGATTCTGTCATCATTGTAAGTTTTTTTGGTATTTTTTAATTTGGCCTGATAAGTTTTCTTAAGGTCATGATATTCCTTCTGATATAAACCATTTTTATATACTTTGTTTAACTCTGATACCTCAGTTAGCCTTCTGCTCAATTCTCTCAACTCATTACTGATCCACCTGGGGACCTCGGATTTTTTGTTCATAATTAACTTTTTTGGAAATGCAATGTTGAAATAATAAGAAATTGTATTATAAAAATACTCAAACTTAGAATTAGCACCATCTATGACATACAATGGCGACCAATCGGTCTCCGATAGAAAGCCAGAAAATAACTCAATATTATTGTCACTATAACATCTCGTGTGTTTTTTAAGGTTTTGGTCCAACTGATCATGGCAGAAAGTTGCCAGCTGGAAAGTGTGATCGGAAATAGAGGAATGATTAATATAAAATGAAAAAGGATCAGAAGTTGACAAAATGTTATCATACACGTTGCCGATTCCCCCCATATGCGAGTAGGCTCACTAATATTGTGTTGCTGAAGCATATTTATAAAGTCTATTTTATTATTGCTTAACCTTAACATATCAATGTTGAAGACACCGCAAACAATTATTTCCATGTTCTTGTACTTACTATATAGAGCCTCAATTGTTCGATAAAATGAATAAAAAAAAGTATCAGTATTACCAAGAGGTGATCTATATACAGATAAAATTATTATAGTTTTACTCTTACAATTGAATGCCAATGCGCATACCTCAATGTCTATCTCGATGCTGGAGTCAATAGGAATTCTATTAACTTTCAAGAATTTTTTACTCCTCCTCTGATATGCTTCTCCCGACAAAAGTATGAAATTAAGTTATAGCCGGTTAGTTGATAACATAAACATTCTTGTGATTTTAGCCAGCTCTCACTTATACATAGAATATCAGGAGAGTGTTGATCAAGAATCAACTCTAAATCAAGTAATTTGTTAAAACAGCCTTGTACATTGAAGTGCATAACACACAATTCAGTACTGGTAGATTCGAGACTTACATTATTCGCTGGATACATTTGTTCATTGATATTGATTATGGAATTATGACTACCACCTATATTATCTAATGATTTCCTATGTCTAAAAAAGAATTAGTTCGATTTTCTTCTTCACTAGGTCGATTTTCTTCGTCACTGAGTCAATTTTCTCCTTGACTGCCTTCCAGAACATTCCTAATACCAAATTTCTGATAATAAAGATCAAAGTTAAATCTTCTAAAACCGACTCCTTTAGGCCAGAAAGTAGAGTTGTAACTTCATATCACCAGCTGCCAAGAAATTCGAGTACCTGCTACCTTCCGGAATTCTTAATTTTTCAACTATGAATTCACCTTTAGTTCCAGTCTCCTTTTCCAGAAATTCAACAATGTCATCCTCAATAACCTCTTGGGTGACTCTATTCAGAAACATCCAAACTTTAGAACTACCACTTTTAAATTTAAGGTTTTCTGAATCAGCCTGACCTACAATTCGTTTTCTATTTTTATTTTTTCTTTGAACCTTTTGCCATTTTTCATTAGTCTGGTTATTAGAATGGTCTACTGGAGATAAGTGAGGTTGACCAATTGAGGCTTTGGGCCTGAAGTCAACCAAATTGATAAGATCATCACACTTTTTTAGGGTTTGAATTTTCATGATTTCATATGATACATCATCCGCATTGATGCCTGGATCACCCTGTATCCCAGAAATACCATCATGTCGATTCAAATCATGCTGAATAAAATGAGTGTTTTTGTCCCCTTTTTTGTTCACAGGACTATCAACATATTCGGTCGAGGTCTTTTTTGTAGAAGATTGGTTTTTTGCTCCACCAGCTTTATAATTTTTTGCATTACTCTGTGAAAACTCATCGTTTTGATTAACAGTTCTGGATAATTTATCCTCTAATGAAAGTATTTTGTTGTTCAATAATGAGATAATACTCCCCTTGTCTTTGATAATAGTTTCTTTGTCTGTTACCAGTTGCTTCAGTAATTGGTTTTTTTCTCTTAGGTATGCTTCTTCAGTAGCAACTATATCACTGAGTTCATATTGATTTATTTGATTAATAGATGCGTCACAGCATGATTTAATTCTTTTTGCACAATTATTGTGAAACGAACTACCGCACTTAACACAGGATGGTCCAGTCAAAACATTATTTTTACAATATTTGCACGATTTTTCAAGCTTATCCGACCTTGCACATCCACTTGGGGCCATCTCGTTTCTCCTCATATACAGAGTGGCCACTTTTTTAATGGGATTGTATTGGTAACTTTTCAACCATAAGAGTTAGACGGTCGGTCAGATGGAGAAAAAGTTGCATTCATAGAAGCATTGTCAAGTAGTTGAAACAAATCGAGATTATCAGGGCCGGTTACTGAGATATCATAAGAAAAGTAAATTCTGTCATTTTGATTTTTCTTTTTTTCCCACTTTATTTGGAATATTATCAAAAAATGTCACGGGAGTTTTTTATTCGACAGTAAATTATCCTCAATTTGACATAATCAGATTTTGTATCCAACGTTTCGTACGCTCTGGGCCACCCTCAACCTCATTTTTTTCAATACGGACCTGCATATTTTATGACACTTTTCGGAATAACTTTTAACGCTGAATTCAACGATATATCATACAATGTCATTCAAAGTTGATTTTCAGGTGATTTTGACCCTTATCCAAATTTCTTTGGGTCGGATCTGTATTACATTTAGGTACCTTTAGTTTAATTAACAACATGCAATACATTTCGATAAGAAAATCAACTTACTCATCTTCAACTGAATGGAACGTAACAGAATCAAAGCAAGAAACAAGTAATAATTATTTACAAATTTCAAGAGGTGAAAAACCTAATTCATAATTATTAAACGAAACTATCATTTAATGAAAGAAAAATCAAATGATTATTCGAAAATGAATGATGAACATTAATGAAGTAAGTGTTCGAAATGTCCACCATTTTGTAAAATGCACTTTGCGGTTCTGGAACCCATACTTCTTATACATTTGCTTATTTCGTCTCCTTGAATACCTTCCAATACATTCTCAATCTTCTCGCGAGGAATCATTATTGTTGGATTTGTCATTTGTTCCGTTGAAACAAATTACAGAATCAAACTTTATTTTGAGATCATTACGATATAATTTTTGCAAGGCTTGGTATTAAATTTAAAATCATTGTATTCGCGTCTCTTGACTATTTTATTAACAGCAGTTTTTGATAAATTGCATTCACTGGCCACAGTTCTCGATTTTTTTTCTGGGTTCAATTGAATTTGGGTCAGAACATTGATATCGTTGATAGACTTTTTTTCTTACATACACACAACTCTAGGTTTATTGAATGTATTATTTTCAAGTAGTAGGCCGTGGATAAAAAAAAACATAACAAGAAATGTCATATTATTTGTCACTTCGTTTATTATTGTGTCACAAGAACTTGTCATTAAATACTTTTCTGAGTAATTTCAATATAACTTATTCGATATGGTAAGAAACACAAATGAAGACAAGAGAGATATGTACGAAGTGTACATAAAACTAGATAGAAATTCGTTCAAAGCACAACAAAGGTATGGTGAATAATATCCTGAAAGAACAACACCAAATATTAAAATGTTTCGACGTTTATCTACAACGTTACTTGCACATAATTCATTCATCAAACCTAGAGGTCCTTATGTACGACGAAACGAGCCTATCAATGACATCAATGTTCTGGCCCAAATTCGAATGAATCCAGGAATAGGATCGAGAACTATGGCCAGTGAATGCAATTTATCAAAAAGTTCTGTTAATAAAATACTCAAGAGACACGGATACCATGACTATAAATACCAAGCCGTGCAAAAACTATATCGCAATGATCCTAGGAGAAGGTTGCAATTCTGTAATTGGGGTCAAGGTGCGGAATAACAGCAATGTTGCGCACAATATCATTTGGGGAGACGAAACGACATTCACAAATTCTGGCATGTTCAATCGAAGGAACAAATATTTTTATGCCACTGAAAATCCTCACTAAATTCATGAAGTTAGACATCAATATCGTTTTTCTTCGAACATATGGTGCGGTTTGTTGAATACTAGATTACTGGGACCCTATTTTATTGACGGCAACCTTACCGGAGCAAAATATGTAGAAATTGTAGAAGAAATGTTGGATGATCTTCCTATACGGTATCGGCGTGATAGGCCATGGTTCCAACAAGACGTAAGTGGTCCACACAACTCAAGAATAGTCACAGACTATCTAAATCGAACTTTTCCCGATTCATGGATTGGAACAAGAGGTCCAGTAGCATGGCCTGCCAGATCTCCGGATTTGAATCCGCTGGATTTTTATTTGTGGGGATATCTCAAAAATAAAATTCATGATACTACAAACCCGACAATAGAGATTCTTCGCGAGAAGATTGAGAATGTATTGGAAGGTATTCAAAGAGACGAAATAAGCTAATTTATAAGACGTATGGGTTCCAGAACCGCAAAGTGCATTTTACAAAATGGTGGACATTTCGAACACTTACTTCATTAATGTTCATCAATTACTTTCGAATGATCATTTGATTTTTCTTTCATTAAATGATAGTTTTGTTTAATTATTATGAATTAGGTTTTTCACCTCTTGAAATTTGTAAATAATTATTACTTGTTTCTTGCTTTGATTCTGTTACTTTCCATTCAGTTGAAGATGAGTCAGTTGATTTTCTTATCGAAATATATTGCATGTTGTTAATTAAACTAAAGGTACCTAAATGTAATACAGATCCGACCCAAAGAAATTTGGATAAGGGTCAAAATCACCTGGAAATCAACTTTGAATGACATTGTATGATATATCGTTGAATTCATCGTTAAAAGTTATTTCGAAAAGTGTCATAAAATATGCAGGTCCGTATTGAAAAAAATGAGGTTGAGGGTGGCCCAGAGCGTACGAAACGTTGGATACGAAATCTGATTATGTCAAATTGGGGATAATTTAGTGTCGAATGAAAAACTATCGTGACATTTTTTGATAATATTCGAAATGAAGTGAGAAAAAAAGAAAAATCAAAATGACAGAATTTACTCTTCTTATGATATCTCAATAACCGGCCCTGATAATCTTGATTTGTTTGATCTGCTCGACAATGCTTCTATGAATGCAACTTTTTCTCCATTTGACCGACCTCCTAACTCTTATGGTTTAAAAGTTACCAATACAATCCCATTAAAAAAGTGGCCACTCTGTATACATACATATACATACATATAATATTTTTGTTCGAAAATACTTTTGTAATATCTTTGTTTCTCAACCTATTTCCACAACTGATGAACTACTTCCAATAGAAAGCTCTTAATTTTTAATATAAATACTGTACATAGGAAGTTTCATTACAGTGTCACAGTATTATTTCGTGTTGATCACCAGAAAGTAAGAATAAAGTGAAAATAATTTCAACAGTTCTTAGAAAACTTGATGCCAGGCAATAGACACGAGAGCCCGATGGGCTTGAGTGGCTATTGCCAAATGGCAACAAGTTTGAGAAATAATCTGGAGAATCAGTTTCTACTATATTGAACTCTCGTGTGGTATTCTATAGATAATTTCATTCATCTGTCAAAACTGACATTCCAATAATAAACTGACATGTTTTAATTGTTAATTTTAACCAATCAGAACATCATTACGCGATAATCATACACTAGTGCACGATTATCAGGTATGCCCCAAAAGTATCGATTTACTTGAGAAAAAAAAGTCAATGACCTAATAACGTACAGAGTGTATCATATTAATTTTCAAATAATAGAATAATAACAGAAACAGTTTATATATTTCTATTTTTCAAATAAGCTCCACAAATTTATAGGTATTTATATCTAGTTATCAAAATTGTTACAATTGAATACAATGATATACTTATACTCACTTACGAAGGTATCAAAAATTCAAATTTTTGAATCAGGTAATTTTCTCATGATATACAATTCGTGCAATGGAAATAAATCTATAATTTTTGACAAATTTGCACTCATGCATTTCTAACTGAAAAAGGCACTCGTACACTACGTGCACTCGTGCTCTTTTAACCAAAAATCAGGCAAATTTCCCAAATATTATCGATAATACAACATCAATTCAAAGCAGCCAGAGATGCGAAAATGCCAAGAGAAAACAACTACAAACAGATCCAGACAAAAGAAAGGAAAGTGCAGTTTTTCTGAAGTACGATGAATTCCAAAATATGGTTCGTGGTTGTGACTAAAACTCCCTAGATGGTTTGCAGAAGAAGGTATTTTTTGTTTTTGATTTTCAATCAGCTTGGCGTGGTGGCGAAGACCACGAGTGCTCAATTTCGTACTTTGAAGAAGGAGAAAATAACATAGGTGAAGAAACAGGAAGGATTATTTACGATCCTGTGTTTAGTAAGACGACGCAAGAAGGCGGGAAACCATGCGATTCATTGAAATGGCTAATGAACAATAAAATCAATCGTGATGTGTGTCCAATTCGACTTACAAAAAATTCCTAGTAAAGCAGTTTGGAATAAAAACAAAAAGACTTTTTCTCACTGTAAATCCCGCATGGAAGTTGAATAGAAAATGGTATGAAGATATTCCTGCTGGACGAAATATAGTTAACAAATGGACTGTTCTACAAGCCGAAGCTTCTGGTTTGAATACAGATAATATCAAGGTTACTAACTATTCGTTACGAACTACGGCCGTCTCCAATCTCTCAAAAAAGGGGATGGGCGAGCAGCAACTTATAAAAATCACGGGGCATTCAAATTCAAAATCAATGATGCCATATTTTCAAATGGATGAAGATCACCATGAAGAAATAGTCAAAAAAATGCGTGGCAACGACGTACCATCCTATTCAGCCGTTACTGCACCGATAGCTGCATTGTCTAACCAGAATACGTATAATAATTGTGTATTTCACTGCAGTTCCTGCAACTTTTGATTTAGTTTAACTTTGAATAAATAGTTTCATCATATCTTTACGTATACTTTCATAATATATAGATGAAAAATATTAAAACAAACGTATTTCTGCGTCTTTTCCTTCTCTCCAGTTAACGAGATGGTTATTGATGACAAGCTAACAATTTATAAATTAATAACGTCAGTTTGACAAGTTGACAGTTTATTCGGGAAATATTCCCCCGAATTACACTCGTGCATCAAAATAACCGGCTAATTTCGCATTCCAGCGTGTTGTCTTTGAAAACTTGCATTCGGTCATTTTCATATTTTGGAGAAAGAGCCATCCACCTCCGTTTTCGAGCTCTTTCTCCAAAAATGAAAATGAACTCATGCAATTTTTTGACAACACGCTGTCATGCAAAATTATCGGTGATTTTGTTGTACTTATGCAATTACTTTCGATAATTTCCTTTGCACTCGTTAGATAACTATTGATAATTTGTTTATGTTACAATCATAAACACATTTACTCACAAAATGATACGATGTACCAAACCTTTTTTGATTCATTTTCAACTTTTAAAATAAAAATATACGTTGTCAGATAATGAAAACAAAATACGTCAAAGAATTACCGCGGCAATTTCATAGGTAGAAAATTATCAGTTGTTATATCACAAGAGAATGAGAGAAAATTGAAAATAATTCAACAGATTTTCGAAAACTTGTTGCCAGACAATAGACACGACGGGCTCGAGTGGCTATTGCCAAATGGCAACAAGTTTGAGAAAGAACTCTGGAGAATTATTTTCTACTTTATCGAACTCACGTGTGGTATTCTATGTATTATTTTTTTATGTTACGATCATAAACACATTGATACAATGTACTGAACTGGTTTTGATTCAGTTCTTACTTTCCATGCGAACTGATGACAGACGTCAAATTAGAAATATACGTTGGCAATAAAACAAAATTATTATTTCGCGGCAATTTTCAAGTAGAATTATCCCACTATAATAATCTTTTGATTGGCCAAAACGTACATGAATGATTTGAATTGAAAGTTGCCATTGGTTTCTAGAAATGTCAAAAAATAATCACTATAATATTGTTCTGATTGGGCAAAACGTACATGAATCAGTCGAAATGAAAGTTTCTATTGGTTTCTAGAAATGTCAAGAAATAATCAGAATTATTTCCAAATTTGCATGAAATTCAGTGAGAATAAAAACTTTTCAACAAAAAATTAAACCGACGAAATACGGAACGGAAAAGGTAAAAATAAAATAAACCTTCTTAGTCTCAATAACTGAGCTCCTAAACTAATGTAAGTAATTTATTTAGAGTCGGCGCCAAAAAAACAAGTAAATGAATTAGGTAAGGCGTAAAATGATGGCATCGAGTTGCGTGATGACATTCTGATAATTTTTTTGATGTAATTTAATGATCTTCATTGATTGTTCGTTTGGCACCGACTCATAATTAGTTACTTACATCAGTTCAGGAGCTTAGTTATCGAGACTGAGGAGGTTTATTTTATTTTTTAATTTTCAGTTCCGTATTTCGTCGGTTTAATTTTTTGTTAAAAAGTATTTATTTTGCAATTTTTTGTGGCTGAAATCTACTAAGTACTACCTACTTGTTTTCTGATTATTTCAAAAATACTTACTTAGCCACCTCACTTCAACTATTACCAGTTGAATAAATAATATGATTATCTACTTTTACTATTTATTGTAATATAAATTATTTTTGTATATAATATAATGTTAGTGGCAGATGTAGGAGATCAAAAATAATGAGAGTAGCAATCTGTCATTGTCAACTACATATGTGTGCCAATGTTCACAAGTGAAAAATTGATTATCCCCTATTTTTCTACCCGTGAGGGTGGATAATTCCATTCGGAATATCAATTAGAAAAAGAATCATCCGAATTGAAGAACTCAGTACAAAGTTATGCCTGATAGAATCGGTTAACGGACCAGAATTTAGAGGGTGAGTGATAAATATTCTTCATTTTGCTACCCTCAGAGGAGGCTTCCATCCTCTATATTCAAATGGGACCAATTCCAAAGTACACCCTATTTACTGAAAAAAGAATCGAACGCCTTAGTAGAAAGTTATGCGTGATCATACATAGAAAAAAATATACGCGTCGACTAGAGAACCTCCTTCTTTTTGGTTTCGTTGGTTAGAAACATCACTCATTGACACCCCTGCATTATCAAGGAGAAGGGAGATAATTACCAAGTGAGACTAACTTAGTGACCCCTGAGATATCACACCAATATACAAGCCAGCCAGATCAAGGTGGCCTTCAAAGATCTAACTATGAAACTTTATATTTCATAAAATTTCTTTAAAATAATATTTTTAAAATTTTCTAATACAAAGAACAAAATATCGCACCATTTTTTTTTCTTAGAATGTAAAGCACAGTCAGAAATTGTTGTATATAACCATTATTTTTTCAATAAATTCTTATTTTTGTTTACCTGAGCAGTTCATTTCCCTTCGACACACATATCTTATCAGTCTTTTCATTCCTAGAATAGGATATTATAGAACAGCAAATCCGTGACAACAGTTTATTGAAAAATTTATTGATTTGTCTATTTCATTGTATTGCTGATTAATGATACAGTAGACAGATGCAAACCACACGATCTCGAATTACAGGGTGATTCAAAAGTATTTTGACAAACTTCAAGGAGATGATTCCTCAGAATATTCGAATATGAATTGTCCGAATAAATATATGCCCGGAAACGCTTCGTTTCCAGAATTCAGGGTGTTGGAGTTTTATTTTTTCGTTTTTTTTTCAAACCCTTCCGAAAAACTGACCTCAATTGAACGAACATTGGTATTGACAGGTTTTTTGAGTTGTCGAATTCGAACCTGATGTTATTATTGCTTATACTTGAAGGTGGCGCCACCTACACGTCTTTCTCTTTTTTGAAGATTCATAACTTTTTTGAGCATACTTCTAGTATATTTTTCAGTTGAAACTCCATTCCTCTATCATATCTACGTAAAAATGCTGCTCATGTTACAAGTCGCTATAAGCAACCGTTTTCCAGATATTTGGATTTGAAAATTGCAAGTCGATTATTTGATAATCGATCGGAACGGAAGGAAGAAAGGACTCATCAAGTAATTATCAAATATTGCCGCCCATACATTTACAGAAAATTGATACTGATAATGTCTTTCACTTACTGCGTGCGGATTTTCAGGAGCCCAAACATGGTTATTATGAAAGTTTGTGATAGCATTTCGGGAGAAGTTTGCCTCGTCCGTGAAGAGTACACATCTTAAAAATTGGGGATTTCCAGCCGATTTTCTCAAAAACCACTGACAGATAGTAATGCGTTGGAGAAAGTCTCGTGGCCAAAGAGCTGGTACCCTTTGAATATGGTATTTATAAAATTATTGATCGTGGATAATTCTCCAAACTGTGAACTGAGTAGAATTGAGAGCTTCAGCAAATATTCTTGTCCTTGTTTCTGGATTCTCCTCAAGAGCGTTTGAAACAGCTTCTTTCAATTCTGGGGTTCGGACTGCTCGTGGTCCTCCAAAAATATCAGTCGCCCTCTTGAAGCTACCTGTTTCTGCTAAACGACGGTGGAGACTGGTAAACGTTGGAGCTGAAGGCAGTACTCGATTAGGAAATCGCTCCTGGTAAATACGTCTTCCTTCGGGCGCATTGCCATCTGCAAGGCCATAAACGAAATACACATATCGGCTCAATGACCATTATTGTTTATACAATCCATTTTTTCAAAATTAGTTTTTTGAAACTCACAGAAACTCCAACAAAACTACAAAACGATCAACTGTCACATAATATGTAATTATTATTACTACTTACTCAAACGTCAAATTCATTCCCTAGGCATTCTTGTGAGAAATGCAAAATAATGGTAATAACTTCAACACGCATCGATTAGCAAATAATCGACTTGAAATTTTCAAGTCCAAATATCAAGAAAGCGGTTGCTTATAGCGACTTGTAACAAAGTTAACATTTTTACGTACATATGATAGAAAAATTGATTTTTATACTGAAAAATGTGCTAGAAGTACGCTCAAAAAAGTTATGACTTTTCCAAATAGAAAAAGACGTGTAGGTAGAGCTCCCTACGAGGAAGAGCAATAATAACATCAGGCTCGAATTTGACACCTCAAAAAACTTCTCAATACCGATTTTCGTTCAATGGAGGTGAGTATTTCAAAAGTTATTCAAATTAAAACAAGAATAAAAATAAAATTTCAACACCCTGTATCTTGGAAGCGAAGCATTTCCGGATATATACTTATTTTTAAAAATTCATATTAGAATATTGTGAGAAATCACCTCCTGAAGTTTGTCAAAGTACTTTTGAATCACCCTGTATATCTCCTCAACCAATATCAATCGTTTGTGATCCGTTATCATGCCTTGGTCGATTGATTGCCAATGATGATAGAAAGAGTTAGTATAGGTCCCAAAATTCAACAATATTGAATTCATCAAAGACAATTCGTTAATAAAAAAAATGTTTTTAGTAACAATGAAGAGTTGTTGAAACCACTATCAAAGTCTATGTCGAAGACATCCCCAAGTCATTTCGAGCATATCAATATTTTTCCGTAGGACATCACTCAGCTGAACTTTATTTCTGTTATCTTCCATCTAAAGGGAAAGACATTTTATAACCGGAAGGGAAAGAAATGAACACCGGAACATGACTCAACTGTCCTTCACGATAGTCATGTCTCCCCTGTGATGTTGAGATGAAGCGAGAAGTCTGATTGTTTTTAATATTGCCACTTCATTTAAATTCTGATAGGGAGTATTCCAATGGAATTGGAAAAAACAAGATTGCTGAAGGCCTGTCAAGTGAAATGCTTTTGAAGATATCGCATACATTTCAACTTTTCTTTCATTTTATGTCTTGATTTGAAAATATGAGATTATTTTAATTGAAAATATATCAGAAAATAATGCTTCTCCTGAAAATAAGTTCAGAGTACAACCCAGGAAATTGAGATTGGAACTCATCAATACCAAATATACGTTCCCAGCTCATCTGAAAGTTGGAGAGAATCTACATTGCGTACAATTAACAAATGGATTTCAGAATTTAGATCTGTGTTGCTGCGATTGAAACCAGTATAGAAAAAATTCAGTGAAAACAAATATGTATCAAAATAGATCAATTCACTTATGATACGATGATTTATGATGATGCACTATCAAACACTGATAACAACGAACATACTGCAACAGATATTCAACAGAAACCACCGTTAACTTCTCCAATATTCATATATGGCGTCAAAAAAGAATAATCGACACATTATCCCAACAGAGGAGGAGAAAAAAACCTTCTATATCAATACCCTGCCAAATGACTCAGTGAAGATCACAACACACACAGTAGATACATACCGAAAGCTGATAAAATACTAGGAAATTCGAAAGAAGAAAGTACCATCCACCACACGTTTCAAATCAAAGTAGAACATGCCTACAGAGTGATGATGACACATATCCACCACTGTATGCCTGTTGCAAATATTGAAAAACAAATGGCGCGGCAAGCCAAAAAGATAGATTTCAAAATTCATTTATTGATCCTGAAATTGCTAACAATCAATCAATCAATATAAGGAAAAATATGTCAGAGAAAAATTCAACATTTACATTGGAAACAAAAATAGCATTTTTATTTTTGTATACCCTAGAACTTTTCAATAAAAATTAGGTGAAGGATTCAAATCTTCGAAAATGCTTTCTGATATTTCTATGTAGGTAACCCAAATAAAAAAATATAAAATCAGCATTCAAGGATCTAGACAGAATTATTACTCGTGTTTCAATCTTAATATTACTTAGAGAAATAATAACTATTATTTATATTTATACAGTTAACTTAGAAATCGAGAAATGTTAAAATTCAATGGTGTTCTGTTTGTCGGTGGATGAAAACCTCGATGAAAAGAGCATACAGGGTAAACAAACATTATTAACTCCGAGGAATGGTAATTCACAGCGAGTTTAGTTTTGTGTGCATTTTAGAGGAAATATTCTTGAATAAAAATTGTGGAGCTCATAAAGTTCTTTGAAAAGTCCTATAGTTTGCTGATATTGAAATGAAAAGAAAAGAAAATATTGAGATTTTCTTTCAATCTTCCAACAGCCGCCATTCTGAAATTACTGGACCGATTTGGTCCATCTTCCGAATTATTTGTCGAAATGATAGTAAGTATTTCTTTGCCGAATTTTGTTCCATGCGGGTGAAAAATGTGGACCTCACTTTTTTACAAATATCTCTTTCTTTCGTTATTCGTTTTGCGTTACTCTGAACGCACTGAAAGAACGACTTTTGGTGTCGTGGTGACCTCTCAATGTTGCACGAAATTTCGTGTCATTGAATTCCACTTCATCAGGTCTAAGCTTCACCCCACAAATTATAGGTGTCACTTCTATAATTTTGTGCATTTCACATTTTTATCCTTGCCGGTAGGTATTAGCACTCTGAGAGATTTGTTCGATTCAAAAAAGACCACAAGCCGTCCTGATGATTGGGAAACCACCAGGCGGATGGTGGCTTTTTGGAATCGAAACAAATCCCTCTTTCTTTCGTTATTTGTTTTGCGTTACTCTGAACGCACTAGAAGTACGACTTATGGTATCGTGGATTGGCCTATACTGACATCTGTTGGTGACCTATCAATGTTGCACGAAATTTCGTGTCATTGAATTCCACTTCATTAGGTCTAAGCTTCACCTCACAAATTATAGTGTCACTTTTTTTTTTGTGCATTTCATATATATATTTATTTATATATATATATATATATATATATATATATATATATAATATAGAAGGGTAGTCTTGACTGACTAGTTGAAGAAAAAAATCTACGAAACTATCTTGAGGATGCAGTCAAAATAACTGGGCTGGGTTGAAGAATACTCTTTGTTATATATGAAAATTATGTTTTAACGAGTTTTGAGGAGTTTCACTTTTCACAAACTTACCCTTATCAGTAATTTTGACTAGTCTGAGAAATCATTGGGATTCAGTATCGCAACATTGCTCTCTTGATTTTGAAAACTCCATACTAGAATTCATTTTTGATTCAAATGTTCTTGTTTTTAATGACATGTTTTAAAAACAAATTTTTGGCACATCAATGGGTTCAACCATATCTCCTATTCTGGTTAATTTCATTTAAGATGACTTGGTTACTGAATGCAAAAGTAAGATACATTTTTTTATACCCTTCATGAAACGATATGTGGATTACTTGATTTTTCCTGTTCCAATTAATAGAATTGAGGAAGCTCTCAATATTTTCAACGAGTATGATGAAAACCTACAATTCACTGTAGAACGAGAAGATGGTAATAACACTATTCCTTACCTCGACATGAGAATATGCAGAAATAGTAACAACTTGTTACAAACCAAATGGTATCGTAAACCTAGTTCAAGCAACAGGTTACTGAATTACCACTCCTACCACCCAACAAAGATGGAAATTAACCTGGTGATAGCAATGAAGAACAGGATTATCAAGTTGTCACACCCATGTTTTTCCATACAATGTTTAAATGAACTTAGAGATATCTTACTTGAAAATTCATACCCAAGGAAGATGGTAAATCAATTGTGTTTCAGTTCACCCTTGAAAACTTTAACCTCCAACATTGCAAACAGGAACCAGAATCAGAATGATCACTCTAGTAACGAAAATCTAAACATCCCTAATAATATTAATCAAGACAACAATGTGGTGAACCCCCCTGATAACTCTCCACGAATTTTTTTCTGCTCTTTACCATATATTGATAATTTAACTCCTAAACTCATTAATATCATCAAAAATGACAACCTTAAAGTTGCTCAACGTATCATACTAACTAATCAGAGAATTTCCACGAACACTAAAACTAAATTGAAAATTTTAGAACAATCAAACATAGTCTATAATATACCTTGTCAGTCTTGCAACAAATCATATATTGGACAGACCTCGAGGAATTTATCTGGTCGCATTACCTCTCACAAAAGTGATTGTAATAGGAACAAGTGCTCGTATGCTCTGGCTGAACATGTGATCAAGGACAAACACACTATGGACAACGAAAACGTTAAAATTCTATGCACTGAAAATAACTATCATAAAATAATTTTCAAAGGAATGTTCCTCATTAATGATGACTCTAACACCATGAACAAAAAAACTGATTTAAATAATCTGAGTATTATGTACAATTACATTATTAAATTGGAACAACATTACCTTCCTGGCCCACAAATGAATGTGGACTCTTAAATACAATGTGCTTATAGAAAAATTTCATCAACAATTTCCTGTGTATTTGTCTCTTTTTTCAAATGTTCCATAATTTTTGTAATATTCAAATTTTCCGCCACTGTGAAGTTGGCAATATATCCTAACAGGTTGATCCCTCCCCACTTCACATATTGACGGCTGTCATATGTCTAATGTATATCATTTCCTTTTCTTATGATCCATGCTCTTCTGGCATAACTCGACCATGTGCAGAACTTATTTCGACATCTCCATGACGTGAATTATTCTAGTTTTTAAATAAAAGTGGTCGTAAAGTTGTTTACTGATTTTTAAACAATGCATTGATTATTGATCTGCTCAATTGTGTTTGTTCCTGACTATGTACGCTTTCAACTTTATAATGTCATTCTCAAGTTAGTAAGTATTTCTTACATTTTATGGAGTACCATGTGACTCAAACTTGTTCTTTTTACATTTTTAGATGTCTTGAAAAAGGAAATAAACGTTTCCTAAAGCTCGACCATATAACAAAGAGTATTCTTTAACCCAGCCCATTTATCTTGACTGCATCCTCAAGATAGTTTCGTAGATTTTTTCATATCTATATACATATATATATATATATATATATATATATATATATATATATACTAAAAACAAAAAAATATATGAAAAAACGTCTTTCTCCTTCACAACTCAAATGTTGGGTGATTTCACTGAGAATAGATTTAATGAACAGAAAAAGCATATATATTTGCTACACATTCAACCAATGTATATCCAATAGAAGCTTCTGATGAGGAAGGGAGAGTACTCAACGACGTAGCACGGCAAAAGTTTCTGCCCATTGGGAGTTTCTCCCTCACAAAAGTCAAGAAAGGAATAAACAAACTCGAAATCCGATATGAGGCTTCAGGATATGAGTTCATTCCGAGCCATATATGGAAACAACTTCCTCGTTAAGATATTACTCTACTGACAGCTATATTCTGTCTCATTCCCCTTTCCCATAATATGGAAATTCAACGAAATTATCCTGATTTCCAAACCAGAAAAACATCATAATGAAATACATTATATCAACATATCAGCCTGCTTTTAACTAGAAGCCAAGTTTTTGAATGATTGCTGCTGCAGATAATTCATGCAGACCACGAATTCCGTACAGTACTACCAAAACATCAGTTTGGCTTTCGGAAATATCACTTAACCACTCAACAATTCGATCGAATAGTTTCGTTTCGATGAAAATAAATACTGCAACGCTGTGTTCCTAGATATCTCCCAAGCGTTCGACAGAGTTTGGCATAGAGGTTTGCTCTTTATACTGAAAATGCATTATTCAGTAACTAACTTTATTATTTCAGTGAAACCCAGTATGGTTTTGCAGCAATAAATCTGGAGTAAAACATGAGAAATCGGAATAAAAAACAATTGACCATGGTGTTTCCCGAGGTTCTGAACTAGGTACATTGCTCTTCATTATTTATATTAACGGCTTGTGTAATAACATGACACCAACAAAATGTGTCTGTGACTCTAATGTACTCATGTGAATCTCACACCAATCTACTACCTCAAATAATGAAAAACCATAAAAGTCTACTTGATTCACACTGAATAAGCTATAAATTAATGAGGATAAAACACAAAATATTATGATATCTTCAGTATCCAACGTGACGAAAATGTTAAATTTTTTTGAGATTTATTTTTGACGATCGACTAAGTTGGTAAGATAATATCGAATCTGTTACCCGTAAACTCTCCAGTATACCGTTCATACTCAGATAACAGAGGAATGGGGTGCGGTTTGACTACACTGAAAATGGCTTACTATCCAGTCGGTCATCTCTTATAAAATTTTAATCTGGAGTCACTCTACAAACTCTATAATTATTATAAAGTGTCAAAAAAGCCATAAGAATCATAGCACAAGCAGAGAATAGAGAACATTTACGCCCTCTTTTCATTCGGCTTCTGCCTTCTTTAAATATTCAAATCGTATTATCGAGATACACAGAAATGTTGGAAAGTAACATTCTGATAATCACAAGTACAGCATAAAATCTATTGAATCATTCCGGACATAGATTATCAGTAACACATAAAAACTCGCTGAATCAAAATCTATTTACCTGCCTTCATATTTCAGTTAGATTTTTTAAATTTATAACTTTTGAAATCAAAATTAAAATACTGCTTCTCCAATACCGTTTTCAAACATTTTTATTATATTTTATGTTTCATTGTTTAGAATTATTATTTTATATTTCTATTTTTAATTTTATTTCGATGTCTATTTCATTTCATATGGATAATCCACACGATTTCATGACTGTTTCATGTCTATTTCATTACCATAGTGGATGATCGTAGTTTAATTGTCATATTATTACCTCGAAGCTTGTAACTTGCCATAAATGTACCTTTGTTATAAATGGTCGAATAAATTACTCTACTCCACTCAACTATATTTCCCATTCCTCAAATCCTACTAGTCAAATAGAAAAATCAACTCGGCAGAGTAGTATTCTCGGGCCGCTGCTCCCTCTACTATATACAGCCGACATACTTGAAACCAATAACACTACAAACGCTTCATTTGCTGAAGACGTAGCAATACTTGCTGAGAACTAATATTCTGCAGGTGTTCCCCAAAATCTGCAACACCACCTGCCATATTCAATAACTGGTTCACACGATAACGAACAAAATTGAATCAAATAAAGTCCTTCCAAATAACGTTTACCATGCATTAAATATATAACCAGCAGTAAAACTGGAAAGCGTACGATTACCTATAACAACAGAAGCCAAACACATTGGCCTCCATCTTGACCAACTTTTCACTTGGAAAAAACATATACAAACTGAAAGAACACAACTTGATTCAATGTTTCGGTAAATGTACTGGCTCCTAGGTCGACGAACAGAACTTTCCCTCCACAACAAAATCCTATATATAATTATGCACCTATTTAATTTTATGGACTTAATCTGAAGGATTGTGCAAAAATAACATCAGTTGAAGGTTATGCAATGATTTTAGTCTGAAGTACTGAGTTCGATAGTTTATGCACTACGTTACGTAAGTACCCAGACACTTCACAATGATTTGAGGGTTCGTTTCGGCAAGGATGGAATCCATCGAGCCATTGCGTCACGCAATAAATGTACCAAATATCAAGACAACAAGTTAGTAGAGGAGCTTCTCAAAAATTCACCCCCCCCCCCCTCAAGGAAACTGGCCACTAAATCTGCTTCAAAATTAATGTTATGTGAAATGACGTGATATATCATTAGATGTTTCCCTTTCACCCGCACAACTTGCAAAACATCCATTCAATACTCTGATGTAGATTGTAAATAAAGCAAAGTATCAACATCAAAAAAACAGAACTGTTAGGAAGGGTTCAGAAGTTTTGAAGATTTTTTCCCATCAATGTTTCGAGTTGTATAGGAAAAAGTAGTTCTTTCTTCATCATATGTCTCTACTCTCTTTCACAAATAGAAATATTTCAGAGGAACATTTCAAAATCATATTCAGTTGAAAAAAAAAAAACATTGTCTGGAAATATTGGATAATTTGACATCTTCATCCAAAGTGATGACAATATCATAACTTGATCGAATAGATGGAGCAGAGTTAAGTTCATGAGCTCCATTATGAATTTATCCTGAGAGGCTCCAAACTCCTGAACTTTAACGACTAAAGCTTCGATATTTTAGTAGGGTGTTAGAGCAGATTGCAACTTGGCTCGTTCATCCCCTGATTTTGTCGTCGACTCTAGCGGGAATTCGCACATCTTTCACTTTTAATCGGAAATGGGGTTTGTTGTGGCTTCAGTGTTATTGGAGAACACAAAGTTGGGGGTGAATGAGGATGGTAAAATCAACGAATTTTTGCAGGATTCATCACCATATTCCTCGATACAGTGTAATCCATATCTATACACAGTGATATCCTGAAAAGACTGGCAGAAAATGAAGTTCAGGAAGGAGTTTTCGAAATTCTAACAGAGGTGAATTTTATTCCATGAAATCTCGACATGATTCGTGTATTTATCGAGATATCAACTTGATTTTCCATGGTATATGAAATGTATGTTCCTGAACCAATTTGTGTTTTTTCATATTTCAGTTGACAGAAAGGGTTGGATCTTTTTCCACAGGGAGTCACTACGATTTATCTTCGAATGAAGGTGAGCTTGTTTCATGATATCAGATATATGGGTCGAAAAACATGCTGATATATTTGAGATTTTTGTGAGTTCTAAACTGTTTATTTTGTACAATGTCATGAGTTTGGTAATGGTAAGTACCCATGATGAGAGAATCGCGCGTTTTTATCGATAGAATCAGAGTAGAAGGGATTGTTCGAAGAAATTTATTTTGCTTGTTTTCTTAAAGTTGACACGTAACACGTACAATCCGGCTGGATCGTTATCGACCTCTTGGACTTGATATATGTGTTTTTAGGAAACGTCCTCTTACCACAGCGGGCTTTTGGACGAAATCAAAAATTTAGAGTATTGACCAAATACCGGATGGTGTTGTTATTTTGAGATTGGGATACAACACCCAAAATATGTAAACCATAATTAATTTTCTGGTACTGAACAGTATTAAAAAACTGAACAGGAAAAACATATTAAACACAGAAAGTGAACTAGTAGTATTACTTAAAGTATATTGAACATAATGAGAGTATTTTAAAAGTATTGAGGGTATTGAAATGTGATGGAAATTTTGGAAACGTAATGAAGACATAGGAAATGTATCAAACTGAACTGAAATATGATGATAATGAAAACATTGAATTTGATGGAACCATATTCAAAGTAAATGAAAGTAAAAAAAACATTACGAAGGTGATTACATTCTAATGACAGAACTGAATGTAAAGCAATGGCGACTTTGAGATCATCAAATATGGACAAACCACTCCGCCAAATGAATCAGTATTCTCAGGAAGTCTATCTATATGTTACATAAAAATTTAAAATGAGGTTGTATATTTCTTGGAATAAATTGAGCTATGAACTTCAGTAGTAATAGTTACTGGTATCATAACAATGAAAGGGATATGAGAAAAAAAATATCCATATTACTTGCATGGAGCTTAGGAAATCAAATCTCGACTCTCATCAGAATATAATGACTCATCAGATTAGGTACGCATAAGAAATATTCGATCAGATCATGATGTAAAAACTTTTCCAGTATCTTGTCTGGGTATAACTTTCAAATGGATAAGTTTTCAAAATTCTGCATGAGAATGTTGTACAGAATATCAATTTTATTGATGTGAGAAGAAAAAATAAATGACTTGTCTTATCGATGTTTCACTCGTATAACACAATAACCCGTTGACGAGGAAGAATTCAAAGAATATTTTCCTGTGATCCTCACATTGAAATCAATCTGTTGACTTATTCTCGAATTTTCTTCCAAAAATTGCACGAGTAACCCCTTCACCACACTAACCCACTTCACACCTAAGTGATTATCATCAGTAGGTGAACTACACTTAATAAATGTTTACTGCAATATTTGGGTAACTTTTTTTTGGAGGGGGTAAACACCCGCTGAAATCCCTCTGTCATCTCCCTAGCACCCTGGGATTGTCGCAAGACATACTTCACGTATGTTGGGTTGTCCATTTCTCATGTTAATCCTCCATTCTGGGCCGCTCTTTCCTCCATCTCTTTTCTTTCCTTTATTGCCTCAATGATGGCGTGTATGTGATTCCATTTCTCCTCTGTTCCTATCATCCCTGTCATGGTATCTGAGTGATCGCTTCGCCAATCGCCTCCGTCGACTCTATCGGGATTGTTCCTATCTGGGGCAGTGAAAGAGAGTGTGTTTGGGTGAGTCTTCCCTTTCACAGTATCGGCAATCTCAGTTGTTTGTTTTTTAATTCTGTGAGCGTTACTTCCGGAGGATCCACGTACTGTCAGTGCTTGTGTCAGGAAGTATTCTACCCTCCTGTGCCCGCATGTAATCCATATCCTAAGGTCTGGTATTCGCTTTTCAGTCCACTGCCCCGTCAGTTCGTTCTTCTGCCATGCCACTTGCCATCTGTCCAGTGTTTCCTGTCTAGCCCTTTCCTTATTGTGTTCGAGATGTCCACCGCCTTTCCTGTATCTGGCGTACCCTTCCCCTACGAGCTTGTCTATTGGCGAATTCCCAGTAAGCACTTGGATGGCTTTTGTGGATACTGTTTGGAAGGCGATCGCTACTCTCAGTAGCATCCGTCGCTGTACCGATTCCAACCTTTCTCGATGGGTTCCTACTCTCATCCCAGCGTGCCATACCGGTGCCCCATGTGGCAGTACGGACTGAACGACGCCGTTCAGCATCTCTCTCTCTTAGCACATCCTGGACCGCCTATATTCGGCATCACCCTTGACAGTACTGTCGCGCTCTTCTCCGCCTTCTTTGAAGCATTTTTTGATATGCTTCCCCAAGCTCAGTCGTTCATTCAGGACCAGTCCCAGATATCGCCCTGCTTTATTGTGTCTCACTATGTCGCCCCCTATGTTGCGGTACCTGGTATTTCTAATTGGGTTATTTTATTGTTTTATGTAGATTGAGGTGAACAAGGTGGAAAACGTGGGCCATTTATCATCATGCAGTACATTTTTCTCATGGTTTCTGTGGATTAATTTACTCCCAAGGCAATCTAATTTTCTAACGTCGTTGAGCGGTTCGATCAATTTCAGATTATTGATATTAATTTCGTGTCCAGATTCGATCATATGGTCCGCTTCACTCAATTCATTCTTCTTTGATAGGTAGCATTGGCCACATGTTTGTGGAACCTTTTTGAATTCAAACGTTTCATCTGACCGTAATAGAATCTGACACAATTTGGCCATGTGATTTTATAAATTCCCGACTCATCAAGCATGTCAGTTTTGTCCTTCGGGTTTCCAATGATGTTTGGGAATCATTTCTATTTACTATAAATTGATCTAAGCCCTCAAAGTCGATGTTTTCAAAAAAATTAAATGGCTTCGGTATGTGGATGATGTGTTTTGTATTTGCTACACGAGAAGTCACAACATAGACATTTTCCTAACCTCCGAAAACTCAGTGTTCAAACGAATCAACTCCACGGTAGAAATGAAAGTTGCGGGACGATTACCTTTTCTTGACACTGTGGACTCTCTTAGGAGCGTTTGGAAATATACATCTACAGCAAGCCCACCAACAGTAACAGGTTCAACCTAGCCGATTGAAAAATGACCACAATCAATACAAAACGGCTTGTTTTGATTTTCTGATACACAGGGCAGTGAACTTTCCACACATAGAATGCTGATTGTGTTCAAAATGAAACAGCAATAATCTATGGATATACACCAAACATTATTGATAATCTCTTGAGAAACAAGCGTTCCACATGTTAATAGTGCCACCACTCTGAGAAAAACGAAGAAAAGCAAACAATTCATGAAAGTTCCTTCCAATCAAACTCGAGAGGTTTCAATACTATACTCCGGGATAAAAATCTCCAAGCAGTTTATAGCAATAGAAATAGGCTGCAAACGTTATGAGAAAACCCAGAGGACAAAACTGACCTGCTAGATAAGTCGAGAATGTATGTAATTAGTTGCTAAAATTGTGACAAAATCTATTACGGGCAGACAAAACGTTCCAATTTCTGGAAGGTTGCATTAACATGTAGCCCATGCTACCCATCCAAGGAAGAGCGTGGCGGTAACAGAATTAATATTCATAATTCGAAATCGATCAAACCTGTCAACGGAATTAGAAATATAGATTGCCCGAAAAATAGTTATCTACAGTAACCATTATAAAAATCAACTTGATGACAATAAAGTGCCGATATATTCCACCTTTTTCACCTTAATCCCCATAAAACCATCAATATCCCATCAGCGAACAGTGATAAATATGGATTAACCCAATCAGAAACACCAGGTATATATTGTAAAAACATGTACCAATGTCTTTGGTGTAGTTTACCTACTGATGATGATTACTTAGTTATCGAAATACGCATTTATGGGGGAAGTGAGGAAGTATGGTGAAAGCATTACTTGTGGAATTTTTTATTGTGTGTCACCATAGCGTTTAGCCAGTCTTCATGAATTTTCTTCATTCCTTGGATTCTTTATATATGTTTGAAGGTTGTGGACGATGTGGTTACTCGATTAGTCTCATATCGTAGGTCCATCGTCTTGATGGATAAGGAAGGTTTCCACTACGTTTCGGATGCGTGAATCTTCAATCGTCTTCCGGTGAATACTGACAAGTTTAGGAGCTAATTATTCATTTATATATCTGTCGGTGCAATGGTGCGTGTAATTTCGCCATGTGTAGTGGTGCGTGTGATTTTGCGCGCTTTGGTGGTACGTGAAGTTTCGTGCCTCTGCCAGGAGAAGCGAATAGTTCTTGATCTCACCGCTTGGTTGACTGAAGGCTTAGGGCTTCGATGTAGGCGGCCCCTTCGAACACGTATTTTAACCTATGCACGTCTCTTCGTAGAACACTTGCATCGTCCCATAGAATTCGATGGAGATCAGGCGTGGTCAGCCATTTTCAATGCTCTGTCCAGGCGTGTTCAGCAATTCCCAATTTTGACGATTCTTAGCTTTGAGTACATTTCATGTGCTCATGCAATCTCACCGATACCAGCCTCTCCGTCCCTCCAATATACAATACTCACCGATTTTATTTCTGTTGTCAGGTATAGTCTTGGTAAGGAAACTCCGAACTTGGACCAGAAAATTCAGCTTCGACGTGGGATCCTTAACACCATGGTCTCTATAAGGGAATCCCTCATCATCATCAAAAGAAATTCGGAGAGGATAACCAGCTCCACGAGAGGACTGATCTCTCCATCCAAACAATATTGAAATCACTGCAGTGATGCTTACACAACTCCTATTTCCAAAAGAAGGACCGATTATTCTCTCAAGTGGATGGAATTCCGATGGGATCTTGCCTTTATCCAACGATCGCCAACTGTTTGAGGTACGTGGAAGACACTTCCACTATATGGAATCACGAAGATAAATATCTCCAGTATTTTTTTCCAAGAATTACCATGGAAAACCAATCAACCAACAGCCTTAACATTACTCGATGTGAACGTTGGGAGAATAGTCAATGACATCCGCACCGCTGTCTATAGAAAGAAAAAACATACGGAACACTATCTCAACTACAGCTCCAACCATCCGAGTTTGACAGGGAGATGGATCGTGAGAACATTGTAGAAAGATGCACATATGCAACGACGAGGAGTCACTAGATGGCGCATTGAACTATATCAGAGGGAACCTTTACCGTGATGGAAACCCCACAAAAATCCTAGGAGAAGTATTCAAACAACTACAGAGACCGAAGACCTCTGAGGAGCAACAACAAAGAACAGTGATCTGCCTTCTGTACATCAGATGTGTCTCCGAAAAGATCATAAGGATCGGAAATGAGTTCAACATCAAGAGCTGCTTCCAATCCGGCAGTACTTTACCAAGTATGTATTTCATTTATTAAGTTTCATGTGAATGCGGATTTCTATATTAGAGAGACAAAGAGGCCGTTATCGGTAGGATTGGATGAGCACAAGAAAAGAACTCAACGCGGAGAAACGTCAAAATCGGGTATTGCTGACCACACCTGGACTGGACGCCATCGAATTCTATGGGAGAACGCAAGTGTTCTACCAAGAGAGGAGCATTGATTCAAATGAAAGTCTAAAGAGGTCGCCTACATCAAAGCCAATAACGCCTTCAGTCAACCAAACGTTGATATCAAGAACATACGGAAACTACTGATTACTATTTCTGGCGGACTGCAGAGGCGCGAAACTTGACGCGCCACCATAGCGCGCTGAATCACACGTGCCATTGCACTGACAGGCATAAAAATAAGTAAGTAGCACCTCAGCTTGTCAGTATTCACCTCAAGATGATTGCAGATTCAAACATTCGAAACGTCTAGAACACTTTTCAAATCAATCAATTGAAATCATCATTTATATAGTTGATCAAATATGTATTGAGTCTGATTCTATTTTTGTTGATGATTAATTTGTTGGGATATTGTGGATGAAACTCTCGATTCTTTCGTGGATTCTTTGTTTCAAGTTTTTTTTTTGTATCATGAACAAAATGTATGTTAGGGTTCGATTCATTATAAATAAACTGAACTGAGAGCACTCTTATCCTGTTGAAACTATCTCAGCGAAGCAGCTGCAAAGAATGATTATAGAGTGAAATTATTGCCTATATTTTCTGAACATGGTTCAGACTACACAATGTCTGGTTCAAGTCCCGAATTCACCCTGTCGATTGATTTTGAGAAACGAATCATTTGTGCTGATATGAATATGTCGGGGTATAGATCCTCGTGGAGTCGGATAGAAAATTGTTTTCTTTTGGGAGTTAGGTCCCGGAGTCGCGGACAGAGTGCGTGCAGGATAACCAGGAAGGTATTCATTGGCCAGTCGGCCTTGAAGGGTAGCCTTCGCATGGGTGGCCTTTGCATGGCCCAGAAAGTGGTGACCAAAAGGGTGTGCGACTGACGAAGGTGCTGTAGCTCGGGTTGAGTATCAATATGGTCAGATGGAGGATTAGTTATTGAAAACATGTTTTTTTTATCGTAACGAGTGATATTTGGATATTTGAATCAATGGAAAAAAGCCAGAAATTGCTGAATTATGTTGATATATGGATATGCAGTCAATTGCTGCTGTCGAATTTTTTTTATTGGTATGGTGAGTCGCAAAATTTTGTAAAAAAATTAATTAACAGTAGAGCAAACTTCCACTAGAACGGAGGGACGATAATTGAGGATACGAGTGCATTTATGAGAATTTTCTCATATGTACCCATCTTTCACATCAATGAATGTTAGGGATTGTGATTGTATGATCATTGAGAATAACTTGAACACACCGTTGCTCAGCTACTCAATGTAGATGATTGTTTATATTTGTATATTTTCGTCACGTGAGGAAAAAACATTATGCTCCCACCATGGTTCCAAACGATCCAATGAATCAATTGATATCGAGGTAGCAGTATGTGTTGCCATCAATCTCATGGTTTTTTTTTCAATATTTCTCGCTTTGAAAGTTGACATTTTCTATTCTATCACATACAATTGTCATTCTACCATGCAATACTATAATCTATATATCCTTTTTCCAAACTCTTCAGCTACAGAAAAAGTTATTTCATTCCTGATAATACTATTCGTTATATTATATCATGACGTGCCACATATTTAATTAATGCAACTTTGCCATACAAAAAACCTAATATATTATGCTCAAAGCACCTAACCTTCGAAGTATTCAGTTGTGTTGGAAATCACTTCCCGAAAAACCTCAAAAAAAAAGCGAAATCAAACTTGAAAATTATACAAATTGTATACAATAAGTTGTGTAAATATCTGCTGCTGACCTAGTGAATTTGAAAACTCAAGAAGTGCATAGAATAAATGAAATTAGCAAAAATTCCTCAATCGCCGTCATACAGTGAAACTGTGAAGCGAATCAATATAGTTAGTACAGTCGAATTACTGCGAACTCAGTGCCATTTGGAAATTTATTGTAAATGGTAAGTACATTTTCAACCACACTGGTAAATTAAAATTTTATAAATAAAAATTCTATAAATAACGAAGGAGGGAAAATGGGTGATGAGAACAACATTACTCTGAAAAATATATTCGATGAAATTATCAAGAGTAAGAATGAATTGAAAAACCTTATCGAGGCGAGTGGAACCCGTGTTCTCATGAAAGTGGAATAAATGAGTCGAAACATCCACCTGCTAGAAAAAGAAAATATAGAACTAAAAAACAAAATAGAACTAATCGAAAAAAAAAAACCAGGACTAATAATTTTTTGATATTTGGTCTCAATTAAACTCCTAAAGAGAGATCATTGGAATTTGTCTGTGAAGAAATAAAGCGCCTACTGAACGTAGAACTCAAGGAGTCCGACATAAGCAACTTTCATTCATTGGGTCATTCTGTAGAGAGCCCATTAGAGGTAAAACTAATCTCTAATTTGAAAATAAATGGGATTCTTAAAAATTGTTATAAGCTAAAAGGAACAAATGTGAGCGTTGCCAACGACCAGACAATTACTGGGAGGAAAGAAAACAAGATTCTCCGAAAACAATTGAGCAAAGCTTAAGCAAATTCGAACAATTGCTACATCAAAGGAAATAAGTCATTTGTAGGAAATAAGACATATACCGTTGAAGACTTGGAAGTATTTGAAGACCAGGGTGACATTGGATCGAATAGTGCATCAGCGACGCCAAATAAACAAAATAAAAACTTTTTTATCGAGAGTCCACCAAAGGTCATAAAGGTTGCAGATGAATCAATTAGCCAACAAGTAGAGAAAAATCAATCCAAAGCACCTGAAAAACTAACAGAAGTCTCTGAAACTCCAATCAATAAAAAACCAATAAAACCATCTAAGCCTAAATATGGCGTTTACTACAAGTATCACAAGGATAAACATATCTATTTAATATTTATTTTATACTATAATTATTTAAAACTTTTTTCCAAATTTAACTTATTAAAATATGGAAAAAAATTTTTTTTTTTTGATTTCTCTGTTTATTCACTTACAATATATATATATATATATATATATATATATATATATATATATATATATATATATTCATTAATTCACGGAAGTTCAAATTTTATAATAATTGAAGTACGTATATATATGTACTTCAATTATTATAAAATTTGAACTTTCGTGAATTAACATGATTATTATTATTATTAAAGAAGAATACAATCATCTTAACACATGTTATATAGAAATATAAAAGGAACAAAAATATATTTCACGTATTACCACTCAACGATGATATCCGACTTCGCATAGATATCTTCCCGCTCATGTATCAATTTAAATATACCGCAAGCAGAACAGCAGTTTGGATGGTTTCGGAATCGTATGAGCAAGGGCTAGACGCTTGTCACACAGACTCGCATGTTATGAAAAGAGACACAGAAAGAGAGAGAGAGAGAGAGAGAGAGAAAGTGGCATGGAGAGGACATTACGCTTTTTTCTTACGTGACGATTTATACCAGTCTACACCTACTGCAAGCCAAAAATTCACTTTACTTCTTCAATTCTATAGCGAACGATGGGCTCATTCAGCAGAACTGAGGCATATGAGTTTTTTCCGAGAAATATATTTTGTTTCTTTTTTCTGTTTTACGAATTATTCCAATTGAATTAATTTTTACTTTCCCAAGAATATTATCAGGACTACCGTCGAGTCAACAACAATCGAGTCAACACAATAACTTTCAGAAGAGTGGATCTTCATTGTTATCGCAGAAACCGCACCAGCTCATTTTTTTTTGACCTTTTATCTCTGTTGGCGGGTAACAAAATATCACTTTCTATGAAATTATTCTTCCCCGGAAAAAAATGAGTACTTTTTTCCAGGATATATATAAACATAAGTAAAGGTAGATATTTAATTTAAGAATATTTTATTATACAAAAGTTACATTTCCTATATATCAAAAGTACAATTATTGAATGTGCATTTGCTGACTGACATATTCCTTGAACTATTCGGTATTACAGTCGAATTTTCTTGTGTTGAAATAATATTTTTTTCTGCCATGGACACAACTGCGGTTGATGTACCTGGTCGCAAATCGGGTGTTATTTCAGCACTGCCACATGTTTTGAACACTTTATTAGATATTTCTGTCCTGTGTGCTTCCGATTGATCAACATTCCCTTCAGCGATAGTTGATGACTTCCAACCGCCATGTTTCTTTAGTGTCATCGAGTCTCCCCCAGATTCAACTGAAAGTGTAGCAGACGATCTTCGAAATGAATGACCTGTATATGAGTTAGCATTTTTAAGTTGAAGAAAATTAGCTACTGTTTCACATACCTTATGAAACTGATTTTTACCCACAACCTGATTGATACATTTCTCATTGCGATATGCATAAAACAGTCGCCGATCCTTTGCGGTGTCGTAAATTTTCCACGATTTAGCTAGCAATAATTTTTGTAACCCTACTTTCACCACATCTACTAACTACGGTAGAGTCAGAAAAAACTCGTAAACTGACATTTTTTTCCTCTATGTTATTGAAATGACTTCTTAACAACCACTGAGTTCATAATTTTTAAATCAAATTACAGAACTAAATTGACAGATATTTGATTACTTCAAAGGTTTCCTTAGCAACGCAGGTCTAATTGTCGCTATAAGTACAACAGCCTACCAGTTTAAAAATTCGAATTTCATTTCGATAATTTTTTGACTCAAAATATTGTAATACCATGTTTTTTCGATATTAAATCGTCGTTTTTCCCGTTACAGAAAAAAATAATGTATCATACACGGAAAAAATATTAGATTTCAGCTCTCGGTTTTCTGTCAACACAACCTCGAGATAAAATCTAATACTTTCTTTCCTTATATGATAAATAACTATTCAATGTTCTGAGCTATAATGATGTTGATATTTTGAATGATGTTATATACTGACGTGAATATTTTGATCTTCATAATCTCCTCTCAAACACGTTTGTAGGGAAAAATGTATATGATATTCCATAACAAAAAGATATGAATCCAGATATTCTCAGGTCATTTTACTCATCATACAACCATGAAACACAATTGTTTTTTTTTTCTGTGAACTGAATTGGATGATGATGAAGCAATTCCATTCAATTTGTCAGCTTGCCGTATAATATGAATTAGTAATTTTATAATTTTTAATGATAATATTTATTTGATTTTTTTTTGATAATAATTTTTTTATCCATTGTCAATAATTTTTTTTTGTATTTGCATATTGGTCGAAGTTATTCGATATGCGATTCGACCAGGAACATGCCGATTTCTATGTCACTTTCGGAAAATAATAAATATAATAATAATAGTCACAAAATGTGAACAAAGAAGAAGAAAAATTGATATGAACTCACGTACTATGTCTATGCCGATGACACAATCCAAACAGAAGGCTATCAGGAAAAGAAAGAGACTATCACGCATCGTGGGTGACTCCATACCTATGAATTCGTTTATGCTACAATACTTTTACATCTTCACAGATCATCATTACTGGGAGGATGATGACTGCCTGAAATTAATTATGCATGAAAATCATGCTGATTTTTTGTATCCTGTGTGACTGCAAGATTTCTCATAATGGTTTCCGTTCTGAGTTAATGAATGTTTAATAGACTTTTTCCGATTGTCCTTGAATACCTCTTACCCATAAGCCAGTAGTCAACGTTGAATATAAGATATTCTACATTCATTCAATTGACACTCTCAAAGAATCTGTTACAGTCTTTAAGAGCAGAGCGAACAGAAAAAAATGTGATAAGAGAAAAAATATGATGAAGATGGAATTTCTACATTGTTTAATTTCAGTATTTTTGTGCTGTACTTCGGATGAATGGCATAGAACGAGATCAGTTTGAGGATATTTGGAGGGAATGAAACGCCGATCAGGGGAAACATTTCCTGGTGTTCCCAATAGTATAAAACTGCTATTTTGAACATATAATGAAATAAAAACTTTCTAACAAAAAATTTGTGTGGCACTCGGAGACTGCCGCGGTAAAGCTATTGCATAGCATTTTTTATCAACTTACGCAATTATAATTATATATTTATTTTATTTATGCAGCATTTTTTTTTTCTTTGATATTAATTCAAGTTACACTTTGAGCGTGGTGACCGATAAAAAAACAAATTTTTTTCTTTTATTAAATAAATGAGAAGTTAATATTGTTCAAAATATTTTTATTATCTTTCAATACATGTCGGTTCTTCAGGAATATTTATCATTCAAACTATAGTTTATGGTACTGAAATAGAAACATAAGTTTGAGACTTGATATGTTCTAAATATCTGGAAAATACCGCATCAATGGTGTTCCATATTTTGTTGTGGATTCTTGTGGATCATTATTCATTTTCAAATTCAATATTTTCGAAAGAAAACTTGTCAACCGCTCTGATTTTTTATCAGCGAAGTTGATGTTGAAATCGCCAGCCAAGATAAGTGGAAACTTATTACCATTTGTACCAAGTATTTTCGACCCTTCTTCAGTGTACTCCAGTAGAGTGCAATGAATAAAATGTTCTGCCTCGTCTAATTTTGGATTCGGAGAAATGTAAATTGCTACCATGACTATGTGTAGGCCATTTCTAAGTTTGCATAAGCACGCACAAATATCTCCAACAAATGAGTTCCTAACATTAACATCTATACTTTCTCACAAACAGCTGATTACGTATTCGTCTGATTTAGGAGCAGCTCGTCTCGATTCGTGCGAGCTTCGTAGAATCGTACCATGAAGTAAATACAAAGAGGAGGTGCCCTAACGCCGACCGCTGTGCCGGTCGGAGTGGGGGGTGTTAGGTTTATTTTCGTTACGGAATTTCTGGATTCGGTCTCCGCGCTCAAGGCCCGCGATAAAAGCTATATGCAATAGCTTAAAGATTAAACCGACGAAAAAATCAATTGAAAAGCAAAAAATAAAATAAACCTTTTTAGTCCAAATGATAATTGAGCTCCTAAACTAATGAGAGTAACTGATTTTGAGTCGACGCCAAACAAACAATTATCGAACAATTATATTACATTGAAAGAAGTTAATTAAACGCAGCCGTGCATCTGCAGCCATCATTTTACGCCTAACCTAATTCAATGCTAGTTTGTTTGGCGCCGACTCAAAACCAGTTACTCACATTAGTTTAGGAGCTCAATTATCATCAAGACTAAGAAGGTTCATTTTATTAAGCTATTGCATATAGCTTTTATCGCGGGCCTTGAGCGCGGAGACCGAATCCAGAAATTCCGTAACGAAAATACCTAACACCCCCCACTCCGACCGGCACAGCGGTCGGCGTTAGGGCACCTCCTCTTTGTATTTACTTCATGGTACGACTCTACGAAGCTCGCACGAATCGAGACGAGCTGCTCCTAAATCAGACGAATACGTAATCAGCTGTTTGTGAGAAAGTATAGATGTTAATGTTAGGAACTCATTTGTTGGAGATATTTGTGCGTGCTTATGCAAACTTAGAAATGGCCTACACATAGTCATGGTAGCAATTTACATTTCTCCGAATCCAAAATTAGACGAGGTAGAACATTTTATTCATTGCACTTTACTGGAGTACACTGAAGAAGGGTCGAAAATACTTGGTACAAATGGTAATAAATTTCCACTTATCTTGGCTGGCGATTTCAACATCAACTTCGCTGATAAAAAATCAGAGCGGTTGACAAGTTTTCGTTCGAAAATATTGAATTTGAAAATGAATAATGATCCACAAGAATCCACAACAAAATATGGAACCACCATTGATGCGGTATTTTCCAGATATTTAGAAGATATCAAGTCTCAAACTTATGTTTCTTATTTCAGTTACCATAAACCTATAGTTTCAATGATAAATATTCCTGAAGAACCGACATGTATTGAAAGATAATAAAAATATTTTGAACAATATTAACTTCTCATTTATTTAATAAAAGAGAAAAATTTGTTTTCTTATCGGTCACCACGCTCAAAGTGTAACTTGAATTAATATCAAAGAAAAAAAAATACTGCATAAATAAAATAAATATATAATTATAATTGCGTAAGTTGATAAAAAATGCTATGCAATAGCTTTACCGCGGCAGTCTCCGAGTGCCACACAAAATTTTTTTTTTGGCTTTTCTATTGATTTTTTCGTCGGTTTAATTTTTTGTTGAAAAATTTTTATTTTTCAATTGTGTGTTGTTGGAATCTACTAATCACTACCTACTTAATTTTTGATTACTTCCAAAATACTTACTTACCTGCTTACTTCAACTTTCAACTATTGAATAATATAAATTAATTTTGAGAGTTCTGGTTAGTTGATTTCATCATTTTGTATATAATTCCATCCTTTCATAGAATGTAATCATTTTAACGGATGTAGGAGGGCCTGTCAATGTCAACTACATATGTGTGCCAAAGTGAAAAATCAATCATCCCCTATTTTTCTACCCATAGGGGTGGATCATTCCATTTCAAATTGGAAAATGATCAACTATGAGGTATACCTTTTCCAATAAAAAAAGAATCATCCAAATTGGAGAACCCACTACGAAGTTATGCCTGATAGAATCGGTTAACGGACCAAAATTCGGAGGGTGAACGATCAATATCCTTCATTTTGCTACCCTTAGGGATGGATTCTGTTGTTCATATCCGAATGGGACCAACTTCGAATTACACCCTATCCAATGAAAAAAGAGTCATCGGAATCAAACCGCTCTGTGAAAAGTTGTGCGTGATCATACATGAAGAAAAATGAAAAAATATACGCGTCGAATAGAGAACCTCCTCGTCTTTGGTTTCGTCGGTTAACAAAAGTATAATAACGCATATTCATGAGATTTTTCATGAAAAAAAAACCGTTATTTTTTTGAATTACAAGAAAGTTATTATTCATTACCAAAGAACAAAATTTGATCATTCACATAGAAGGTAAAAACACTTTTTTGTCAGACAGACGTTATTTCATTGTTATATCATCAGATAACAGGTTTGAAACCTTGCCATGCAATGTATTCACATTTGAATATACTTGAAAATATGGAGAATAAGGCTTTCAATCGAAGGCATTATGAAAATATAATATTTATCGTGAATATGTGAGTTAACCATTCGGTAAAATTCATTTGAGATTTTGAACTTTCGAAGTTGTTATTTTGAATATCTGTTTTCAACATTATTCTTCAAAATAGATATTTATGCAACAATGCATTGTCCAATTTAACAATGCATTTTCCAACAAGGCTTTCGCCTCGTTCGACAATTTCGCGTCCCGTGCTTGAAACACAACGATTTAGCAACGAGTTTTATACAAAAAAAATTGTGAAAGGGTTTCGAAATTGATAAATTTTGATATTCAATAGAATTTCGGAATGATACTTTTGCAGGCACTAGTGCCTGAAAGAGTGTCATTTCGAAATTCTAATAAATATCAAAATTTTGACAATTTCGAAACGCTTTCCCAAAAAATCATTTTGAACTGGCAATGTTACTACGTTTATTGAATACTACTCAAAACGAACCAACATTTGGATTAATCCAAGGCAAACTGATATACAGAAACTATACTACCTATTTTGCCTATCCATGAACATAATGAGATATATCCTGTATCCATTTCGTTCCCTGTTCCTTCCATATGATGTTGTTGATTAGGGACCGTTCTCACGAACATAACAGGGCTTCATTTCTTTGCTACATACTTGAAATTAAGAACTATATCCGATTCACTCATCAGATTCTTGGTGGAGAACAGAGGTATATATCAGTACATACATATGACTTGCTGGTACACGCGACTTTATCCGCGTAGACTTTCGAGATTTTCCTTTCTTTTCCTCTGTCTTGTTTCATTAAGCTTATTATGCCTGTGGCTTGGCTGGTTCCCATTATTCCGTTATCCCATTTCCCGTTATCCAGTTCCCCGTTATCCTATTTCCTTTCATCATAATGCTTTGTGACGGCTATTACAAATCTAACTTAATTGTTTCTTTAGGGGTGAAATTCTCAAATAGAGTTGAAAACGATTCATTTGTTTGTATCAGAGTGCTAAAATACCAATTATCATGCCCCTAAATAAAAAATCATAAAAATGTTTACCACCATTCAACCACTTTGGGGATTGAATTTTCAAAAACACTGAAACACATATCTCTTCAATGGTTTCAAAGACCTTGAGTATAATGTTAATGACCTCAAACTTGAAATCTGGAGGAACCCGCATACAAATTAACACACTCCATTTCACCACTTTGGGGATCGAATTTTTAAAACACTCAAACACATAATACTTCATTCGTAACGAAAACCCAAGATACTAATTTTCATGACCTCAACTAAAGAACTAACGGAACCCTCATAACTAATTTCAAATCCTTGTTCACCCCTTTAGAGTTGAATTTCGAAAAACACTGAAATATGTATTGAATGAATGTGATTTTTCGTGAAAAAACAACGTTTCTTGACATGGTTTTTTTGGAAACCTTCCACAGTTTGGTAACTATTCTATTTAGGACCGGTATTTTCACCTAAGGTTATACCAGGAATAAATTAACCAATGGTTAGAATATGCTTTTGTTAAACGTTTATTGATAAGAGAAACACATTTAACCATCGTTTCCTAATATCTCAGGTATACTAATACCTAGGAAAGTAATTGATGATTATGTGGGGTATTTTTATATTCATTAACGTCAATACAATATGTCACCAAGTAACTTTCTGTAACTGAGTCTATATCGATACAGAGAGGAAATCAACATATATAACTCCTTCTCCTTCAATATCACTCATTTATTACTAAGTATGTTACCTGTCTGGTCTTCCTAACTGACTTCGTCTTCTCAAAACACGAACTATCATATCTCGATCTCACTGTCATTGTCAATATTGGACACTGAAGAGGGAGCGTCCATTAATGAAGATCACAGTATTATAGTTACATTTTGTGCAACATTATGCCTGGAAGCACTTCATCTTTTTTCAATTGATAGTATGTCTTTTTCATGTAATACCACCATCAACTTCTACAATATAGGTCCTTTCACCAAGCACTTGATGAATCTTTCCCTTACACCAATTCTGTAACATTTTTTGGGTTATTTTTGACCCACACCTTCTTACCCTGAGAAAAAAATAGTATCTCTTCTATTCAATGAAGATTTTTCCATACGAATTTGTTTTTGTTCCACTACTTCCTCAGTTGATGGCAATATTGAATCAAATTTGTTTCGTAAATTACGTACAAAAAGTAGCTGTGCTGGTGTCCTTCCTGTGGTTGAGTGTTCAGAGTTACGGTAATGCAATAGAAAAGTATCCAAAATGAGATCTATGTCTATGACATGTGGATTCATTTGAAAATATGAACAGGATGTTCATGAAATCGGATGTGGAATCATCTACGACTGAAAGATAAACTTCAGTTACTAACTTCTATCGTTCAATGTAATCTCTTGTGGGGTATTCATGTTCCCCTTTTCAATCATTATGTGCTTTCAAAATAGCCATTTTCATTATTTTCCCACCAAACCATTTGTCTCTGTTCAATTCCAAACTGATCTGAAAAAGATTTAAATTCCCCTGAACAAAGAGTTGGTTCGTTATCAGAACATAATTCTTGAGAAATCCGAATTGTGCAAAGAATTTACGAAGAATTTTAAATTGTGGTATTAGTTGTTATGTTTTCAACCTCAAAACATGCAATCCACTTCGAATTTGCATCTTCAACTACTAAAAAATACTTGTTCAAACATGGCCCAAAAAAATCTACATGGAGTCGAATCCATGCTCTTTCAGGCCAATCCCAATAAACCAGTGGGGCTTTGGGCGAATTACTGGCATAAACTGCACACGTGTCGCAAGAATCTGCCCAGATTTCAATCTGATTGTAGATATTTGGCCACCAAAAATAAAACCTGGCTGAAGACTTCATTTTTGTTATGCCCATATGACAAGAATGAAGTTCTTGTAAAATACTATGATGAAATTTCACTGGTACAATCAATCGATATCCCCACAATAAACAACCCTGTTGTTCTGTTATTTGGGATAATCTATTGAAATATGGCTTCAATTGATCAGAAGTACACTTTGTTGGCCATCTTTTACGGACAAAATGTGCCACCTTTTCCAAAATTACATGTTTGGAAGTTTCTTTTTTCATTAATCTAAAATTGATAGGAAAGTCGGAATTTTCTAGGTAATTTATATATGATATTCTATAGCTGTCTTCATTTCCATAAAAATAGAATGAATTGCTATATTTATCTGTATTTATGGGCGCGGGCGATCGAGACACAAAATCAGCACAGTTTTTATCAGTACTGATATATTTTATTCCATAATTAAATGCAGAAAGAATATGTGCCCAACGCTGCAGTCGATCTGCTGCAAAAACAGGCAAACCTTTCTTTTCTCGAAGAATAGTGGGAAGTGGTTTGTGATCGGTGGAAAGTAGAAATTTCCGACCGTATAGATATTGAAAAAACTTTTTAACCCCAAATATTATATTCTTTTTTTCAATTTGAGTATATGAAATTTCACTATAATTCAACAAACGTGGTGCAAAAGCAATATGTCGTTCTGACCCATCATCATAAATATGACTTATTATGGCACCCAAACCTATGCTGATGCATCTACCGTGAGTTTCACTAGTCACTCAGAATCGAAATGAGTCAGAACCAACGGAGAGACTAAATGAGTTTTGATACCATCAAAGCTCCTGATTATATTTTGATTCTCAGACTGTGGAAGGTTACCCATGAAACCATGTCAAAAAACTGAAATATGTATTTCTTGAAAAAGGGAAACATTCTCAATTGAATATTGAATGAAAAGATTTTTCTGTGAATTGAAAAATCCACGATAAAAATCGAGTTATTTTTTGTGTATGTATGACAGAAAACAACTATTTTCCTGGCTCAAGCCACCCTGGACATTAAACTACATCTGATTGATATTCCACATCTGATTTCATGAACATCCCGTTCATATTTTCAAACAAATCAATGTATTTCTTCATTCGTAAGTAAGACCTCAATCACCAATTCTTGTGACCCTAACTTTGAAACTAACGGAACCCCCAAATAAACTTCCATCCTCCATTTCACCCCGTTGAGGGTTGAATTTCTGAGAATACTGAAACATGTATCCCCTTAATTGTTACGAAGGCCTCAAATACCAATCATTATGACCCTTACTTGAAAACGAACGGAATTTCCAACCCCATTTAACACTCCTTCAGGAGTTGAGTGATCAAAAACACCTATTTCTTCATTCGAAATAGCAATTTGTATGACTCCAACTCTTCAAAACTAACAGTATTCATATACAAACTCTCAACCTCCATTCGAACCCTCTCACGATCGAATTTCCAAGAACCGTGAATTCAGTTTTTCTATTTTGAAAGAAAAACACAAGTACCAGTTTCCATGACTATAACTTCAGAACTGCTGGTATTTTCACTTTCACTCCCTTTTCATCCCTTGAATGTGGTTATCTATGTCATCATGGGAATACCCTGTCAAAATTTCAGCTCTGAGTTAGTCAGTCAGTCACGACATGTAATTATATATGTATACATATCTATGGGTGTAGCAAATTCAAATCAGAATGATGGATAATTGAAATGATTTTTTCCCTGTCTCTGCAGAGAGAAAACAATGTTTGCATCAAGAGTAGTCGGTAGCTCATGACCTATGCGTCGATGGTTTACTTCCCTACACCGGCTAATACGCCACCATAACTGAATGAAGGCAAAATATGAAGTAGACTTCTGCAATACCATTAAAAATCACTGGAAGTTTATAATAATGGGTCGATCAACCGATCATTGAAATGCCATTCGAATGATATACAGTATATTTGAAAATTGTATTCAAATAAATAAAATAATCTCCGACTGAATTCAAGTTCTCCGACCCCAAAAACCCTAACATACCAACTTTAAATAAAAATGGTCCATAATCACAGAATTCATCCACCATCTTGCAGCCGCCCTCTTGAGGTTATGAATGTTGACAAAAAATTCATAATCTCCAACCCCGCAAACCTTTCCAAACGAATTATTTTGGAGGACCATAATCACAGAATCGTCCACCATCTTGAAGCCCACCGCCAATTTGATCTTATGAATTTTTACAAAAAAATCATGATCTTCGACCCTGAAAACCTCCACATAATTAAATAACTCGTCCGCCATCTTGGGCCTCCATCTTGAGTCCATGAATTAATGAATTTTGACAAAATATTCATAATCTGCGACCCCGAAAACCCCCAATACCAATATTGAATCGAATCGGACCATAAACACAAATCTCGTCCGCCATCATGAATTTATAAATTTTGACAAAGAATTCATAATCTCCGACCCCGAAAACCCCCGCATACCAATTCTGATTCGAAATAGACCATAATCACAAAACTCGTCCCCCATCTTGGGGCCGCCATCTTCAATTTGAGAATTTTGACAAAAATTCCATAATCTCCGACTCCGAAAACCCCCACATACCAATTCTATATCGAATCGGATCATAATCACAAAACTCGTCCGCCATCATGAATTTATGAATTTTGACAAAAAAAATCATAATCTCCGGCCCGAAAACCCCCAAATACCATTTGAATCATAATTACAAATCTCGTCCAACATCTTGGAGCCGCCATCTCATTTTTTTCTCTAACAAAAATCCCATAATGCATTGTCACCGGAATTATGGACACCTGCCAAATTTCAAATTAATTGGACGACTAGAAATCAGTAAAAATTCACTTGCAAAATTTGACCCTAACTAACGAACGAACAAACAAGTGAAACCAAATGAAAGCTTATGATAAAATAACTAATAAAAAACCCTTTACAGGACGAGCTTTCATTCAAACCGTGTACTTAAACGTATAAAATAAATTTGATTCATCGCTGACAATGATTCAATTATTTTTTGTTGAATTATTTGGTTTCAAAAAGATTGTCGCGCGAAGTGTTGAAAACAAATAGGTACCAATTAATTTCATTGGACAATGATTGGTTAGTGAGTAACAACTTGTCGAAGTATTGATTTCATTTCAATTCACGCGACAAGCTTTTTGAAACCTAATAATTCAACAAAAAATGATTAAATCATTCTCAGCGATGACTCAAACTTATTTTATACTTTTTAGTACACGGTTCAAATGGAAGTTGCCTTCAAAAAGGTTTTCTATTAGTTATTTTATTTATTGCTTTGTAGTGTGCTCGCTTCAATCTGTTCATTTCTAAAAGATCATCGTTTTTACAAGATCTATTCTCTGCAAGTTTTGAGCTAAAAGAAATCATGATCTCCAAAAACTCCCACACACCAATTTTTAGTAGAATCTGACTATAATCACAGAACTCGTCCGCCATTCCGAAGTCGCCAATTTGAATCTATAGATTCTGACAAAAAATTCATAATATCCGAACCTGAAGACCCCCACATACCATTTTGAATAAAATGACCATAATCAAAAACTCGTCTCCATCTTGGGCGCATCTTGGATTTATAAATTTTCACAAAAAATTCAAAATCTTTGACCGCGAGAACCTCCGCATACCAATTTTGAATCGAATCGGACCATAATCACAAAACTCGTCGTCCATCTTGAGGCCGTCATCTTGAATTTATTAATTTTGACAGAAATTCCATGATCTCCGACCCTGAAAACCCCCACATACCAATTTTGATTCGAATCCAACCATTATCATAAAACTCGCCATCCTGAATTTATGAATTGTGACAAAACAAAATTTATAATCTTTGAACCCAAAAATCCCCACATACCAATTTTGAATGAAATCGGTCCATGATTTCAAATCTTGTCCGCCATCTTGGAGCCGTAAATTTTTCCCTACCAAAAATCCATAATGCATTGTCGCCGGGATTATGTGTACGTGCCAAATTTCAAATTGATCGTACGACTAGAAGTCGATCAAAATTCACTTTCAAGATTTGACCCTAACGAACGAACGAACTGAAAGGTGGAACTGAATAAAAGCTTTTAAAAAAAGCACAGAATTGCGCTCATCCACTGAAATAATCCTGACATTTTTCCAAATGCCAAATTGGCGTTACCGGAAATTCCAAAGACATTTACAATAATTCAGCCCATAATATGGGCGTGGTGAAAGCAGAATGATAAAATAATAATCTTAAAGTTTTTCAAATTCATAACCGTTTTCTTGTGGTATTGATACCTCTCAAGTGATTTGATTCATTTGGAATATTATACAGGGTGTCCCTGGACTTTCCTCTTTGCTTTTCGGGAATGTATAGATGGGGTCAAAATATTACCAGTATTTCATATAACTTTTGTTCCGAAAAGCCGTCGTTACCAAGTTACGGGCCCTCAAAGTTACAAAATGAAAAATGTTTTTCTTTGATAACTTTCAAAGGGAATATTCAAAATCATCCAAATTTTGGTGATTGACTGAACAAATGAATTCCTTCAATGAGCTTTCATGCAGGAGTCAGTTGTTTTGCTACAAAGTCCGGAACGGACTACCCCCGATGGTCCACACCTCAAAACTTTGAAATGACTGGGATTTGTCAATATGTTTTAACAAAACAATGTTACCTGGACAATTTCCTGAATAAAAGTACTCGTGTGGAAAATCGATAGGAGCAACGATTCTTAATAAAAATGCAGTTTTACTCGACGACATCAAACCCGATCGTCCACCATTATTTGAAATGAAAAATTTTCACAGTAGAAATACTAATGCTAACATCAATTCAACAACATTTATAACAGGGATAATACAAAATATGCTAAAATAAAGTCGTAAACAAAAAGTACAGTACCTAGTTGAAAGTTTCATTCACAATGTAGATATTTTTTCAAATGAAATATCAAGTTATGTAGATTCGTGGTGTTTTCGAACTAACAAGCTACTCCACTATGAAATATCGAATTCAAATTCAAAGAATTCTGACCATTTTTTAAATTTTCAAAATCATTGAGCGACTCCTTAAAAATATTTGATCCATCTGAAATTTCAAGAGGGCTCCACCATTATCAAAAACTAACATATTTCCATGCAAGACTTGGAAAAAAAATTAGTCGGTCAAAATGGGTCGACCCGATATATATATATATATATATATATATATATATATATATATATATATATATATATATATATATATATATATATATATATATATGTTTCTTCGTTGATTTTCGCGGGTATGTGTTCTTGGTCCTCAAAAGATCCGATTTCACGAAATTTCGGCAAATTCATTTTCGCTATCTTCATGTTCTGTCTAGAAATTCGATTGTTTCGAATTCAACTGATGTTTTAATGTTATGCTCTTTGATAACAACACGAAAACATCAGTCGAGTACGAAACAATCGAATTTCTAGATATCACCCGAAGATGGAATTTGCCGGAACGTCATGAAATCGAACCTTTTGAGGACCAAGAACACAGGATTTCTGTGTTCTTGGTCCTCAAAAGGTCCGATTTCACCAAAAACATGTGAAATGAAAAACAAACTGAAAGAGGTTCTCACCTAGGAACGATACGTTGCAGTTAGTGCATTGAAATATTGAACAACATTTTATTCTATTATTGTAGCCTGTACACACACACTCCCGTACATAGCTTCAATTTTTTCTGTGCTCTTCAAGACACAATTTGTCATCAAACTGTTCAAATAAAAGTCAAATGTTCTTGGGAAAAACTGCACATAGGCAATAGATCGGGTATTCTTACCAAAATGAAAATCAGAACTGGAATCACCCGGTCTGGAAATATAAAATCTGATTAATCTTCTATTGAGCCTCCTCATGGAGAAATATTTTTGCAAAACTGACAGTCAGTATCAATAATAATCTGAGATCCCGCAGATTATGGTACAAATGTTATCTGAATTACTCTCAAGTAAACTCAAAAAGTTCGTAGAGGAATCTTGAAAGGGAATCTATTAGGACCTTCCCCAATAATCAGTTTTATGATATCCGGACACCACTACAAAACCACAATACCAAAAAGCCACCATAGTTTGTGATACTGGGCAACGATTTTATGTGAAGTTTAAACGAAACGCTTCTCTGCACCGTTTTCATGTGACGTTGCAAACGAAACGCTTCTGTTGCAGGAAGGGCGGAAAATAGGAGTAGAGTAACTTCCTTGTGCGCGAAGAGAGTAAAATTTCAAGGTCGAATTTGAATACAGCGTTTTCAAGTTACGTTCCGAACGAAACGCTTCTGACACGAAAAAGACGGAAATAGGTACTTGGACAGAGAGAGAAAAAGTTGATTTACGTTTCTCTTTTTTGATATAATAATAATATAAAAATAGAACTATATATATGTATATATATATATATATATATATATATATATATATATATATATATATATATATATATATATATATATATATATATATATATATATATATATATATATATATATATATATATATATATATATATATATATAGAAGGATAGTCGTTGCTGACTAGTTAGTTATGAAACTCGAGGATATTGGGGTTTGCAGCAAAGGAAAAAAAACTCTTTTCAGAATATTCCAAGCTTTCGGGATTATTTATTCCCATAATCAGGGAGACTTCAATCGAAAACAATACAAGTGGGTTATTTTATTTTTTAATTACAGTTCATATTGTAACTTATCTATGTTGAGGTTAGCTTCCATGATGTTACACAACGAACAATTCAATGTTTGTGTAACATCATGGAAGCTAACCTCAACATAGATATGAGTTACAATATGAACTGTAATTGAAAAATAAAATATCCCACCTGTATTGGTTTTCGATTGTAGTCTCCCTGATGATGGGAATAAATACTACGAAAACTTGTGCGGAGGATTCCAAAGTTCGACTGAATTGGCCTATATAATTTTCATTGCAAGAAGTACACGGTTTACTGCAAACAGTATTCAATGATCGGCTACTTTTGATATTGGGTTCATGTCTTAATTCCTGGAGATGAATGTGGTATAAATATAATGCTTTATTCAATTTTGTCCAAATCTCGGCAGAGTGGTAAATATAGTTTTTGAAGAAAATACCTCACTGAATATCTACTATTTTTATATAAACTCTTTTTTCCACTCTTCTGAGCTTTCGACAAATTATATTGATTTTTTTTTCAGAGAGAGCGACACATAAAAATACCTCATATATACGGAATCAGAATGCCAAGTTACGGTCTCCCACATACTCCAATCATCGCCATACTTGCGGCAGCAGTAAATATCCGTGCTGCAGTTTATTCAGCAACTGATTATCCTCCATTCTGCCACTTCTAGTGCAGTTATTCCATGAAATATGGCGCATTTGCCGCATACTGATTCGAAGGTATGCATAGATACTACTTCACCATCTAGTGGCCTAATGAAATTTATAACCATTAATAGGTTAAGCGATGAATTCATTAGTGGCTGGCCTTAAATTCTAACAAGCTGCAAATTGGCTCTCTGAACATGAATAAAAATTTAATTAATACGGTCTGCGTTCCGGTAATAAACGTTATTTTGAGAGATAATTTTCAGGTTTCTATGAGTAGCTTTAGTCGTGAGCCTCACCATCGTGAAATACTGTACAAATTTGTTTGAATTTTACTCCGGAAATCTATTTCATTTCAATAAGGATTAAAAATGCCATCTAGAAAAAACTGTTGAATCTTCTCCGGGTCACTATGGTCAAGGAAATGTTTCAATGCACATTTTGGACATGGAAGGTACGTCCTTCAGGTTGTAATGCCAAGAACTAGACTCAGCATATCTGCAGTTTGATTGATAGGTGTTCACTTGTAAACCCACCAAAACAGATTTAATGTTTTTTTTTTGTATATTATACTCGATGATCAATCAATCCAGAACATTTCAACTGATGTTCTAACGTTTTGAAATTGTTCAAACAAAGAGAGAGAAACACTGTAAAAAATTTCAAAAAAAAAATATTAAAAAAACATTATTATCGAATCATTCAGATGCAAAAATCAAATATACAAACCTATAGAGAATATACAAACACATTTATAAGAAACTGACCTTTCGCAGGGCAGGTTGAATCTAGGTAGGAGGATTCGATGTTTCACCGTTTCTCCTCTCCTTCTGCCGAATACACGAGCACTCTTGTAATGATTTCGGGAAATAACGCAGATGTTTTGGGGTTATTCATACTCTGGAAGTGATTTTCAATATTCATTATTGAACTAATGAGTGACAATTGTTGAAATAAAGTATTCCATTGATTACAATATATCAGAGCAAAGAGACAGTGAAAATATAATCAGAGATATAATCATGTCATTTGTGGTAAGAATAATTGGACTATTTGTGGTTCCAAATTTTTAGTATTGAAACCGTACAACGACACACTAGCTTGTACTTGTTCCAGGATATTTGTGGCAAAGCTACAGCGAAGATGAAGAGGTTCGTTAAGTAGTCACTGACATTATTAAAGTTAGAAATGGGCGCCAGGTTGATCCATTCCCCTCCAAATACCCAGTAATAGTCTGGTTTGAATCTCAATTCACCAAAGGATTGAAACACAATAAAATATACAGAGTACGACTCCAAAGAATTGATTGATTCACTATATAAACAACATCTGTATCTGTAAAAACACATTAACAACAAAAAATTTACCATTGAATCTAAGCAAAAATGTCAGATACTCCAAGTTCCCAAACACAACAATAGCATTCGAGCACCAAATACCAATCAAGTTACGGATGCATCTAGATATCAAATATCAAAATATCAACTATCAAACTATCAAGAATCATAATGTCAAAGTGATAAACTATCAAGTATCAGAATAGCAAAGAATCAAAGTATCAAATATCGAACTATCAAATTTCGAACGTATATTAATGTCCAACAGAAGACACTATACAAAATCCAATAAGCGACAGCCAAGCTCATCATATTCATACATATATACTGAGAGTTTGGCAAAATATCAAATGGCAATAACACATAAAATCACGGAGCGATTGTAGAAGTCCTGGCACTTTTCACAGTTATTGGCCATTTTAACCATGAACGAGTGGTTTTTCGACAATGACCATAGTCACATTTTTCAAACTGGGTGAAATTTGCTGAATTTTGTGGGTTTTCTGTCTCCGTAAACCCAATAGTTTCCGAGATACAGCTTTTCAAAATTTGGTATTTTTTTTTAATTTGCAAATTTTTGGGAATCATAAAATAACCATGGCCAACGTTTATAAATTGTGACGTTACATTCGTTGTTGTAGTGTCACACGTTTCAATAAACGCTCATTGTCACAATTTTTCAACGCAGAACTCGAAGCGCGAAGGGTTTGCACTCCTTTTTCTTTCACAAGTACAACGTCTCCTTTTCGCAAACTCTCACCACATATAAAACACATGGAACTCGTTGAAGATCCGGTTTCCGACATCCTGATATCTGAATGACACAACAACAACGAATATAATACCACAATTTACATACCGAACGATGTCCATGGTCATTTTATCATTGAAATCTCGGAAACTATTGGGTCTACGGAGACAAACAACTTTAAATTCAGCAAATTTTATCAAGTTCAACAAAGGTAACCATGGTCATTGTCGAAAAACCACTCCTTCATGGTTGAAATGGCAAAAAACTGAAAAAAATGTACTATTTTACTGTATTATATGAACTGTCAAATAATCTGGTAAACAACAATTGCAATATCCATATCAACAAGATGTGACATCAGATGTCCATTACATACGTGATTAATGTATTTGAATATAAGGAACATTATCCTGATCTAAAATTCATTTCCAGCATTTTCATTGAAGTTATGATGCAGATATAATTAAAAATAGCGTATGATACAAGTGTATAAGTGAGGGCACTCCGCTCCGCGTCGTGCCCTCAAACTTGTTGCACGTGATTTGAAGGCTCCTTCATACACTTGTATTATAATGAACAATAATAACGGCTCAGTACCCTTTCGGTGACAAATGATCCAATCATTCCCTGATGGTTCTGAATATGTCAACCATGCTTTTCCTAAATGGTACGCATACTCCCATGACGTCTCTTTTCCGAACTGTTATTCTATCAGGAAATGAACCACATGAGTTGTTAATCATGGCACAGAAACATTTACATATGGGATAGGAAGGTAGGTTGATCTTCAACCTGTGCGTAGTGAGCCGCACAAGGAAGAACTACTTGGTTATTCATAATATATCTTCGGACTGTATGTCTCATACAATCACGATCTAACTTCACTAATAGTACGCGAGGTAGGACACCACCACAGAAAAACCAAACACAAGAAAAAATTCCACTCAAAATTAATCAATCTCTGAATAAATACATTTGTATATGTGTATATATGTATATACTCTCTCATATCTATATAATCACTAAAAATAGTACTTTCAGTTAACGAACAATCATAATGGATCCGTATATCAGGGATTTTAGTGTAAAAAAATTAGACAATTTTGCTCTAAGAGATGCTAATGAAGCAAAACAAGTACTAAAGGTAAATGACTGCCATTCCAATTTCAAAATCGTACACAATAATATACGAAGCATATCAAAAATTCTTGATGAATTTACAATATTTTTAGAAGAACTAGATACAACGATAGACTGCATAATACTTACTGAAATTCGAATTATAGGAGTATACAACATAAAAGGATATACAACATAAAAGGATATATAACCCTCTATAACTTTGGCAATTTAAATAAAAATGATGAAGTGGTACTTTTCATAAAGTCAAATCTCTACCACTCACACAAGACTTTCGAAATTGATGGCACTTATTTACTACAGTTACAAGCTATAATTAACGAGGAAATTATTGTCATAAATGCACTCTACAGATCACCGTCAAACCGACAAATTGAACCCCTCTTAGAAGAACTGAGCAATATAATGAATACCCAATAAAAAAATTTACTTATAGTGTGTTTATTGGTGACATAAATATAGATTTGATCGGAACTACAGAAGATTCCCAAACATACCTGAACACACTAGAAGAACATGGATACATCTCAGCAATAAATACACCTACTAGACCAGATTCAGGTACTTGTCTGGACCACATAGTCATTAATTCAAAGAGTGAAAACATTGACTCATTAATTTCAATGACAATATAAACCTGTATTACAGACCATTACACTACATTTTTACAAATAATATTTACAAATGAACAAACAAAAACACAAGAAAACCGAAGCACAAAATTCTTCAAACAAATAAACGAAAAAACATTGTTAAAAAATATGGAACATATAGATTGGGAAAAATTCTATGGAATTGACGATTTGGATAGATCCGTATCTAAATTTATCGAAATAATCGACAACGCTATATATAGATCCACAACAAAGGTAAGGATAAAAAACAGAGACATTGAAAGGAAAAAATGGGTAACCGAATCATTGCGAGATCTAAAATAAAAAAAATGAAATTTTCATGAATTGAAAAAAAACCAAAAAACCATAAAAAAAGAATACAACACCTACAAAGAAGTACTTGAAGAATCAATTAAAGAAAGTAAAGCGAGTTATTACAAACGTAAAATGAAAGAAAAGACCAGCTCAAAACAAATGTGGGAAGTAGTTAACGAATTAACAACACCCAAAGGATCTAGTGGAATAGCATCAATACAAACCGAGAACAGAAATGTTACCCATGATCCAGAAGAAATTTCTGGAGAATTCAATTTTTTTTTCACCAACATAGGAAATAAATTAGCAAATGAAATTAAACAACATACAAATCATAAAGAAATAAGGAATAAATCGGCCAGCCCACTATTCCTCTTTCCAAGTGACCCGAGCGAGGTAATGAGTACTATCTCAGAATTGAAAAACAAAAAATCGCCGGGACCCGACGGTTACAAATCAGAGACGCTGAAAATGTTTCAAAAAATTACAATTACTTAACTTTCAAAAAAATGATCACAAAATGGTTACAAAATGCACCAAGATCAATAATTCATGACATAGTAAATAACAGGATGAATTGATTTGAAGGAATGGAATGTCTGAACAAATTATTTCGCATGTCCCATGAATTAGACTTAGTATTATAACATGTGTTTTTTATAATTATGTACCGTCATATGTATATTAATTCTATTATGTAACACAACCCGATTCAGACGATGATCCCCATTATGACCTAACTCCCTGAACCTGAGATAATTTCCAGATTTTGACATAATTCACCTTATCATGAGTATCAAACAAATTATAATGCAATTTCAAGCCACATACAAGCTGTATTTGCAATACAGCTTCTGTGGTTTTTCCATGTTTATTCTAAACCATATCATATTTCTGTAACTGAATTTACTGAATAAACATTATTATTATTATTATATATATTATATTATCTGTCTACAAAATGGTGACAGAACCGAAGTTTCAAATCGTAGACCAATCGCTCTTATCTCTTACCCCAGCAAGATCCTAGAAAATATATTCAAAAGAAAACTCAGCAGTTTTCTAAATAAAAATATATTACTATCAGAAGCACAATATGGCTTTAGAGAAAGAAAGTCCACAGATGATGCAATAAAAGAACTCACAGAAAAAATATATAAAGCCCAGATCTAACAAAGGCTTTTGATACTGTTGACCATACTATTCACTTGAATAGCCTAGATGATCTAGGAGTAAGAGGCACAGCACAAGACCTTTCCAAGTCATATCTAACCGGCAGAGAACAACAAACAAAAATCAATACCATAGTTAGTAGAAAGCGGATAATGGTGTACCCCAAGGAACGGTCTTGGGACCTCTACTTTTCAATGTTCATTTGAATAATCCATTCTCTGCAGACACACAAGGTGGCATAACCAGCTTTGCAGATGATACTGTTATATATTACGAAGATGACAACTGGAGTGACCTGAAAAATAAAGCTGAAAACGATCTTATCCAAATGAAAAAGTGGTTTGATAACAGGAAACTATCTATTAATGCCAAAAAAACGCTTTACCTACCCTTCTGTAGTCTGTCCGCGAATCTCCCAAGGTTCAAAAAAATTTCAATAGGAGATTACTTTGAGATCTTACAACCAAAGAGCGTCAAATACTTGGGAATCATGATAGACAGTCACCTTAGATGGGACGTCCACGTGGATTATCTACTCAAAAAACTCCGAAGAGTACTTTTTGAGTACAAACAAGTGTCATCTATACTAGACTCTAAACAGAAAAAAATCCTTTACCATAGCCTAACCGAATCTCACTTGAACTACGGCATCATCGTGGGGTATACAAAATATGCTTGAAACCTTCAGGAATTATACAAAGGACATTTTCGAAAATAATGTTCAACAAAAATAACCACTACCCGACCGAAGCACCATACAAACTGGCAAATGTTTTCGATCTGAGAGAACTATATTTCCTCAAACTAGCGACAACACAGTACTCACACTCAATAGAGCTGATCACTCACTCCCAGGAATATGAGACACGAAAAAGGAACAAATCCATTCTCCCGCTTATGAATAAGTCAATTGGACAATGCAGCTATCAGTATCTGGGACCAAAAGCCTTTAACAACTTTCCAGAAAAAATAAAACAAGAACCAACAATTCATCGTTTTTAAAAATTCCCTAAAAAAATATTTATGACTCACCACCACTTTATATTTGCTCAGTTCTTGGAATTTGAAGATTTTTCTTCTATTCTTCTATTGAATTTCCAATATACCAATCTCACAGTTTACATACCAATCTCACTTTTATTTTATTGTTATATTTATATGCTATTATAGGCTTATAACTCAACTTAACTATATTCATATGTAATTTTATATTATCGAATCGTATTTCATACTACTTAGGTCTACCTGTATTTTATAACGTCCCATATTGTAAAGGGGTTTCTTCCCCTATTATCAAACTTTGGCGCTTTTCACCATTCTCGGTTTTCCTCGGGCGCCACCTTCAGCTTTATAGTGGAAAAGGCCACTTTTGCTCCGGGCAGTCTCAGTGAAGAAAGATACTCCAGGGGTCAATATAGTCGTGACACTGTAACAGGGCCAGCAAGGCAGGCTTTAATTGCCTTCAACTGGGTTGCGAACCTGGGTGGCGACTGCGCACTAGATGTTTAAATTCTACTCAGAATAGTCAATGAAAGAATACTAAAAACAGGATAAACAGGTATATTAATAATCTTGAAATACAGTAAGGGCGGCTGACGGCGGCCTCAAGTTATCACAACAAATAAACACAGGGCAAGCACGAAGCGGGAAGCGTGTTTTCAAGCAAGCGGGGTAAACTTAACAAACAAAAGCTCTTGCGGGGGGGGTATCGTACGGACTCGTATGCAGAAATCACCAGCGCAGCTTAGAAATATGTGCCTCTTACGGCTTTGGTTCGATCATGCGCACATCGCATCGGTGGTACTTACAAAACATTTCCTGATATCTTTTACCTGACACAACATATTTACCATTCCTCCGATCCTACTCCTTCGGGACGGTCGTGGACTGCTTCGGTCTTTGGCTCCCACTCTGGATACTATTCGGACGCGTGACTGCTTCTGCTGGGCTTCGCAAGCTACTGAATCTTTGAAATATGTCGAAACGGAACTACGGCCGGCTTCTCCCTCTTTTCCGAATACCTCACGATCGACTTATATGCGCGCGCCGTTTTGTGGACTCTGTCGCTTGCGATACAAATTATACTTTCACAGAATAATTACCCAGCTTGTAAAATCCTTCGTGCTGTGATGTCAGCTCGGTGCGTGCGTCTTTGTCTCGACTCAACTGTACTCTCGGGCGTCTGACGGAAAACTCTCAATGTGTTCCGCTCACTCCTTGTGGAATTCTCCTAAGTGGGAATCTCGTGGCGTGACGTCAGCTCGGTATCGTATGCTCTTGGTTCGACTGGACTGCTGGCTCGGGCTTCTATCGGAGGACTGAAATGTCTCGTCGGCGTTTGAACATAGCCCAGCTTGCTTGTTGAAAATCTTTTCTCGAGAGACGATAGCCGGCGCAGGTTATACTCGTGCGTGCTATGTTAGCTACGCCTGGCGTTATTCGCGTGGTTTCCGGAAGGCGTTTAGTCTGTTTTATTAGGATATATGTAATCCACGGATTAAATCACGAACACGAATGGCATTTCTAGACCTATTATTACCGTCAAGCGGAGTTTAATTCTTTACAGGGAGCTTTCGTCTGATAAATATAACGGGAAAATAGTAACTTCGTTACACACCCTTCCCACTTCGGGGAAAAACGGAAAAAAAAACTCTTTTTTTTTGTTTTTAACATGCGTTTGTACGGTCAGAGGGAACTGAAAACTAACTAGTTTTACTGTGCACATTCTCAAAACTTAGACGGCTAGCAACCTTATGTTCTAACAAAACAAAAAAAAACATGTCCATTCGGAATATAACAGTATAGCCCGCCAGGTGCCTACCCCCCCTAATAGTCGAACCCTTTATTCGGGGTAAGTCCACCTGATACATAAATTACGGAATTAAAATAAACTCAAATGTGGACCTCAAATTATTCCAAATGAAAAACAGAATGAACTTTTGCCTGGTTGCCGGAGAGCAACAAACAGGACTTCTGTGTACAATGATCATTGTACAACAAGGAAACATTACCAGTCAGAAAAAAAATCAAAAAAAATAGTCATACCACAATAATAAAGTAAAAAAATCTTCCTGGATTGGATGCTGGCATCCGCATCCTGATCCTACGGGTCTGCCTACGGCATCAATGGGTGCTGAACATTCGCATCAGGGATATGCGGGTCAGGATACGACATCAACATGAACATGGGTGCTGAACATCCGCATCGGGGATATGCGGGTCAGGATACGACATCAACATGGGTGCTGAACTTCCGCATAGAGCATATACGGGTCAGGATACGACATCAACATGGACATGGGTGCTGAACATCCGCATCGGGGATATGCGGGTCAGGATACGATATCAACATGGGTGCTGAACTTCCGCATAGGGCATATGCGGGTCAGGATACGACATCAACATGGGTGCTGAATATCCGCATCGGGGATATGCGGGTCATGATACCACGTTGACATCGGGGCACGGGGCGTCGTCCTCTTGGGTTGTTCTCCTCTGGGCTGGTCTCCTCTGAGCTGGATTCCTCTGAGCTGGTTTCCTCTGGGCGGCTGGGTCTGGACAGTGGCATTCTCGAGAGAAGACATCCTTCAAGCCACATCGGGAGCAAAACAGGAGGGGCCATTTCCGTTGGCATACGCTGCGTGTGTGCCCGGGTTGACCGCAGCGCCAGCACAGATCCCTGTTGACGGGTAGGTATACAGTCAGAGGGGGTTCCGGAGCTGCTGGGGCGGCGGCTGCTTGTCCTTGTCTTCAAGGGGCGGCTTGGTCGGTCCAGAAGGTGTTGGTGAACGGCCACGGGTACGCATCCTTCATGGAGACGAAATTGACTTCCTGGAAGTCGCTGCAGAACCTCGGCTTGTCAACTTTATTTCGCACGATGACTACTGGCGAGCTCCACGGGCTCTCGGAGGGTTCTACGATGTTCTCCTGTGGCATTCTGTCAGATTTGGGATTGAATACTTCCTGCATCCTGGGATTCTGGGGTCGGTATCGCTGCTTTATTGGCTCTGGATTTAGGAGACGGATCCTATGTTCTACCAGCGGCGTTACCCCATGAATGTTCTCGAATGGGCGTAATTCGTCCTGTCGGAAGTCTTGCAAGTGGTCCTCTTCCTCTCTGGAAAGTGTCAGGGCCGGACTTGGCTCAATTACTCCAATTGGAAAGCATGGTACGGGCCGAGCTTCCCTTGCAATGGATTGGTTCTTTACCAAGATTTGGCCACTTCCTAGGTCGAGTCCAAACTGCCTTTTCCTCAATATGTCCATTCCTAGGACCATATCGGATGACAGGCCACTCAGGTGTCCAAAAGAGTCCTCGAAGCGGTGTTCTCCAACTCGGATCTCCACGTGATACGTTGTGGGGACGGTAACTATTTCTCCATTGGCCAGTCGGGCGGAACTCGTAGCAGTTGGAATTTTCGGTACTCTGAACAGATTCCACTGCCTGGCTATCCTGTCGCCGACATAGGAGATTACGGCACCTGTATCAATCAGCGCTTCAGCGGTGCCACCGGGAATCTTGACGGAAAGATGCGGTCGGTGGTCGGCGGTAGCGATGATGGCGGTAGGTGAGGTGTCATGGGGGCGGTGTTGTACGTTCCTCAAGTCGTGGTTTTGGTTTTCCGGCCGTGGGCATGGACAATCACGAGACAATCTCCGTCTCGCTTGCATCGAGAGCAGAATATCCTTGGGGCTGATTGGCATTGGCTCACAAAATGCCCTTTCTGCCCGCATTGCCAACACTCTCGGTTTCCTTCGATGGGGCGGCGGATGACTGAGCTGCCTTGGCTCATAACTGGCTGGACTACTGGGCTCCTAGGGGGCGGTGTGGCTGGTTGGGCTTGCCTACTGACCACTGGTGGGGCTGATGGGGTCTGGTAGGGTGCAAAAAGCGGCATTGGAGTCGTACTCTGAGCTTGCTCAATCTCGGCTCGCAAAAGCTCGTACTCTCTGGCAGCTTTGGCGAATTCATGGACATTGTTGAAGTCCGTCCTTCTTATTTCACGTCGGAACTCTGGGTGTAGGTTGCGGTACAGCCAGTTTAACTCCTGATCAGGCGAAATTCCACCATGGCGGCGAATCATGGTCTGCAGGTCCGTGATGTAGGCTGTCATACTCTCTCTCAGGTTGTGTGTCCTCCTGCTGATGGCCACTTCCAAGTCAATTCGGTAGTTGACGGGGAAGAAGAAGTCCTGAAAGGCGGTGCAAAAGTCTTCCCATCTCGGCCAGCATGCCCGGTTGTTTCTGAACCAGAGGGCCGGCATTCCTTCCAGCAACTCTGGCATAGCTTGTAGGAGGCGGTCTGCGGGGATGCCTTGAGATTCTCGAATTTCCTCCAACCTTTCGAGGAAGGCGGCGGGGTCGTTGGTCCCATCAAAGGTCACTCTCCAGTCCTTCACTCTCAGTGGTGCCATTCCTGCACTCGTGGTAGGCGGCAGTGGGGCGGCCTGTGCTCCCACTAGGGTCCTTGTAAGCACGTTGCTCATGATCGGGTTTCCAGTGCTCGTCACTGTGATTGTGGGCACTAATGGCGGCGGTGCGGTTGTCGTGGTAACTCCTGTGGTCGTCGTGGAAAACGGAAACGGGTTGGTGACGGTCGCTGCGGGTGATGCTGCTCGTCCTTCTCGGAGAAACTTTATGATTCTCCTTCGCTTCTCGTCGACGGTGCCGGTTGGATCCAAGCGAAATCTAGCGAGCTCTGTATCTAGCTCCTCTTTTCGTAGCTGATACACCCATCCGACGCGGGTGTCGTTGGGGCCACCTCCTGCACCTGGACTTAGAGGCAGTGGGCACGCGGCTGGCCCCGTGGTGGTCACTGGCACGGAGGTGGCTTCCTAGTCCTGTCGGCATCTTAGGCGAATACTCGGAACTCGTACGTCTTACTTGTCTCACAGTCGGAACTTCTCAGCTTGCACGTCTCACTTGGTTCACAGTCGGAACTCAACCTCTTCAGCTTGCACGTCTTACTTGGTTCACAGTCGGCACTCAACTTCTTCGGCTTGCACGTCTTACTTGGTTCACAGTCGGCACTCAACTCCTTGGCTTGCACGTCTTACTTGGCTCACAGTCGGAACTCAACTCTCTGTCTGGTGCTCGTATCTTGGGCACCGTACCTACTATTGACGAACAGATGGCGGAGCGCTTCTGCGCACTCGATAATTCGTTAAGGAGGTATCGCATGGACGCCTGGCCCTCTTCTGAGCCGAGTTTGACAATCTGTCAAAAATGACAGGTCGGTAGCCTTCAACGGATTTCGGTTCTATACCCCTGCGGAACTAGCTTCACGGATTTCTAACTGTTTTCAACGTACGAGCTTGCTTTCCCTCTCTTTACCCACGTATCTCGTGAACGGTTAACCTGAAAAGGAAACGGATGACGGTAATCGGTTCTACACCCCCGAGAACCTATTAATCGAGAGGTCACTCGGCATATTGACTCTCTTTTGAGTCGAAGTTGACATCTGTCAAAAATGACAGGTCTCGGTATACTATATAAACGGTCCCTGCTCGGGCGCAAATTTGTAAAGGGGTTTCTTTCCCTATTATCGAACTTTGGCGCTTTTCACTATTCTCGGTTTTCCTCGGGCGCCACCTTTAGCTTTATAGTGGAAAAGGCCACTTTTGCTCCGGGCAGTCTCAGTGAAGAAAGATACTCCAGGGGTCAATATAGTCGTGACACTGTAACAGGGCCAGCAAGGCAGGCTTTAATTGCCTTCAACTGGGTTGCGAACCTGGGTGGCGACTGCGCACTGGATGTTTAAATTCTACTCAGAATAGTCAATGAAAGAATACTAAAAACAGGATAAACAGGTATATTAATCATCTTGAAATACAGTAAGGGCGGCTGACGGCGGCCTCAAGTTATCACAACAAATGAACACAGGGCAAGCACGAAGCAGGAAGCGTGTTTTCAAGCAAGCGGGGTAAACTTAACAAACAAAAGCTCTTGCGGTGGGGGGGTATCATACGGACTCGTATGCAGAAATTACCAGCGCAGCTTTGAAATGCATATGTGCCTCTTAGGGCTTTGGTTCGATCATGCGCACATCGCATCGGTGGTACTTACAAAACATTTCCTGATATCTTTTACCTGACACATCATATTTACCATTCCTCCGATCCTACTCCTTCGGCAAAGCTCGGGACGGTCGTGGACTGCTTTGGTCTTTGGCTCTCACTCTGGATACTATTCGGACGCGTGACTGCTTCTGCTGGGCTTGGCAAGCTACTGAATCTTTGAAATATGTCGAAACGGAACTACGGCCGGCTTCTCCCTCTTTTTCGAATACCTCCCGATCGACTTATATGCGCGCGCTGTTTTGTCGCTTGCGATACAAATTATACTTTCACAGAATAATTACCCAGCTTGTAAAATCCTTCGTGCTGTGACGTCAGCTCGTCGCGTGCGTCTTTGTCTCGACTCAACTGTACTCTCGGGCGTCTGACGGAAAACTCTCAATGTGTTCCGCTCACTCCTTGTGGAATTCTCCTAAGTGGGATCTCGTGGCGTGACGTCAGCTCGGTATCGTATGCTCTTGGTTCGACTGGACTGCTGGCTCGGGCTTCTATCGGAGGACTGAAATGTCTCGTCGGCGTTTGAACATAGCCCAGCTTGCTTGTTGAAAATGTTTTCTCGAGAGACGATAGCCGGCGCAGGTTATACTCGTGCGTGCTATGTTAGCCACGCCTGGCGTTATTTGCGTGGTTTCCGGAAGGCGTTCAGTCTGTTTTATTAGGATATATGTAATCCACGGATTTATCACGAACACGAATGGCATTTCTAGACCTATTATTACCGTCAAGCGGAGTTTAATTCTGTACAGGGAGCTTTCGTCTGATAAATATAACGGGAAAATAGTAACTTCGTTACAATATATACTTACCAACGCTCATGTTAACCAATGAAACCTGCATACAGATGCATGTATATCTCGATAAATATGCATCTCGTAGGTATTGTCTATTTATTTATACACCTATTTTACTTATATTCTGTAAATTACTGTAAATGTAAGTGTGAATAAATCATTTATTATTATTATTTTTGCCAGGAATTTCATACGGAATGAACTTCATTTTCAAGAATTGTTTAATATTCAATATCCAACAGAATGAGCGTCACTCGCCGCACCCGCGGTGGAGCTAGAAACTACAGTGTGTGGAAGTTGTTGAAAAAAACATGCTACGAGTATTTTCATACCGTGCCAAAATTCATGGGATGGTTTTTGAGATAATTTTCAACCAAAAAATAATGATTATCTGTATTGACTGTAGCGGATTATAAGTCAGTTACGTATACAGGGTGTCCCAAGGGTGCGTGCGAACTCTATAACATTTTTATATACAAGTTATCGATTCTAAAAATGAGGAACATTCTTAAAATGAAAGAAGGGAATTTTGTGGCAAAGTGGACAAATCATTGAATTGAAAAAAAAGCATCCTCAAGAGGGAGTCGAACCCACGACCTTATGATCACTAGTCATACGCTCTACCAACTGAGCCATTCGAGGACATAGAAATCGACACATACAATCCTTCCTTCCACAATTTGATATTCATGTCAGAAATGAATCGAAAATCAAACGTACTTATCACTGGCCGTCGAAATTTTTACCTGACACTCAACTTCATCGTTATTTGACGATTCCAGTGGCAGATTCAAGCAGATGATCTCTTATCACTGATAGGATTCAGCCAAATATATAATGTGAAAGTGGAAATATTGCGTCCGAAATACATATAATGAAAGGAGGGAATTTTTTGGCATAGTGGACAAATTATTAAATCAAAGAAAAGAAGCATCCTCAAGTGGGAGTCGAACCCATGACCCCATGATCTTCAGTCATAAACTAGTGATAAGTACGTTTGATTTTCGATTCATTTCTAACATGAATATCAAATTGTGGTAGGAAATGATTCACGAGTGTGTGTCGATTCCTATGTCCTCGAATGGCTCAGTTGGTAGAGCTATGGCTAGAGATCAGAAGGTCCTGGTTCAACTCCCATTTGAACATGCTTTTTTTCTTTAATTTAATGATTTGTCCACTATTCCACAAAATTCCCTTCTTTCATTATATGTATTTCGGACGCAATATTTCCTCTTTCACATTATATATTTGGCTAAATCTTATCAGTGTTCAGGGATCATCTGTTCGAATCTGCTACTGAAATCGTCAAATAAAAATGAAGTTGAGTGTCAGCTAATGGATCACGACGGCCAGTGATAAGTAATTTTGATTTTCGAATCATTTCTAACATGAATATTGAATTGTGGAAGGAAAGGATTCATCGAGTGTGGTATGTCATGAATTCTCTATGATCCTTCTGAATGGCTCCAGTATGGTAAGATCAGTATGGCTGGAGATCATAAGGTCGTGGGTTCGACTTCCGCTTGAGATGCTTTTTTTCTTTAATTCAATAACTTGTCCATTATGCCACAAAATCACCTTCTTTCATTATATGTATTTCGGACGCAATATGTGCACTTTCATATTCTTAAAATATTCCTATTTATATACAGGATGTCCCAAAATAAGATACACAATGAGTTCTTATTTCTGTTACATTCTTGGATTCGCCACTAAATTGTCGATATAACTCATCCAGGTTTCTTAGACTTATCTGCAATAGTTTTTGACTTATGTTAATTGATGTGTCAGAATAGCCTCGTGCACAGACCCACAGAAAAATTTCAAGCTTCAGAAACATTCGAAATAAATCAACCAACTTTTTTTTCAGTCGACTCCGTAGGCTTAAGCGAATCTTTTAAATTATGGGTGATGTAGGAGTCGTAGTTCTATCGCCTACTACGATTTAAAAAAATCAAAAATCATAAATGGCAATAAATCGACTTCTTTAGATGCAGCATCCTATATTCCATTACATCATTGCATAGTATTTTCAGGAGTTTTTGCCAGAATAGAGTTTGTGGAGTCTACTATGAGAAATTTTGCACATCTATACAATTCCGAAAAAAAACATGATTCAACAAAACTAAATAAATTGTAAAACAGTAAACGATATTTGAGGAAACCTCTCCTCCACGTGCCCCCCAGATGAAGAAATCTATGAGAGTAAGGTCTGGGGATTGCGCGGGCCGAAGGATAGTACCTCCTCTGCCTATCCAACGATTAGGATGGTATTGATTTGAAAATTCTCGCATTCTATGGTTTTGTACTGCAGCACCATCGTGTTGCAACCACATGGCCCTTCTAGTGTTCAAACCACTCCTTTCAACATCCAAAATGATGGAAGAAATATAAATACATTTCACCATTCAGCACAATATTGAAAAAGTTGGGTCCAATAATGTGATTTCTGATGATTCTTTCCCAAACATGAAGCGACCATCGTTTTTGCTGATCAACAGTCCTCAACCAGTGATGAATTTCAATTAAATAATGATGCCTATTATGATCGACCAGTTATTCTTAAACATTGTTCATCAGAAAACAGAATTCTGTTTGAAGTATGATAATCCTCAGCAATCATGCTTCATTGGAAAACATTTCCATTAGCAAAATCATAACCATAAAATTCTTGATCAAGATACAGATGATAAGGATGGAACTCATGTTTCAATATCATTCTGTTATCACTACTTTGTGAAATATCCGTTTCCCTAGTGACTAAGTGAAGATTTTTCTGTAGCATCAATTCAACTTGCAAGTCATTCTCCTCATTGATCTGCCCACCAACAATTTTCCATTTGGTTTAAGATACACTACTGACCTCTCAACTTTTGGAATGGAGGCACCCGTGGAGTTCTTGCTTCTGGATATTTTTGATGGTAGATTCTGCTTGCTAATGAAGGATTATTGTCAACTTCGCTAATACAGTGAACCATATTCACTAATTGTTCGCCAGTGGAATTCATTATTAACAGTTATACGTGTACAATTATAGAAGGTTCCCGATTCCTTTTTTTTTCGAAAAAATCATTAATATTTCCTTTTTTGCAACAAATCTCGCAAACTGCACGAAGTATACCCTACAAACCCTATATCGACGAAATACTCTTGAAAATGCCATGCAAGAATTCAATGAAATATAGAGTGTTGCTTTTGAAAAAATCGATTTATTGCTATTTGTTATTTTGGATTTTTTAAAACACTCGCTTGAGCCTGGGGAATCGACTGGAAAGAAGTTGGTTAACTTATCTTGAATAGTTCTGAACTCATGGATTTTTCTGTGGGTCTATGCACGACGCTATTTTGACACATAAATCAACATAAGTCAAAAACTATTGCAGCTGAGTCTAAGAAATCTGGGTGTGCTATATCGACAATTCAGTGGCGAATCCAAAAATTTAACAAAATAGGAGGTTGCTGTTTAAAAAAACAGAACTAAGTTTTTTTTCTTATTTTGAATTTGAATAGAATTATTTTTGAAATTTGCATCATTGTCGGACCTATCATATTGAAAAAAATCAAGTCGATAATTTGGCATGGAAAAAGTTATAAAGCTGTAACACACCCCTGGGCCACCCTGTATATGTGAATGGTGACTGGTGACTGACGTACAATCCGCTCTAGTCAATACAGCTGATTATTATTTTTCGGTTGATAATGATCACAAAAACTTTCCCATAAATGTTGGCACGGCATGAAAATACTCGTATATTTTTCTACCAACTTTCACATACCGCAACCTCCACCTCTACCGCTACTGGAGTAGCTGATGCTCAGATTCCTTATGTTCAAAGGGAAAACTATTATTTATATGATTTTTAGTCGGTATGAAATGACTTCTCCAAATCAACGCTACCTCCCCTACTATAAGGTGAGTTCGTTTGATCGTTCAATTATAATACCATAGCAAATTTCATGACTGCGACGAGTGGTATACTCTGAGCTTGATCTTGATAACATGTCAGAAAAGTGATTTTTTTTACCTGGGACATAATACAAGTTCAGTGAATATCTCAATAGTTCAAGTTTGAGACGTTGTAACCTACTTGAGCCTATTTTGCAAATTGGCTTTTTCACGATTGATACAATAGATTAATGGTCTGATTAAACATCGGCCCCATGACCATAAATAAAATTGTGGAATTTGGTAGCTGCAAAATGTATAGCCAGAATTATATTTTCTGTTTGGCTATGATTTATTTCAGCATGTTCATTGTGCGAGGAATGCACGATACTGATTTGAGTGTTTGGTTTTCATGAACTTGTAATAGACAACATCCTAGAGAATTTATGGATGCATCACATTGCAGAATGGTATAATAGCTGGAGGTTTAGTTATAATATTCTTCAAGTCCTCGAAAGCCTCATCATGACAAGGAAGCCACTGCCATTCAGTATTTTTCCCCAAAAGTTGAAATAATGGTTGCATATATTTGGTCATTTCAGGTTTATATTGTCTGATATAATTGAAAGAACCAGAATCGACTCTTTGCAACTTCTTTTTATCTTTTATGGTTTTTAATGTGATAAGTGACTCAATTATGTGAGGTTCGACTTCCTTTCCTTTTGAAGAAAATATTTGTCCCATGAATTTAACCCAATTTTGCTTGAATTGGATTTTGTCTTTATTAAATCGCGCTTTGATTTGCCTAGCTCTCTGAATAACCTCATTTACTGCCCTATCATGCTCAGTTTCTGTACTCCCTGGAATAATCATATCATCATGGCATATTTTAACATTTTCGATATTTACGAAATATTCATCAATCTGTTCTCGGAACAGATCTTGAGAGTTAGATAACTCATATGGTGAAACTACGTACCTATAAATTCCAAATGAAGTTGCGAAACAACATTTTTACGACGATTTCTCTGTGAGTCCTAATTGATGATATCTATCTGACGAATCAAAAACAGAATAAACATTTTTACCAATTAAATTTTCACTGAATTCTTGACAAAATAGGTTTTCTGACTATTTTTTTCATTCACGTCGGATGGATCGAAACAACCTTAGCTTGTCATTTGCTTTTTCCATTATAACCATGCGGTTAATAATTGCACAAGGTTCAATATCATCCACTTCGTGTAAAGCTCTCCTGTTCACTACTCTATCCAATTCGTTTTCCAACGGTAGTCTTATGACTCGAGGATTTCGAACAGGGGGGTTACTAACACTTTCGAAATTTTCGATAGTAGTTATTTTATGTCTTCCTGGGAACTATCCCGAACCTTCGAATAAATCAATGTTTTGTTTCATTGAAGCATCCTTTTAATAATCAAATTTTTTTTCCACAATATTTACTCTTTTGATCAGTTTTATATTATAGCATGCTTTTTTACCAAGGAAAGTTGGATTTGCTCCATATATGATCATGAAATCTTCGTATATAGACGAATTTTCATACTTGCAGCATAAATTAACAATACCTATTGGTTTTGCTACAGAACCTTGAAAACCCTTCAAAACATAGACCGTGGGTCTAACCCTAAAGCTATTATCCACCTTTCTGAAAATTTGCAATGGCCTGACATTAACATCAGCCCCTGTATCTATCTTGACGTATATTTTTCTATGCCCAACTAGTATAATCTCGTCCCAGATACCCTCTTTGCAATTTTGATTGAATATGTCCTTTGAAGGTTAATTTATACTTCGCACAAAAATGCTGTCATTAGAGCTGTCAGATTTCGAGTTTTTCCCCACAATTTTCACATTTTCAACCCGACAAGATTTTCCGAAATGATTCGGCAATCCGCATCTCTGATCTCGATGACTGATATTATGATTTTTATGTCGATAACTTCTCTCTGTTGTACTCTTGTTTCTAACTTCATTAACCTCGGCATCACCTTCTTGTTGTTTAAATATTTGTCGGGAACATATACACATGCCAAATCAATGCCTGAAATGGAAAATAATTTCCATTTCTGGAACAGCATGCTTCCGCTGGAAAACTTCCCTATTCATTAGTTGAAAGCTAATAATAAAATATCAACTTTTTTGCCTCTAGAAACTGTCTTCGGTAGCTCATTAAAAGTTTCCGGAAATTTTGAGCAGAGTTGCTCGTAATTTCTACGAATAACTCGCAAATACTCGCAGAAATTACCAAATTTTCATAAAAGAGGAAAAGCGGAACGTTTTACCGTTCTGTGTCAGATTTATGTCCGGAGAAGATGTATTTCTTTCAGATATTACAATGTGGAATCGGTATTGGCCCGTCACATTATTCAAACTTAAGTGTTTCTATTTAAATTTTATGTCGCCCTCAGAACGGTTGGATTTCCAAATATGGAGGGTATTTATTATCTCTCCAATAAGGAGTTGCGAAAAAGGCTATATGAATTATCGTTTTTCCGAATAGCTCTTAAGCGAATTGAGACTCGCATAAAATCAACTTTTTCAAACCGTTCGCATTTCTCAAGATATGTTTTCACCACGAAGTCCTTTTTCTATGACAGAAATTTGAATAACTGTTGAATTTTGAATGGCCGAAAAACAATTGGTAATCGATAATCAAACGTAAGTCCATTGATTGCTCATTAGATGCATTGGTTTTTGCCATCAATAACTCAGCAGCAGCGTTATTTTGTCTCCTTAGAGAGCACATATATAATTTTTTTAATACAATTTTTTCTTAAATATTCTTCAAACACAATAATCTTTCAAACCACAACCTGTTCGATTTTCATAGCAATGATGGCTCCAACGGCGATGAAACTTCCGTATACTGTGAGCAGTTGGATAAATGATGCAGCATTATGAAGTGACTTCATAGTGCTAACAAGTATTCGACTGTGCCAAGCACAGTATGCCTCTGGAACACTTCATGGGCTTTGGAGGGTTTGGCTTTGGAAAGAACTGCTCTAATCTGAGAGAGTACTCAACAAGTTCCTATCGGCAGAACATGAACCACAGGAGTCAGCGTTCTGACCCCTATCTTCCCAGTTCCATGAAACTAATCGAGATGTTTCTGATTGAAGCAAGTTCATACCACTTTCTGATAATACAACTTTCATTCTTGTGAAAAGCGTCTCAATATTGGGGGGAAATCACTGTGACCTGACAAATTTGAAGAAGTGACGCAACTCCAATTCGCTTGCTGTGAGACCATAATCCGATCTCAACTTCATTGTAATGAAAGTTCTAACAACCATTCAAATTTTGTCATTTTGTGTCATATGAAACAATTTTACGGAATCATGTCAACATTACACTGATGATTGCATACAGAGCAATTATCAATCACGAATATATTTGGGGAATATTTATGGAATTTTGTTGCGAACGACAATATGAATTAAATGAACATAGAAGCGTATGAGAATTGGCGTTGATACTGAAAGATTGGGCGGTCAATATGAGGAAGCAAGACGGGATCGAATTTGAAGAAGCAACGGTGAAGACAATGTGGAACGTTTCGTGCAAACTTTCGCAAGAAAAGTACTATAATGACTATAATATTATGATTGACCCGTTCAACAATATAGTATTTAAACCAGCTCGAAATGCCTGCGATGCAATCAGGAAGAAACTAGAAGCAGATCCATGTAAACGTTAGTCCAGTTCAGTTTCGTTAAATTTGTCTGAAGTTAACAAAATAATATTGCTATGGGATGGAAATACTCCTGGAGGTCTTATGCATGAATTTTACCATATTGCTGCTGTAGAATAAGCGTGCCGAGGAGGAGAGGCAGTTGCTTGTCCGGTGGATTTTTTTCAAATCGAGGAGAATAACGATGACTCTCCAACAAATCGCATTGAATACAATCCGGTGTTCAGTAAAACGTGCCAAGGTGGTCCTTAAAGCTGTACAAGTAGTGGATGGTTGGTTTCCAATAGTGAAAGACAAAGCTGCCTTGTACTTCTTTTACATAAACTGATATCGAAACGAGGTGACAATATCACCTCACCACGACTGTTCTTAAAACCAAATCGACACTGGAAAAATGAAACTGACAAATGGTGCGATAATGTTCCTGTTGGAAGGAATACAATGAATGGATGGACTGAATCTGCTGCTGAGGCAATTGGCTTGAATGTTGAGGACAAAAAGATAACAAATCACTCGGATAGATCAACTGCTGTTAGCGAATCGGCGAAGAGTGGTGTAGAAGAATAACAATTGCTGAAAATTAGTGGTCATAGCAATGAAAATTCCATAAAACCATACTTGAATCTCGATCAAGAACACCACAACAAGATCATTAATATTTTGCGTGGTAATAGTTCTCCTATAGGAGAGATTAGCATCGAATCCAATGTTAAGTTGAATTTTAATAATTGTTCTTCAACTAACTGTACTTTCAATGAATAAATTAATGTTTCATTGTGTTGAGTTATGAATTTTTTTGTCAAAAAATGTTTCGGCGACATTGACAAATGCCTCATAATTTTGTGACAAATTTCTCAAGCTCGTTGCTTGGTAACAGCCCTCAGCCTTCGGCTCCGGGCTGTTACCAAGGAACGGGCTTTCGATTGTCATAAAATCATATCGTCTATTATGATTGTCCTAGGGATATTACTACTGATAATAACACAGCTGAAATTTCGAAAACAAACTGTATATATCAGCAGTGAACTGGCGTCTGAATTCTGTGACTGCCAGAGTAATGAAGTTTGAAAAAGTGCCCCAATAACTAATAACTAAGCTCCCAAACTTATGTTAGTAACTGATTTTGAGAGGGCGCGAAACAAACAAACAAGCAAATCAATTACGTTCATCGTGAAATGATGGCAGCGAGATGCGCAACGCCTCCCTTCGCCAGAAATTATCGAGCGTTCCCGAAGTTGATATCGGCAAAACAGCTACCCGAACGGGCAAACACGTGAGGGCATTAGTCGTCACAAGTGCTCATGCGGAGGGCTAATTCTTGAAATGGTATTAGTTATTGCTGAAGATTTCACGTTGCATGTTGTATTTCGTTTTAATTTTTCCTTCAAGTCACTAGCGTGTGGATTGCCCGCATAACTGCAGCGTAGCAGCATACTCATAGATGCAAGTGCCATATCAACTAACGCAAGATTAGCAAGGAATATGTCGTTCTAAGGAAAGGACTTCGATATAGCGGTTCCGAACTCGTTGATAGATCCAGACGGAGACCTGGCTAGTAAATTGAAAATGATTAGGTACAAGGGAAATTTCCATATAGAATCTTTCTTTACTAGCTGATAAGTGTGTTGCTTTCCATGCAGAAGTCAGTCTCGGGTAGGAAAGCAGGGGCGAGCGGTCAAAGATTCTTCAAGAGTGCCGCCCAGCGCTCAGTTAATTTCAAACGCTCCATTTACTCTAGTAAGCCGAGTAGCTCAAGTGGATAAACGTCGGCCTTCAAACTACAGAAACCAGGGTTCGATGTCGATCAGGCTCACGCGATTTTTTATTTTTTAAATTTTTTTATCACACTCGAATCAACCACAAAACTTCTATAAGTCAACAGAATGAATCACCCCAACATTCACCCTCACAACTCCTCATGGTGAGAACAACAAAACTTCCTGGAAGAATGGCAATCGATCCCGGAGTGCCTCAAGGATCAGTGCTCGGTCCCATTCTGTTCTTGTTGTACATAAACGACCTGACCAATTTGAACATATCTGGAAAATTCACCCTATTTGCTGATGATACCACGACATTATGGAACAGCAAGAATTCTAACACCTTACCTGACTTAAAATCTACTGATATGAAAAAAAATAAGGAATGGTGTGATGCAAATTTGTTATCCTTCAAACAAAACAAACATCATTTCATTCAGATGCTCTCTTGACGACCTTACATTTAGTTATAACTTATTGATCGAAAACAAGCCTCTAAGCCTCTAACCAAATTCCTAGGTATCCATATTGATAATGAGCTCAAATTCGACGAACATATCAAGCATCTCGAAAGCAAGATTTCTGCTGGATGCTATGAACTGAGAGTAACTTGTCGAATTTGGGATCTAAAATCACCAAAACTGTATATTAGGCCCTAATAGAGTCTCATTTACGTTATGGAATACCTTTTTGGGGAGTTAGCAATTCATCGGCACTTCAATCAGTCTTGGTACTGCAGAAACGTGCTTCAAGGTACTTGCGTGAACTGAAACCCCGTCATTCTTGCAAAAACATATTTACTAACAGTAAATGGTTGTCTCATATACAAGAATATATTCGAGGCTTCAGGTAGTCATTACAACACCCGTTCTCACATGTTGAAATTGCCAATTCCCCCATCAAACATGATCAGAGATTCGATTTACTACAACGGGGTTGAGATGTACATTCACCACCCCTCAAACATAAGGGAGGCGAATATGAATATGAACATTATAAACTTCAGGAAAATTGTTAATAAGTTTCTGGCAGATAGACCCTATTACAACTTGCAGGAGTTTTACAATGATAAATTTGATTGACAGGGTGCATATTTGAGTCCATGTAAGTTTTTAAGTTGTAGATGTGTTTGTGTCTATATATATATATATATATATATATATATATATATATATTATATATGTATATATATTAGTGTTTATATTATATATATATATATATATATATATATGTTATATATGTGTTTGTGTATATATATATATATGGGCGTATGTGTACGTATATTTATTTTTCAACAATACAGACTACTTCAACTGCGATCTATGACCGTAAACGGTGTCGTTCCTAATACTTTGTATGTTCAACTCTTATTTTTAGATATTTTTTATGATTTTTTATAAATCTTGTAATCATCAGTCATACAACTATATTCAAGCTTTGTCCACAAGATCCACTCTTAATGACATTGGAGTATATTTAATTTATCATTATTATTATTATTATACACAAAACAGCATGACTTGCTCCGCAGCGGCCAAAGGCTGCTGGAAATTTGTCTCAAACTGGATTTTTGACCTAGACCTAGACTTCTGGCAATAATTTGACGCAATTTCTACGGTTGAAAACTATAACTTCACAAAATTTCGGAGCAACAGTCAGTCATGTAATTTTCATTGAAACAATCAAATTCATCAGAATATATCCATAATGTATTAAGTATGGTACATCTCGTAATTTATCATTCACATTTCAGTTTGTATTTCAAGGGTATAATGCGAAAAACTCCCCATGAAGAGGCAGTAGGAGATCGTCTCGCGATACTTTGCGATACCCTATGCAAAAATAAATTATTTTAAGGCGAATATCCCTCACTGCAATTCCCCTATAAAAAAGATCTGTGATTTGATCATAGTAAAATAATTGAAATTTTAGCTATTCTCTGGGAAAAGTACGTCAAAAACTCAGGTTAAGAGGAATTTCCAGTAGCCTTTGGCCGTTGCAAGTCATGCTCTGTGAAAATGCTGTTTTGTGTTTTGAGTGGTTGTGAGGGTGAATGTTCTTATGTAATATGTTTTGGTAACTGTGGTTGATTTGAACGTGATAGAAAATTGATTTAAAACATATATTTATGCTGACCCAGCTCGGGATCGAACCCGGGTTCTTGTATTTCGAAAACGAGCGTTCATTGACATGAGCTACTAGGCTAACTTGAGTTCATGAAATGTTTGAAATTATCTGAGCGCCGGGTGGTGCTCTGAAAGAATCTTCGACCGCCGCCCCTGCTTCCCAGAGCTACACACTGGTTAGCTAGTAAGGGATGTTCTTATGTAAATATCATCTCTATACATAATCATGAAAAGACTAGTGAATGTATACGACAAGGTTGCCGACCCGTTTATATTCGATTTCAATGGTAAAGAGAGCAAAAATATAGTTCATTTTGCATCGAGATGTTCCTGAGAAAGAGCCCCAAACTGTGAGTGATATTTGAATAACTTATATCTGTAATCGAACTTTGAATAAGGTGAAGGGCACATGACATTGATCCAAAAAACCGGTACTTACAAAAACGGTACTGAACGAATAGTAAATAAATAGACAAAAATATGAGTGGAATCTCAAATAACGATCTACTTTCTGAATTGGAAAAGTCATAAATGAGGAAACGAATGAACTGAAGGCTGAGATACAGACTATAAAATAAGTTCAGATACCGAAACACGGGAACTAGAAAAAAAGTGTCATAAACTGGAACAGAGAGTTGTCACAATAGAACGCTTCAATAAAAGAAATAACCTAGTCATTTTTGGGATAGAGGCAAACAAGAATGAGCTAATTGAAGTCACTACTGACAAGCTAAATGAAATTTCTGATTGTAATCTCACGGAGAGTGACGTATATAATATAAATTATATCGGAAAAAAGGCCCAATTATACTTGAATTCGTCTCATATATGAAAAAATTCAAAATGATTCAGAACCTCGGAAGATTAAGTGGTACTGGTATCTCCATAACCCATGACGTGGGGCCCGAGGATCAAGCTATAAACAAGGTCTTGGTCAAACATCTTGAATGCGCTAGGTCAAAAGAATACCAGGCTTATATAAAAAAAATACTCTTCGTGAAGGGTACTTCATACATCCTAGAAGAACTGGAAGAAAATGACCTACAGAACGAAATTGAATCACCAGCTGAAGCGAATAAAGCACAAATTTTGCCGAAGCGAAAGTATTACACCCATTATGAACACATACCTCGGACAAATAATTTATTCGTACTTGGGGACTGAATTATATAACACCTTGCCAAATAATACAAAGGAGGAAAATACAGTGAAAAGACTCAAGACCGTAGTAAAAAGTTATATAATGAGTAGGCCAAGAAGAGAGGTACATGAAATAATTGACAATCCTTAATTGAAAATTAACTGATTACGTGTTTTGATTGTGATGCCATAGTTATGCAATGATAATTTTCATGATATGGAATCTTTTTATTACATGTTGAATCATTATATCATCTACTGGATTTTTCGATGGATATACGTAAGATAAGTTTAGGTTTAAGTACTTAATTCCTTTCATATATTTTAATTATTTATTTTCAATTACCTCACCACGTCCAAAGTGTTCTCCAGATAGTTTATGTGGTTATGTGTTGATTGAAATGTTTTAAATTTCAACTTGTAACTTTACCATATTACGTCAATAATCATACATACATTTTCAATTCACGTAGCCAGCTCTTAGACTTTTCCACGACACTAGATTGAGCTTCCCTCCGCATATTATAGATTTCCCATCTATAATTTAGGCATTCCACATCTTTGTCCTTCGCTGGAAGGCACATGATTTATGAGAGTCACAACATATTCTCAAATATCATTCCCCAGCTGCAATATGATTGATCCAATCATCAAACACGCATTCCGAACCACTGGTGCCATGGTTCGAACTTTTTCTACACGTTTCTTTCCATTGTAAACGTCTAAAAATTGCTGTTGTTGCACAACTCATAGTTTATATTTCTTCCATTCAGCTCAGAAAGCTACCTGAATTATGTGTTTGAGGGAAAAAGGAAGTGCAAACGGTAGTTTTTGACTCACAGTAGTCACCAACCACTTCATCTACTATATATATATATATATATATATATATATATATAATATATATATATAATATATATATATATTATATAAATAATATAATATATAATATATAATATATATAATATATATATATATATATATAATATATATATATATATTTCAAAGCATACACCAAATTGCTCATTCAAATATATTCACTTCGAAGCTCGGGCCGAGGTAATCACGGATGGGTCCGTTCACCATAATAACCACCTCAACTCTAGCACAAGTAACCGTTGACGATGGTTTATTTTTCATTTTATTTCATTTTTCATAACCACAGAGTGGTCTTGTCCACCACAACTTCAATAACTCGTAAATTACTGGGAGACCAGCTAACATAACTACTCGTAGGACAGAGTCTTGAAGAACTCTTTGCCTTGATTCAGAGGCGAGATATCCACCGTGACTGCTTGAAGCAGCTTGCACAAGTGAGATTGAAATAGTTCAAAAGGGAGCCCTTCAACTCCACAGATATTATATTTTGCGAGAAGTCGAGACGTCTGCAATATTTGTTATTTCTTTGAATCATCCTGAAAATGGACAATGCCTTTCGGATATACAAAGTGGTCCATAGGTATGAAATAAACTAATTTTCAGCGTTATCATGTATTTGTTTGAAAAAACCTGAAACGAGACCATTTTCATTGTCAATTTGACAATTTACAGTATGAAAATATTACCCCCGTCTTGCACCCCTTCTGAATCATAAGCACCTCCTCAAAAATTTTAAATGAGAAGGAGGGTTGTGTGGCATCTTATGCAAATAGGATTTTTATTCTCTATTTAGCAATATTGAGTTTTAAAATTTGGTGCAATCATAACTAAAAAAAATATTTTGAAAATGTAAAAATTTGATACTTTACATAGAATGGAGGAAATAATGTCACATAATGTTTAAGAAGTATTTTCAATTTATTTTACAATCAAATTGAATGTTCAAAATGACCTCTATTCACTTCTTGACAATAAGCAAGTCGATCTTGGAATTCTCGTACAACATTTTGGAGGACCTCAGGGGTTATGTTGTCAATTCCTTCCGTTATCCTAACTCTTAAATCTGCAATATTTTCTGGTCTATTGAAATATTCTTTCGATTTCAAATAACTCCATGAGAAGTAATCGAGAGGAGTCAACTGGGGGATCTAGGCGGCCATTAAATCGTTCCACTTCTTCCAATCCACCTATTGGAAAAAACTTCATTCAAATAATCTCTAACAATAATGCGTCTTGTTGGTACCAAATTTATCTATCTATCGCATTTGGATCATTAACATCAGGAAAAAGTATTTTCAATGTAGGCTGTGAAAAGTTCATCAAAAAATCTAGATAAACCTCACTATAAACTGTGCCTTCAAAAAAATAAGTGCCAATAATTTTGTTGTTAATGAAACCAGCCCAAACGTTCACTTTTTTAGGATATTGTGTGTAAGCCTAACACATCGAATGAGGATTTTTTCAGCTCCAATATCTACAGTTTTGTCTTTTAACCGTTCCATTTGAATGAAAAGTAGCTTCATCAGAAAAAAGCAATTTTGTTTATGAACTGCAAATCTGCTTCCATTTTGTCCATCATCAGTTCACAGAATTGTTGCCTTCTATCAAGATCATCCTCTTTCAACTCCTGAACCAACTGAACTTTATAACGATGGCATTTTTCTTTATGTTATGCTCCCAATATCGATGATTTACTCACATCATTGTCGGCGGCAAGTTGTCTACTTGTCATTTGCGGATTTTTTTCCAATAGCTTACAGTACATCTTACTTCTTTCCCCATACAATTTGATATTCCGACCTGCTTTTAGAATAGTTATTACATTTCTAGTTTCACGATTCCTTTTTTTCTATTTTGCTAACTGTAGACTGTGAGACGTGTTGACCAGGGTCTTTATTATTAAACATTCCACTAACTTCCTTTCGAGTTCTTGATTTATTACCGCATCCAATCATAATTAAGATGTCCATTCTCTGAGTTTCGAATGAATGAGCCATAGTTAAATCAAATATCCACACAAATATTTTTCAATACAGCAACTCATAAATATCAGAATAACAGTAGTCTACTAGATTGACATTATATTATTTATGTGGGTTTTTGTGAATAATTTTTTGAAAATACCTGATTATTCCTTATGGGGTTATTTGAAATCGAAAGTATATGTCAATAGACCCGACAATATTGCAGATTTTAAAGTAAGGATAACGGAAGGAACTAACAACATAACCCCTGAGGCACTACAAAATGTTGTAAGAGAATTCCAAGATCAACCTGTTTATTGTCAAGAAGTGATAATAATAATAATAATAATAATAATAATAATAATAATAATAATAATAATAATAATAATAATAATAATAATAATAATAATAATAATAATAATAATAATAATAATAATAATAATAATAATAATAATAATAATAATAATAATGTTGATTCACTGAAATAGAGAAATGTTCAAAATTCACAATTTTACAATAGTACTCCAGATACAATATTCTGCAGTCTGCAAATAAACTAAAAAAAACCACAAAGCCTAAAGGCCGTCCGTGGTTACAGTGGTAGCAGACGCTACCGAATAATATAATCTAGTTCTTAATTGCTATAAGATATATAGAATGAATTTGAATTTGAATGTGGTAAAATTCTATAGAAATGGTCAGTAACTAACTAACATACGATATGCACTATAAGGAAAATAATAATAGAGAATAAAATGGAAAACATTCTATCCTGAAAGCTAAAAAAAAAGTGAGATATTAAATTTCTGTCATTTGTGAACAAAAAGAATTTGACTGCTTTTTTTATTGAAATGTATTTTTATCTTCAGCTCTTGTCGAATGCAAATGGAAGACAATTGAAAAAAAAAATGTTTATTGATTTAAACTATTTTAGAAGTGTAATTTAGATAATTTCTCACGTTAATCACTGTTCCATCACATTTATTAATTTCTCCAGTACAATACAGTCGAAAGGTTCGCTAAAGGAATTCAGTGTTACGATTAGACTATCCAAATTTTTTGATATACGTCTAATATTTTGGTGAAATTTTCAAATGCATTTTCATGTTCAATATTATACTTAGCTATATTGCTTAAGACTTCAGTAGGATACTCATCATAATTATAGTCTCTTATGAATGGATCCAATTCCAGTTTTGCTGTTACTAGTTGGTCTGGTAATTCTCTTGGTGTGGGCAGTTTTTGGATCTTTCCCCTTATTGGTATCCGCACTATTCTTAATGTTACTTTCTTCCTTACTATTTTTTGCCTTATTATTTTTTTCGCTTATGTCCTCCTCGCTTATGTCCTCTTCACTACTGTCCTCTTCTTCTCCTAGATTTTCTATTGTGTAGGGCACACTATCAATCACTAATGTTTTCTTCTTTATAAAAGCTACTTTGCCATTGTCTCTAGCCTTCTTCAGGTGGAATCTCAATTTCTCCAATTCAGCATAGTCTTCAGGCGTGTAGTCGTCTAAGACAAAAATCCCGGTTCCTTTGAACTTACTTGCCTTCGCTAATATTTCAGCTTTCAATTTATATCTGAGTAGTTCTACCAGGAGAGGTCGTTCCGTATTATTGTTTCTTTTGCCAATACGGTAGATATCTCTCAGTTCGTTGACGTTTATTTTTGAATTTAGATTATTTTCCAATACGCTCGTGAAAGTATTTATATCATCAATATCATTTTCATTTTCCCTTATGCCATAGAATACTAGATTGAATTTTTTTATTTTACGTTCAATATTGATTAGTCTTCCTTTCAGTGTTTTGTTTTTTTCTCGGAGAAGTAGATTTTCGTTTTTCATACTCTGAAGTTCTACTAGGATTTCAATTCGTACGTCAAAAAATTTGGTAGTTACTAATCTGCTTATCCATTCCTATTCCTTTCGACATAGTCATCTTCAAATTACTATCACTCAGAGTTGGTCACTTAGCTACTCCTACGTTTAAAGGAGGTCGATTCGTGTCTTTGTTTTTTACTCGCAAGCCTCGATTCTAAAAAGTGTTGTTTTTATTGTCTGTTGATTGCAATTCATAATTTAGATATCGTTATTGCATAAAAATGGGCAATTACCAAACATAACTAACTATCAATGTACTCCTGGGCACCACACCTTCACTTTGGTATAACTTTTTTTTTAAACACTAGTATGAGACCCAACTATAATCCGAATTCAGCAGGAGCTGAATTCACACACCGTTTTTATACTTTTAGATTGATCGATTGATTGGTGGTCATTTTGAACATTTAATTTAATTATGAAATAAATTGAAAAATACATCTTATACATTATGTGCCATTATTTTCTTCATTCTACGTAAAGTATCAAAATTTTACATCTTCAAAATAAATTTTCTCAGTTATAATTGCACCAAATTTGGAAAACTTAATATTGCTGAACAGACAATGAACATTTCCTCCGAACAAGGTGCCCCACGACCCTCCTTCTCATTTAAATTTTTTGGGGGGGTGCTCATAATTCAGAGAGGGTGCAAAAAGGGGGTAATATTTTCATACTATAAATTGTCAAATTGACAATAGAAATCGATATTTTTCAGTTCCTTCAAACAAATACATAATAACGCTAAAAATGAATTTATTCCATACCTATGGACCGCAGTGTATGTCCATATATTCATGAAATGTATAACATGAATCAATTCGTTGAATATCTAGAATTTCAAACAAATATCTTATGAATAAAATTATATCCAGCAAAGTGAAAACGTTTAATTTTTCACAATATAAAGAAAATCGTATATATCACCCATTTGTCGAGCGACTAAGCCTGGCATGATTCATCATTTATAACAAGTATCAAAATTTTACATTTTCAAAATAAATTTTCTAGTTATGATTGCACCAAATTTGGAAAACTTAATATTGCTGAACATACAATGAACATCTCTTCCAAAAACAAATTCATACCATACCTATGGACCGCACTGTATGTCCTGACTTTGGGGGTGTCATAATTCAGAGGGAAAGCAAAACGGGGTGAAATTTTCATACTGTAAATTGTCAAATTGACAATAGAAATCGATCTTTTGTTCTTTTAAACAAATACATAATAACGCTAAAAATGAATTCATTCCATACCTATGGACCGCACTGTATGTCCATATATTCATGAAATGTATATCATGAATCAATTCGTTGAATATCTAGAATTTCAAACAAATATCTCAATCTTATGAATAAAATTATATCCAGCAAAGTGAAAACGTTTAATTTTTTCACAATATAAAGAAAATCGTATATATCACCCATTTGTCGAGCGACTAAGCCTGGCATGATTCATCATTTATAACAAAGTATCAAATTTTACATCTTCAAAATAAATTTTCTAGTTATGATTGCACCAAATTTGGAAAACTAAATTGCTGAACATACAATGAACATCTCTTCCGAACAAGGTGCACACGACCCATCTTCTCATTTAAAATTTTTGGGGGTGCTCATAATTCAGAGGAAAAATGAATTCATTCCATACCTATGGACCGCACTGTATGTCAATTCATTCCATACCTATGGACCGCACTGTATGTCCATATATTCATGAAATGTATATCATGAATCAATTCGTTGAATATCTATGATTTCAAACAAATATCTCTATCTTATGAATAAAATTATATCCAGCAAAGTGAAAACGTTTGATTTTTTCACAATATAAAGAAAATCGTATATATCACCCATTTGTCGAGCGACTAAGCCTGGCATGATTCATCATTTATAACATTGCGAAGAAATCCCCGCGTTCTTTTCCGAAAGGCCTTGTAAATTTGGAATGATATTTCATAGGTCCTGAGACGGTCTCAAGAAACGGGGGATGATATGTTCATTAAATAGGTATTAGAGGCTGGTGGCTTGTCAGCATCTGCACGAAGATGGGCACAACGTAAAGAAGTGGTTAGTCCACCGTTTCTCTTCACAGTTGAGGACAGAGTGATGTGACGGCAGGGCCGCACTATTTTTTTATCTTTCCCTTCGGAAAATCCCCATAGAGAAAATGGGGATATGGTCGATATGGTTTCCTGAATATACGGAAAGCGCTTATGACAAGTTTATTCAAAAAATATATTAAAGTGAAATTTGATATTTTGTTGATCTGGGAATCCAGTTTTAGTCATTGTAATTAGAATGTTTCCAAATACTGGATGTTCACTGGTTTACCAGAAGCTTCCAGAGCCCCACAACTTCAATTTTCTAAGATGAACACACTAACACAAAATCGCTGTAAATTTCAACTGATGTTCTTCAATGAATTATTTCTTTCTTTCTTATTGATAATTGATGCTAATCTTTTCTGACAAATAACTCATCACTCTTCAGTTTTCGAAAATTGGATGTAATTGGACAACTGATCTGTGAAAAATTATCAATTTATATAGTAGGCCAGTAGATATAGACAATCAATTAACATTAATTCCAAAAGTTCTCAAACTTCAATGGTATATTAGTGCATCAATGAGAACAAACAATAAAATTTTGCAGAAGCTGCGATGAACGGAACATTGTTTTCATTGCAAAAAAAGTTTTCATGCCTTATTATTGCACTGAGAATTGCAAAAGTTCTGCAAACTAGGCATACCTTTAGTAATGGTGTTTCACAACATGCATTGAATTTGCAACCTTGTAAAATTTACGGAACCTTGTTTTTTGTAATTTTTTTAAGTTTCCACTTTTATTTGTTTAAAAAAATTACAAAAGTTCTGCAAATTGGATAAGTGAACGGAAAAAAAGTTTGAATATGGATATGTAACTTTGCAACCTCATACCAAAAACGGAACCTATTTATCCACCAATTTTTTTTGCATTTTTATAACTTCTGAAAAAATTGCAAAAGTTATGCAAATTGCAATTGAAATTACGACAGATATTTTACATGAAGCAAGAGATTTGCAACCGTCACAGTTCAACGGAACAGTTTTTTTATAATTTGGCCATAAATGCAAACATTGTGCAAATATGTTCAAGATATATATTAGATCGACATATCTACAGTGGTCCAGTGAAATACTTGACTAGCCATCGGGAATATCTGTTATATTTTGTACTGGTTGATTGAAATTGCATCCGAAAATAATACGGCTACGTTGTTGACCATTAAAAAATTTGAAACTGATTATCGATCTCGGAAGCAATCACTGTTCTCGACTAATCAGCGAAATGAATTTATTCTAATATTTTCGAATGCAATCGAAAGAATACAAAATTTGACTCAATTCTCCTAAAAGACTATTGGAGTACATTAATTATTTTTTTCGCATTGGAAATGACATGCAATCATTCTTCATTCAAAATTTTCACTTGGCACAACATGACTTCATAGCAATCGACGAGATCTTAAAATGAATAATCGATGCTCTATGGAAGGAAGGATGTCAAAACGTTATCGATTGTATATCCCGAAAGTACATAATTGTCATCATCAAACAGAAGAATTTATGGAATCAATATTACATATCAAATTAAATTTTTACAGGTATGTATTTCTTGAATTGAATAAAATTATAACTTACCTTTCCACTCGACTTTCTTTCTCCAATTGGGGTTTCGCATGAACAATTCTATTGAATCTGAATAGGGGACTTAAATGTAACCGACACATTAGAATCATTTTCTTGATTTATATTTTTTTTTTATGAAGTGGGAAAAATATGTTGGTAGACCATTCTATTTCAGTTGTAGCTCCAGGAACATTAGATGAATTTGCATTGATTTTGGTTGGTTAAATAGTTGTCTGTCATAAGAATACAATAGGCAAGAACACTAATTCCTGGAAAAAATACCACGATGTCCAGAACGATGAGAAAAGTGGTTGGATTTTTCTTCCCTTTTTTTTCGAAGTAGTTTTTCCAAAAAAAAATTACCAAAGAAATGTTTCTGTTTGTACACTGCGGAAACCGCGCCAGGATATGACGTAACAAGTACAGATCCCCGAGGCGTGAGATAATTTCATAGTTGCCAAGCGTTATTCATAATATTTCTTCACAATTTGAGCAGGCCGAACAAATAATGACATAGCACTTGGTATACATAAATTTTCCCAAGAATAACTGAATCAAGAACAGCTATCGAATACGGAGTCTCCGTTTCAATATAACACATGTTCTGTTCTGTTATTTCTGTTATTTCCAAGTTCTGTTATTTCCACAAGAGTTCCGCAAAATAGTGACATTGGCAACTCGGGAAAATGACAAATCAATGAACTTATGACGCCAAAAGAAGCGGCAATAACGCTGTTTTTGAATATCTCACTGAATTTGAGGGTTTAAGAGCAGTGTTTATTCGAATATTACACAATATATCCCAGGGAAAACTTTGCATACATAATATTTCATCAGTATATTTCAACTTCAAGCACATATGAAGCAAATTTGTGAGTTTGTGATCTCGCCTATTGTCACTCTTCTTGGTACTCAGATAATAAATCATGTTACTGAACTGCTGTGCATTCATTACTCTGTAAACAGAACACTGTGACGTAACACAGTTGTGGGTTAATCGTACTAATGTACAACTGTACGAGTTTTTGAATCTCAATATATCCTACATTTTTTAATGAATCGAGAAAATTATGAGAACGTGTCGAAAGATTCTCGATCCCCCATCAAACGTACTCAAGAGTATTTTTTTATACAAATTCCTACTTGTAATATGATGTTTCGAATTCATATCGAAAACGTTAGCTTTCAACATTGCATGATTTCACCTACCGTTGACGATCTCCTTGGTCGATAGTTAACTTGGTAACACAATGAATGTCATTTATAAGGTATATAAAAATCCTCATTACTCAGATAACACAAGTGTTGCAAAAATAAAAAATAAATTAATTCCTAATGTTCCGCAGTGTGACATAGTTTGCAAATTATCATACTGCCACCAATTGGTAAAATGAGTTGTCTGCCCGATTAGCAAAACTTTTGCTTCTTTTGATAGAGCACAAGTACGAAAATATGTTTCTTTTGATGTTACCTTCATTTGCGAGTTGCAGACGAGGTTGCAAATCAATGAAAACATTCTACGTCAGGACTTCTCCACTTCCAACCATTATTTGAAACTTTCGTAATGATTTCGATACTTATTTCAATAAAAAAAATCAATTTGATGAAAAAATATATTTTCCGTTTGACGCAAGAGAAAGCAAAGTAAAACTCTTCTCAAGAATATTATTTTTGTTATTTTTTCGAGTTTGCAGAACTTTTGAAATTTTCATAAAAAAATTAGGACTAACAACAACTTTTTTGCGATAAAACAGACATTTCCGATTTGTATGAGTGGTTGCAAATCCATCAGAGGATGTAAATTGCTATTTTTCAAAACTTCGAAAGTGGACTTTTGCAAATTTTTCCGCGCTAATAATGTAAAAATTCATTAAATTCTGAAGTACTCTCAACTCCACTGAAGTTTTGGAACTTTTGTAATTATTATTAAATTTTGGGAAAATCATGTCTAACTCTACTGGCATATATGTAAGGTCATCCATCGCATTTGGACATTTCCCGAATTCAAAGTAACATAAATACTAGTTATTATTTTCCAAAGTAAATTGATAATGAGGTCGAAATATAAGTAAGACTACATCCATGTTTGCTTTCATTCAACAGATGAGCGGGCTTTTGTATTTTTAGAAACGTTGTTGTTCTGAATTTGTAACTATTTTTTATCTCTATAGAATGCGAGAATTGAATCGAAACGGAAAGATACACTTTTTTTTATTCAAGTAAGATTGTTCTGTCCTTTCCGGTAGGTGGCGCTATGAGTTTGGTTTCTCAACTAAATTCAGTGTCTTGGTTGAGATTAAGAGAATGTTAATTCTATTTTATTAACAAATTTTGCAAAATACTTTCAATTGCACAAAAGGATACTTCAATTATCTAAAAATGATTCGTTTCAATTCAATATTGTCGTGTGACTCTATTAGTAATATGAATCATCTTGATCTAATTCTCTGAAAGGATGAATCACTTTCAGGTCCTATGAAGTCATCAATGAGAGTACTCATTTGTGCGAAAGTATTGTTAATCACGTAATTTCATTTTCAAAGTTGTATTGTGGTTAAACGAAATCAATTTTTCTACCATATTCCGTATGTAACATGTTTCTTCCGTAGAAACAACATAGTTTTGAGAAGATTGGGCAGAATATCAAAACAGTTACGAAGGTTATTAATGTGAACTCCGAAGCTTCCTTTTCACTGATGTCATAGTTTTCCTTGCCTCTTGAAATTTTCAAATGGCCAGGTGTAGAATATACCATTGCTGAGGGCAGAGAATCCAGCTGAGACTACAGTATTTAGTTAGTCTGGCAATTGCAGAAGTGCAGTGGAAGATCATTACAATTTTAGATATTTCTGGACTGAAGTCCAAGCTGATACAAAATGTGTTAACATCCCAATTAGCGAAGAGTCATAAAATTAACATAATGACTTCTTATACCGTCTTAAAGACCACGCATTTGTAATGTTCTATAACCAAAAAGTTAATGTGTGTTTTGAAACCTTTAGGCGTTGCTATGATGTCGTATAGTAGATATTACGAGAGTACAATCAAGAATTTTCGGGATGAAGTTGTACTGTGGTTTGTATGTAAATGAATTGTATGTGCCATCAAGTAGAAGTGAAAAGCAGTTGCATGTGAGGTGATTGAGACAATGAACATATGTGGTACTACTAAATAGATTTTCGGAAAGTTTCAACGACTACATACCGTACTCATGTGATGTAGTATTATCAACAGATGAACTTTGGTCCTGATGATTACATTATGTATCTACAGTTAGATTATTGTGGTTAGTTGGGTATATGTAGGTAGAATATTCAGTTTCCTGTACCTGAATAATCAAAATGCCAATGCAAAAATTTTGAAAATTATAAAAATTATAAAGAAGAAGGAGTGACTACCCCAAAATTATCAGACTGGCACTGCAAAAAAATTAGGAAGTTCATTCAGTCTCAGATTAAAATGTACTGGAACAAGTTCAGAACCAACCACAGAGACTGTGGAAAGTGCTTTTGAAGAAGAAAGTATGCAGGGTGACGGAGAACTTTTGCAAAAATATTTTGTCTTCCAAGAAAAATTGAGGAACTGAGACTGTTCAGTTTCAACATCAACATTACCTCCATTGTAAACGTCAGTTATTCAGTGGTTATTCAATATCGTTTTCCATCGGGCGGAACTAGCGGAATGCTTATGCAGTCATTGTTTATCTTTTTATGTTTTGATAGCGTTACAACTTGCCACTTGTGGTCACAGCAACTACGTCACAATTTATTTATGTTAGACATGGCGATGTGTTCCAGACACTCGTGAACTGTTCTATGATAGTACAAACCGAAGTAATCACAACTTTTTTCGATACCAGAAGAACGGCATCCATGTTCTCTTTGTTACAGCATCTTTTCTAGTAGTAGTAATACCTCTATTTCTCAACTCATTCATCAGATAATAAATGTATCGATTTCATATCATGAAGCTCCTTCTCTTCAGGATATCAAAAAAAAAATACGAATAAAATATTCAGTTATACAAAGGTTCGATAACCTGGAAACAAAATTCAAATACCAAAAATAAATCCCATGAAATCGACACTGACATGTGTATCCCCTTGTATATACCTATATTTATTCCATTTCTTGACAAATAAATCGAAACTGTTTGAAGCTGGTTGACAACAATAATATACTGAGTGCACGTCAATATAGTTTCCAAAAAAACAAAAATACATCCGATGCCATATTTGCTCTCCTGCAGACAGTTTATAATGAAATCAACAACGTGGAAACAACTGCAGCGGTTCTATGTGACTCTTCTGAGGCATTTGACTATGTCAACCATGATATACTACTGCAAAAACTCAGCAGATATGGTCTTAGGGACAATAGTCATGCTTGGATAAGATCATATCTCACTGCAAGAAAGCAAATTGTAAGGACGTCTTCGGCTCTGTTCTGGGACCCGTCCTGTTTCTCCTATACATCAACGATCTGACTAACATCCCAATTACAGGATACAACATTAATATGGCATGACAAAGACAAAGACAGGCTGCATACCAGAATGAATGCAGATATGATTAAAGTAAAAGATTGGTGCGATTCTAATTTCCTAACACTTAACACCAAAACAACCAATGTAATAGCATTTAAATGTACATTCTCAGATATCTCTTGAGGAAAAAACACTATCGGAAACAGCACCACATCGAAATTTCTAGGAGTTCATCTAGATAAAAATCTAAAATTTGACGAACACATCAGACATCCCAATAAAAAATTAGCATCTGGATGTTACGCGCTAAGAAATATTGTGAAAGAGCTAGGTTTTCTCAACGCTAAAGCTGTGTACTACTCCTTGATAGATTCCCAACTGCGGTATGGTATAGCCTTCTGGGGAGGTTGCTGTAATACACTTATGCAGTCAGTCTTTGTCTTACAGAAAAGAGCCATCAGATACCTTTGTAAGGCCGAAAGGCAAGATTCATGTAAACCCCTCTTTCTTGAGCATGAAATACTAACAGTCTTTTCAATATATATAATGGAAACAGTGACCATAATCCACAAGAACAGAGGTAATTATGAAGTCACAAACACTGCATATTCAACCCGTCAAGCTAACCAACTCAAGCTTCCAATACCCAATTCAACTGTGACACATAACTCACTTATATATGATGGTATTGAGATGTACAATAAACTCGCGCTAGGAATTGAGGAAATATCACCAAAACTGTTAAAAAAAAAACAAAAAGCATATTGAGTGATAAAGCCTATTATAATCTACAAGATTACTTTCAATGACACCACACTGTGATATCCTAGTTTATTAAGTATACCAATCTTCTCATCTTTTTATATTATCTGTTCAATCTATATTATTTATGTTCTTTTATTGTATTATATTAATTTAATAATGTTATTTGGAAACTTAACTATTTACAATAAGCTAATGTTATAATTTTAAAATAAGCTGTAAAAATTTGTAAATTGACTGATTATCGATAATCTTACTGTATAACATTGTGTTTGTAAACAGAAGATAACTCTCACCAACAATAAACATATTCTCTCTCTCTCTCACAGTACGAATAGACTCAGACCGAGTCCACTCGTAAAAGTGCACTCGGTTCGGTTAGTTGACACGTCCAGTTACTTGGATAGTATTTGAAGATCCCGAAGTTAGTGTTGGAGGGTATCGGTGTTGTCGCCGATATGTTAATTGAAGAGTTACAAACTATTAAAACGCAAAAACGTTAATGGAAGAGAAAAAATTGGATTCGGGAATGGATTGTTGAGGCCTATAATTGTTTGTTTATCTATATATTTGTGTTAATATTTGCTTGTATGCCAATCTACATCTCCATATTTGCCAATTTATATATTGAAGTATTCGACGCGGAAAGTACAAATACTCATGCAAACATGTTCAAGATGGAACGTTCATTTTCATATAAATCTAAAAAAGCCATTGTCGTTCCGTTGGAGCACTCCATTTCCAACTGGTCACGCTGTACGAATATGTGGGTCAGACAGGTATTTGCTTGTTTCAAAAATATTTGCTCCTTTGATTTGTATTCATTTGCCGACTTCGAGCGGAAAATCTTTATATTTGCCGAATATACCCTTTTGTGCGGATATTTGTCTTTCAACACCCCATACACAAATTCGTCTATATGCCAACTATTCGGATAATTGCGAGAAATACCAGGGAGGGGCCGCCTTTAGACGAGATATATGTTTAGCACGAGGTGCTTTAGTTTCAACCGTGTTTCCACCATCTTGATTGGCGACTTGTTTCACAGTTAATAGACCCACATCCCATTCAATTGGACCGCGGATACTAGGATTGCGGTGTCTGAGTTCACTAGGATAAGTCGTTGACACGATACGAGTATCATCCGAGTGATGCGCACGCAACATCCTAGTGGACTCGGTCCGTGTGTGCTCGTACTGTGTCAACCCGCCTTTAGAATTTTATCATCATTCACGAAAGAAAAGGGAACGCACACAAAAACATTCAACACCTATACCTGTGGAACATGTGAAGATCTCCTTATTCGCTGACGATACGGCTTTGCTTTCCGCTTCAGCCAATCATTCGATGGGTGTCGTTTATTCGCAGAATGCATTGAGCGACCTCCAGCAGTGGTACCCGGAGTGGAAAATGAAGCTGAATCCTGACAAAACGCAGGCGATTTCGATGGGTCGGAAAAGAAACAACCCGGAGAGGGGAGTGTCTATCTCTGGAAAGGAGATAGAATGGTCAGAGCAGATCAAGTATCTGGGAGTTACGGTGGATCGCCGGCTCACCTGGAGACCACACGTCAAAATTGTCAAGAACAAAATTTCTAAGGGAATCTGCTCGTTGTATCCCCTGATAAACAGGAAAAGCAAACCTTCTCTCAAGAACAAAGTCATGATTTATAAAATGATATTCAGGCCTGTCATTCTGTATGCCTCAGCCGCCTGGGGCCAAACCTGCAGAACCAGCATTCGTGTCCTTGAACGGGCCCAAATGAAGGTTCTGCGGATGATAACGAACGCTCCGTGGTACGTGCGGAACGATCGGATCCTCGAAGACTCAAATCTGCCTTCCATCAGGAGTATCATTAGAGATCGCAATCAGAAAGTATTTGATTGCGCACTAACCCACGAGAACCCCCTCGTTAGGGAAGCCACTGATTACAACATAGACGACCCCTCGCGTTTTAAACGTCCCAGGTGCTCTCTGGAGTGATGAGCCACTTACCAATCCATACTGGGTAGTGGAAGCTGCATCCTCCATAGATATATGATAAACATATTTTTCAAAATTGAGATATCAAATTCCTTTCTCGGCCATTTTTGAGGAACACCACCATGGCAAGAGCTAGAGACTGGTCTCTAGTCCTTGTTCAGTCAAAATTCTCAATTCGTGAAATGGCTGTTGCCCACTTATTTGAGTCCAAAGATTAAGAGCCTTCAGGCTATACTCGTCTTCAGTAATAGTGACCCCGACCTACCTGTAAAAAGATTTGGCTGTGTAACTTTTTCACCATTGGTTATTAGCAAGACGTGAAATATTTTTCGCAGATTTATCAAAATGTGCTACAGAAATTTATTGCTTGAATAAAAAAAATGGGTGTGAAAACTTATATAGAAAATATTTGGATTTTTAGGAATTTTGGAAATCTGGATTCGCATTGCGGCGCTATTTGTGTAAGCTCGAAGTCGTGGGTTGATTGAGTTCAGAAATAACCATACCTTTTGGGCACCAATCAGTTTCTTTTATAAGAGATAATTTATCAACTGATATCTTCAACTATGAGAAATACGTTCTTGAAATAATGAAAAAAATAAAACAAGAAATTTCTGGACACACTCCTAAGATACATTGAGAAAAACGAAGCAGATATGTTCACTTATCGATATGACAAAAAAAATGTATCAGCAATTGTATACGTGTACGGTTGCCCCACAGTTTGAAGTATATGATAATACTTATTGACTAAATGGTTCGTTCTGAACAAATGCCTGCTGGCAGTAGAATATTCAACCAAATTGTGATATCATACAGGGTGTTACCGAATAATTGCGAATGTTTTTAGGGAGAGCTTTCTTCTCATGTAAACAAATGCTCTTAGGCCTTTCCTTGAAAAGTTACATGCTTCCAAAAATGAGAAGTTGAAAAATTGTTTTTTTTCCTTGAAATTGCTGAAGAATTGAACAAATGGTATTTTGTGGGCATATTTCACCAATAAAAAGGCTACCTATGAATATTTTTTTAATTTTGTTGTGATCTTTCGGAAGGGGTGAAACATGGAACCCCTATTACAGTTTTCACCAGAACTTTTTAACGAAACCAAATTTCTCGATTCAAATATATGTGGAGAAGAACGATTCATTGCAAAACTTCTTTTACTCGTGTGTTGTGTCCGTAAAAGCAATAGTTCCCTAATAAAAAAATAAAATTCAACTTTGTGCATGAACGGATCTTCTGTAAATGGAATCGAAAAAATCTAGTAGGTGGCTGTCACGTTTTGTTTGAACAACTTGTGACTTCAATCGTATTATTTGAAAATTATACCGCTTGTTTTAACTTTCAATGTAGGCATGTACCAGTACCATGTTTTGTTTCAATAGAATATCAAATTCAAATTCAATATCAAACAAAACGAGACAGCCACCCATCAGATTATTTGATTCCATTTACTGAAGATCCGTTCATGCACAATGTTGTATTTTATTTGTTGATTAGGAAACGCTTGCTTCTACGAAAAAGTTTTGCAATGAATCGTTCTTTTCAACACATATTTTCAAATTGAGAATTCTGGTGAAAAATGGAATAGGGGTTGCATGATTCACCCTTTTAAAATATCACAACAAAATTTGAAAAAACCTTCATAGGTAGCTTTTTTATTGGTAGAACATGCCCGCATAATTCTATTTCTTCAAGTCTCCAGAAATTTCAAGAAAAAAAAAATTTTTTTCTATTTTTGGAAGCGTGTAATTTATCAAGGAAAGGCCTAAGAGCTTTCGTTTACATGAAATAATCCCTTTAATTTTCGACAAGGAATCACCCCCTTGAAACGTTTGCACTCATTTGGTTACACCCTGTACATGAATATATAAATAATAGTTTAAAAAAACTAGAAAACGCGCTTTTATAGAAAACCAGACTAAAAAAATAGAAAATACGGGAAAAATGTATTTTATTTAAAAAAAAGCGTGGGGTGCATGGTATAGCCTCGGCCCATAATTACCTGTGATCTGAGACATTTCTTACTTTACTGCCTAGGTGTGTAATGTACTATATAATTATTGATACCATGCACCCCACGCATTTTTTTTTAAATAAAATAATTTTTTTTCTTATTTTTTATTTTTTTAGTCTGGTTTTCTATAAAAGGTGTTTTTTAGTTTTTTCAAACTATTATTTATTTCCTACTATTTAGTGTGGTTTATTTATAAAAGCGTGTTTTTTAAGTTTTTCTTAACTATTATCTTTATTATAATTTTGCAAATTAAAAAATGGAATAATCTATCAAATTGGGTAATCATAATCTTCGACCCCAAAAACCCCCACATACCAATTTTGAATAGAATCAGACCATAATCACAAAACTCGGCCGCCATTTTAAAGCCGCCATCTTGAATTTTTAAATTTCTACGAAAGAATCATAATACTCGTTCCCAAAAACCCCCACATACCAATTTTGAATAGAATCAGACCATAATCACAAAACTAGTCCACCATTTTGGAGCCGCCATCTCAAATTTTTTGATTTTGACAAAAGAATCATAATCTCCGACCACGAAAACCCTCAGATACCAATTTTGACGCGAATCGGATCATAATCACAAAACTCGTACGCCATATTGGAGCCGCCATTCTGTTTTTTTTTTCACACAAAAATTCCTTAATGCATTGTCACCGGAATTATGTACACCTGCCAAATTTCAAATCATCCGAACATCTGGAAGTGGGTCAAAATCGCGCTCAAAAGAGTCGGTTACAAACAAACATACAAGTGAAGCTTATATAAAGCTTTCAAAAAAATGTATTATTAGTATATTATCTGTTTTTCGGGAGAAGTTTGTGAATTTCCATCCAAGTTCGTGGATGAAAGCGAATACCCAAATACATAGGTTCTCAAATCTTCGTCTCGGGGTGCTTTCTTCAACGATTTGTCATTGATAATGGGGTTTTTATGGTCTATACGATACACATACAGTGTTGGGACTATTTGTACATGACACCTTCAATTGGTGAAACAACGTGTAACCAAACAAATGATTTAGAGTGAGATTGAGAGGCATGAAAATTAAATGAAAATTGGGTTTCGCTAATTCGCACACTGAAATGAGATTTCTGTTCTCTAACCGTTGTTGGAAGGTGGCCTCAAAGTAAGAAGTGCTTCAAGAGTGTTTTTTGAGATTATTCACTTAACAAGACTCGTAATTTGCGGTTCTTTACAGATCCATTCAAAATGAGATATCGCCACAAATACTTGAAATTTTTGTGTGATCTCAAAACGCCAATAGAAATCGACACTTCGAATGTTCGAGCCGTAATGGCCCCCCAGCCAATATATTTCAGATACGGGGCAGCAGCAAATTCGAATATTTGCATAAGCTAGATTATTTTGATGAGAACGTGAGTTGAAATAACTTCGAAATTCATTTATGTGGCGATTTAAAAGCTACAATATATTAAATGATTGTTGATTGAGATTAGATGGGAATGCCGGCTAGGGATGACTGGTACCAACATCTTCCACCTATTATCCTGTTCTTGTGAAATTGCCTGCTCCAGATACCTATTACCTAATACTCGTTGTGATAGCAGAGCTAATCGGGTATGGTAGACATACTCATAATGTGCCGTAGGGTACGTGAGCCTAATGAGACCCACTTAATTCCAGGTCTCGGAAAAAAAAACATTGATTGCATATTTTACTTTTTTGGGCCACAAATTCCTACCTGGGCATTTGGACTTGAAACGTAATATATTAATCAAATGATGTGATGAACGCAGCTTCCAAAAAATTGGTGAAGTGCCTCAATAAGAATCAGTGACCTTAACAAGGCCCACGGATTGGCGCTGATAAGACTCAAGGAAGTGCCTAGTAACATCTTCACAGAAAAATTAAAATTGGGAAAGGTTTACCAAAAAGTAGGAATTGCAGCATGAATTGTTCATTAAAGTTGAATATAAAACAATTTAATGAAACACTAACTTTGAAATGAATGAATAATATCGAGATGGTGAACAAACGGGAATTTAATGACATAGCTCAAAAGAAGTGTTACTAGAACGTGTTTGGGCTTCGGTATCAGTACGGTAGAAGTGAAGGATAAACAGCACTTTGGGGGAAAAACGGTCAACACGAAGCCAGCTGCAATTTGTGGTTACGGTAAGCAGACCTGCATCGGAATTCAATGTCAGGAGATATACCTGTAATGAGTAGATTATATGAATTGGAAGAATATCGAGGGGACTGGTGAACAAAACGGAAGAAATTTAATGGACATAGCCCTCAAAGAGAAGTGTTAACCGTAGATACGTGTTTCGGGCTCTCGGCCCTCATCAGTACGGTGAAGAAGTGCTTTGTCCATTAAATTTATTTCGTTTTGTTTACCAGTCCCCTCGATATTCTTCCCATTCATATCTATAATCCTGAACTCAGATATCACGCAGGTAGCTATAGCTGCCTCCGTGGTGACGTTGGTTTTTGCCCTGGAATGCACGGTCTGCTAACCGAAACCACAAATGTGCGGCTGGCTTCTGTTGTTGACTCCGTTGATTTGTTGTTTTCTACCAAGTGTTGTTCATCCTTGCACTTCTTCACCGTAATGATGAGGGCCGAGAGCCCGAAACACGTGTCTATGGTTAACACTTCTCTTTGAGGGCTATGTCCATTAAATTTCTTTCGTTTTGTTCACCAATTCCCTCGATATTCTTCCCATTCATATCTATAATCCTGAACTCGGATGTCACGCAGGTAGCTATAGCTGCCTCCGTGGTGACACTGGTTGTTGCCCTGGAATGCGGGGTCTGCTAACCGAAACCACAAATGTGCGGCTGGCTTCTGTTGTTGACTCCGTTAATTTGTTGTTTTCTACCAAGTGTTGTTATTCCTTGCACTTCTTCACCGTACTGATGAGGGCCGGTAGCCTGAAACACGTGTCTACGGTTAACACTTCTCTTTGAAGGCTATGTCCATTGAATTTCTTCCGTTTTTTTTTACTAACTTTGAAATCATCAGATATTCTAGTTTAAAGTCTTCTTGAAATGACAATCTGGCTATCACAACAAAACAGTTATTATTGAAGGAAATGAACTGATTTTTTCCACTTAGGCATTTCAAGAGCAAGAAGGACCTAGAATGCTGGTTCGTTTTTTTTTTGTTAGGCCCACGCATTTCTCATTATGATATCTGAGGCACATTGGGCGAAGTCTCATATCCAAGACGTTATCCTCTTTGCACAAATGGTAGTACCATTTTTCAACCACTTTCTTATTTTTTTCTGTTTTCGCTCCTTCATCGTTTTGTTCTTTCAATAGTGCCTTCGTATCTTTCTGAACTCTATAATTCGAAGAATTTTTTCTTGGAGTAATTTTCTTTAATTCAATATCAGGCGTTGGCAGAATGTCTTTTTTTTACACATTTGCACATCATCACTCTCGTCGGAAAATGTTTATTTTTTTGACATGTTTTTTGGGTAACCTTCCACAGTTTGAAAATGAAAATAAAATCAGGAAAATCTATACAAGTGTAGAAAGGGCAAACTAATTAGATCACCTTGATAAGTTACTGCGTTCACCAAATTATATTTCCTATAGAAAAATTATTTAATTTGTCAGTAACTTTTCGTTTCCTGAATATGCCTATGAAAAATAGTAAAAATTCAAAAGATACTTCTCTATATAGTTTTTTATTGACGTTTCGGGGACTATATCTGCCCCCGTTCTCAAAATCTTCTGAATCTTCTTCAATTGTTTGAATAATTTGGATTTCTCTGGCAGAGGCTCTTTCGCTTTTTCCAATAAGGGATATCAATTGAGATCTGCCAAAAAATTTGAAAGTGACGTATTGCTCATTTGATATATGGGGGTTGTTCAGATCAGTGTATTAGCATTCTACCATATCTCACTTCCACTCTGAGTAGAGGTAACCATGTATGGTTCATTTCAACAAAATTTATTGAAGAACAGTTGTTATTGGAAAGAAGAATAGAGGCCGTTTCTTTCAATTTCCTTCTCTCTTGATGTGGTTCTTTCATCAAGATTTTCGTCCTATTCCATTCAATCTTATGATCGCCATTGGATATGACGATATTTTCTGCAATTTTTTGATACGGTAAGTGATCAATTTCTGATCTGATTCTGATGTTCACTTTGGCGCACTTCCAATGGTCTTGACGTTTCACCTATATAACTATCACCGTACGAACGAGGTATGTTGTAAACACAGTTTTTGGTACTTTCCTCTGCGTTTTTCTGTTTTGTTTGTGTTAGTATAGATCTCAGTCTGTTTGTTGTTTCAAATGATGATCTTACATCATACCTATGTCCAATTCGTATGATCTTCTCAGATAATCCGGGGACATAAGGTATTATGTTGGTTGTGAAATGTGTAGGTGGTCGGAGTACTCCTGTTGGTTGTGTTAATTGGTTGTTTGATGGATTTTTGTTTTCAATGTCAGTGATTGTTTTTTCCACAAACTGATCCGGATATGCATTTTCCTTGAGAACAGATTTCATGAGGTTTATTTCTTCCTGTATATTCTGGTTGGAATTGCAAACTGTTTGGGCTCCATTATAGATACATTCAACTATGCCTTTTTTCACACTGTGTGGAAAAAACAATCACTGACATTGAAAACAAAAATCCATCGAACAACCAATTAACACAACCAACAGGAGTACTTCGACCACCTACACATTTCACAACCAACATAGAAGAGCAAACGAATTGGACATAGGTATGATGTGAGAACATCATTTAGAGCAACGAACACACTGAGAACTATACTAACACAAACAAAACCAATAAACGCAGAAGAAAGTCCCAAAAACTGTGTACAACATACCCTGCTCGTGTGGTGATAGTTATATAGGTGAAACGTCGAGACCATTGGAAGTGCGCCAAAGTGAATATCAGAGTTACATCAGAAATCGACAAATAACCGGATAAAAAATTGCAGAACATATCCTCACATCCAATGGCACTCATACGATTGAATGGAATAGGACGAGAATCTTGATGAAAGAACCACATCAAGAGAGGAGAGAAGTGAAAGAAACGGCCTGTATTCTTCTTTCCAATAACAACTGCTTTTCAACGAATTCTTTCGAAATGGACCCTACATGGTTACCTCTACTCAGAGAGGAAGTGGGATATGGTAGAATGCTAATGAACTGATCAATACGTCACTCTCAAATTTTTTGGCAGATCTCGATTGACATCCGTCACTCCAAAAAGCAAAAAAGAATCTGCAGAAAGAATCCAAATTATTCAAACAATTGAAGGCGGTTTAGAAGATTTCGAGAACGGGGGCAGATATAGTCTCCGAAACGTCAATGAAAAACTATATAGAGAAGTATCTTTTGAATTTTTACTATTTTTTATAGGCTTATTCAGGGAACAATAAGTTACTGACAAATTGAATCATTTTTCCATGGGAAGTATAATTTGATGAACACAGTAACTTATCGGGGTGAACTAATTACTTTGCCCTTTCTACACCTGTATAGACTTTCCTGATTATATTTTCATTTTCAGACTGTGGAAGGTTAGCCAAAAAACATGTCAAAGAACGTTGTTCCTCTAAAAAAAACACATTCATTCAATGTTTCTTTTTCTCCAGATGATGAGGTATTTCGAACTGAAAAGTCGCTGAGCATCTGGTATGGTTTCATAATCGGTATTCCTTGTAGCAAAAGGGACAGTTTTCTTTCTCATGAACTCTTGTACTGAAATGACTGTCGTATTAGGAACATTAGGTGTAGTCATCCTTCTGAGTTGCAGAACTTTCTTGGGTTTCAATTTCAATATTTCGGTTGATTTTTCATCCTTGTTGACCTCCTTAGCGTTATACTTGGATATTCCAATAATTTTTCTTAGAATTCTTTGGCTGTTTCCTCTCCTGATTCTTTTAGTTCGCTCTCTTCGCTACCTATCACATAAGTCATTTTGGTGCATAAATATAGAATATGTTGATAATTCGACTTCAGCGCCTCCTATCGGGTCCAGATTTGGTGTTTTTTGGCACTTAACCAACGTATATTGTGAATATAAGTCATTTTGATCCATAGAAATAGAATTTGTTCGACTACAGCGGAACCTATCGCGTCCATATTTGGAGATTTGTTTTTTGGTACTGAACCAACATATATTGTCAGTATGAGTCATGTTGGTCTATTAATATATAATTTATAAATAACTTGACTATCGGGCCCAGATCATGTGATTTTTTATTTCGGCACTGAACCAACATATATTGTGAAATATGTCATTTTGATACATAGAAAAATAATTTGTTAATAACTCCACTACAGAGGAACCTATCCGGTCCAGATTTGGAGATTTCCTTCTTTGGTACTGAACCAACATATATTGTGGATATAAGTCATTTCGGTCCATGAATATATAATTCGTTAACATGACTACAGCGCCACCTATCGGATCCGAGCATGGACAACTTATATCGTTGACAAAACGAGTATATTGTGTGTTAGATACATTTGGAACTTGCATCTTCTGATCGTACAAATAGACATGCTGTTTTGATTTTCCAACAAAAAATGTGTTTGATTGATGATTATTTCAAAATCAATGAATAGATTGTGGAATCTATCTTTCCGACTGTCCGAACCAGCCGTTTCTTTCAAATATGAACCTTTTCCAACTGAAGTTACGCGAAAAGAGGAATATCGAGTTGAAACGCACCAAAGAGAGAAGCATAGAGAACTAAGTAAGCGAGAAAATGATTCAGAACACGTTACATAGTGTATATCCCACTTCTATGCGGTATTTCGTACCTCCACTCTGGGTGGATCTAGATAGGAATACACGCAGGGACAACATAGGTTATACATTCACATAATCGTATGAATGGGTATACTGGTGTCATCTGCGCGCGAGAAGACCTCTCGGAAGAAAAGTGTGTGCGGCTGATAGAAAAAGAGATAGAGCATTGAATGGCAACAAGTACATATTTTTTTGTTCCGAATAACTAATTGGTACGTACCTAAGCAACAACATTTGATCTGAACATAAGAATTTGAAAAAAGAATCATAATATTCAAATCAAACTGAACAAAAAATATAGAATTCGTAAATAATTCGACTATTGCGCCACCTATCGGGTCCGGATTATGTAATTTTTATTTCAACATATATTGTGAATATTAGTAATTTTGATCCATAGAAAGAGAATTTGTTGATAACTCAACTACAGCGAAACCTATCGAGTCCAGATTTGGAGATTTGCTTTTCTGGTACTGAATCAACATATATTGTGTTTACTTGTCATTTCGGTCCATTAATATTTAATTTCTTAACTTGACTACAGCGCCTCCTATTGGATCCGAGCAAGGCAGTAACTATCATTAACAAAACGAATATATTGTATGTTGGATACATTCGAAACATGCATTTCCTGATCGTGGAGTTACATAAAAATAGAAATGCTATTTTTATTTTCCAACGAGAAATGTTATATTAAATCTTGATCAATGATTATTTACAAATCAATAAAGAAATGGTGGAATCTACCTTTCCGACTGCCAAACCAGCTGTTCTTTTCTGGAGTAACCTTTTTCAACTGAGGTAACGCCAAAAAAGGAAAAAGGAATATTGAGATGAAACGCACTAAAGCAAGAGGAATAGAGAAGTGAGTTAGCGAGAAAATGATTCAGAACCCGTTACATAGTGGATCTTGTTTCGAACCTCCACTCTGGGAGGATCTAGATAGGACTAGGCGCGGGGCCAACATAGGTTATACATACATATATTTGTATGAATGGGTATATTGGTGTCATCTACGCGTGAAGCACTTCCCAAAGGAAAGAGTGTGCGACTGAGAGAAAAAAAGATACAGCATAATATGGCAACAACCACATATATTTTTTTGTTTGTTTCGAATAAACAACTGGTACGAACCTAAACAACAATATGGAGGTTACTCTACGGAACTAAACATAAGAATAAAAAAAAAAAACATAATATCCAAATAAAAATGAACAAAAATCAGGAGAAAAGACACAGTTCTTCTGCTTCTTACAAGCTTTTATTTAGTTTCACCTGTCCCGATGTTTGTCATCAAATCTTTCAAGTTAAATTTGACCCACTTCTAGTTGTTCGATCAACGTGAAATTTGGCAGGTGTTCATACTTCCCGTGACAATGCATTATGCATTTGTTGGAGAAAAAAAACAAAATGGCGGCTTCAAGATGGCGGACGAGATTTGTGTTTATGGTCCGATTCGTTTCAAAATTGGTATGTGGGGGTTTTCAGGGCCTGAAAGCATGAATTTTCCGACAAAATTCATGGAATAGAAATGGCGGCTCCAAGATATCCGACGATTTATGTGATTATGGTCCGATCCTGTTCAAAATTGGTAGGTGGGGTTTTCGGGGTCGGAGATTATGAGTTTTCTGTCAAAATTCACAAATTGAAGATAGCAGCTCCAAAATGGCGAAAGAGTTTTGTAATTGTGGTCCGATTCGATTCAAAATTGGTATGTGGGTGTTAGGGGTACTTACTTAAAAGCACAAAATGAAATAATTCATAACAAAACCTTTTCAAAAACAAGCTTTTATTCAAATACCCTAAATAGTACAAAAAATTGCTTTGGATGTGTGACGTAGGTTATTCCGTGAGTTATAGATTCAAAAGCTTGTCGCATCTGTATTCGAAATGAAAACTTTGTGCGACAAGCTCTTGAATCTAGAACTCACGGAATAACCTACGTCACACATCCAAAGCAATTATTTTGTACTTTTTAGGGTATTTGAATAAAAGCTTGTTTTTAAAAAGGTTTTTTTTATTAATTATTTTATTGTTCATTTTGATTTGAATATCATGATTTTTCATCACTCTCATGTTCAGTTTTGTTGTAGTGGAACAACGAGTGCGACAAGATCAGTGTTGTGGAAGTGACGTAGGTTAAAACGATGAAACGAAGAACATGTGCGAATTCAATTTGTTCGTATTGGGTCGGCTGTGGGAGGGTGATCATCCACACTTTGTCAACTACGCAATGCGAAACAATAGTCATTGCCGTATTCCAGAAATATAAGACAACATCGGAAGTAAAGATATTTTTCTATTTCAATTATTCTAAGCCACTCGTACCACTTTCAGAAATCGATTTTATGCAATCATAATAATCATAACAAACAAAATTGTGTGAAATATGTTTGTCTCATGTCTCTCCTTCGCTTGATCTCTCTAGTCCTCTCTCCCTCTTCTCACTCTGTTCTTTCCTTTCGCTGTATTCATATCATTGTGTTGCAGATACTTCATGAAGTGGAAATTTCACTGGAACTCCATGATTTACGAAAGAAAAAAGATAATATTTAACGCCTGAATGTTTTTTGAGCTGGTATAGAATATTTCTTTCATTTTTGAGTTTTCTCTTCCTCCAGAATTGAAAAATATCAGTTATTTTCTCAAGAAGGTCACTAAGGAAATTCTTAATTTGTCATTTATTTACTTCTTGAAGTTATGATTTTCATTGTTAATGTGAAGCAGTAACGTATTGAAGCAAATGATCTAATTTGCCCTCCTTGATATTTCTCACTCAGTTTCGGAAAAATAACCCGAGGAATGGAGGGTTATAAATATTAAATACATTCTCTGAATTGTATTTTTTCATTTTGAACGCTGTTGAATGGAAATTCATTGGATCATAAATGACCGACCTCCTTCACCATCCATCTTCATCTATGATTTTCGAAAAGAGACTGAAAATCCGTTAGTAACAAACTCAAAAACCCCCAGTAGATTCGCTTTATGATAGAATTGGGAAATAAATCACAAAATTGTCTACTATCTCGAAATTCATGAACTCTGACTCAAATATAAATTTCCATCCAAATTATTCCATATATCACAAGCCTTATCCACCATCTCATATCCCCCATCCTATCAAATTGTGATCATATTCCTTCAAACATTGTTTGTAATTTTGTCAAGAAATTTCGTTATACGAAGTTGGAGATATAGGTCTGAGATCTATAGTTTGGCATATCTGTTTTCATGAACAGCGATCATAATAAGCAAGTTTGAAAGTTGAAATTTAGAATTATATACCACAATGGACCATCCATGGTTGCGTTAACAAAATGTCTGAACCACAAATGCCTCAACATAAACCACAATGCATAACATTTTTTTTTTCTAGAATCCCCTTTGGCATCAAACCGAAGTTCATTTTGCCACATAAATTTTGTGGTGGTCGTGGTTGGAAATGCGAATAGAATGTAATTGAGGTCCGCTAGTGAAAAGTCGTCCCAAGAGCATACTGGGTTCCCGTTCCTGCCTATTTTTGCCAGATTCTCCACCAATTTGGTCGTGTTTCATATTCAACGTCTGACATTATGTCTTGTGAGAGCAGATATTGGTTATCCTCCCTAAGAGGTGGCTATCAATATCATTGTTGAAGCGAAATTTCAAAATACTCATTGTATCAAAGACGAATAAATTTTATTGATATGACTTATCTTGTCAGTAAGTGGAAGAAGGACAGATTGGAAATCCGATAAAATAACTGGACTACCCTCACCGTTACGTTCAATTCACAAGAGAGCTTGGAGAGTAGCGTGAGCCTCTGCTGTGTAAATCCAAGTCTTATTGGAAAGGTGGAATTGATATTTTTGTTTTGTACATTGAATGCACTTCCAGTGCCATGAATACTTTTGGACCCATCACAGTATATTATATTAGTGTTTCATTGATCTCAGTTCCGATTTTGTCAAGGCTCGATTGAATTGTGCATTCATTGAAAAGTTAGGGAATATGACCGTTGGCGTTGGCTTGAACATCAACATGTGAAATTCCAACTGAAACTGAAATTGTATATGTTGAGAGTTGATATCATTAATCCTCTCTGATTTTGCGACGAATGCTCCAGCCAGAGGAGGACTATTCCTACGTTTTCAGTATTGATTAGTGATATTCTCATTGTTATTCTGTGAATTGCACTCATTAGTTATTATATTATTTGTTGATGATTAATGTCTTGCAGGTCAGAAAATGTCTGCTATTTCTGGGGTTGGAGATGATTTGAAGGGACTGGGACAAATTTTCAAAACTTTTCCTTGTACTGGGTCTATTAGCAATATGTCCAAGTAGTCCGAATAGAAGTACGCCCATTTCAGCGGGACAGCTCTCTGGGCTATCTCGCAGAAGTGAGGGAACACCAACGATGTCATGACGTCGTGCCCCAACACTACTTTAGCCGTCATGCTTCCAGGCTACTTCAGACGACATGCGCCGGCGCAGTGCAGACGCTGTTCACCAGACTGACGCTGTGTTCTGAACGAAATAAAAGAAAGTTATGTCGAGATTTGAAGATGATACGCCGATAATCAAACGTTTGAAAATAATTTATTTCATAGAATTATACGTTACTACATAGGCAATAAGAATTGTGGCTAGATAAGTTTGTTCTTGTTGATGTTTTGGGTAAAAAGTGAGAATACATGTATCCAACGAACAATTTTTTGGTATGTTGTTCACTGGTACTAAAGTTCTACGCAATTCACAAATCCCATCAAAATGTCGCCCAAAATGAAAATGCTATATTCTGTTGAAAAAGCTATTGATATTTGAAAAAGCACTAGACGTTCAACGTTCAAACTTTGAAATTATATATTGTTATACGTTGATTGCGGTTCGTTTTTATTTTATTTTATATTTGTTTATTTACTTTCCACAACAGACATCATGACAAAATATATGAATTTTGTTTTTGTTTTACCATGTTTGCTTTGCTATTTTCTAAAACTTAACTATTTGCCCTTCGAATTTAATTTAATTATTGACTAATGATACCCATATGAATATTTAATATTCCGGCCATGCATTTACCTCCTTTCCATCTACTCTTTTACCTTATTTCCTTCACCTCAGCTAACTCAATCGATACCCCTATGAAATCTCAGGAGTCGGTTCTACTGTGGAGCCCTCTGGTCGTTCTTGAAGTCAATTTCAGAAAATAGCAACTGTTATTGCCCAATCATTGAAAATTAGCAGAAATTCATCAACAAATAATTTCCTTATTCGTTAAACTTACTACTACCTATTCTGCGATAAATAACCTAATTAGTGCTTCATAGCAAATATATACAGGGAATGCGCAGTTATGTGATACTGAAAGTGAAATTTAACCTAGTTTCATAGGTTATGTGGTCAATATAGTAGGTAATTCATGAGAAGTTCTGTCAAAAATTTTTTTTTCAAAAGTTTCATTTCAATTGCACTGCAGTAACTCTTCATGGTTTCAAAAAATACCTGTGACTTCTTGTAACGAGAATGTTCAGTGTTTCGGATTTCTCCCGTTCTTGGAAATTGCAGCCCCTTTGTCGACTGTGACTTCGCCTCGTACTGGTAAATCTCCAATGAAAAAAGGTAAGATTAACTCTGCATCTGGGATCTTCCATCTGCCATTGTTCTTTATAGTATTTCCCATATTGTCTTGTCAAATAACTGTTTTTCTAATACATAATAATTGATTTTTTTAAATTTCAATTTTCTTCATTCGGTTCTTTCAAAATTATTTTCTTCTTCCTCGCTTAGCTTGTTGATTTCTCTCCCTTGATACCAACATCCTTCGTTTTCTCCTCGAATTTTCGATTCTCACGCGCCTTTCGTTGCACTTTCCATTATTTTCACCTTTTTGGCAGTTTTTATTCACGAAACATTTCTAACTGCCTCACATTCTGTATACAAGACATGTAAAAATCATTCTTTTGACGTTTCTGCTTTTCATATTTTGAAAATTCCTAATTTTGCATCAAGATCTTTCCTGGCATCTCATTGGCTATTGTGTTCAGCTCCAATTTCATATACAGAATGTTCGAACTTCTTGTTATCTGCTTGTGCTCAAAATTATATTAGTAAAATTTGGTTTCTATAATTTTTAAAATTATGACAATTGCTTGTAATGTCAAAAACATGTTCATTTCAAACATAGGTATAGATTATTATTATATAAGTTCTCAGAAAAACCGTGAAATAACAAAGCATAGATTACTAAATACGAAAAATTTTATTTATGTTTTTTTTTATTTATAATTCTTATTTCAACTCTTTAATATTTAACGTACTTCTAACATAAGAATATATATATATATATATATATATATATATATATATATATATATATATATATATATATATATATATATATATATATATATATATATATTTATATGTCGAGTGACCATGTACAGAACTTATTTTGACATCTCCATGATGAGAATTTTTCTAGTTTTCAAATAAAAGTGGTTGTAAAGTTGTTCACCGATTTTTAAACAATGCATTGATTAATGATCTGCTCAATTGTGTTTGTTCCTGACTATGTACGCTTTAAACTTATAATGTCATTCTCAAGTTGATGTCTTGAAAAAGGAAATAAACGTTTCCGAAAGCTCGACCATATAATAAAGAGTATTCTGTAACCCAGCCCAGTTATTTTGACTACATCCTCAAGATAGTTTCGTAGATTTTATATATATATATATATATTATATAAAATATATATATATATATATATATATATATATATATATATATATATATATATATATATATATATATATATATATATATATATATATATATATATATATATATATATATATATATATAATATATATATATATATTGGGGTTATGTTGTCGCTCCAGAGATTCAATTTACTGTCTTTTGTCTCCAGGCAAAACGGTTCGGAAATATTCATCATACGTTATATTCACTTGCAAGTATAACTTTTTGGTGTTTTTCAGCAATTCTTCATTTGGCATGGCAAATTCAAACATATGATTATATCTTTTAACTGTGTTTTGTTGATTCAAGATTGATATAACAATCAACATACTCACGGGGTTTATACTCACATTTATCAGTAGGAAACGATTTCTAACTATCACACAATTGGTGAATGCATCACCAATAATCTTCAATTATTGTTTGTTTGTTTGTTCACTTATAGACCGAGAGCCCATAACACTTTTTTTATGTGTCATAACTTATCACTCACGACTATCTCAAATCCCATAAATATGTGTTTTGCATCACGAAAATCGCATCGCCGACCAAAATCCGTAGCTACAAGATGCTGTGCCGGCGCGATCAAAGTGTTTCGGAAACCCAAATTTTGGAATCATAAGTTTCCGTTCGGCATGCATTGCAAATGGCTATCAAAATAAAATGTTTGGGCGGTAGCCAATGCCGAACATGTAGAGTGGCTATGGAGGGCACTAGCGTTCCAGGATTATGTAAAAACAAATCATTCCAAAAATTATACTAACTTACTGTTCTGCATTTCGTTGGTATCCGTACTTATTCACTACAACTCGAAACAATAGGGTCCCGAACATTTTGGTCCATTAGGAGTCCACCCGCACCTGCGCTTTCTCGTATTTTCGGTGTCGGTATGTATGACATCATGGCTTACTTTTTCTAATTCCGATACTTACTCAATATAATACCAAATATTGCGAATATTAAATATTGCCGAACAAACGAAATTGCTATGTTGGATGTGAAAACATCTGCAAATTGCAGATCTTATGTTTCAACTGACTGTTTTATTTTTTCAGTAATTATTACGAATAACATAGCTGATGATTTCATTCGAGGGTTACATTGATAAATGAAATATGATGGAATTAGTCATAAAAGACCATCGCTGAACGGTACAGTATGATTTGTTTACAACGTTTGCATTATATTGTTTATAACAAATTTATGTCCGGCATGTATATTTGACACTTTCATTCAATTTCATATATATATATATACAGGGTGTAACTGAATAAGTGTAAAACATTTAAGGAGGTGATTCCTCATCGAAAAAAAGATAGGATCTTTCATATAAAGAAACTTCATTGGAGCATCCCTTGTTAAGATACAGCCCCTTAAAGGGGGTACATAAAATTTGTATAACAATTTTTTTCACAAGCACTGAAAAAGTTACAATATTGAAATTAACCTGACGTTTTGTACTACCAAAAGACACTTAGCCAGTAATTTATTTGGTTTACCCCATGGTTGTAAGGGGTGAAAAACGCAACCCTAAAATTTATTTCCAATGTAACTTTTGTCTTATTATTTGTTTACCATTTAAAAATTTATTTCCGATAGCCTGTTTCATTCTAAACAAAAAATGTCTCTTGGGTTTTTTGCCCAAAATAAACCAGTAAGCAGCAAAACATTATTTTACGAACAACTACAGAGATACATCGTCATAAATGCGAACTGGATTTATTGTTATTTTGTAGTTAGTACCTGCATTAAACGATTAAAGGGTAATAAACAAAACTAAGTTATTAATAACAAAACACACAACATGTAGAAATCATAGTGAATGTTCAATATGTCTACCTTCAAACATTACGCATGCGTCTAGACGTCGGCGCATTGAGCCACGTATTCGCTCAAATATTCCTGGAGTCTCTCGATTACCCTGCACGCATCGATGATGCGGTTTCTTAAGTCCTCTACATCGCGAACAGGAGTACGATATACCAAATGCTGTGAATGGCCCCAAATAGAAATCGAGAGGATTGAGATCCGGGGATCGAGCGGGCCATTTATGTGGTCCTCCTCGACCTATCCACTGATTTGCATATGTTTCAGTTAAATGCTGACGTGCTACTTGACTAAAACGGGCGGGAGCCCCATCATGCATAAAAACATATCCCTTCTGACGCCCAAAGGAACTTCCTCCAGCAGTACTGGATGCACTTCTCTAAAAATTGAACGTATGCCTCACCATTTAATCGAGGAGGTAGAAATGAGGCCCAATTAAATCATCCCCAATAACTCCGAGCCACACGTTAAGAGAAAACTGTTCTTGATGGCTAGTTTCGACAATAGCGTGAGGGTTTTCATCAGCCCATATGTGGTAATTATGAAAATTAATAATCTTGTCCGAGAAAAACTACATTCGTCTGTGAATTCTATCGTCTTCAGAAAGTCACAATTTCTTCTAATCATTTCCAGCATCCAATTGCAAAATTCAAGACGGTTCGGAAAGTCTCGCGGTAACAGTGCCTGTACTCGTTGCAGATGGTAAGGGTATAAGAGTTGTTCCTTTAAAATTCGAAATACCGTCATATGATCAACATTTAGCTGGAAAGCAATCTTTCTAGTACTGGTAGTAGGTTGTTCTTCAATCAAATTAAGTACTGCTTCCTCAAGCTGTGGTGTTCGTATTTCTCGATGGCGACCACAATCCTGCGTTCTTTTGTCGAATGAACCATATTCTCGTAATCGTTGATGAAGTCGAGCAAATATTCTATGTGAAGGATGCTGTCGTTGAGGATACATTTCAGCATATCTTCTAGAAGCTTCTAACCCATTCCCCTGCGACAGACCGTAAACGTAATGCATATCAGCCATTTCCTCATTTGTGTATGCCATTTTATTAACAAGTGAATTATTAAAGTAACAAATTAAGAACAGAACAACAACACACAATTAGTATTAATTCAATTTCGAAAATTCCCAAACTGACAGCGTCATACCAATTTAATTGTCCCTATCGCTAATAGCGACCTACTAGATAGATTAGTTTCGTATTTTCGCATTTATGACGATGTATCTCTGTAGTTGTTCGTAAAATAATGTTTTGCTGCTTACTGGTTTATTTTGGGCAAAAAACCCAAGAGACATTTTTTGTTTAGAATGGTAAACAAATAATAAGACAAAAAGTTACATTTGAAATAAATTTTAGGGGTTGCGTTTTTTCACCCCTTACAACCATGGGTAAAACCAAATAAATTACTGGCTAAGTGTCTTTTTGGTAGTACAAAACGTCAGGTTAATTTCAATATTGTAACTTTTTCAGTGCTTGTGAAAAAAATTGTTATACAAATTTTATGTACCCCTTTAAGGGCTGTATCTTAACAAGGGATGCTCCAATGAAGTTTCTTTATATGAAAGATCCTATCTTTTTTTCGATGAGGAATCACCTCCTTAAATTTTTACACTTATTCGTTCACCCTTATATATATATATATATATATATATATATATATATATATATATATATATATATATATATATATATATATATATATATATATATATATATATGATAAGGTAGATGAAGGAAATCAATGAACATTTTGTATTTTTTCGTTTAATTCAACACTGAGTTTCCATAAATTTATTCAATGAATAAATATGCAATCTTGGTCAACACGGTTTGGGATGACGCCTTGAAAATTCCTCGTATACTTTTCTATCGGCAATTCCAATTTTCGTTCTTCAATGTATTTAATTCACACAGTGATGGATTTCATCTAGGATGGGACTTCATTTTTGTTCTCTTAGTGATAGTAGGAAAACATTTATAATATTAACAATTCAAATGATTCTCAACGAAAAAGAGGAAATCCTGTTAAAGGAGTAAAAATCAAATGATCTACTTCATTATTTATCACATATGATATAATATAATTCTTGTTGAAATATTGTTTCTGAGTCCATACCATTGGGTAAAAATACCAAATATCCATCAATGTTTGGAGCACCTCCGGCCCTGGTTAACACCACTAAAAGGACAGCCATATTTCCACGAAGCCCGCCTCATACGAGAAGCGATCTTAATAACAGTCCAACGGTAATCCCCATCTGATTGATGGCCCTCCATGATGAAGCCAAAAGGAAAACGAGTGGAAAGCAGAGAATTTCTATTTGGAATCTGTTCTTATTTCATATAAGAAATTCTGTGTTTACAAATGATTTTCATTGTGCTGAAGAATAAACATATGCAATACAAAATACGTGAGCCGTTTTAGAGAGCCAATTCTGACATCGCAAAAAAATATAGACCTCAAAGTGTGCCAGAAGATTAAATCGTTGAGTTTGTTCAGGATTTGAATAAAATAGTCAATGATGCGATATTCTATTTGTGTCAATCTTATTAGGATATATTAGGACCAACCAGATTTCCAGAGACCCTCCATTGATGAAAACATACCTCGAAATTATGTAAAACATACCTCGAAATTATGTAAAACATATATTTGTATTCAATTTTCACTCTCGAATGTAATTATTCTGAATGGACCATAAAAAATAGGAAGTGTGAGCTATGAGGAGATATATCGTTGTAGTTGTAGAAAAAGTATAGCGTTCAATAATAATTTCTCACTCAATGAATGATATCACATACCGAATATTTCATACTGTGAGATATGGCTTTATTTCCATTTCCTCACTTATAATTGGATATGTAGCGATGTTGATTTGTTTTCCATGTACAGATTGGGTTGGCATAATTTTTCTCTGAAACGACAATGGTATATCATTCCCATGGAGAGACGTGAAGCAGATGTTTCCAATTTTTGATAATTTATCATAGAGTCTTCTCTTCATCAATCTTTCAGGAAATATCAGATTACCAGGTGAAGGAAAATTGTGTCATGGAATTGTTTGATTTTCTATCTTCTGGGGTATATTCCAGTAGCTAGTAGTAGAAATTTCAGATTGTTCTTGAATATATCTGCTGATACTCTGTGTGCAACATTCATTTCTCCACGATACCGCCACTTGACTTCCAAACACTGTATGTTTTGAAAATAATGACATAAATTGGAAATTATTTTCGAAATCAGATTCATGACCTCTTTAAAAAAAAAATGAATTTGTTCAAACATATGTGTGTGTTTATAAAATCAGATGTGGAATCATCTGCGACTCAAAGATAAAATTCCATCGTTCAAGATGGGGTAATCATGTTGAAAATAACTACTTTCCTGGCTAAATCCGGACATTGAACTACTTTTGATAGATATTTTGAAAGAACCCTAACTCAAAAGAAATATATGAAAGCGCAAAGTTCATTTTCTATTCCAGTCTCAGTCAAGAACTCATATTTAACATTGCTGCAAAATTGATATCTCATTCTCTAGGTCTTCAATACATTTTTGTCGACAAAAATCTTTTTCAGGCTTCCACGTTCATCAGGGAGACCGGAAGAATTGGGAAGCATATTTGCTAGAAGCAATCTCACTTTGCAAAGATTATTTCTTCCGGAGTGACACTTTGAAATCAGTATCATTTTCATATCATAACCAGTCATGTGGTATGACAGATTGATTTGATTGAAAATATGAACAGGGTATTCATAAAATCAGATGTGGCATAATCTGCAACTCAAAGATAAACTTCGTAAATATCTTCCATCGTTCAAGATAACCTATTGTGTGGTATTCACGTTGAGAAGGGAAACATTATCACTTGAATATTGAATAGAAAACAACTACTTTTCCGGCTAAAGTCACGCTGGACATTAAATTACATCGAGGAGTTCTCAATTCACAAAAAAATATTTCTATTCGATATTCAATTGAGAATGTTGCCCTTTTCAATCTGATAGATATTTTAAAATGACCCTAACTCAGAAACGATATCCGAAAGTAAAAATTTTATTTTCTATTCCAGTCTCAATCAAGAACTCATATATATCAATGAGATGAAGAAGAATGTTTTCCAAGACGAAAATCTATTCCACGCTTCCACGATCATCAGGAAGAAATGGAGAACACATTTTCTAGAGGCAATCTCACTTTGCAAAGATGGTAGAAATATTTCTTTTGGACAAACACTTTGAAATCAGTGTACTTTCTGACATTATAATACGTCATGGGGTATGATAGATTGGGTTGCTTGGAACAAGTAAACATTAAATCAGATGAGAAATATCTGCGATTCGATGATAAACTTTTATCACTATCTTCCATGGTTCAAGGTAAACATTTCCATTTGAATATTGAATAGGAAGATTTTTCTGTGAAAAATGTGTTTTCCAATTCTTCCGGTCTTTCTGATGATCGTGGAAGCGTGAAACACATTTTCATGGACAAAAATGTTTTGAAGACCCAGTGGTTGCGATGTCAGTTTTGATCAATGTTACAAATGATTTCTATTGAGTACTCTTTCTTGGGAACATTTTTCTCTGTGGATTTTATTTTATGGACATAGCCCTTAATAAAGTAGTAACCGTAGACACGTGCTATGGGCTCTTGGCCCTCATCGGTATGGTGAAGAAGAGCATGGATGACCAACACTTAACAGAGTAAACAAACAGAAGCCAGCCGCACATTTGTGATTCCGGTTAGCAGACTCTGCATTCCAGGGCAAGAACCAGCGTCACCACGGAGGCAGCTATAGCTACCTGCGTGATATAAACATGAAAGGAAAGAATATCGAGAGAACTGTTGAAAACAAATTTTTTTTTTATGGAAATGGTCCTAAGAAAAAGTGTCAACCGTAGACACGTTTTTCGGCACTGGCCCTCAGCAGTACAGTGGAGAAGTGCAAGGATAAACAACACGGAGTCAACAAACAGAAGCCAGCCGCACATTTGTGGTTTCGGTTAGCAGACCCTGCATTTCAGGAAAACAACCAAGTGTTGTTAATCATTGCACTTCTTCACCTGAGTGATGGGGGCTGAGAGCCCGAAACACGTGTTCACGGTTAAAAAGTATTTTTGAGGGCCATGTCCATTAATTTTTTTCCATTTTGTTTTCAACAGTTTCCTCGATATTAATTCTTTCCATTTTTATACCCCTGGACTCGGATGTCACGCAGGTAGTCATAGCTGCCTCCGTGGTGACGTTGGTTGTTGCCCTGGAATGCAGGGTCTGCTTACCAGAACCACAAATGTGCGGCTGGCTTCTGTTTGTTGACTCCGTTGAATTGTCGTTCACTATCAAGTGTTGTTCAATCCTTGCACTTCTTCACCGTACTGATGAGGGCCGAGAACCCGAAACACGTGTCTACGGTTATCACTTTTTTTTGAGGGCCATGTCCATTAAATTCTTCTGATTTTATTCAAAACAGTCCTCTCGATATTCTTTTCTCTCATGTTTATATGCCTGGACTCGGATGTTACGCAGGTAGCTATCGCTGCCTTCGTGGTGACGTTGGTTGTTGCCCTGGAATGCAGGGTTGCTAATAAAAACCACAAATGTGCGGCTGGCTTCTGTTTGTTGACTCCGTTGGATTGTCGTTTACTACCAAGTGTTGTTCATCCTTAAACTTCTACATCGTACTGATGAGGGCCCACAACACGTGTCTACGGTTAATAATTTTTTTGGACGGTTATGTCCATTAAATTTTTTTCATTCTGTTTTCAACAGTTTCCTCGATATTCTTCCCTTTCATCTTTACTTTCCTGGATTCGAGATGTCACGCAGGTAGCTATAGCTGCCTCCGTGGTGACGTTGATTGTTGCCCTGGAATGCGGGGTGTGGTAACCAAAACCACAAATATGCAGCTGGCTTCTGTTTGTTGACTCCGTTGAATTGTCGTTTACTACCAAGTATTGTTCATCCTTGCACTTCTACATCGTACTGATGAGGGCCGAGAGGCCGAAATACGTGTCTACGGTCAACACTTTTTTTTAGGGCTATTTCCATCAAATGGTTGCCATTTTGTTTTCAACAGTCCCCTCCATATTCTTTCCTCTCATGTTTACTTTCCTGGACTCGGATGTAACGAAGTGGCATATAGTTCCCATCATAATTTGGTTTGCTTATCCCTGAATGCGTGTTCTGATAAGCAACCAAAACCGACAAATCATCAGCTGTTCTGTTTGTTGACTCCGTTGAATTGTCGTTTACTACCAAGTATTGTTCATCCTTGCACTTCTTTACCGTACTGATGAGGGCCGTCAGCCCGAAACACGTGTTTACGATTAACATTTTTTTTTGGGCTACGATAAAAAAAAAACATTCTGTTTTCAACAGTCCCCTCGATATTATTTTCTTCAATGTTTATATTCCTGGACTCGGATGTAACGAAAGTAGCTATATAAGTATTCCAATCAATCAATTTGGGTATCCTATATCCCTCGAAGCGTGTTCCTGATGATTCCAAGTCGAATCCTATATGTTGATGATCCGACATCGGAGAGTCATCAGATACGTGTCAGTTGTGAATGTAGTTTGTTATAAATGGATCAACAAGGCTTAGGTCAGAACCTTTTCTGATCGCGTTTATAAAGGTGGGTTTGTTACCCATATTGACAATGTCATATTAGTCGCAGCCAAATATTCTTAAAGGTACTCACCTCTGCGTTTATGTCTGTGCTATCCTATGTGAGATGGTGCGCGTTCGCATCGCAGCACATAATGCAATGGCTGTTTTCTCTCTGACACCATCTGATGAGGCTTTGGTGGTGGGTATGACGGCGAGTCTTCTGGGAAGTCCCGAGGAAAACAATATGTCTCTTGCCTGTTTCAGTTGGCTCTTCCACGATGGCGGTTGCCAAATCTCCAGTGATGATCTTCGGACACAATATTTCCACTTTCACTTCATATATTTGGCGTCCACAGAATAAAGAATTTGCTTCTACCTCACAGTCGTCAATTTTATGCTATGGTTGTGGGAAATCAGGGTATATTAAAAGTAATTGTCCCAGTTGTCGAACTGTCAGCCTGAGTACTTCAACCCCAGGATCTTCTTCTTCACGTACTACAGCAATGAATGCAGATTTTTTCTGTCAAAAATTCTCCGAGGAACCACAGATTTTTTCTTTGATTTCAATACATATTTTTGGTTCTAATGGATCAGCATATCTTGACACAGGTGCCAAGTGGAGTATAGCGAGTGGAACTCTCCGTCATATACTCATGGAAAAAAATATTCCATATAGAGATCAGACCCTGAGAATGACTCTCGCGGATGGAATTAAAAGGGGGAAGTCAATGCGAGATTATTTGAAGTCGAAATAACCGTAGCAGTACCCTTCTAGGATAAGACTTCATACGGTTAGCAAATCTAGTTCCTGATGTGCCACAGGGTATTCATTATTTTGGTGAATCACCTCAACAAACATATTTATTCGAAGATGAAAATCAGTATTATTCAAGTAACCTAAAAAATGAGGTAAACGTTGTCAAAACCTCAAGTCTGAATATTCGAACGAATGAAGCGATATCTCTCCCAGAAGAGAATAAAAAAAAACTTAATGCATTTTTAGAACGATATCAAAGAGTTTTTTCTAAGAGCCTACTCCATTTATTGAACATACTATTCGACTGACCAGTGATATACCAATTTCAGTTCCTCCTTACAGAATGTCTGAGAATGATTAAAATATTGTAAATACTGAATTGGATAAACTTGTACAGGACTCAGTTATAGAAGAATGTGAGTCTCCTTATTCTGCTCCAGTAGTACTTGTACCAAAACCTGATGAAACCTTGTGTAAATTATCAAGCTCTCAATGAAGTTACCATATCTGATAAGTATCCGCTCCCTAGGATTGATGATCTCCTCCATACTGCGAAGCAAACTCCTTTCATGACTACCCTTGATATGAAAAGTGGTTATCATCAGATATCAGTAAGACCCATGGACAGGGATGAAACAGCATTTATATGCCCACTTGGAATTCATAGCTATAATAGAAGGCCATTTGGACAGAAAAACGCACCGTCGACTTTTCAGAGATTAGTCGATAGATTCAGATCTGGTTACCAGGTGTCACAATTCTTGCATATTTGGACGATTTGATAATCTTGAGTGAAAGTTTCGAAAAACATCTCCAAGACTTAGATATGGTCTTTCAGAGATTAGAGATGTACAAACTTCGACTAGATCGAGCCAAATGTATTTTGTATGCCCCGTTGTAAAGTATCTCGGACATCCGATCACTCCCCATGGGATTGAACCGGATCCAAATAAAGGGAAAGCAATTCTTGAACGAGAACCACCCACCGATGTCAAACAGGTTATGTCCTTCATACAGACCTGTTCGTGGTTTCGACGCTTCATTGAACATTTTGCAAATGTTTCGAGACCTTTAACATCGTTGTTGAAGGAAAAACGTCAAGTGGATATGGGGAACTGATCATCAGAATTCCTTTGATTGTCTCAAGGAATTACTCACATCTACTCCGATTCTCCGGCAAGCACACATTAGATTACCTTACGTCTTGAGAACTGATTCGAATTAATATACCTTAGGGGCAGTATTACTCCGGGGGAAGGGATCTGACCAGCGCCCTATAGAATATGCAAGTCGACTACTTACTCCTGCTGAAAAGAACTACCATACCACCGAAAAGGAAGCGTTAGCTGTGGTGTGGGCAGTTGACAAATTCCGTGGCTACCTTGAAGGATCTAATTTCCTGATACAAACTGACCACCAACCACTCAAGTGGCTGATGACTTCGAAGTCTCCCACGGGACAACTCACCAGATGAGCCCTTACCTTGCAAGCCTATAATATGAGAATTGACCATACGCCTGGAAAGGTTAATGTAGTGGCCGATACTTTGTCGGGAACACCAATTAACGTAAACGAATGTGAAATAAACCAAGTGAGCATTGACCTGCCTACTGAAAGTACAGAGGAGATAAGGAAAGCACAACTTCAAAATCCAGGTATAGAGAAAATCATTGAATGTTTCGAAAATCCAAATCCTGAGGCTGTGGATTACAAGCGATGGACGGAAAGAGGATATCTGATGTCCAAAGGAATTTTTTACCGACTTGATCCAGAAAACGACCAGGAAGACATCCAAGAAGTTGTACCAAAAACTAGAATCCTTATGGTATTAGAAGAGTACCATGATTCTCCTCTATCTGGACACTATGGCATTGAAAAAACTCTGCAAAAAATCCGAAGCCGATATTATTGGCCAGGTATGACGAAATCTGTAACTGAACATATTTCTGAGTGTTTGGAATGCCAGAGATATGAAGTTCGGAACCTGAAGTCAACCGGACTATCACAAACTCCAATGATGTGTCAAAGGTTCGAAATTGTCTCTATTGACTCATTTGGACCGCTGCCTGAAGGTCCAGTAGGTGAAAAATAGATATTTATTATAGAGGACACTACCAGCAGATGGAGAGAATTTTTTGCACTCCGAACTGCTTCTGCGGAAGCCTGTGCGCGTATTCTTATAATTATAATAAATATAATATTGCGATTCGGAACTCCTCGAAGAATAACGAGTGACAATGGAACTCAATTCTCAGCGAGGTAATGCAATGTGTTGCACATTGCCTAGGGTTCAAGCAGCACTTGATCCCCACCTACCATCCCGGATCGAATGCAGTAGAGCTTGAAAACCGGGACATGAAAACACAACTTGCTATTCGTGGGGGATGAACACTGGAACTGGAAAGAAAAACTCCCAGCTATCCGGGACGGACCTTACCGAATCGCCAAGGTTGTAACCCCAACGACATATGAGATATCATCAATGGATGATCCTGATAACATATTAGCCAAGAGTCATGGCTCAGCTTTGACTCCATTCAAATCTTCCGAAGAAGAAGCCCCACTACCAATCAGACCAATCCGTCGAAAAGATCGACCTAAATCTAAGAAGGAGAAACCGAAAAAGAACTCCAGGAAAACCTATAGAATATCTTGAAAGTCAATCTGGAGTTATGTCAAGAAAAACAGTCCCAAATGACCAGATTACGGTAGAAGCTCCAAGAGAGGATTCCCCAGACCAACCAGTTCGTGGACATCCAGTTCATCCAAAGAAATGCTTCTGTTGCCTTGTCAATCCAACACCTATCAAAATTGTTGGATCCCACACGGGGACGTATGTGTCCTCCAAAGGAGAAGAGATTGTAACTAATTGAAATATTGACCAATTGGCTTAGAAGCCACGTCGGACCAGGATTTGTCAAAATGAAAGGAGAGCTGAACAAGTTTTCAAATTGACAGAACTAGAATTGTTTCAAAGAGAATTCACTTGTGTAGTTTGAATCTTAAATTGAAACGAAAATAGTTAACAGTGAAGTTTATTTATAACTGAATATCCTCACTACAATATATATACCGGGTGTCCCAGAGCTTTTAGGCCAGCAAATATTTCTGTTATTTGCAGAAAAAAAAAATTGAAAAAAACAATACGTGTCGTAGGAGACCATAAGCACGTTCATGCAGCATAGCAAAATCCACCCCTTGACAAACAACCCCCGAGAAACCTCCCCTAACTTTTGTTTTTCAAATTGCACCCCCATGTTTGTTTTGGTTCAACTTACAGTCTTTTTCATTTCTCATTCAGTGATGTATCATGATAGCTAGGATGGACATGCAGAATTATGGCAAATAAAAATACAAATGAAATATTAATTTATAAGCTCATCGGTATTTTGAATAATACATGATACCACAGAAATGTAGCAAGTCGCCGAATCGGCGCACGAGTACAGGAAGCTTTCAAATATCCCCATAGAAAAAAGTCCAGTGGCGTGAGATCTGAAGAACGTGCAGGCCATCGAACTGGTCCACTATTTCCAATCCAACGGTCTTGAAAGGTATTATTGAGGAATGTAGTAACTATATTATCTTTATGTGCAGGAGCACCATCTTGTTGCCACCACATTTGTTGTCGTTTTTCAATTGGAATATCTTCTAGTAATGCAGGAATACAATTCTCGAGAAATGTAGATATCGGTGGCCCGTCAAAGTGTCTTGGAAAAAATTAGGGCCGATGAGACGTCCATTATGTTAACCACACTACACGTTCACACCCCACATTGTTTGGAAATTGGTTTCTCGTATCCAGTGAGGATTGTCCTGTGACCAATAGTATATGTGATGTCGGTTAACAGTGCCATTATTATGGAAGCGGGATTCGTCGCTTCACAAGATTTGAGCAATGAATACCATTCGTCTTTCGAAATCTGTAGGTCTGAGTTCTTAGTGTAAATGTATTTTGAAGGGATGATACCTGTACTATTTGAAAATTTTGTGCACAGACGACTTACTGATCCCAATCTCCACCGCCAATGCACGAACCAAAATATATCCTACTCCAGTTCGCACAGGAGTAGGATGTGCTTGATGTGTTTTCCCTGGAAATGATGCCGTTCGCATTGTATCTTCTACATACGAAAACGTATTGCGACCTGGTTGACGACGTTTATTCTTTTGGCATAAATCAAAAATTAGAAGCATATCAACGTATTCGTTGAGAGTGAAGGTAAAAGGCATTTTGACATCTAACAACATTATTCACCCTTTTTCTTTCACATCCACTTTTTCTTGTTTCTACAACGTGGAACCATTCATTCAGTCCAATCAAAAGTACCCACTAACGAATTAAATTTTCTCGACTTACTATCTTTACAACTACATATTATGATATATCGTTGAATGAGGAATGTAAGTTGTACAGCAACAAATATGGGGGTGCAATTTGAAAAACAAAAGTTAGGGGTGGTTTCTCGGGGGTTGTTTTCCAGGAGGTGGATTTTGCTATGCTGCATGAATGAGCTTATGGTCTCATGCAACAAGTATTTTTTTAATTTTTTTTTCTGCAAATAACTTAAATATCTACTGGCCTAAAAGCTCTGGGACACCTGGTATATATATTTATATATATATATATATATATACATATATATATATATATATATATATATATATATATATATATATATCTATGTATATATATAGGCCGTATTTTTTGAGTCGTAGCACTATTGGCATTTTTTTGAAAACGTTGAATTTTCATCAAATTGGATTTGTTCTCGATTTGATCTCAAGTTTCAGTATTCAGTAGATTTATTTAAAATTTTTTCCTCGCAACTCACTTTTCGAATACGATCAAAAATATAATGAGGCCTCTATTTGGACTGACAGGATTTTCATTGTTCGAACTTTGATGATGGAATTTAGCGGCAGAAATGTAGAAAAAAATACCAGGTAAGGTACAATTCCGAACTCGGTAAGATAAGGAATACTTATATTCATTCAAAAAAATGCAGGTCGGTATCGGAAAAATAGAGTTGAGGGTGGCCCTCAAAGATCGAAAGATCGTATTGAAAATCAGCAGATCAAAGCAAATTTAAAACAGAGAAAAAATTTTTTCGAACACATTCTCTTATTTCTATGAATGGAGACGCTAGCGCAAAGAAAATAAAACAGTTATTTCGGTTTTTCCCGTATATTTTGAAAAGGGTTCGTGATACTACCGATTTGTTTCATTGTTCACTGAAATAGTCAACTTTTGTCTAATTCAAACAACTTTGTATCATTTACCGTTTTCGAGATGCCAATAGTGGTACGATATAAAAAATACGGACTGTATATACTTCATGTGTACTACCAACGATAGACTGCGGTTGAACTTCGAAGGTAGCAACCCCAAAATCCTTTCATGTTCCCAAAATATATTTCAGTCAGTTTTCCCAAATTAAGTTCTACAAAATTTCAACAACATTCGATCCTTTCTGATTGAAACCGAATAGTAGATGATTATTACCCACAACTGGTATCTATCACTCGGTGAATCACATCCTCGCCACTACATTCTATATGCTCCAGCCCCATTTCCGCCGAAAACACGATACTAATGATCGTTGTTCTTTGATAAAGATCGGTACAAATGATCCATGACACATGTTAATGTTGTTGCAGACCTACATTAGTACAGCTGTCATTGCTAACAGTCCTCTCAATAACACTACCGATACCATCATCAAACAATGCCAATTGCGGTTGGCCACACTTTACGTTCGAATGGTCCATATTACTTTATTTTCCTGGTCGACGCGCAAATGTGACGCTACATTAGTTGGCGCTGATAACGGTTTTTTTGGTTGTCGGTTAAGATATCATTCATTTATCAAACTATGTTTGCCGCCGCATATTCAGCAATACGGCGCTCCCATTGGCTGTAAATATTGAAATTAATGATAAGGGTACTTCTGCGTATGGAAAGCGGGAATGAATTTGACGTTATGAAATAGGGATGAACGGAAAAATAATTGATTGTCGGCGTTAGTTTTCGGTCCATTATCTCCAGTAACCAGAAAACATAAATCAATCTAGAAAATCTAAGTAGTGTAAAAACATATGTGGGCAAAGTATTAGTCTACCTCTGCGTTCACGGAAGTTACTTGAGCATTGAAGTCGCTAACTCTGGTTTACCGGTCATAGTTGACGTCCGAACGACTGTGTTACTTATTACATTTTTTTAACGATTGTGTGTGGTTTTTTTTCCTGGAAGTGACATAATGAATTCATTCTATTTTAAAACTGTGCAAAAAAGTTATTTTTTCCAGATTTTTTTGAAGTATGAATGGTATCGGAATGTGAAAAAAAAGTTTTACCTGAGTAATTCCCAACAACATATACCGGGTTATTCACGTTATTCGACACGAAGCATTATGGCTAAATTATTTGATTTTGAATAACTTTTTCCCTTAGAAGGGACAGGGACCTATTAGCGCTACATTTAAAAAAAAATCGATGTTGTACAGGTTGTGCCAAAAACACGAAACATCAAAGTTTTTATTTTTCAATTGGAATACCCTGTATATGATTCAATTTTCGAATTTTTCGATCAAAATGAAACCAACTTTCATAGGGGTTTAATTTACCTAAACCTTATGGTTTTTGGAATACCTTTTATTTTGTGAAAATGTAGTATCAGTTTTAATGCTTAAATTCTAAACTGGTGTTTTTTTCTTCAACTACTACTATTTGAACAACTTTTATTTCGCACTTGTGGAATATTTACTAACTCAAACAAGGTGTGTAAAAATCAAGGCAAAATAATTTCAATATTTAAACGGCAAACTTGTTCAATTTAAATAGAACGCCCTGTATTTTATGTTATTTCATGTCAACATCAGATGTAAAATTCAATTATCTATCGAATACTAGTATATATTCCTATAGCAAACTCTTTCAAGTCAAATGCATAATTTCATTTTGCAAACTGATTTTGAGAAACTTATTATTTATCAACATTTCAAATGTTATGTTTTAGTTTAAATTATGGAGAAAAAATGGTGGATGTGAATCAAGCAATAAATTATATCAAGTGTTCAAAATGGCGACCATCAGAGTCTAAGCACAAACCTCTTCCTAAAATCTTCAGCAACATTTGTCAACATACTGTTTCATAGTGTCTGGTGTTGTTGGAAGTATATTATAAACGATTTCTTTTATATATCATCATAAGAAGGAATCAGGTGACATCAGGTCTTGTGACTCCGGGGGCTAATTTTGGAATCCATTCCTTCCAATCCATCGATTTCGGAAATGTACATTTAAATATTCATGGACCTCACGACGGGAATGTTCGGGAGCTCCATCCATTTGAAGCCACATCGTTCTTCTTATGTCTGAGGGAAATGTCTTGTAATAATGCTGGATAATGATTTGTTAAAAATTATTAAAACCACATTACATTTAAATGTCCTTCGAAAACATTAGGACCAATTAAATATTGACCCATTATTCCGCCCCATTCACTGACCATCTGTGTTGATTATGGATAATCCTAAATTGGTGTGGATTGGAATCAGAATAATAGTGGAAGTTATATCTCTTAACAGTTCCATTGTTATGAAAGGTGCACTTATCACTAAACAGAACTGAATTGAAAAAGTGTTCATCATGTGCAACTTTATCGTTTCCCGACATAAAAAATCAAACTCGTTTTTCCATAATCGTTTTCGAAAAGTTCTCGGCGAAGCTGGATTTAATAAGGATGGTAACTATATTTTTCAAGAAATCTTAATACGCTTGCTTGACTATTGCCGATATTTGCGCAATTTGGTTTTGAATCATATGGGGATTTTGATTACAGAGGCAATCAAGAAATTATTTTTTATTTTTTGTCACAGGTTTCTTTTCAATGGGTTTTTCAGACTTAATACTTCCAATTCGTCTAAACAGTGTCAACAATCTGCCGAATGCTCTTTGTTTGGATGATTTTGGGAAATCTTTCTGTGTAAATTTGTGATGCCAGAAAACAGTTTTGAAGACATTATCAGAGTATAAAAATCATGTAGATAATAACAATGATAACAAGATCACAAACTGCAGCTATCACTGATAGGCGATTTGAAATTGAAACTTATAAATTACTGACAACCATAAGTAATAAAATAGAACACTTGTCAAAACGCCATAGGTGACTTGATGAATAATACATTTCTTAAAATCAGTTTGCAAATGAAAATGTGCATTCTACTTGAAAACTATAGGAATGTATACTAGTATTCGATAGACAATTAAATTTGACATCTGCTGTTGACATAAAATACACGGCGTTCCTTTTGAATTGAAAAAGTTATTGCCGTTTAAATTTGATTATTTTACCTCAATTTCCACACACCTTTTATAAGTAAGTAAATATTCCACAAGTGCAATATAAAAGTTGGTCAGTTAGTAGCCTCTGGCATTAATTTGGTTGAAAAAAAGGAACACCAGTTGAGAATTCAAACATTGAAACTGGTACTACATTTTCACAAAATAGAAGATATTTAAAAAACTATGAGGTTTAGATGAATTTGACCTCAATGAAACTTGGTTTCATTTTGATCGTTGAATCCGAAAATGGAATAATATAAAGGGTATTCCATTTAAAAAATAAGAACTTTGAAACGTTTCTTGTTTTTGGCACACCTTGTACAACATGAAATATTTTTAAAATGTAGCGCTAGAGGTCCTTATTCATCCTGAGGGAAACTTTTTGAAAATCGAATGCTCTAGCCATAATGATTCGTGTCGAATAACGTGAATAACCAGGTATATCAAAGATAATAATATTTAATTAAGTTTTGACTACAGAATTTTGTTGATATATTTTTAGCAGTTGAAATTTTTATTCATCAACTTTGCTTCAAGAATAAAATGTGCCTATTTTTTTTTTTAAATCCAACATTGTTTCAAAGTACAACAGTGATCGTGTACCTTGAAACACATAGTAGTGTACTTTGAAACATTTTAAATAAACTTGATGATAAATATGCACACATATCATTTGACATCAAATTCTGGAATGAAATTGATTTGGATGTTTTGTTTTTGCAGTACCGACTTTATTTATGCCGAATAGCTTTACCACTATGTCTCCAGTATCGACGGTTACTACATCTGGCACAGATGCATGATGAAATATCTGAGACGATATTTTTCGAGAGAAACTCATCAAAAATGAAGTTCTAGAAGGACAATCTTGCATACAATCCACATAGTGAACCATTTCAGTTTTTTCTTTAAAAGAGACTAGCACAGAATCTCTAACTGCCTTATCATCTGAAGTTGGCGGTATGTCACTATTGTCTATCCACTCCACTCCAGAAATATGGATAACTTTTACCATTTCAATATTATAGTATTGTACACTGTTATTGGACTGTACTGAGATAATAATAAAGATATTCGTCTCATAAATTAAATAAAAAATGCCAATTTCAAATATAGTCTAAATGTTCATAAAACTTCAGTTGGTTATCAAGTATGAATCCCAATATTTCATTTGCTGAACCATTCATATTCGTTGATTTTTATATCTAATTCCAGACTCAAAAACTTTTGGTAAAGAAAATTATTGCCAATAACCATATATTATTTAAGCATCCCCGTCTTTAAGTTTATTGTTTTTAAATTTAGTGAAAAGTTGATATATTTCATTATTCAATGTGTTCAAAAGATCAACGAAATCACGACCATTGAAAAATATCAAGGTGTCTGCGAAAGGATAAATTGTACATTTTGTCAAAACAGAACCCAAATCAGTTACATATAATATAAACAAAAGAAGACCCAAAACCCTTCCTCGTGGCACAACATAGTTGTTGGGCTATTTTTCATTTTAGTTTTTTGATATCGATTGCTCAGGTAACTCGTTATCCAGTCTATTACCAAACCCGAAAAACCATATTTCTTTATTGTTAACCCATAAACGCCCGTTTTTTTTTTTTCGAAAATAAAAGTGTTTTTCGTATTTTAGAAGGGATATGAGGTAATTAGGTTCCAACGCCTTGACACAGAAAAAACCGCCTTTACAGCGAAAAGACAACCGTTCTATCAATACAACATGAAACAGCGAAATGATTTAACGCCCGAAAGTTCACGTGCTCATTCATTTATAAACGATCTTTAGCGCCATCTGTAAACATACCGCTCAAATAACGGCGTATTTCAGCTTAGTTCGCAACCCTTCAGCTGTAACTGTGGTTACGCTAGGCGTCAATGGGTTAATATGAATATTTCGCGATCGATCGTTTCGAATGCCGTTTTTATATCATATTCCAACTCCACTACAGGTTTTTCAAAGGCTTGCTTCATCTCTGATATAACAAGTTGGAGTGCTGACTCACACGAATGAGTTTCACGAAATCCTGAATGGTAGGAATAGAGAATATTATATTTATCAATATATTCCATCATTTGATTGAGTATTGAGTACCGCTATTTCTAATATGTTGTCACAAAAACGTCACATATTTACTGGTCTCAATTGTTCAGCAAAATTAATGTTTAGAATTTTTGGTATCGGAATATTGTTAAGTCTTAAACATTGCGGCATTTTCCTTCGACGACTCAGATCAATTGAGTTCAGTAGTGGATAACCAACAATATGAAATATTTTCTAACAACTTCGAGACCAACTTTATTAGCACTTTTCTCTTTGCAATTTGATTATGTCATATGAGTTTTCTAGGGACAAAGGAGCAAATTCAGTCATGACTGACGGACATTTTGGCACTGTTTCAGCATTTTCTGCATTTTTGAACTTATACTGATTATGAAATCTTGATTATTATTTATCAAATACTGGTTCAGAATATTGCTGCTTATTTTAATACATCATTGGTGTTTTCCCTTCAACATCGCTTTCCTCCTTGTATACGGCTTCCTACCTCATGGTCGCTACTGCTGCTGGAGCGTCTCCTGAAGAACTTTTTAGTTGCTTGCTTCCTTTTTCGTTCAAACAATTTCCATTTTTCTTCTCCTCCTTCTCCTGTTTCATTTGCTTTTTAAGTGGAAGTTCTTCGCTCTCTGGCGTATCGGTTGATATTTTCGTGGCTCCACTGGCCCTTTTTATTTTCTTCTGAGTTGTTACCTTCAGAAACGGCCTGATTGCTTCTTGAGGTATGAATGTCAGCGCAAGGTCCGACTGCTTGGGGGTTTCAAATTCATTTGGTCTTGATGACGGCTCCGCGATCTCTCCATCTCCAGTATCTATTCTAACTTCATGTGATTTTGATGAAGCTCCGCAATGGCTTTTCTTCAGTCTCCGAAATTGGTTTATCAGTTACTTGAGAAGATAAGAACTGATCTCCGCTGAAAATGATCCTATCCAGAGGATCGATTCCGGTATTTTAAATCAGCTGAAAATGTTAGTGGTTGAAAAATTTACAGGAAGATAAGTTTCTATTATAATAATAATAATATTAATATTAATAATTTCTTAACCACTTTGGTACATCAGGGTACATATGGTAGGTCAGATAAAAGGTATACAAATATATGAACCAACATAAAAAAATATCAAAAAAAATCACAGCTTTATATATAGAATTATAAAGGAAGTACATAGAATGGGATAAATAATGAAAAAGTATCATTCAAATTATCTTGCAAAGTATAGTAGAACTTGTCAATCAATAAATATTTAACTTATTACGAAAATATTGTCACTTTGAGAATTCATCATCTCATTCGGCAATTTTTGTAGAGAGACAAAAAATTGTAAGCTTGTATTTAGAAGTTCCATGTTTTGGCATCCGCAGCTGTCCTTCGAATCTTGTACTATATGTATGTGTTCATCATCATCATTTCGAAGGACTCGAGGTCATTTCGTGCAAATTTAGCACATTTAAAAATATAAATACATGGAACAGTTAACAGTTTTTCTCGATAATTCATGTCGAAGATGAGTCTCGAAATACGCTTTTGGCCCATAAAAACTCTATTTAACTCTGTACCGCGCCCCCATGCCATCATGTTTAGTGATATATGTGAAAATGCCATGGCAAAATAAATGCTCAATGAACTTCCTTTTGTTACACAGGATTTCATTTGTCTGATTGCAAAGAATGCTGAATTGAGTTTATTGCAAACACTTTTGATTTGCTGATCAGGATTCAGACGTTCGTCTGATAGAGTTCCCAAAAATTTTACTTCTTGTGACATAACTATTTCCTCACTGAAAATACTATTTCTCCTGGTATATTATCTCTCCTATTGAAAAATTCTCTAGATACTGACTTCTAAGGGTTCAGAATGAGTCTGTTTCGGTCACACCAAGATGCAAAAGTATAATGATTTCGGTAACCTTGACAAGTAAATTGTCGATATTAGAACTTGTAACTGTGGTCGTTGTGTCATCAGCAAACATAGTTAAGTGGCAGTCTTTTATGTGTTCGGGTAAGTCATTAACAAATAGCACAAATAATAATGGACCCAAAACCGAACTTTGTGGTACACATATGTCAACATTCTGTTCACTCGACGTTACTGTATCATATTTGACAGTCATACAACGGTTTTCCATATATGATTTCAACCAAGTTAAAATGTTTTCTGTGAAACCAAGTGGGTTACGGAACTCGAAGATACCGTGTCAGAAGCCTTCGATAGATCGAAAAACAGACTGATAACTAGGTTATTAGCGTCAATTTCTGCATAAATGAAATTGAGAAAATAGTAAATTGCTGTTTCGATAGAATGGCTCTTTCTGAATCCATGTTGATTATCACATAAGAGTCTGTTTGCTTCCAAATAATCAACTATCCTGTTAGCTACTACTTTCTCAAATAGCTTGGACAAGAAACAAATCAGCGAAATTTGTCTATAATTATCGGTCTCATTTTTATCACCTTTTTTATGGAGAGGTATCACTAAAGCCTTTTTGAATTCGATGGGAAAATATCCTTGCATGTAGGTTTGATTCATCAGATAAGTAAGAGGATCAATTACATCTTTCATAATGATCATAGATGGTTCGTCTATACCACTCGATTTTTTATTTTTTTTCAGAGCATTGAATATTTCTAGTTCGGTTATAGGTTCATTACTTCAGCTACATCATGAATTGAGAATGTTTTGCCATTATTGTTAGTATGCCATGCATCTATATCTTGATTATAAAAAGTGTTGAATGGACCAAATACACTGATATTCAGTGGCCGTAAACGGTGGCTAGTGTGGGGAGAGAAAGTAACTTCATTGATCCCATTTTCTGAAGCCAGATCAACAGAGTCAATTGAGCAATGTGATTCATGGTTATCCATGATCAGAAGAACTGGAATGTACATGTTTGATGGAGGGCTCCATGAACTTCACAAATTGTTCATTATTTGACCAACTAGATGGGTTGACCAAACCCAGGGTACCAGGTGACGCTCCGTGTATCATATATTCCTTTACTCTGAGAAAAATCAAATTGCGTGGTAAATGGTTTTCTGTTGCAATAACAGTGATCAGCTATCGTCGTTCTGCTGATGTCATGCTCCCTATATGCTTGATACTTTTGAGTGCCACTATTTTTTGTGGTGCTTGAACAGTTGTGTTCCCAGTTTCATCCACATTCCAAATTCTATCAGCACGTATAACTCTAAATCGATGGTAAACTGCCTCTATGTTGGTGAAACATTTGTCAACGTTGTATCCATTGAAATTAGTTGCTCTAGCCAAACTCGTTGCTTTTGGTTTTCTTATCGTTATCTTATCCGGATGATGCTTCATAAACTGGCGCATCCATTCTCCACTTGCCAATTTGTCCTTTCCTCAATTTGGTGGAATTTTCCTTTCATTTGCTTTTGCGAATGTGAATACAAGTTCTCGCATTTTTGCAACAGTAGAGATATAGTTTACTGAGCTCTCCTCTTCTTCTGACGATGAAACTTCCTCAACGTCCAGAGTAGGATTGTGTATAAATTTTTCCCTGTCATTATTATGATATGCTTGAAGATATCGTGACAAAGTAGCAATTGATACTTTATAGATTTGAGCTGCAACTCTCGATGACATTTTATTTTTTGTCACGAGTGACTTCTAATATATAGCTTGCTTAAGATTTTCTGCGTTTACTGGTGGTCGTTTCACTCCAGTTTTACTTCTTGGCATTATATATGGAATCAGAAAGAAATCATCAATGTATTGCACCAGGAATTAATTATATTTATTCGAGTGTTTCGAGGTTCATTACTACCAGTGTTTCAAGGTGCAAGGGCCGACGCCATTTTATAAAACGTTTTCATGCTCTTTTCAGAAGCATGTGATGGACTTTTAGAAGTACTGAACTGAGTACAAAAGGGTTCTAGTTATAATTATGAAAAAACAGAATCTTTACCTCGTGCTGTATGAAAGTTATTAGCCAATATTATTTTCGCTACGTTTCCATTTCCATTTCCATTCAATAGGACACAAGGAGACTCTTTAACTTTCTTTCCTTGAACTCAATGATCTCAATGTTTCATCCGTATACGCTATAAACACTGTACCCAATAATTTCTTGAAATGGGTTCTTCAATTAGCGGTTTTGTTCAACAATGTGCTAGCGTTGAATTTGTTATATGGTTTGCTATTGAGTGATAAAGAAAAGCTACCATTTCCTCGTCAATGTTTCGAACTTTATTGAATTCTTCCATTGGGGCTCTGTATTATATATATTTCAAATTGAGAAATGGTTTTGCACTTGCCACGATATATCAAATATTCAATAAAATGGGTTTTATTGAAATCTTATGAGGTTTTTCCAAAAAAATTTTTTCGTGGTAAAAAAAAAATGCGATAAAAACTAGACATCGTAGATACATACAAAATAGGAACAAACAGATATTTTAAAAACCACTGGCAATCGTACACTCAGATTAAAATCAAAGAACATTCACAGCTTTTTGTTGAATAGAAAAAAAAAAACGTATGCCAATAAATATGTTGATTAATCATTGTGATATCGAATTAAAAAAGGCAGTATTCAATATCTTCATGTCTCTTCTGATGTAAACACTGTTTTGTGTGAAAATGTGAGACATTTTACTTAGGATCCTTTTCAACGAGGCGTTGAATCGAGGAACGCATATTGGAAAAACTAAAATTGTGCTCGTTTTCTCTAGCATGCTCAACCAGAGCAGTAGAATTTTTTATATATCTTTATGTTCCGATATCCTACTGTTTCTTTCTGTTTCGTGTTATTTTTCCGATATAGCAACTCGTGAAATTCTCATATTTGATTTCATGCTCATTGATTTATTGAATTCCTAACAATTTTATTTTGTGTGAAAATAACCGTTTTCCGATGATGTTGTAGTTTGAAAGAATTATTCTGGTTTGTTCTTCTCTCAGAACTAGTGCTAGTTTTTCAGAAAGATTATTGACGTACTGTATCCAATTATAGTTATGAAAATGTGTTCTTCAACTATATAGGGGGCTTGTTTGCGTAAAGATTTTTTCATAAACAATGAAGATAGATAGTTATTATTTCTCAGATGTTTCTTCATTATTCCTAGATGTATTCCGGGGTGGAGATTGCAAGTGCTATTATTTTAAAATGCCTAGCTAACGACTTGATTTCAGGTTGAAAATTGTGATTTGGATAGTAATTGAAAAATATCTCTGAAATTATTGGATTATGATACCAGTCTACTTCAAGAATTGTTTTGATGATATTCGCATCTTGAAATGATAATGAGTTATTACTTTTATTCCCCGAAGTGAATTTTAATTCCGGGTGGGAACTCTGGAATGATTTCCAACTTTTCATTTTTGGAAAATAACTTCCGGAAAAATTATTTATTCATGCAGTTTGTAATTTCACCATATCACAATAGAAATTAATGGCTTCAATACTACAATCCAATATTTTTATAAATATCTCAAGTGATAATGTTGTGAATTCTGATATAATTTTCCATCTATCTCTCATTATATTTTCTACAAGGTTTATTGGGATATTGTTGAAAGAAGGAGCCAGATCAAGAGATAGAATAATATAGTTCTCGGGTTTTTTTATGTCAAAGAAAATTTTATAATTTGAAAAAATCTTTAAAACGATATTTTAAATATGTCACCAAACCATTACTATAATTTATATATTGGGGAACCTTCAAAAATCACAATAGGTCTCAGAGGAATATGTATTTTATGATTTATTTTTATTTTTTCCAGGGTTCATTCTAAATATTGAACGATATGGATGACTAGGTTTAACATCTTATTATAACTACTCCAGGAAGTTGAACAAAAATATTGGGTACATTTTCATTTCCAGAGAAAGCAAATGATATGATTCATATTTGGGAAATTGAGAGATAGTATGAAACTACACCGCAAATAGATTTTGACAATTAATATTAAATTTTTCTATACAACAAATGCAAGGGTGTCAAACAAATGAGTATTTCAGTTTATTGAATCAATGGAATGCAAGGAGCTGCACATGCCATTAGTTCTGATGATGTTCTGCTCCATTGATGGCAGATGTTAATGAGAATTATATAGGGGTATTTTTTAAAATACAAATAAATCAGCCAACAGAATTGAGTTATGAAAATTATGCGCATGAATGTAGATACCAGTACAAACTCTGATATCAGGTCAGAATCTTCTTCCTGATCTGCATTTTTTTTCAAAAAATATGTACAAATAATTACATTTTTGAAAGAGTTTGAAACGAAGAAATATATAAATTTGTTGAAGTTAGTTATTTCTAGATAGTGCTATCATACAAAGTTGGGATATATTGAACACATTTTCTTGAGTATTGGTAAAACAATGATTACTCTCCACCATTTTGTACTTAGGTAATATTTTCATTTCACATCACACATTGCGCGAGTTTTCAAAAAGGATTCATCAATATTCTGGAGGCACCTATTTTGAACTAATCCTTGCAATTCAGAGAAATCATGAGAATGCAACACTATTCAAGCTATCATGCGTCATTTGTGACGAACGTTACTTCCATATATATAACCAATTTCCCATAATTTTTCCGGTTATCTTTACGGTGGTACGGGTCAGTAGTCACTGCTTAGGTCGTATGCGCTCTTTATTATCGACCTTGGAATATGGGTGCCATGGATTATCACAGTTCCTATTTCATGTCAAGTTGAGCATCTGTTTTTTTCATAAGAGTTTTCATATAGAGAAAAATCCGAGAATGGTTTTTGAAAAAACAAGTGGACTATGATTTCGTCGAACCGAAAGGATGACCGGCCTCTTTCTTGAATTGAACCTCGAGATGGGCAGGTGCGCTGAGTGAATTGATTCTGGTTTGTACGATCTATAAGTTGAATGATTATCATTGTTGAGTTTGGTGAAGTTAAATTATTCCCCTCATTTTGCAATTAATGTTGTAGATGATTAACATTATAGTTTTTTCTATGCTTGTGATATAAGAATTTTTGGATGGTAACTACATGGTGATTTTTGAAGGTTAAGTATATATTCTGAACTGTCGATTTTCGTCACTTTTGGAATTGTCAGTGAATTTACGATTAAATAATCTACATATTATTTTATATCTTACTTTGGCCAATTTCTATCAAGGTTGATTTGTGTTTTCGATTTAAGTGGAGAAAAAAACCAAAAAAAATATATTTCGGCCATTTTGGCAAAGCATTTATAGCACATGCTGTGGCTGACGTAACATCTGTTCCGAGCATTGGGTAGTAATTTTTTTTTGGAAATTAGTTCTACGCTTTTTTATTTTTTAGGTACTGATAATTGGTAATTTCGAGTGGACTAGCGCTTACTCACCTCACACGACCAGTGGATTGAAGGGTGTATTCGACTTTTCTGGGACAGTACCTCATAGGACAGCTCTCTGGTAAGCAATTTTTTTTATTTCCATAACTACATGTTTATGAGATTAATTTTCTTTTCTCTTGAGAAAAAATTGCTTCTGGAGAGGATTGTACCTCTAGCCTAACTGGTTTCAGAACACTCGATTTGATATATGCCTCAAGCATGAAATTTTATTCACGTTTAATAAGTTTCTTATATCGATTTACTTCATTCTATTCACAGTGAGGGTTATTTGATTTTTGATCGTTGTGGAATCAACTCATTTCAGTTACTACCTTGTCGCCAAGAGCAGGAAAATTCATTTAATTTTTTTTTCAGAATTTCTTGGCTTATCGATTTAAAAAGGGAATTGCCGCCCTATTTCAGAATTAACTTTATCTAAGAGAGTTGTGCCCACTGAAAGACGTGAGGTCTCCCTCTTCGGTTTATCTCTGAAAATTCTTCGATAAAAAGAATTATTTAACTTTATCTTTACCTAAGAGAAATGTGCCCACTGAAAGACGTGTGTCTCTCTCTTCTCATATCAACTGAAGAGTATACTTTTGCTCTGGCTGATATCTTGGTTCATGAACCAATTTTTTTTTTTAGCTCATTGGAGTATTTTGGTTTATAACGCTATATTTTCCTATGGTACTTGCTTTCAAATACCATATTTTTTCTCTGGCAACCTTTAGAGCATTTTTTCTTTGAATTTTTCCTCTGGCAATTTCAGAGTATTTTGCTTTAAAATACTATATTTTTTCACTGGTAAAGTTTCAAGGAAATTTTTATATTTCTTTTGAAATACCTTTACTTATTCCATTTTTTTTAACTCACTAAGTACATATAATCACTTATCAAAACTTACTTTTTTCAAAATTTAACTGAATTTGAACATAACGTTTTGGGTGAGGTTTGTTTTGTTTGGTTTTAAATTTTACTCATTGTCAATATTTTTTAAATCATCAAAATTAACTTGGAAATTTGAATCCAGAATAGCAGATTTGATTGCTATTATCTTTGTTCTTTCACTATAATCTTCCAGTCTTCTATATAGACTGAGTTTTTTTTTGTATGCTTTCAGTTGCATCTATCTTTTGACTCTAGATTAAAATTTGAATCATAAAACTTGAGGTTTGAAGGATATCCTCCGTTCTCTCCTTTTTGTACAAATTTTGATTCCTATCATCTTCTTTGCATGATATATACCACGGAGTGAAGTCACTTACGGAGACAGAAGGACGGGTACCCTAGGAGGTCATACAGCACATCCAATTCAGCACTGGTCCGTGAAGATCAAACAAATTCACGCCAATAAGGGGGTCTAAAATAAACTAGAGAACCACCCACGACCAGAGTCGTCGTCGTACCGCTGAGACCCATTTCATCGTCGTACCACTGAGACCAGCTTCGTAGAAACCAGCCTTTTTCATCTCTCTCCTTGAAGACCTCTGCAGGTATATCCGTATCACCAACAGCTAGAGGAATCGTGACTTTGTGAATGTTCAGATTTAATCGGAGTCAAAAATATTTTTAATCCACATGTAATTTTTAAATTTTTGCACAGAATTTTTATACTCTTCAAGTAACATTGTTAACGTTTGTTTTTTATATCTTTCCTATCCAGTCAAATTACCATTCAGTCTGGGATAAATTTGTTGAGTTGATTTGTTGCATATTTATTTGCCTTCCCATACAAGCTAGGTGATATTTATTTAATTTTGTTTATCTTTGGATTTTGTCTTTAGCAAGCCTGGCGCCAAACTCTTGAACTAGTCAAGTTGATTAATGTATAATTTTTTTAGTTGCCCAATTTGATAAACTAGGAAAAGTCATCAATTGCAGAGTGATTTCACCTTCTTAAATTTGGATCATATAATTCCAAATCTGGGGTTCAAGAATAAAGGGTATTACACATTCCAATCAACAGTTACATTGAATTTAGTTGTGCACTAATTGATTCAATTATGTTTCGAATTTATGAGAAGTGTCCTGAACCTTTGTCCGGTTCGAAGTCTGGAGATCCATTACTCCTCCTACTCCGAACAAAATTTTCCCCTATTGTGTATAATAGAGATATTCGGTTTAATTATCTTAGTGACATTCATGCTCAATTGAATCTCCTGCAAGCCCGTTGAAACTGCATAGAAACGTAATAGAGTAGGGATCCTCCATTCGCCGAATCAATAGGGAGACCACCCCAACCAGAAATACGAAATGAGCCAGAAAGGAAACAAAACATTTATGTCTCGCATTAGAGATTGCATGAAATGAAATTTGCCTTCTCTTAGAATTTTACGAGCGATGCGAAAGAGCGGGTACGCGTCTCGCTTGTTTTTTTTTGGCTGTTGTTACACGATTTCGTAGGATAAATTTGGCCGTTCGACAAGTTCATGAAAAAGTGGGTTAATGCTCCGTCGCCCAGACTTGTTTCTCTGCCAAATCGGAAATGCTTGGAAATCGCAGCAATCTACTGAAATTCAATTATTTTGTTTTCCATTCCAGACACAGCTCATGGAATTAGTTCAAGTGATAGGTTGCAAGTACGGCTTGGTTCGCTAAAACACTCAGAAGAAAATGATTCAATCGAATGAATATTTTTTCTAACGAACAAACTTGTTACATAATGATGAAATAAGCTCATCATTTTGAACGAAATAGCAATTCATTCGATTCCATAGCCATTTTTTGTGTTGTGTTGATCCATTTCTTCAAATTATTGGATTCGAAAATGTTACTACTACAGATGAATTTTTTAATTTCATTTATGTTACATAATCAGTATGAGAAAATGATCATTACAAGCTTACATTTTAGTTGCTCGATTTACGTGGGATTTGGCAGGTATTCAAAATTCCGGTAACAATACATTATGGAATTTTTGCTACAGAAAAAACAAAACGGTTGCTCTATTATGTCGATGAGTTTTGTGGTTATAGTTCGATTCTAATCAAAATCGGTTTGTGGGGGTTTTCGGAAACAGAGATCTCGGATTTTTTGTCAGAATTCATGGAATAAGGATGGCGGCTTCAATATGGTGGACGAGTTTTCTTTATTATGGTTCGATTCTATCCATAATTGGTATGTGGGGGTTTTTGGGATCGAAAATCATTATTTTTTGTCAAAATCCACGACTTTAAAATGGCAATCCGGGGCGTTTTGTATTATGCCCGATTTCATTCAAAATTGGCGTATGGGGGTTCTGGGGATCGAAGATCATGATGTTTTTGTTTGAAAACAAGAATTCCAGATGCTGGCGGCTGTTTTGTTATCATGGCCCGTTCACTTTCAAAATTGGTATGAGGGATTTTTTTGAGGTCAGAGTTCATTAATTTTTGTCAGTATCCAATAAGATGACGGATTTCATGAATGACTAAAAAGAATTGAATGAAAAAAATCAAGACAAGCTTTTATACACATATAAAGGAAAATATAATTTCTTTAATTGTTGGACCCAGGTTATTGTGTGAGTAACAGATTCAGAAGCTTTGCGTCAACATAAAAAAGATTTACCAAGGTCAAACAATTGAAATTTTTTTTTTCTTTTTATTGCATTTGTATGAAAGCCTGTCTTGATTTTATTTTATAATTTTTATTCAAAAATATATACTTTCAATTGTTGTTGGAATTCAAAAAAAAATGTAACATACGAAGAATGCGCTTTTGATTGAAACAAATAGTGGGCGAACTGGTAGTATTGGTATATTCGAAGCATTTGCTGGTTTCTTCATCTGAACTTCAAATTCTTCGAATATGAGGAGATGGTGAACGATGAGTAGCATTCATTTTGGGAACGAATTTTTTTAGAATGTTCTGATTGAATACCTAATTGCTTTCCATCAAGTGAATGACGTATTCAGTTTTTTCAATTGCTGCGCCATTTTCCAATATCTCGATTGATTAATTTTTCATTTTCTTACTTTTACTGCATATAGAAAAACTCTTCGAAATCTAAATTTGGAAATGCTGAAATCTCTCAATGATCCATGGGTTTGAAACCAATGAATTCCTTGATTCAAACGAACAAGATACTCGATTGAAGAGAAATATTTACTCGATGATGATAATTTGGTTCCATATGGGCTAAAGGGTATAAACAAGTTTTCAGTTGGAACCAATCGACGAATTGTTGTGAATGCAAAGGTGATAATCTTCTGAACTGTGTCTATGAAAAATAGGTTATCCATATATAGAATGAATAGCAAGGGTCCTAGAGTAGATTCTTGCGGTACACCATTCTTTATAGTTTTGGGATTACTTGGGGTTCCTTTCAAATTTACGTATTGAGTAGTTATGGAATAATCTTGGTGGTGAATCCTGAATTATAATGTTTTTCAGTGATTCAATGAGGAGAGGATCGATCACTCTATCACAAGCCTCCGCTAGAACTGGAAATATAGCTAATGAAGGATGTTGGTTATTCCTTTACCTATTGATTTTTATCAGGTATGCTATTTGTTCTTCAACTGAAAAACATGATATTTCTTAGAAATATTTTTTAGGTATGATAAGGGTCTACCTATAACAAAATTTTCAAATACAAAATTACTCGATAATTATTTGGGGCGATGGTTTCAAATAGCTAGTCTATGACTTTTCCATAGATTGATCAACCACTGAAATTCTGGGAATTGCAATGACTGTTTCAGAGTGAATTTCAGAATTGAGAATGTCGATTTCATGTTGTCATAACAAGTGGCTTTCGTGCCTCCGATATGTTGAATTAATTTTGATTTCCGAGATTATTCGTGGGTCCAAGGTGAATGAATTTGCTATAAGCTTCCTGGGTGACTGGAAATTCACATGTTTAATAATTTCTTGGATAAGGCCTCTTCCCATGTTCATGAAATTAATATCTGCTGGGTAACCGCTGGCTATGATCATTGATGGATCTTTCGGGGAACACACCTCTCCTGAAGATAGAGAGTAGCTTATGTAGTACCAATTAACAAAAATGGAAATGAAAATTACGTTAATAACTATCGTCCAATATGCAAAATGGATATTCTAAGTGAAGGTCATGAACTCATAGTTCACGATGTACACATGACTTCCTCAAAAAGATATATAATACATCTTGGTTTCTATCCTAAAAGATCCTTAGAAACAAATTTCGTTTTGTTCACTGAATATGTGATGTATACGATTGATTGCCAGATTCCGTGTACACCGATTTCAGTAAGGCATTCGACGAAATGAATCACAAGTTAGTCGGTGTGCACGGAGATCTGCTCCGCTGGTTCGCTGGTTCGTGAAGTACTGAATACATTCATTTTCAGCCAAACTATCTTTTTCTGAGGAATCTCCTGAAACAGGTCGATTTTCAAATTTAATTTGCCACATTCATAAGGGAAAATTGAATATGTAGCTCGATCCACGTTTGACTAATGACATCCGCAACAATTTTTTCAAATGGAACACCCTATATATCATTAAATTTTCAGAATCTCAATGGAAAGCTGATTCTCAAAATATATAACACATAGGGTTTGAATACAGTGCGTCCGTTGAAGTCAGTGCTCTCGTGAAGTAGTGGGTAAATTCGTAGAAAATTAAAGGAATGCTTTTTGGAAAAAATGCTCGAAGCACTCGAATTTTATTTTTATTTGGGCATTCTTTCAAATTAAATTAATAAATACAGAATGATTGGTGTAGGAGAAAGGACGTCATCGGTATTTTTTCAATGGCAACTTAATTTTTCATTACGGAATGTGAAATGGAGATTATGAGTATGGGTGAAATGAAAATAAAATAAGAAAAACGATTTTGAAATATGAAAATACTGAATTTAATGGCAATTATAGAATAGAATGGAGTATAATTTCATTGGTCTAACCAACACCGTAGTGTCTTGACAGGTCAGTATGTATACATAACAAAACAATATGAAATTTAAATTGAATTAAATTTGAGTATATAATTTAAAAACCTAAAATGATTTAAATATATAGTTATACAGCGTAATTAAATGTCAAACTTGAATTCTGACATGTCGTAGTAAGCATTGGGTAGGAGATGATTTTTAAGGTTGGTTTTGATTTGATCAAATTCATATTTTCAGTTGTGTTGACAATGAGTTGTCAAGATTTATTCCCAAATTTTTTTTCCTAGTTGATTCAAGTCTTTGTTTCGGTATTTATATATCGTTCCTATAGCGAGTGTTATAGAGGTGATTTTCTCCGTTCTTTGAATTATTGAAGTCATTTTCCTTTATCTTTAGGAGATTAAAGAATATGTTTGCAGATGACAGTGTCATTATGATAAGTTTTATGACCCATGGATTTCATGAGTCGTTGCTCTGTATGCCCACGATTGCTCTAATTACTCTTTTTTGCTTCAATCAACGATCAAATTGAATGTTCAGATTGTGCACCATCTGCTATCTGACAGTAGCCAAGACGATGAATAAAATCTTTTTGAACATTGTCAATAACGTCAGGAGGTATACATTGTATCTCGTGACGAATTCTTGCTTTCAAATCTTCTTAATTCTCCGGCCCATAAACAAACACTTTACTCTTCAATTATTTCCACCAGAAGTATTCAAGGGGAGTCAAATCTGGTGATCTAGCTGGCCACTCAATCGGTACCCTTCTCCCTATCCAACAATTCGGAAACACCACATCTAAATAGTCGCGGACAGCTGCTGCATGATTGGGAGATGCACCATCTTGTTGAATGAATAAATCCGTTTTCGGAAGATCAGGCCCCTCTAGATCTGGATACAAAGCTGTTAGTGCCAGAATAAGGTCGAATCGAAAAAAATTAAAATATATTGCACTAGTCAGATTCACGTCAAAGAAATGGGAACCCAGAATTCTTCCGTCTACTATGCCACACCATACATTGACTTCCTGTGGATTTTGAGTGTGATATTTCATCATCCATCGGAGATTTTCGGTGGCCCAATAACGGCGATTTCACCCATTGACGTGGCAGTTCAAAACAAACGTAGCCTCCTCAAAAAAAAAATATATTTTTTACAAAATTATTATCATTATTGCGTAGCTGTTACAGTTGTTTGCATAATTGAATTCGCCGATCAAAGTCGTCTTCATTCAGCTCATGTACGAGGCGTACTTTATGAGGATGGTGCTTTGTTTTTCTTAGAATTTCATGGACTGTAGACGCTGCCATATCGAAATCAGAAGCCAATTGGTTGAATGTTGTATGATGATTCTCATACACTGCCAGCACAACATCAAGCTGATCGTCTTCTGGTGGTGAGGGTCGACCAGATCAAGGAAGATCCCGGACAAGCCCAAATTCACGGTATTTTGACTCAACTTTTCTCATCATGCTTTGGTTAATATGTTGCCAATCAGGATGAGTTGCATTGAACAATTTAACTACTTCATTTTGGGTGCGCATTCTGTCTCCAAATCCAATCACGCAAAGAATTTCAATTCTTTCTCGTTCATTTAATTCAATCATTTTCCATGAAATGACATAGTAACTACTCAATAATGTTTCGACAAACGATAAGATATGTTATTCTTCTAAGAAAACTATTTAGCAATAAAAACAGAATTCTGGACGCCTATGGCTACCGTCAAGTAATGGAAATAGTCAGATAGCAAACGGCGCACAATTTGAACATTTAATTTGATCATCGTTTGAAGCTATCATTGCCATTGAATTCAGTATTTTCATATTTCAAAATAGTTTTTTCTATTTTATCTTCATTTCACCCATACTCATAATCACCTTTTCACATTCCCTAAATAAAAATGGAGTTGCCATTAAAAAAATACCGATGACGTCATTTCTCCTACACGATTCATTCTGTATGTATTGATTACATTTGAAAGAATATCCAAATGGGAATAAAATTCGACGGCTTCGAGCGTTCTTTCAAAAAATTATTCTTTCAATTTTCAACGTATTTATCCGCTACTTCACGAGATCACTGAATTTGATAGACAAACTCTATGTGTGATATATTTTTGAAATCAGCTTTCCATGGAGATTCCAAGAATTCTATAATATAATGTTTATTTGAAAAAATTGTCGCGGACGTCATTAGTCAAACGTGGATAACCCTATATATTTCATTTTTGCCTATAAATGTAGCAAATTGAGATTGAAAAACGACTTGTTTCTGGAGATTCTTCAGAAATGGATAGTTTGGCTAGAAATGAATTCATTCAGTAATTTACGAAAGCACTGTATATCTATAATAGAACACAAATTGTTACAGTCAATAGACATCAATCGACCCCATATGTTGTAACCTCAATAGTATCTCAGGGTTCACATTAAGGGCCCCTCATTTTCATTTTATACCTAAACAACATAAAGTCCTGTTTTCAATTATACAAATTCTTATTATATGCAGATGGAATCAATCAATTATTAGTTCTTGCTTTACTTCAATCATATTTCATTCAAGTTTTTTTTGTGATTCATATAAGTGGTGAATGTGTGATTGTTATTTTTCGGACTGTACTTTTTTGTGAAATACAAGTACAATACAAACTTCTTTCAATTTGTATCAATAATTATAGGGTGAGTTCGAAACTCATTTTGGTTTTCAAGAAAATATGACCTATACATGATTTAGTTTTTTCCTAGACTTTTATATTCACTTGTCATAGGAAAATATCTAACCTAAAAATCACTGTATATTAATATTGTGTTCGTAAATATTTGAAAGGAGGAAAATGGCATCCGTATAAAGTACAATTGGTACAGGAACTGAACGAAGACGATCCAGATCGCAGAATGGAGTTCAGTGAAACAATGTTGAATACATTCAACACTAATCCTAATTTCTTCAATAAAATGCTTTTTTCTGATGAGGCTTCTTTTCAGTTGAATGGCACGGTCAATAAACAAAACTGCAGGTACTGGTCAGATGGTCCATTGGATGGTGGAGGCACATACGCAGTGTCCACAAAAAATCAATGTGTGGGCAGGAATTATTAATAATACCATTATTGGACCTAATTTTTGGAAAAGAACCATAACAAATGAAGAATACTGGGCATTTTCAGAATTAAAGTTAATTTCAGAATAATCCAGACTCTTTCCTGATGATATAAATCCTCTTATCGTGGATAGAATGATTTGGATTCAACAAGATGGAGCGCCTCCTCATTATCTTCGAAGCGTTCGTGGATTTCTCGACATCACATTTCCAAATAGTTGGATTGGAAGAAGAGGAGGTATCGAAAGGGCCAGCAAGATCTCCGGATTTGACACCTCTAGATTTTTTTTGTTAGGTTATTTAAGGAGCAAATTGCATGTGAATAGGCCACAGACTATCCAAAGACTGAAAGACAGAATTACAGAGGAGATAGCACTATTTTCTCCGGAAACAATTAGAAAAGTTTTGGATGAAATTTCATTCAGAATGAATTCCTGTTTCCAAAGACAAAGCAAGTTAGGACGATCACTGAAATTGAAGTATTTTCTAAACAATTAGAAGTTGATAAATTTCATTCAGATGATTCTGTTTCAAAACAAGTCTATTAGAGACTCATTGTTCTTTAGGTATTGTTTCTGTTTATACTGCAATATTAATTACGAAATAAAAATGTTTTTCCTAATTTCTGTAAATTAATTGTCAATATTGGCCATTAACAGTTTGTATGCTGCATCGGAAATTAAAAACTGCAACAGAAAATTGTAAAATAAACGGGTTGTCCCATTTGAAAATGAACATATTGTTCGTCTATCTCAGAAACTTCACATTGGGCACCGTCGAAAAAATTAAATTTAAAATCGCTAATATATATCTAATATATATAACCAAAATTTTTGTCAATGTATCATGTTTCCATACTTTACGCGCACACTATATGTATAGATTGAAACTGTCGATTTCGTTAATGGAATAAACACCAGAACCTTAATGGGTTAGAAGGAATGTATATAATAATATAATATGTTGAGAATAAAGAAGTTTGATATTTCAGTTCAATATTGGATGAACACCGGTGTCAAACTTTTGGTGTTTCTACATTGGAAGAAATCTGACATATATGAATCCAAAACCTAACACGTTTACATTCAGTATTTTTTTCCAGTATTTTAATTGCAATAGCATCATTGATGGAAACATTATCGTTGGATTCAGAGGTGTGAGTCATGAAAGAAATATATTTGTATCCGAAAAGAAGAATAATGCAATGTATTGTCGTAAGAGATAAGCACCATTCCATATCCGTTGTTCAGTACATGATCATATCACCCTAAGCAATTGAATTTATAATCAATTTCGGAGAGAAATTGTGAAAAATATTAATAATAAAAAAATCTTTTTAAAGACAAGCTTCTATTCAAATGCACTAAAAACTAAAAAATAACTGCTTTGGATGTGTGACGTCGGTTACTCCGTGAGTAATAGATTCACAAGCTTGTCGCGCAAGTTTTCAGTGCGAATACAAAAGCGACAAACTTTTGTATATATAACTCACGGAATAACCTACGTCACACATCCAATGCAATTATTTTCCACTTTTAAGTGCATTTGAATAAAAGCTTGTCTTTAAAAAGGTTTTTTATAATTATTCTATTTTGTGCTTTTTAGTACTCAAGTACGCCTTATTCTATGCATTTTTGTTGAAGCATCGTCATTATTAGCTTTTTTTTCCCTGTAAGTTCTGGGCTATCTAGTCCTCCAATGGGAAGAGCATCCAAAGAATAACTCATCCAGCATCTTGGAGTTATCATTTTCAATTTATGAATTTGAACTCAGAATCAATGATTTTCGATCAAATTCATAATCTCCGACTCCAAACCGCCTATATTGACATACCAATTTCGAATCGAATCGGGCAATAAAAACAAAACTTTACCGTCATCTTGAATTTGTGAATTTTGATGGAAAATTCATATTCTTCGACCCCGAACACCCTCACATACCAATTTTGAATAGGTTCGGACCATAAACACAGAGATCATCGTTCATATTGGAGCCGCCATTCTGATTTTATGAATTTTGAATAAAATTTCATAATCTTCGATCCTGAAAACCCTCATATACCAATTTGAATCAAATCGAACCATATAGTTAGATCTCGTCAACCTTGTTGAAGCGCCATTTTGTTTTCTTTTCCAACAAAAATTTCATGAGCTGCTATCTGAATTTCATAAATTTTGAGGAGAAATTCATAATCTCCGACTCCGAAAACCTCCACATACAAATTATGAATGTAATCGGACCATAATCACAAAACTCCTCCGCCATTTTGGAGCCGCTATCTTGAATTTATGAATTTTGACAGAAAATTAATGATATCCGACCCCGAAAACCCCAACATACCAATTTTGAAAAAGGCCAATCACAAAACTTGTCCGCCATTTTGGAGCCACCATCTTATTTTTTTTCAATTTTGATGGAAAATTCATAGCCTTTGTCCCCGAAAACCTCCACATACCAATTTTGAATCGAATCGTACCATAATCACAAAACTTGTCTGCCATCTTGGAGCCACCATTTTGTTTTTTATCTGAAAAAAAAAATCGTAATGCATTTTTACCGGGATTATGAATACTAGCCAAATTTCAGCTCAATCGGATGTCGGCAAGTGCTCCAAAAATTGATTACAAATTTTGAACCGGAAAGACATACGAACGAGCAAGTTGAATAAAAGCGTGTAATAAATATTGCCCAATCGCAAAAACTGTTTCCAAAGAGATCCATCACCAAACAGAACCACTGAGTTATCTGAATCATATGTCTGTTTCCGACTCATTCTTTTTCAAAACTACGGACATCGGAAAGATGAAACAAATTTTCAATGAAAAATAAAATTGAAATTCGTCTGGGTGGGACGACTTATCTATAACAATATACTCACATATTCCCTATTCCACTTTCACGGTACTAGTTGAAGCAGTAAATTTTCAATTCCTTACAGGAGTTTCTCCATGATGTTTGAAAAACGCAACAGTCATTCCATTGCATAAGGGTGGTGATACTAATAATCCTGCAAACTTCAGACCCATTTCAATGTTACCCACACCCTCAAAAATGATAGAAAAACTCTTGAAGAAAAGAATGGTGACTTATCTGAATAAGCACAATTCTATTAATCCTACTCAATTTGTATTTCAAAGAGAAAAAAGAACGATGATGCTATTTTCAATCTTTTTTTTGATGAAAAAGTTGCTGCAGCGGTTTTTTGTGACCTGACAAAGGCATTCGACTGTATTAACCACAAAATTTTGTTGCAAAAATTGGAGGAATATGGTTTTAGAGATGTATTTATCCAGTGATTTGAGTCTTATTTCTCTGGACGAACTCAAAGCGTATCTCACCAAAGCAGCTCATCGCAAAAACTGGGAATCACATGGGGAGTTCCCCAGGGGTCGGTTCTGGGACCAACGCTTTTTCTACTGTACATCAATGATCTAGCTTCAATTCATATTTCGGGAGAGTTCACCCAATTTTCAGATGACACCACAATATTTTGGCATGATAAAAATGGCTCAAAACTGCATCAAATGATTGAGAATGATATTAGCAAAGTGAATGATTGGTGTGAAGCTAATAAGCTATCTTATCTCAAAAACGAACATCCTTATTTTCAAATGTAATTTACAAGAGGAAATCAAGTGATCAGTAATATGACATGAACAAAGTTTCTGGGTTTACATATTGATGATAAATTGAAATATGAAGATCACATTGAAAAACTCAGAAGTAAACTTGCGTCAGGATACTTTGCTAAGAGAACCACTTTATGGGAACTTGATGAAGATATGGCAAAAAGTGTGTATTGTGCTTCAGTCGACTCACACCTGAGTCAGAGAATTTGTTTTTGGGGATCTTGTCAATATTTGTTAAATATGGTTGTCTTGCAAAAAAGAGCATTAAGGTTTATGTGCAAGGCTAAGTTCCGGGATTTTTGCAAGCCACTCTTCATCAAACATAAAATATCACCACTACCTTGTAATTTCATTTCAGAAACAGTATGTCCCATTCATAAGCAATTCCAAAACTAAATCTATGAAAAAACACAATATAACACTAGACAAATACTTAATACAACTCTACAAATTCCAACATCGATACAAATAAAAAACTTCATAATTTATCATGGTGAAAAATCATATAATCACCTACCCAACGAGATTAAAATCATAGCTGAGCAAAAAAATTCAAAAATTCTGTAAAAAGTTCTTCAGGCAAATGCTTTCTACTCATTAGATGACTTCTCCAATTATTCAGGAGTCAATTGAAATATATTTTAATATGTTTTATTGATTGGCACCATTGATATAATACAAAGCTGTTTTCAATTATGATAATTCTAATATTAATTTTGTAAAAATATTTTATTTTTTTAACATGTTTATTATTGAGCAGTACGGAAAAAATTCCTTTGGGTTCATTATTTATTTTTTACCAATTTATTATCATATGTATTTGTACCTGATAGTTATAGTTTTCTAAATTTATTTATAATTGACTTTGTCAATGAGATTCATCATCTACAGACAATAAAGTATATTTTATTTGTTTTTTTTTTAAGTGGGAATGATTTACTTCTTTAATTATTTTCTGGTTTTGGATGAGCTATGCAGTGGTCTCAGAAAGTTTGGATAATTGATACTCCTGATAAGCTAGCAATATAATACGAATAACCAAACTATTTCCAGTAATCAAGTTTATTGGGAACCTGTGGAGTCCTCAATCAAAATTCCAAACATTCCACCGCTAGAAAAGATAATTACACACTGAAAGGAATAAAATCCCAAGTATTCACACCCATTCCAGTAAATTATCATCGAATCTTAGCGTTCGCACATCTGGTGAAAGTGTGCCCCAAAACTAGCTTGAACTCATGAATAATTCCGGTAGCTTAGCAGCACGCCAAACCGGGTGTGAAGTTAGCCTTATCTAAGACTGGATTAAGTCCGGCCAAGTTTTCGAATAGAGGAGAGGAGACGCCTGCCTGTATTATTATAACTTGGCATGAACTTTTGCGTCATACATACATTCATGATAAGTCTCCGAGTTTCTCTTCCATTCTCTCGAATTTTATAAATGTTAACAAATATTCTCCGGAATTAATACAGTACAAACTTCGTAACAAAGTTTTCCTTCGGAACTTCCGAAACTCATAACCGAATAATATTATTATAATAGAATTGACGCGAGGTGCTGGCGTTTCAGCTTATCGTTGGTTCGTTTCTATTCTTAGATAGTAAAATCAACCTGGAACTTCGGAGAAATAGCTCATATGATAGTTGTTGGATTCCATTGAAGGAGTCTGGTCATTTGGATGGAAATCTCAGTGCTCAATACCACGAAGGGGTGGAAGGTTCGCTGGAATGTTTTCTCATGATTCCGACTAACTATCTTGGAATTTCAGCTGAATAATTCGGAATTAGCCAAATCCAATTTAATAATTTGAAATTGACTGAATACCACTCAACATTATTTTGCTTCAGAATAACTGAAAAAAATATTTTCAAGCATGTTCAATCCATGCGTATGGATATTTGGATGAGAGTCAAAAAGTGCCTTTTTTACATTTTCAAAAAATTATCTAGAATCTAGGAAAATTTTGTCTGATCCCGCTGGAAACTCCCATGAGAGCCTGTGTGTTAGAGAGAGAGAGATGGTGATGGTGAATTTCCCCGATTCTTTCCCAGATCTGGGGAAATTTTAAAAAGTCCTACGTGTTAATTTTGCAACGATTTACCTGTTTTGACCTATGAGACCATCGTCAGGTTCTCAACGTTTCGAATTTCATCGGGTTCTCGACGTTTCGATTCATCTTCAGTTCAACCTTCAAGAGACCATCATCAAGTTCTCGACGTTTTGAATCACTCAGATTGTTTACATTAGATATTTTGTTTCGACAAGGTGACTTCATGGTATTATCACTTGTATAATTCACCCCCAATCCCAAATCAGATCCTTGGGGCACACCCAGTTTTCACGTGTTCGAGGCCTATATTACCATGGATTTTCACTAGATCTACTGAATTTTGAGGGTTAATCTAATAGATTTCTAACTTTTGATATGACTTTCCACATTTTTCCTCATTAAAGGTATTGGATTTCAGGCAATGGAAAAATAACTTATATTTCAATATTTGGAGACGAAAGATAAAAATACCGTGACAATCTCAAATTAATTATAACAACTATCAACTATTGTTTTACGTTACAGGGTGAGGTGTTATATTTAACAAACTAACAACTATTATATTATATATTTCAAATTTTTCCCGTGAGGCCTAGTACAAATTGGCTATCATTTCAGATGTATGGAGATGTTCCAACAAAATCTCTTCCAGATCCATTTTTCCCCTAATAAAATGAAAACGAACGTCGATTTGCTTTGTTTTTCTGTGCATAACAGGGTTTACAGCAATTTTCTGCGCACTTCGGTTATTGTTGAACAATTTCACTGGTTTGGAATCTCCTAACATCTCAGACATCGAATTCTTCAGATAAATTGCTTCTTTTGTAGAATCGCTCAATGCCATGTATTCAGCTTCACTTGGAGACATTGCTACTGTGCATTGTTTCCTGTATTCTCAGGAAATGGCAGCATACGCGAATTCAAATACAAATCCAGTGAAGGATTTTCTGTCAGAAGCATCGCTAGCCCAATCGGCATCGAAAAATCCGGTCAATTCATTTTCCCTGCTCTAAGTGTGAACAATTCCCAATTTTGCAGTACCTTCGAAATACCGGAGTACACGCTCCACAGCCTGCTAGTATTCAGCAGAATGTTTTGTATCGAATTGGCTCAAGTAGGAGCTAGCAAAAGAAATATAATGCACAAATACATCAGACATCCGATTACCTGCTGATATGGAACATTTTCTATGAGATTTTGAAAATTGTCGCGAACCTCACAAGATTATTCGTGGGCGTGCCAACTGGACATCTCAGTCTTGCATTCCGAATTTATTCACCAAATCAATAACATACTGCCTCTGATTAAAGGCTACTTGTCCTTTTTCTCTGTTATGGGCGATCTTTACTTCAACAGAATGACTAGTTTCACCCAAATCTTTGATGCGAAAATGTGAAGGAAGTTCTTTGATTAACTTCTCTATTTCATGCTGGTCATTGTAGAACAGAAAACAATCATCAACATATAATACCAATACATATTATGCCAATATTATGACACGAAAGTTTTCTATCTTGAGATATAAACAGCTATCGTGGCATGATTTTCTGAAACCCAGAATACAGAGAACTTCATCAATGATCTCATTCCACGCACGTGCTGACTGTTTTAGACCATATATACCCTTGCGAAGGAGGCACACTTTGCTTCCCTCCCCCGCAACAATAAAACATTCTGGTTGATGTGATTATTGTCTACCAGGTTACCATGAAGAAAAGCTGCGACCACGTCTGACTGCTTCATCTCCAAATTATAGTGAACAGCAAGTGCAAGAAGAAAACGCGATGAAGAGTGTCTTATAACAGGAGAAAATGTTTTCAAATAATCCACTCCATATTCTTGTGTGAATCCTTTGGCAATGAGCCTGGCTTTAAAACGAACTATTTCTCCATTGGAATCACTTTCCAATTTGAAAATCCATTTAGATTTTATAATATTCTTCCCACCCGGTTTGTTGACTGGACATGTATTATTATCACGAAGAGAATCAATTCAACTTTGCATTGCAACTTTCCATTCTTTGCAATGTTCACCAGAAAATGCTTCTGTCATGGATTGAGGTTCACTGATAGATTCGCAGAATGTCTGATATGATAAAATCTGGATATGATTTTGTTGAAGAGATTTCTATCTCCATTTCAACGTAAACTGAATGATCTCCTGAAATTGTATTATAATAAAAACAAAAATTTGCTGATTGAAAGCTGGTACCAGGGCGATCGAACTTTGCTTGGTGTGTTTTTTTGAAATCGTGTTTTTTCATAGGTACTCATTTAGAGAAACTTGAAATTGGATAATGTTATATCGCCATCTCTCCATAGTGTTGTGGAATTTGATTTTCTATTATTCCATATTTTGAGTTGAAGACATCTATGTTATGAGATATTATTGCATAAATCGTTAGAGCTCATATTAATAATTTTTTTTACTCAATTCATCTTGGACTTTTTCAGTTACCATTTTTTAATTAGCGTATTTCGACTCAGTGAATCAAAATTATATATATATATATATATATATATATATATATATATATATATATTTATATATTTATATATATATCGGCTATCTTCCGGTGTATTTCCTAAGAATTACACAAAAAAAAATTTAACCCAACCTACCGTTATTCCAGACGTCGCGTCGTAGTTCAATTTGTTGGATTCGCCAATTTGTCGGTTCTCCCAGTCCTCGTAATTGAATCTGGTGGATACGCCAGTTTTAACATAACCTACAATTTTTTCGTGTGAAGTACCGGTTCTTCAGGAGAGATACCGAAAGATAGCCGATATATATATACAGGGTGTCCCTGGATTTCCTCTTTTGTTTTCGAGAATGTATAGATGGGGTCAAAATATCCCCAGTACTTCATATAACTTTTGTTCCTAAAAGCCTTCGTTACCAAGTTACGGGCCCTCAAAGTTACAAAATGAAAAATGTTTTTCTGTGATAACTTTCAAAGTGAATATTTAAAATCATCTAAATTTTGGCGATTGACTAAACAAATGAATTCCTTCGATGAGCTTTCATGCAGGAGTCAGTTGTTTTGCTACAAAGTCAAGAACGGACTACCCCCGATGGTCCACACCCCAAAACTTTGAAATGACAGATAATTTTTAAATAGTTTTCAACAAAATAAGGTTACGTCGACAATTTTCTGAATAAAAGAACTCGTGTGGAAAGTCGATCGGAGCAACGATTCTCAATAAAAATGCAGTTTTACTCGACGACATCAAACCCGATCCTCCACCATTATTTGAACTGTACAGTACCTAGTTGAAAGTTTCATTCACAATGTAGATATTTTTCCAAATGAAATATCAAGTTATGTAGATTCGTAGTGTTTTTGAACTAACAAGATACCCCACTATGAAATATCGAATTAAGTCCATATTTTGTATGTACGCGTGGAATAAGCACGGTTCGTATTGTGTTATCTGAATCTCATCAAACACAACATTTGGATGTTGCAAATTCGTATTCACAGCTTAAATATTGAGGAGTTTCACTGATAAGTATAATTTCATGGAAGAAAATCTTTAACCCGAAGATAAATTCAGCTGAAAAAACGCACATCGGAAGACATAACTAATAAAAAGCAAACGAATAAACTACAAAAACGGCTGCATATGAATAGGTTGAAAATATCCGGTGAATAAATTTATGTTCCATTTCTTCCACAGATGTTGACAAAAACACCTTGTAGAAAGAAATAAAATTAGTGTGGATGAAAAATGACAACTGGAATTCGATTTTGTTTTGTTGAGTGGTGCGTTGTCATTTTATTGTCAACATTCTAATAGGACAGTTTGAAGTGTTTTGATATGGCCGAACAGTTTACATTCAACAAATATGCAGATATGTATGCATTGTATGGACGAGCATTCTGTAATGCTGCAGAAGCCCATCGTCTGTATGCTGAGCATTTTCCCAATCGAACGTGAATGTTTGGGCTGGTATCATAGGAAACCATCTTATAGGACCATTCGTTCCACATGACCGATTGAATGGAGAACGTTATTTGGAGTTTATTCAGAACGATTTGGATGGACTTTTGGAACATGTTCCATTGCAAACCCGAAGAGATATGTGGTTCATGCATGAAGGCGCTCCTTCTCATTTTCCCCAATAGATGGATTGGTAGAGGTGGGTCATATTCATGGCCACCGCGGTCTCCGGATTTAAATCCATTGGATTTCTTCCTGTGGGGGCATCCAGAAAGCCTCGTTTACGCTACACCTATTCACACCAGAGATGCCTTGCTGAATGGAATTACATTACATTGTGAAGCCATACGAAACGACCCTGGCATGCTATTTCAAGTGCAGAGAGGGTGTTTGCGTCGACTAAGCAAATGTATTGAGAGGGACGGGGGTCATATCGAGCAGTTTTTGTAGCGGATTTCGCATTTCTGTTTGCTCTTGAGGCTTGCGATGGATTATTTACACCGTGAGTTTTGTAAGGTAAACGTGTTTGCATGATAAAAATTCGTTATGAACATTGTACATATCATTTCTATTTTCATTAATCTTTCTGAATAATGGTTAACATCTCAGGTTGGATGTCGTCGAACAAAAATGCATTTTTATCAAAATTCGTTGCTCCGATCGATTTTCCACACAAGTACTTTTATTCAAGAAATTGTCTAGGTAACCTTGTTTTGTTAAATTATATTGACGAATCCCAGTCATTTCAAAGTTTGGGGTGTGGACCATCGGGGGTAGTTGAAATTTCGAGAGAGATATACCAAGTCATAATTTCGATTCACTGAGTCGAAATACTCTAATTCCGAAATTATTCCTGAACTCGTTTTTCCCATAGAAATCTTGTTCGGCACACTGTTGCTTGATCATTTCATATCGTTGTGGAATGCATTCCGCATTATCACCACGGATTTCTCACAAATAAATCGATAATATCGTCACTTCTGGGACCAATTGTTCCAAACATTGGGTTCGTCTCAAAATCAATTATAAATATGGGTCGTAACATGAATAGATTTTGGAAATGTAACGCCAATTGAATCCAAACCTTACAGGTTGTCACAAAAAAAGGATTAATAGACCATCAAATAACGGATATGCTGGAACGCAATCTAATAAGATTGTGTCATTTCCCGTCGGCTGTTGGTGAATGGAAACGGCTCCATCAAATTCTGAGTAGATTACAAAAAATTTAGCGCTGTTACGAAAAAGTTTTTTTCGTTGCTTTATTCGACGTCGGCGTGTTCCTGCGACCGAGGCTAAACGCCGACGCCGGTGAGCACACTTCCCGGAACCGGAAATTTTGCCGAATCCTCTGTTGTTTCAGAGGTAGAGTTCTCCAACGAACTCAACATCTATGAACTCTGGACCACCATCTTCACGTCCCCTCTAAAGGACGTCATATATATCGTCTTATCTCGTGCTCGTTGATAAAACGCCTGCAGCTGCGAACATGCTACTACGCTACAGTTGTTAGGGCATTCAACGCGCATTCTCCTTGTCAGGTGGTCACCCATTCGAGTAATAAACGCGCCCGATGTTGCTTGGCTCAGATATCAATAAGACTCTCGTCGTCAACCTGACCAGCCGTCGGTGTCCATCCACGAAAAAGTTTAATTACTCTATAGCAAACATAAACGATATTCTAACATACACGGTAGGGAAATAGTTATTTTCCTAACGAGTGCGGAAAGTGATACTCCCCAGCACGCGACTGATATATAGATAGATAGATTTATTGTTCATGAAAAGGAATTTTGTTGGTTGGTTGGTTGGTTGGTTCTTGAATGAGATAAAAAAATATTCGAGATCAATACTGACAAGTACCAATAAAGTAGATATACCTGGGAGAGAGAGTAATGATAACGTATCATTCATTGATGATAAATGAGCGCAGCTTGAGGATCACTGGAATATAATTCACTATTATCTTAAGGGTGCCCGGGTAACCTGTATCGAGAGTATCTTGCAACGCAATAAAAGTAGTGATTTGTGAATATGGGACTCTCGAAAATTATGTAAACAATAGTTTTGTTTCTAAATTACGGATAATACAGATTTCATCGGTTCTTATTGTGTTGAGTCATGTGTTTGCAGTGAATCTGGAGAAAACTTCACTGCACGTTCTTAATTGAGCAATAATCCCGAGTCGTCGATTTGAAGTGAAGTAGGCCATTTTACTGTGAAAATATTTATAAAAATATGGACAGTCAGATTGGGACAATTTGATTCTATCTTTCCCCTCGAGTACGGATCCGTAGTAGTCTAGAATTTGATGTTTGTTGAAAATTTTGTGAGAGATCGATGCTGTCCAATTCAGCCAAACATCTGAGTTCTGAAGTTCCAAGAGGCGTAGAAGATATATTTTTGGAAGACGGGACGATTCGATCACTTTAATTTCATGTAGCCATGATAGTTCACATTCCAGTATATTGTGTGATAGTTCAGTTCTACTCGTTTCGATTGTAACTATATAGTCTGGTGAGATTTTTGAAGAATGCAACCTGAATAGGTTCTAGTAGATCGGAGTACCTCAGTCCCCATTCAGCTACGCAATATAAAAGTGGAGATATTACTATTGACTCATATAACTTGATTCTGGCTTTCCTGAAAGTCATTTTGGATCTGACCATGAGGTCCATAACTGCTTCAGGAGCTTGTTTTGTCTTATTCACTATAACGTTGGTCATTTCGAGAAAAAAGGCGGAGGATGCGAATTTAACCCCAAGGTAGTTGAATTTACACACAACAATTCTTTTTTCATTATTTCTAGTAAAAATTAAAGTTTGTGTTAAATGCAAAACCACCCATAGAAAAAACTATTTTTTTTTCATTAACATTCATAGCAAGATCATTTTCCAGACCTTATTGGATCAGAACTGTGAGTTTGCGTTGTAGAAGGACCAGATCGTCGATATATAGCAATTACAGATGATCATTAACACTATCCATAGCAATTCCCCAGCAAAGTTTCTCTTCGAAATATTTTTTCATGTCTGAGATAAATAAACAGAAGAGTAAGGGGCACAAAGGTTCACCCTGTAGAACTCCTGAAAAAATGTCGAATTTTTGGCTGGAATTTTTGTCATTTCCCGTCCACATGTTGGCTTTATCATAGAGGTTTTTCAGAAATCAAATCAGTTTTGCGCAGATGCCTAGGTGGTACAGCTTATGCATCGATAGGCTGTGAATAATTGAATTCCTGAAACCAGATTAGTTTTCAGGAATGACGTCGTTTTCATCGTACCATGTTGCCTTTTCTGGAGTATCAGGAAAAAAATTTTGGTATACTGTTAAGTGGGGTGATACCCCTATAGTTGACTGGATCGTTTTTTGAACCTTCCTCATTCGATATTTTCAACACGGTATCACTCCATGAGGCAGGAAATATTTCCTGACTGAGCATTCAGTTAAATAAGTGACACAAATAAAGTAACCAGTTGTGGGAAAGGTTTTTGATTGATTCGTAAGGAATTCCGCCTCTACGTGTGTTTTCGGATCTCAACAGTATTTAAAAAAAAAACAATAATTCGGGTTATGTTTAGGAGCATCTAAAAACTCGTTGCCAGCATCGAAAAAAGTGCGATTCATCATGGATTTTTCAAAATAAATGGTGGTAATCTAGTTTTCCCAGATTTCCATTGCTATAGTAAGTGACTGGTTTTTCGATTGGAAGGATTTGATAGTTTTCAAAAAAATTTTTTTTGCTCTTTTATATTTGCAAACTTTTCGACAATATGCCTTTTGTAAGTTTTCTCTTTGATGCTAGCAAAGTATCGTAAGATTTTTTCTGAGAAGTATACTGTAATCTATAAAATTCAGCAAAACTATTTGTTCTGCAAAGTATCAACAGTTCTCTCAGTTTCCTTTTTTCAGTGAAACAGTTTGCGCCAAACCAAGGTTTACTTTTGCAAAAATTCGGTAGGGTGAGGCCTATTTGATCAGGTGAACGCCAAATTTGAATTTCAAACAAAAACACCGAAATATATATTTTTTATTTGTAACAGAGACTCTCAAATACCAATTTTCATGATCCTAACTCTAGAACCAATTTTACAGACTTTCAACCCCCATTTCACCTTGAAGAGGTTGCTTTTCTAAAAACCCCCAAATACATTTATATTTATTTGTGAAGAAGAGCCCAAATACTAATTTCTATAACTCTTATTTCGGAACCAACTGTACTTCCACTTCCACTCCTCTTTTCACTCAGCTCTTCACCCCTTTAGGAATGAAATATAAACAATTTGCTGTCAAAATAATTGCTCTCAGGTCCAGTGGTTTGATCAGGGTTAGTCAGGACATGTAATTATATAAGTACATATCACCCCAAATACTAGGTAGATGCTGTGAACTATAGAGGAAATCCCCCATCAGATTGATTTCGGGCCTCCATTATATTGTAGTGTCGTCAGAACTACATATTTAGGCTAAGTTTCAACAGAATTGGTTCACAGGCGTAAAATAAATGAATATTCCCCTATTTTTGTATCCTTGGGGGGGGTGTACATTTTTTTCCGAATTCGAATAGGATTCGCATACTGGCATACCCTTTACAATAAAAACTCAATCATCTAAATCGGATAACGTTATGCGTGGTAAAATCGGTTGAGAAGTAAAAATTCAGTTGGTGAACCATTAATCATCCCCCATTTTTCTACCCTTAGTAGTGGATTTTTTTAAAAATCCAAATGGAACTAATTTGGAAGTTAACCCTATCCGTTGAGGAAATAATCATAAAAATCGGACTACTCTGTGAAAAATTATGCGTGGTCATACATAAAAAAATAGCGTCGACTAGAGAACCTCCTCATTTTTTCCTCCAGTAAAATTTACCCACACCTTGTGATAATAATACTCATTTTCACTCATCCCGTTGTTATATTCACGTTCAATGTTATACAAAGTGTTCCATATAAATAAAAAAGAGTTTTTTTCACAAATTCGAATGAGGAGAGAGAGAGAGAGAGATAATAGACTTTATTGTCATAAGAGTAATCTTGTGGACAAAGTTTCACTCAATCTATAACGCAGTTCATATGTAAAAACAAAATGCATTTACAATAATCAATTTCCACTTGATACATAGTCAGTTTGTATATATAAAAACATAAAAGTACTGGTAAAAATAAACAAGTTTGTTTTAACCCATAAAGTAAATTCATATGAATATAAAAATGAATAAAATAAGTCACATTGAAATATACCACGAATAAAATTTAAAATCACATCATTGATTGTTTTTTTCTTATCAATATAAAATTCTTGTATATTATAGTATGGTCTAGCACTTGAAAAACATTTAAACAGCCTTCCTGAAGCATTGTAAGATTTTATTTCTGTTCAATTCTTTGGCAAATGGTTGAACATTTTACAACCATTATAGACAATGGAATCCTTTATGACTGATGTCATTGGTATTGACAACTCAATGTTGTCTTGCCTTGTCACATAATGGGTTGGTACGGATTGAAATTCGTTCAAATATTTTTCAATTAAACACACTGTTTTCATTATAAAGATAGAAATCACTGTTAGAATTCCATGGGAAAAATCTACAAGAGTCTCTACGTTTTGATTTGCACATATATCTTAAGGCTCGTTTTTGCAAAATTAAAATATTTTGTAGTAGATAACCATTACATACGCCCCAAAATGAAATCCCATATCTCAGGTGAGATTCCACCAGAGAAAAATAAACAGTCTTAGATGTATTGAACCAAGTTCATTTGGAACTACTCTGACTGCATAACAACCAGAAGACACTTTGTTACACAAGGCATAAACATGGTCTTCAAATTTCAGTTTTTTATCGATATGTACTCCTAAAAATTTTGAACTACTTTTGTTCTCAATGATGTCATTCCCAATGGGTATATTGTCAAGTTCACATCTGAAAGTTACTATATTAGTTTTCGAAATATTTAGAGAAAGATGATTCGAATCACACCAACTCTTTACTTTCTTCTTATCATTGGATATGATTTTAGTTCAATCATTTGCATTATCCGATTGCCAAAAAATGGTAGTATCGTCTGCAAATAGTGTGAATTTTCCTGCGATATTTATACTTGTCAAATCGTTGACGTAGATGAAGAACAATGTTGGCCCCAGTATTGAACCTTGGGGCACACCATTATGTATTTTTCCTATTCCTGAGCGATGGTTTGTTTTCACCATCTGACTACGACGTGACAAATATGAGCTGAACCAGCTCAGTATCACTCCTCTGAAGCCGTAGTAAGGAAGCTTCCGCAACAGTATTTCGTGATCCACACAGTCGAAAGCCTTCGAAAAATCGCAAAATACTGCAGCAGCAACCTCGCCACTATTGATTTCAGTATAAACTTTTTCCATGAGTGAGAAAATTGCATCATTAGTGCCTTTGCCACTGTGAAAGCCAAATTGTTCTTTATTTACGATTTTATGTTTCGTCAGAAATGCAGTTATCCGTATCTTGACTAGTTTTTCTATGAGCTTTTCTACTGTGGGAATTGAGGAAATAAGCCGATAATGCGAAGGGTCGTCCTGATTTTCACCTTTATGTAGTGGTATTACCAATGATACCTCCAGGAAATCAGGGAACTTTCCTGATTGAAATGATACATTAATAATATTGGTTGAGAGTTGTAATGTGTTATCTGGGATATTTTTCAAAATGTTTGCTGTAATGTCTTCGTAACCAGATGACGACTTTTTTCTCAATGGAAACAATCACCTGTTCCAGCTCATAAATATCAGTGTCATATAGAATGCAAGTTTCAGGAATAAAGGGGTTTTTGAATTGTTCCATAGGGTCGTTATGAGTGGTCAATTTTTCAGCCAATTTTTCTGCAACAGGGCAGTAATAACCGTTTAGAACTTTTGATGGAAGTGGAACTTCATGTACTTTATTAGATTTACCTCTTAGGTCATTAATTACTTGCCAAGTCTCTTTCGATTTGTTTTCAGCTTGCTAAAATATTTTTTCATAGTAACTTTCTTTTGTTTGTGTGACAACCTGCCTATAAATACTGCGGTATCTACTGTAATACCGTACATCAACTCAGTTCGCAAAGCTCCACCCGCAGAAACATATTAAAAATAAAAGCATTATTTTTTGCTAAAAAATAATCACCCACACATACACTGACCATGGAAATTTTCAAAAAAAGTAGCACCAATGGTTTTGGACTACATGCATATGACTGGTCCAACTTCCCTTTAACATTCTGTATATTGGAATATATTTTCCTGAGTCCTCCCAATGCAAAGAATTTCAGTATATAGTTGAACGAAATTGCTAATATGAGTAATATTAACACTATGGATGAGCGACATAGCAGCACCCTGTATGCATTCACCATTCAACTAAAAGTTCATTGCAAACAAAGTAACTCCACATTCAGCTATTGGTTTCGTCTTCTCTTGACGGAACTCCAATGAAAATATCAATTATTTCTGTACTCATTCGACTCCGTAAAGTATACGAAGACGACATAAAATAAATCTACGACAAAAGAAACCTAATGAGCTCGAAAGCAACCCCTTTATGGCGCAGCATCTTCCAAACCATATCATCGTGGCGTAGGCATATACATAATATTTTATAGAGGAACCAAATGATACTGTCTCGATAAAATTGGACGACAGAGTAATAATTTTTATATGTGAGCGGGAAAATAACTATCTTGGAATTGCTCTGATGAATACAGGGTGTACAAACTCATTCCACAACGGTTTTGGAAAGAAAAAAAACCATGACCAGGAGTACAAACATGGGTAACTGACAATGTTGGGTTTTGTTATGAGTCTGTCGAAAGTAAGAAAATGTGAAGTAGTCAGGAGAAGTTAGACCAGACTCATCGATAGAAAAACTCTCTCCCTAGTCAGGATACAAACATCTATGAAAAACAAAATATATTTCAATGCATCCATCACGTTCTGAAGACATGACATTCTGAAGAAAAATGAAACATCACGTCACTCCCGTTCAAAAACAAAGAGAGAAGTCATCAAAACTGAGAATCGACCACATAGTCAAAATAAATGGAAGGAGATATACAGAGTGGAAATGAATGTAATCAATTCAGAACCACAATGTCTATTCTATGGTGGAGGTGATCTGTGTTTTATTTCTTGATACTGAGGTTATCAAATTGATTAACTAGAACATAGGTTCTATTGGTAATTTCACATCGAAGGATATATCTATTTGTGTACCATCAAGTTCATTAGTACAATTACTACAACCACCATATTATCCTATGGTGGTTGTGCGGAAATGGTTCATTCGCGTGACATAAAATCAAATAAAATAAGAAATTGAACGTAAACGATAGACTATATGTCGAGATTTACACTTTTCTTTGAAAAAAAAACACGTGATTATCCGAATCACACTGTTTATACAAAGTACAAAAGGGGCCCATTTCACTTGAGGTATCCTCACAACCTACAATAGGTACTCGAGCATTTAACAAACTAACAACTGATTGTCGAAGTGGTTTTCAGGAAAAGAATGAAGAACGTACTGACACTGGAAGAAAACAGATCCATACCAATAGTAAAAAAATACTTTTGTGTCTTGACATTAAGCGATGATACAGACATTTCTGAATGACGCCATCTGTCACAGAAATAAAGGCATTTTTATAATCAATAGGTGGTGCACCCTCAAAATTGAATTAGTGTATTTACGAGGTTTTCCAGACCTATACTACTGGTTTTTACATTGGAATGTGTTGCAAAACATCGTTATGACTATTATCACTCCCATTTCACGACAATGTCCGTTTCACCTTCTCTCAATATTTTCCTTATGAGGAAAGTAATATTCTGGAATATTCTACAAAAATCAGAAAGTACGAAATGCCACTGGTATTCGAGGATGGCATGCACTCTATACATTTGTGAATTTTGGTAACTCTTTTTCAAGATGTTTTCGGTGCAATGTTTATCCATCGACGTCACATGAAATTATTCAATGATTTTCCAACATTTTGAGTTGATTACTTGAAAATTCAGAAAGAACTTATTATCAAAGCACCAAAAACTATCCACGAAGGAAAACGCCTATATTGGCATTAATGCAAAATATTCAAATTGAAGACAAATTTGTTTTTCTGCTGTTTGAAAAACAAGTTTTCTCATAAATATGATGGAATTATATTGTTATGGAATTTTATTGTGAGTTGATTAAAAATATACAGGGCTCGTCTGATGTCCGTTCCCCCCCTACTAATTTTTTAACCACATGGTATATCGCAACAAAATATAGAGGGCTCAAATAGGAGATGGAAACCTACTTCTTCATGAAAAGATCACAGCTGGAAGTTTTCAAATGGCGGCTGAGCACCATCTTCAATAATTTTTTCAAATAGAACACCCCTTATATCATTCCATTTTGGAAATCTGCTCATAATTCTCAACAGTTTTTTCTCTTACACTCTACTCCCAAATTGAATTGTTTTCGAAATATTAACGTTTGAAAAGTGACATTCTGGTCATTTCAAACCCAACCAACAACACTAATGTTGCTTTCAATCAAGTTTGCATTGGGAAACATCGTTGTCGCGGTAACATCTTGTTTACTGTCAAACTGAACTGCTAACTGTCAAATAGTCCGTTGAGCACCTAAATCTTTTTATGGCCAGTGTGATCATGACTCGTAGTTTAGACGATAAATTTCAAGCAGTTTTGATATTAGGAGAAGCTGGAAGAAATTATCATCTAGCAGTCCGTATGTTCGATGATAGATTTCCCGAGAATCCTATTTCGAGGTCATATCTGCGCAAACTTTCAACTAAGCTCCAAGCAACTGGTACGCTGAAAGATGCTCCAAGATCAGGTAAACCGCCTCTTTCAGAAGAAAAAAAGGTAGAAATTGCTGCTGAAATGGTAATCAATCCGACTCAGTCGACGTCTGCAGTTGCTTATCCTGTGGAGTAAGTTCAAAAAGTGTCAAAGAGTCCTAACAAAGAATAATTTCATCCCAATGAAATGAAAATTCTGCATGCTCTCATGGAAGATGATCCAGACCGAAGGGTTGAGTTTTGTGAGTGGTTAACAAGAACAATTGAAGGAGAACGGGGCTTCCTAAAACGAGTATGTTTTGCCGACGAATGCACGTTTTTCTCAATTGAAAAGTCAACAAAGAGAACGTACGATACTGGAGCGCTACTTATCCGCTTATTTTTAGAGAGGGACATACCTAGTTTTCTACTAAGGTGAATGTTTGGGCGGGGATATTGGGCAATCGCGTTGTTGGACCGATTTTCCTCAGAGGCAATCTTACAGGAGTTCTTTACAAAAAATCTTCTAGAAACTGAAATTGAACCTCGAATAAGACAAATTGTATTGAACAATGAGGAAGAGTTCGGAAATCGTGAAATCATATTCCAGCAGAATGGTGCACCACCTCATTTGAATCGCATGGCTAGAGAGTTCCTCGATACAAACTCTCCTGGGCGATGGATAGATCGCAGGGGAAGTACAGAATGGCTACCAAGATCTCCGGATCTTACACCTGTAGATATTTTACACTGGGGTATCTGAAGTCAAAAATCTACGCCACTGAATTCCCAAACAATAGAGGAGTTGGAACGCAGAATAATAGATACATGTGAAGAAATATATGAACAGACTTTCATCAACGTGAGAGAAGCTATTTATAATGGGGCACTATATTGTCAAGATCGAGGGGGCCACATCGAACACTTGATGAAATAATTGTTGGTTGAATAAACACTTGGTTAAATAAAAGTGTTATTCAAAAATGAATAATTTTTTTTTAGCTAACTAATTTGTTTTGATTGTGAATTTACAGAACACATTCGTAGGCTTCGAGATTTTCCGGTGAGCAGTACTGTTCATTCGTAATGAACAAACTCTCTCCACGCCTCTTATTAGTTGAATTCATTGAGGGATTCAACTACAAATTAATAACAACGTTTAGTAAGCAAAATTTTTTACCGGAAGTGACCAAAATCCATACTTCATTTTAAACCAGAATGTCACTTTTCAAACGTTAATATTTCGATAACAATTGAATTAAGGAGTGAAGTGCATTGGAGAAAACTGTTGAGAATTATGAGCAGATTTTGAAAATGGAATAATATACGGGGTGTTCTATTCAAAAAAGTTATTGAAGATGGCGTTCAGCCGCCATTTTGAAACTTTTAGCTGTGATTTTTTCATGAAGAAGTAGGTTCGTATCTCCTATTTGAGCCCTTCAAAGTTCGTTGCGATATACCAGGTGGGTCAAAAATTAGTAGGGGGGGACTTTAGAACTAGCACTGTTTATTACTAAGGATTAGGCTACTGATATCAATGATATGATGTCAATAATTTTTTTGAATCCATCCCTATTGAATAGATCTACAGGTACAAATTATTTTTAAGTGACCAAATCTTCATAATGCTAATATGGAAAACGCATAAGAATGTGTATACAATATCACAAACACATCAGGTATATAATCTAGTTTTTGTAATATTTTCTTCAGAGAAATGATGAGCCTTCTATGGTATATCATTGAACTGGAGTCCCCTTTGTCTTATAGGTATAAAAATTTTCTTAGCATTTTGCTACTATGCAGACAATCATTGATTCAAAAATCTAACTACCATTCAGGTAGATTCCATTAAAAACTACATTCCGCAAATGTTTCGACTAAGTAGACCACAGTCATGATTTCTCATTTTTCTACTATGCTGTCAATCATTGGTTATTGGTTCGAATTGGATGAAAATTTATGATTGAATACATATTTATCCTAAGTAGATTCCATCGAAATACTTCTCGTTGCAAATGGTTGACAATTAGGTTTTGCATGCACAAGAACATAATCGGGGATATCAGTAGCTGTTTCTAGTTCGGTTGGAAAGATGTAGCACTTGTCGACCTCAAAGGACCTTTTCTGTCATTGTTTGTACAGAAAGGAAATCATTCCACGATAGTATTCGGATTTTCACACTCAGAATAGGAAAGGTTCCAACAGATGCTGGAAGAGGAATGGGTCACAATTTCGGCAACTGGAACAGAAGAGTCAGAGAAATGCGACCGAGTGGCTGGGATTGCATTTGTCGAACCTCCTTTTTGATACGTTAACTCGAATTCGACCAGTTGCCTGAGATTTTAGGACATACATTCTGAACTATCGCTGCAGTATGTTCGACCACACCCACCCTGGACAATTCTTTTATCGATGTGACATGATATAATAATAATAAACGCCTTTATTATTTCCATTATTCCAGCTTTTCAAACAAAACAGTCACATTCCGTGATAATACATGAAAATAAAAGGCGAATATCATTTTTTATAGTGACAACTCACTGATAATTGTGTTCCAACCCAAACGGGCGAGTGTGCCCCCTTTCGAGAAGAGGGCTGTGCGAGGGCGATACCATGTCTAGGGCCAGGCCGACCCTGACCTCTCCTAACGGCGATGACGGAGAGCGGGATGACGACGGGCGACATTCTGTGGTGATCGATCATATCGAACGGCGAGCGATATTTATTATTGATTTTGGTGTTGTATTTAGGGCGATTGAATAAAGGCGTTTTACGGTGAAAACGAGTTTTAACAATTGTTTTTCCACCCAACTTCAAAAAGTCGCTGTGGTACATAGAGTGATGAATAATATAGTTCAGAGATGTTCATGCGGTACCTAGAGTGATGAAAAACATAGTTCAGAGATGTTTATGAAAAAACGAAGACATGTTATCGTGAATACATTAACAAATTCTTAAATTTGAGACCAAATCGCTGTATTTTACATTCTTCGATGTATTCAGGTTTTGGATTGTATATTTTGCATAGTTCAAAGCTAAAGCTGCACCCAAACAATCCCAACCTTAAACTTGGCGGTCTCGTTGAATCTTTGCTTCATATGTTGAGGTTGTGTACATCGGTTCTATACATAATTTTCTCGTGCAGATATGCGGGGGTTTTGTTCAAAATTAATTATTGAAACAGAGTTGCAGCACTTATGTTTTATTTTTTATTTTTCTTGTTTGGCCAGCCAATTTAAAATTCTCTATAGCTTCCTGATACCATTAATGAGTGTTTAATAAGATTTTCTAACTTTTTAGATCTTTTTCTGATAGTAACTAATCAGAAATGCATTATACAATACATCCGCATAGGAGAAATTCGATAATGCAAGTGTCTCGTAAAATTTCGCCTTCAACCCCATGGATGAAAATGTTTCAGGCTACAAATGCTTTCAAATATGAAAAAGACACATTGTATCATTTTGCTGACATGTATTTTAAATTTCAATTCCACATCTAGTATAACACCCAAGATTTTTGCTGCCTCGACCATTTCAAGGCGCTGATTGTTAATATTAATGTTCACGTATGTCGACACGGTTGATGCGTTAACCAAAAATGATTGCTTTTGATTTACTCTCAATGATTTTGAGGCAATGATTAGATGCTGTTTGATAAAAAATTTCAAGATTCCCGTTTATTCGGTAACAAGCACTTTTTACCGTTGACGGGGAAAGGCTGTAATAGAGCTGAGTGTCATCGGCATATAGATGGATTTGGCAATTCTGAAGACTATTCAAGAAATGAGATGTGTATAGGGCTAAGAGTAGGGGTTCCAGAATGGAACTCGGTGGTACACCTGAGTGAAGGTGAAGATATTGAGAGACAAGTCCGTTAATACTCTTTTTGTTCGGAAAGGATTCTATTGAAGTAATAGCATTTCCAGAATGTCCTATGTTATTCAAAATACTCAATAATGAATCATGATCAATTGTATCGAACGGTCGGCTAAAATCTTATGAAATCAGAACTGTACAGTTTCCCTTATTCGTTGCCCTAATTACGTCATCAATCACATGCAAAAATGCAGTTGTACAGCTGTAACCCTTGCGAAAGCACGTATTAAGGAAGAATTCTCAGGATATTCCTTGAGTTGAAATTCCATTGCCCTTTCTGATATTTTTGACAGAATATTCTTATTGCGCGTAGGTCTTCATATTCGGAGGGATTCAATTTTTTGAGTAAATCTTTTACAACCGCGGCCCTCCATGTTATAAAAATATTATTTGTTATGCAAGAGTCTAATATGTGAGTAATTTAAGGCATAGTTTATCTAATAATCAGACCATCGCAGCCTGCTGTATTCGTTTTCATGTGACAGATCATTTCGTTGATCTCCTTGAACGTGGATACATGATCTACCAGTTGGTGTTTTCTGTAAAACGAATATAACTCTTGTGGAGGTTCAGTTCAATGAATAGGTTTTATAAATTATTCATAACATCCATTGGGATTTTCCATATTATCAGGAGTATCGAGTGATTTCTGAGGTAGAAAATATTTTTTTTTTGTGGTTTTCCAAATCTTCTTGGATTTTTTTTCAATATATGTGTGAAAAAAATTTGCCCGGTTCTAACCTTTGGTAGCCTAATTACCATAATTCCTCATATCTTTATGAAACTGAAAATGAACACCAGATTTTGTAGCCCTGTACCGTTTCAGAGCTTCATCTCTCATTGACATAATCTCCCCGAGAACATCAGTAAGCTAAGGAGATCTTTCCTTAGTGACCCTAGATGTTGTGATAGGTACATGCCTGTCAAGGAGGTTGATAACACAACTGGCCAAAAATGATACTTTCACGTCAATGTTTTCCAAATTGAATATTCTGTAAAACGGTGTTAAGAACAGGTCACTCTTAAAATCATATTCATTGAAATATTTTGAATTTCTATAAGTAGAATCATGAATCACAGGTAGAACAGTGTGATAGTAAATCAAAAGCCGTATAAAAAATTGTGGGAGATGTAAAAGGAAATGAATATATGGCACAGGAACACCTCAGAGAATGCAGTCCCTAATTTATTTGAGCTCCAACAAGATAATGATTTTTCACATATGACAAATGGAGTGACAATCTTCACTTTTAAAATCAACAGATGATGCAAATGAAATACAAGAAATTGCAGGAAAATCTTGAAATAAAATGTGTTGCGGATACGTTGGAAATGATTGAACTATTGATAGAAGAGATGGTAGACCTAATATTATGAATGTTTCTCTCAAATATGTATTTTTTTCTGATTCACCCAAACTGGCCTTAGTTCAACAAATGGTAATCCTTCAAGCTAAAATATTTTAAGCCTATTGTTTGTTGTCTTCTCTTTTAAAAAATTTGAACAGTATTATACGAAAGGGAGGCCAGTTCTATGGAATATTGCAATCTTCTCAATAAGTTTCAGCATGTTTATCAAAAATGGACATGAGCATTAACAGTAATATTTCAATTCGTTCTGGGTATTTAGCAACAACTTGAGATAAATCACATAGTGTTAAGATTTTTCTTAAACCTAGTGACCTATTGACTGCTTGAATAAAAAAGCTCTTTCATAACAATTGGCAACTTATCGTATACGTGGACCTGCCTTAAATAGTTTGAATCTCACCTATCACATATAAAACAAATGATCTCAATTTTTCAGGTAAAAAACAGAGCTGAACCAGACATGAATAGGAGTACCACAGGGTGATAGGTCCAATTATTCTGACAATTAAAAATAAAATCGGAGGAGATTTATAGTAAAAATTTTGCCGAATATCAAATTTTGCTGATGATAATAACTTATTGGTGATTGCAAGTGATTATTCATCCATAGCAGATTGCAGTTCATGTAGTGCGAATGAGTGGTTCAGAAAAAACAAACTCATACTAACGATATTAAACCAAAACGATATTAACAAATCACGCTTCCATAAATTAGGCTCTCATATTCTGCCCTCCAGATCACAAATGAGACAAAATTTTTAGGCTCATATATAAATACCACACTGAACTTCGATGTGCAAAGAAATTGAATCCAGTACTATACGCCATTGAAGTGATCCGTCAATTTGTTGATGAAAGCAATAAACATGGTCTATCACACAAATTTTTTATCCATCTGTAGGTGTTGGCATCATCTTCCAGTAATATAAATGTGAAACAATTTTCCATAACACAGAAAAGACCTTCACAAACATTAATTCAATGAGGTTCAGGAGAGTCATGTGGAGAAAAAATCTAGAATTTCATATTACTATAGTTGTAGGAGTTTACATACAACAACTTCTGTTATTTCTTGCCAGAAACGAGTGTATGTTCGAAAATAGTTTGTCACATGTATTGTCCATAACAGAAAGAAGTCCTATTTATTAGTCTGGTAGAATGTTCAACGAACTCCTTGTGAGATTTGAGCAAACGAATCGACTGCGCCCTGATAAATTCTGAAAAGGAATTCATCAACTGCCCCTAGGAATGGAACCATATGTTGCTGAATACCTCAGCCACACTTGTTACGCCGCTGGACACATACAGGGGGTAATAATTAAAACTCTCTGTAACGCCACTGGTACATTATGGAAAATATTTCCTATAACTAAGCTTCGACGCTAGGGACGCCTCAAATATAGGGATCCTATATTCGATTTACCCTTTGTTGTAAAGTTGTTCGGAAAATCACAACTTGGATGTAAGATTAAGATTCGAAAGTTATTAATAAAAAAAAATAAGAATGCACTCATAAAATGTAAAGAATGTAATATATATTTAGTAAAATTTGACACAATTATTTCATTCGTTCTATAGACGAATAATATGAAACAATATTCATACAACAAAAAGAGTGTAGCTTATTGGTAGTTAATTCAACAGTTGGCTACAAAATCGAAATAGATTTACTAAAAACACTCTTGACATCAATTGCCACAAACGGCTAGAAATAATTCTCTTTTGAGATCTTTGCTAACTTGGAACTATGGAGATACTTTTACAGACACATGCACATTATGAAGGGTTTGGTTTCCCATAAACATAAATAAAGAAAACAAACATTGGACTCACCCTGTTCCACACTTATTCACTGGAGTAGGTTTTTAAGCGACAATCAGTTTTGATTTTATCATTATTTCGATTAATTCCGCGTCAATTGGTTATTTTATTTTGGTCGCCCGGTATATTAGTATAGCGCGATATGGCTATGGTTTTTCTAAGAGATCATGAACTATGGAGTTGAGGTTTTGCCACTGACTGAACTCGGTTCTGAAAGCGATGACAAAAATAGGCAATTTTTTTGAAAAAAAAAATACTGTTCACTACATTGATTGGAACGCTTCTCATCATTATTGTGCGATACTGTGATTCGATGGACTTCTGAACCTCACTTTTGAGAGGAACATATTACCGTGCAACAACTATGATATGACTGGCTAAGCTACTTTCATTTGCTGGTTAGCGTTTCATGCTTTTATACTATTCAACCCCAGCTCACGTCATGCGTTATTTTCATTATCACGCCCATTATCTCTAATTTTGTCCACAGCTCAATAATTCATAGTTTTGTTTTTGTCATTAAAAAAATATATAAAACATAATTTTATGCCTCTTCGAAGAAGAGTTATATTTAATGGCTGTCATACTCAGTGAATTTATAGCGCGTTTTGTCGGTTGCATTAAAACCGTTCTATGATAACCCATATCGCGCTGCGATGTAAACAAGTTGAAATCAATAATCTTGTTTACCATCGTTAATTTTTCCTAGATGAGTTATTCATGCCTCCGGTGTACAAGGGTTCGTACTTGATAATTATTTTCAAGTGCATTTAATTGTCTTCCAAGGATGAAATATGTTTTAACGAGCATGTATTATATCAGTTTTCAGTCAAGCATGTGAAACCTATCAAACTTTTCTAGCTATCACGTTCTTATTTAAGAATATTATGTTGTTTTGTAGGGACGGAAGTTTTTCTGTAATTACAGGTCATAACACACGGCCATATTGATGTAATGTTGTTTCTGTTCATTGACTCACTCACATTGTGATGTGATTTCATCAGACATGAAGCTATATTATTATTAAAACTATTATTATTATTATATAGCATGGTATTAGATGAAATACCTCACAGACTTTTTCAAAATACTGACTTCTTGAATATACATTTTTGTGAGGATGAATAATTCAGCGAATGCGGTTACTGGCCTCAACAGACTAGGAGTCTGCCCTTCTATACTTGCATTGATCATTTTTTTTCAATTTGTTGATTATGGATGATTAAATTTCCGAAAATAAATTGTCATTTGAAAGTTGGTACACCCTGTAATGCCGAAGATGAGAACCGAATAACGAGAAAAAAATATATAGACGGTAGGAACGTGGAGATAAAACATATGCTCGATGACATGGAAAGAATTAAAGGTTGGAAGGTGTGGAAAAACGTAGCAAGGGGAGGAAAATTAAGACATGAGGTGAGATCAGACGAGTGGAACGAATCGAGGGTTATCCACATGGGAAACATCTACACCATTAGAAGTGAGAATTTTCGATTATGAGTACAAAGTTATAGTAATAAATTGAAGGAGATGGGTTTTCACGGTTGCAGCGCGTGATCGTGAGTTCACGCAGCTTATGGAGAAAGTTCAGTTAGCAGTAACTATACATAATCGTTTCAACCGATGAGGGATTTCTTAGTCTTTTTCGAAGTTGGGATTTATATGTAGACATGGAGTTTTGTGTCTTCATCGATCGTTGGATAACAAATTTTCTGAATGTTGATGATCGACGCAATTTTTGAAAAGATGATATGTACCACAATTGATGAACTTGTGTTGATGTTATCAAGGTTGTGATCAGATAATTGATATTTGGCACTCAAATCTAATGTGAGCATGAGTCACTCATATCTCCTAGATTTCAAGCACAGGCAACATGCACGCAGGCTTTTGAATTGATGACCGGATTGCGAAAGTTCGCCTCAATCTGTTATAGCGAAGAAGTGAGTGAAATCCCAATTTTTTTTTTCAACATTTATCATGTTTTTTCGGTATAATAACTGGTACGATGAAACGTTCGTATGCAGCAAAGAAGATTGGGTGCCACTTTAATTGAACGAAAAAAAGTTCATGGTTACCAACGATGAGTCGAAAGTGACTTTTCCACTCTTGATGTCTGGATAGACTGTACAGGGCGTTGGATTTTCCTTAGAGAATTTCAACATGAAAATAACCCCGCACGAAAACATATCGAAAATTGGCTCTCGGTCGAATTGGCCAGAAGTTCATTATGTTATAATAGGATAGGTCATAAGGAGAAAGTTTGAGTTCAAATTATTTTGTATGTTAGATATAAGCGGCCAAATTTCGTAAAAACGTCGTATTGGGGTAGGATTGACAAATAAAACAACTGTTTTTTTAGTCGAAATGAGACAAAATAAGGATGAAAATGTATTGATCGGAACTCATAAACATGTTCAATTATAATTTTATTGATGATAGTACATTAGGGTGTATACGGGGCATAGTCAAAAAAATCCGGATTTTTTTCCAGCACTATTTCAAAACCAACAAGCTATATTTTGTTAAGATATCATAGTTTCAGTCTATTGTGGGTGGAAAAGCGTGTTTTGTTTCTTATGACTCTCTCTGTTTGAAATATATACTTTTTCTAATTTTTGAGTATACTCCTATACTGAAAACAATTGACACATCGTTTTTCATTACAAAAAAAAAGAATTTATTGCTACTGCCCATTGAATAAAAAATAAACTAACAATCTGACGAAGTCAAATTTTCAATATTACCTTTCATTTATATAAAGGGTACGTTACATTTTTTTAGGTCTTTTACAATGTTTTTAATGAATATCTAGAAAACTGTTTCGTTAATTTGGGCAATATTTCACTCACAATATTTTGAAAATGTTGACTATCATATGCGAAAGTTTTATCAACTTTGTATGTTTCGTTTCTATGATATGCATTTTTGAATTGTACGGTATTACGATAGGGGAACCTATCGATTTAACAAAATTTTATGGAACTTTTCGACACATTCAATTCTATTATAAAACTTATCGAAATCAATTATTTGATACTATAAACAACACAAACCACACTCAACAACAATTTGGAACTCAACAGTAGGTATAGACAAAGAGAAATCGAATTATAAATGACGACTTCTAACATAAGAAGTCAATTAATATTATGGAGATTATAATATAACTTATCAGTTATAAACAACATAATCAACAATTCACATGATGGAACTCTCAAAAAACAAATAATAACCAAAACCCAAATTCAATAAAATTATGAATATTGTTATTGATTGGTCTATTTGCGCAATCTGAGACATTTCTCAATAGTTTATGGCTAGGGTACTTTATTGTTTCTAATTGAAATTGATATGCGTGATTCTGAACCTGGACTATTACGCTGCCGCATAGCGTCAAGATTCAGGAATGCTATAAAGTATCAATTGTGGATATCCTCTAGTATTATTCCTGATGCACCTTCAAATGAACGTTTTCTAGGCTACTACTGTACCTGCAAAAGTGGAGCAAGAACAGTGGGATGCTGTTCTCATATTTGCAGCGAACTATGGTACCTAGGATATGATCGTCATCAAGAAACAATAAAGTACCCTAGCCATGAACTATTAAACAATGTTTCAGATTGCGCAAATAGACCAATGAATAACAATATTAATAATATTATTTGAATTTGGGTTTTGTTTGTTGTGTGTTTTTCGAGAGTTTAATTATGTAAATTGTTGTTTATGTTGTTTATAACTAATTAGTTTAAATGTTGATTTAGAAATCACTACTACAATACACTATAAGATTTGCACTACCAAAGGGTTCACTGAAGCACGACGCGTGTTTCGCTATACAATGGCTTCATCAGGTTCATTTCGATTTGTTATATTATAATTTCCATAATCTTAATATAATTTTTATGTTAAAAGTCGTTATTTATAATTCGATTTTATTTTTTTTAGTCTATACTGAGTTCCAAATTGTTGTTGAGTGTGGTTCGTGTTGTTTATAGTATCAAATTATTAATTTCGAAAAGTTTTATAATAGAATTGAATGTGTCGAAAGGTTCCATAAAATTTTGATAAATCGATAGGTTACCCCATATATCGTAATATCGTAAACTTCAAAAATACATATCTGAGAAATGCAACACACAAATTTGATAGACAACATTCTCAAAATATTGTGAGTAAAATATGGTCCAAATCAACGGAACAATTTTCTAGATATTTGATAAAAACATTTTAAATGACCTTGAAAAAATGTAACGCACCCTTTATCTAAATGAAAAGTAATATTGAACAATTGAGTCCGTCAGAATGTTACCCTATCTTTTATTCAATGGGCAGTAGCAATTAATTCCTATTTTTGTAATCAAAAACGATCTGTCAATCGTTTTCAGTATACCAAGGGGTTCACTTGAAAATTTAAAAAAATATATATTTCAAACAGAAGGAGTCACCAAGAAACAAAACACGTTTATTCGCCTACAATAGACTGGAACTATAATATCTCAACAAAATATAACTTGTTGGTTTTGAAATAGTGCTGGAAAAAAAATCCGGAAAAACGAATTATTTGACTATGCCCCGTATACACCCTATTGTACTATCATCAATAAGATTATAATTGAACATGTTTATGGGTTCCGATCAAAACATTTTCATCCTTCCTTTGTCTTATTTCGACTTAAAAAACAGTTTTTTTTTGTCAAGCCTACCCCAATACGACGTTTTCACGAACTTTGGCCGCTTTTATCTCAGAAACTAAACATGCAAAATAATTTAAACTCGCACTTTTTTCTAATGACCCATCCTACTATAACATTATAAAATTTCAGCCAATTCGACCGAGAGCCAATTTCCCATCTGTTTTCGTGCGGGGTTCTTTAATTTGAGCACCTATATTAATCATCATGCCGTATTTTGGATGTTTTTATAATTGCATTCTCGTTGAATTTGCGATAGCTTTTCAAACTCTTATTTTTTCTAAAGAAGGAGAATGCATGGCTGTTTCAATTATCATATGATTTGATAATAAAAATAACACGCTACTGAGAATAATAGGTATTCAGTTAAGTCTCTCAAATTAATTATAGTTAACCTCAAACCTATCTATTCAGTGAGCCAGGATAATTGCCAAATATAAATAATACAATGGAGTTAACACAAGACGCTCACTTCACTAAATGATTTTCACTTAACTGGGTTTACAAGACTACACACGTGTTTCGCTATACAATAGCTTTTTCAAGTGGAGATAATACCAACTCATCAATCACGATGTATCATGTTGAATAGTCAAGGCAGGTAGTAGCAGATATATATGAATCTAATTGGGAATATGAAGGATATTAAGGATTATCCAATAGGTATTCATTAGAAATGATGCGTTGATGTATTGTCTATTGTGATGTCTGTATATGAAGGTTTATGAAAAATTACATAATTTTCACGCGTGCGGACGAAGGAAAAACGGTAATTGCAATTGATAAAGAATATTACATACAAAGTACTTCAGATTTCTTGAATTCAGATATATATGTTAAACTTAACAATGATACCACTTAACGTTACCAACAAGAAATAAAATAAACTTGAATCAATTCATTGTATTTTGGATATGAAAAGAAATTTCGATACACTATAATAAATCCACAATCGCCTGAACTTTATTCACTGATCAAACTCCTGAAACAAAACCACCCTATTCGTCATGTTGTATCTTCTCTCCTTAGTGAAACTTTCCGAAAAACTAAGCGATTTCATCAGGAGATATTGTGATTTGGTTCTAAAATTTAGTTTGAGAAATAGTTACGAACAGAATGATAAAATGAAGCCCATACGACTTCCAGGCAACTTATTCCATTTGAAGGTCAGAATGTATTTCTAAGTATTCTATCAGAAGAAACTATCACTTGGTAGAGAATCTTCTGGTTAGGAATTATGTAAATCCGATTATTAAAAAACAGATATCAGACTTGCTCACAGTTTGATTATCTCAATATTATTTCCAGTTTAACAATAGTTCCTATTCTTCTGATGAAGGCCTAATAATGGTAATCCCTCGAGTCCTTTATTAGTTGAAATATTCAAGGAATACTTGGATGAAGAAATTCACAATAATCCTTTAATTATTTTTTTTATATTGATACAGGTATGTGGACGACACTTCAGTGGGCTTCGTGGGAACTGGAAGACAATTAGAAATTAAAAAAGGTAACATTCTCAATTGAATATCGAATAAAAATATTTTTCTGTGAATTGAGAAATCCACGATAAAAATGATTCCACCTCTGATCATCCTGTTCATATTTTCAAACAAATCACAATTAGAAATGTTTTTCGACTTTATCAATGCAATTCACCCTTCAATTGAATACACAAAGGGAATGGAAACAGATAATTGTATAAACTTTTCATACCTAATTTCAACACAAATTAGTAATAAACATAACTTTTCAATTTTACATAAACCTCCCTATACAAACATCACAATACACAGTAGCTCAACGCATCCACATCAACATAAATTAGCCGCATATAATAGTATGATACATAGACCAATTAATATTCCGCTTTCAGAAAAAAATTTCAATTAAGAACTGAATATAATTAAACAGATTGCTAATAATAACGGTTATAGTTCTAACATCATGGATGAAATTCTTTCAAGAAAACTTAATAAATAAGCTATAATAAAAGTGTTCCCTACTCAGAAGAAAAAACATAATTTCTTCATATTCTGTCCCTAAAAGGGTGGAAAGTGGGAGGAAGTCAAAGTACCGTTAGTTTTGGAGTTACAGCCTTGGAAATTGGTGTTTGGACTTATCTTTCCAATCAAAGAATACATATGACAGGGTTTTTGATAATTCAATCCTGAGAGGGTTGAAACGAGGGTTGAAAGTTTGTATAGTACCGTTAGTTTTCAAGTTGCTGTCATAGAAATTGCTGTTCAAGGTCTTTGTTGCGAATAAAAAAAATATGTGTTTGAGTGTTTTTGAAAAATACCTAGAGAGGTGAAATGGTGTTATGCCATGTAATTACAGAAATGCATTTAAAGATAATTACCAAGACGTAACCATTGTATACCGAATGCTTAAATGACCCATCTAGGAGAGCAAAACAAAGTTTATTGATTGCTACCCGTTACAGTCACAGCGAGATAAGGAAGTCAGTTTAAATAATTACCAAAACACCGTCGTAAATTTGACACGTCCAAAGTCGATAAACACAGAGCAGTTAAAAGACGAGATAACGCGATGTATCACCACCCCGCATCATTAATGGAGGTAAACAATTCATAAATCACCGGGAATTGACACTCCTGAAATTCATAAATATATCCAGCAAAACAAGTCTTTATCAGTTTTACGACCCACAATAACCTAAGCCCCGCCTACTAGCTCCCGTGTGGACGATCTTATAAAAGCGTGAGTTTCATGTCAACATCATTCAATTCGATTCGTTGTTCTCCAGTGAAACAAAGAACATATAACCTCAAAGTAAGGTTAGAATGCAAGTTAGTTCAAAGCAGTATCTCATTCAGTAATCACTTATATTAGACGAAAATATTTCGGAGAACATGTCATTCTCAAAAGTGCGGTATAAAAGTCAGTCGAATTACAGTATCTTACAATAATAATGAGAGTTTCCAAACCAGTGTAGTGAACTTCAGAAAACATAAAAATTCAGCCATTTCAACTCAAGTATTGAAGCTCTTAGTAAAAACACGAGTAAACAGTATAGCTTTCCACAAATTGTCTATATTTGTCAAAGCTTCCAAAACAGAGATAATACAACGGGGTTCAGCAATTTCAATGGTTCACGATCACTTAGAAAAACCATAGCCGTATTAGGCGAATAATACTATACCGGGCGAATTAATTAGACTAACCGATTGACGCGGAAGAAAACGCAGTAATAATAAATTCAAATCTAATTGCCGTTTAAAACTACTCCAGTGAATAAGTGTTAAACAGGGTGAGTCTCATGTTTGTTTTTCTGTATTTATGTTTATGGCAAAACCCAACCCATTAAAATGTGTATGTGTCTAAAAAGTATTTCCATAGTTTTCAAGATTACAAAGATCTCAAAAAGAGAAGTATTGTTAGTCGTTTGTAGCAATTGAATTTCAAGATTGTTCTTTTATTAACATTATTTCTATTGTGAAGCCACTGCAGAATTATCTGCCAATACGCTACTTTCGTTTTCATTGTACGAATATTGTTGCCTATCATACGTCCATAGACGATTGATAGAATTGTGTCAATTTTTATTAAATATATATATCCATTCTTAACATTTTATGAGTGCATTCTTTTATTTATTTTCTTCTATGAATAACCTTTCGAATCTTTCTGAACGGTTGTATTTCCTGAATAAACAGCCCATGTTCCAGTATTTGAGAGATATGAACTTAGTCTGAGCCGCTCCAAACTTAGTTCAGTATTGACCGTCTTCAGACAGTCGATTGCTCTTAATACTGTTTTTCCAACCTAACGAATAATGTCTGGTATTACAGGTGTGGTGGGTTAGTTCACAACACCCCGTAGTCCAGGCGAAACAATTGATGTCAGGTGTGCGAGTATTAATTGAGGAAGTACATTAACGCATAATTGATATTTTCCACAGAAAAAAAAAGTGTCAAACAAAAATTGAAGTTGAATTTTTTTTAATAAATATTTTATTTTTTATTTTTACAAATAAGTGTCAGTGGAGAAAAAAGACTAATTTGAACAGAAGTAAATGAGTAGAAAGATTGTGAAAATAGTTAAGTATAATATCGTTGTTATTTTGCAAACACGATATTGGGAAAATAAATATATATATATATAGCGTTTATACCGATCAAAAACTCAGGAGGTATTCGAAAAGGCAATTGAAGTTTTATTTTCAATCAATGGAGATTTTTATCAAAATAATCAAATCATGGAAACTCAGACAACAGTGCCGAGGGTTAGGTATGAACCGCAAATTAGTATCACTTTGGATAATATTCCTTTTTATAATGGTACCACAGAAATCAAAGATTTTATTCGTGAAATTGAGGATTTGGCAGCTGTAGCAGAATTGACAGACAGTCAAATAAGTTCTATAGTTAGATTAAAACTGAAAGGCATCGCTAGATTATTATTGAAGCAGAATATAGCTACAAAATACCGACAACTGGCAATTAATTAAAAAGGAATTATTGAAGCAGTTTAGCAAATTGAAATTACCTGGAGAAGCACAAAAAGAATTTTTGAATTGTTATCAGAAAACGAATGAATCAGTTAGGAATTTTTTCATAAGATTAAAAATATGTGCATCAAAGATAAGGCACCTCACAGGAAATAATAGAATTGACAATGTATTAGAGCAAAAATTCGAGCAGGATATTTTGGTTCAATTTGCCATGGGATTGTTAGATCCTGTTAGAAAAAAAGTTTTATCTGAAAGTCCTGTCAGTTTAGAAGAAGCCATAACATTAGCAGAAAAAGAAGAATTAATTGAGCAAATTACGAATACACCGAATATGACTTTCAGAACTTTCAATGCGAATATAATATTGTGCACACATTGTAACAGAAAAGGTCACACAGCAGGAGATTGTTATATAAAAAATTAAATTTTTAAAATAAGAGATTCAATGAGTCAGGAAAATGGTTTGCCAACTACGCTAAAGGAAAACGATTTAAAAAATATGGAAAAATGAATAAACATAGAAAAGAATTTTCTAACAATTCGAAAGAAAATAGATTTCGATCTCAGGGGCACAGGAATGAACGAGGACATACAGGAAATGGTTATCGAAATTTTAGGAGAATAAATTATAGAAAGCAAACAGGAAATAGTTATGGAAATAACAGAAAATGGAAAAAATATGGAAAAAGGTCAAAATATAACAGGAATTTAAATGGAATCAACGACTATTTAAATAGTGAGAGGCAAGAGGAAAAATATACTAATCGACGATGAACAGAAAAATGTAATTAATTTGGAAGTAGCAGGAATTTTGAGGCATATATCCATAGATATGAGATCTCAAGTATCAGTGGCTCATATCAATATTGTTAGAGGTATGAAATTGAATTATGATTTGCCGTATCACCTCAGAAATGGACAAGGAAATTTCACTCAGTATATTGGCTCGGTTATATTGCCAATCAAAATAAAGGAAGGAAAAATACTGAAACATGAATTTTTAATAGTTGAAAATGATCACCGTAATACTGAAATAACACTGGGATTAGATTTTTTACGAAAACATAACGTGCAAATTGATTGGAGCAAAAATCAAATGTATTTATTAGGGGAAAGTATCGAGTTGAAGAAAAAAATCCAACACATATGCCAAACGAATCGGGATGACGAACAGAGGAAGTTGCAAAAGAGATTTGAAGAAGTAGAAAAACGATTAAGAGATGTCAATATCATGATGAATTCTGTAGAAAAACTAGAATTGAAGAGGGAGGGCCCGCCCAAATCAATCTGCGAAGTATTCTTAAACAGAGTTCCATGCCATGAAACGAGACGTACAACTTCGGATCAAATAGAGATATCAGGGACCGGTGATTTAATTGTGACACCAGGTTTAGAAAAAACAGTTTCAAAGATGTCAGCGACTGGTGATTTAAGGAGACGCTAGTCTGCAAGAAATAGTTGAAATTGAAGAATATGGAAAATCGTCTGGAAAAAGAGAAAGCGAAACATGCTTTTAAACGAGCAACAAGAGAGAAGAAATGAATGTAGAAAAGTGCCACATATGGAAAATGGAAACACCGACGCACCCTGTACAGTAGGACCGATAGTCACACGTGACAGTCGACAAGTGGGAATGCATACGTATAGGTACGAGCATTTCCTGCCTAAAGAAACGGAGAGATGTAACGGAACATTGCCCATACAGCACTACAGCGAGGATGAAGAAAATTATAGTCAGAAAATGGAAAAAGTTGGTATGAAAGCTTTTGAAAGTGAAAATATTCCAGGAAGTAGCCAGACATATTCAGGAAGAACGGAAATTGCAACAGTTAATGCATCAAGGAATCGAAGGAAGGTGATAATGTAGAAAATAGTAAATCATTGGAAGATAGTTTGAGAGATAGATACAAATCACCCAAGGGAGATGCTCTATCCACCAGGAAGTTGGAATCTGCCAAGCACCTAGGAATAACAGTCGCCAAAGATAAGATTTTTTCTACAGTCGAAAATCACAAGGATGAAAATGTCTTGCCCAAGGACAAAATTCTACCGCCCAGATTTTTGAATGTATGTAAAGTTCAAGCAAAAAGTATAGTGAACTCCGAAGATACGAAATTACTGAGTATTGCAGAAAATGGATTTTTAACCCCTAGAAAACGAAGCATAGGAGAAGATTTTGATATGGATACGAAAGTAAAGAAAGAAATAAACCCAAATGGAAAAAATTGAGACAAACAGAAAAAAAAAAATATGACAACAAGTATAGGAATGAAAGCAGCAGACAAGCGACACAAGAAAATGAGGTAAAATTAGATCAAGTTTTAGTTCAAACTCAAGAAAATATGCCAGATAAATTACCAATAGTTAATGCCGAAAATATAGAAAAATGTCAGCCAAGTGAAATGTCCAAAGAAAATGAAGAAAGCAATTCTGAAAATAAATTCCCCCTTACATAACCCATGATACGCGGCACTGTTCAAATGACACCCATGAAAAATTTGGTTCAATCAGTTATATATCAGTAAACAAGGAAATTTTCAGTATGCACCAGAATGCAGGAAATTATTATAGTTTTAGCAGACTGCAAAAGACGCAGAAAAATTGAAAAAAAATCCCTGAAGGTAAATTTGCCAAAGCATATTTATAGTTACAAAGGACTTGTAAAAATTGGAATGAAGAAAAAATACGAAATGCCTCGATACTTTGATGAAAAAATGGAATTAAATTAATTGTATCATAGAACGGGAACAAACAGAAAAAAAAAATCTATTAGGAAATCAACTGAAAACGTGAAACGCAACAGGGACAATTTTAATTTATGTAAAATAATGACAGTAAATTCCCCGGAAAATTCAAGCAAAGCTATTTTGAGACGGATATAGTTCATTACAGGTCATAGAAAAAACGAAGAATGGTCGACAGAACTAGAATGAAACACTGTACGGATTACAGGCTATAAAAACCACAAAAGCGATATGTTATGAAAATTAATGCAAATAGAAACAGTTATAGAATATCGAATCGCCGAGTTACATAATACAGATAAATAATATAATCACGATTTTCGGAAAATGTGTTTACGGATTTGTAGAATATTCACCCTAGAACATCGCGACGTTTACAATTGTACAGTACCTAAGTAAAAATAATGATAAAATTTACTAACCGCGCATATATGGAAGGTTTTGATAGGAATATCGTGGACTATTATTGTCTTCAACCCAAGAATTATCTCTGGAAGGCAATAGCAGTGGTCAATCCGTCGTGCGAGGCGAAATTATGAGACCAGCAGAATCGAGAGCATTACGAATTCACAGCATGGCTGAAGTTCAAGCACTCCGCACAGAATTCAGTAAACACCATTCACAAAACAAATCACCTGTGTTAATGGTACCGCGCAAATAGGAGTCCCAGGAACGAAGATTTTTAAACGAATGAATTACCACCGTTTGACCACCGGAAACCAAATACCATTTACGACATTATGCACTTGTCACCGAACCAGAAAACACAGGCTGTGTTATCTGTCTAGCTCCGATACAGACTAAATATCACGGCTCCCTGACCCGAAATCGTATGGAAGGCCTTACAACCCCAACAAGCCAGATGTCTAGAGAAGATAGATAAGGAACAACTCATCCCGTACCGCTGATACGTACCCTTAGCCAACCAGCGGCGTAGCAGGAAAAATTCCCAGAGGATCCAACGGATAGAGTCAAATTGATGCCTACCGGAATAGAAGTGAGAAAATCCCCTCGTTGAAGAAGGCGAGTACATACCCTTACAGTATGGAAATTATCCCATGGAAGAAAGAGACTTTATTGTGTGTTTGCATGACTATTTGCATGTTATTTTCAAGAAAATTAGAATTAAGTACTGAGCAGTGAGGTTAATGAATTTGGGGATAGATTATAATTATCCTCTAGAAGATGTAAACAGTAGTCTATTGTAACTGTCAAAGTAAGACTTATGAAAATTTGTCGCTAGAATAGGATTACACTTCAGCAAGTTGGAAATGTTTGCTTATTGTTGGTGAAAGAGATGTTATTCGAAAAAAAAATTGAGTTTGTCAAAGTTTTTTTTTAGAGGTTTGGGTCGAAATGTTATGCCATGTAATTACAGAAATGCATTTAAAGATAATTACCAAGACGTAACCATTGTATACCGAATGCTTAAATGACTCATCTAGGAGAGCAAAACAAAGTTTATTGATTGCTACCCGTTACAGTCACAGCGAGTTAAGGAAGTCAGTTTAAATAATTACCAAAATACCGTCGTAAATTTGACACGTCCAAAGTCGATAAACACAGAGCAGTTAAAAGACGAGATAACGCGATGTATCACCACCCCGCATCATTAATGGAGGTAAACAATTCATAAATCACCGGGAATTGACACTCCTGAAATTCATAAATATATCCAGCAAAACAAGTCTTTATCAGTTTTACGACCCACAACAACCTAAGCCCCGCCTACTAGCTCCCGTGTGGACGATCTTATAAAAGCGTGAGTTTCATGTCAACATCATTCAATTCGATTCGTTGTTCTCCAGTGAAACAAAGAACATAAAACCTCAAAGTAAGGTCAGAATGCAAGTTAGTTCAAAGCAGTATCTCATTCAGTAATCACTTATATTAGACGAAAATATTTCGGAGAACATGTCATTCTCAAAAGTGCGGTATAAAAGTCAGTCGAATTACAGTATCTTACAATAATAATGAGAGTTTCCAAACCAGTGTAGTGAACTTCAGAAAACATAAAAATTCAGCCATTTCAACTCAAGTATTGAAGCTCTTAGTAAAAACACGAGTGAACAGTATAGCTTTCCACAAATTGTCTATATTTGTCAAAGCTTCCAAAACAGAGATAATACAACGGGGTTCAGCAATTTCAATGGTTCACGATCACTTAGAAAAACCATAGCCGTATTAAGCGAATAATACTATACCGGGCGAATTAATTAGACTAACCGATTGACGCGGAAGAAAACGCAGTAATAATAAATTCAAATCTAATTGCCGTTTAAAACTACTCCAGTGAATAAGTGTTAAACAGGGTGAGTCTCATGTTTGTTTTTCTGTATTTATGTTTATGGCAAAACCCAACCCATTAAAATGTGTATGTGTCTAAAAAGTATTTCCATAGTTTTCAAGATTACAAAGATCTCAAAAAGAGAAGTATTGTTAGTCGTTTGTAGCAATTGAATTTCAAGATTGTTCTTTTATTAACATTATTTCTATTGTGAAGCCACTGCAGAATTATCTGCCATACGCTACTTTCGTTTTCATTGTACGAATATTGTTGCCTATCATACGTCCATAGACGATTGATAGAATTGTGTCAATTTTTATTAAATATATATATCCATTCTTAACATTTTATGAGTGCATTCTTTTATTTATTTTCTTTTATGAATAACCTTTCGAATCTTTCTGAACGGTTGTATTTCCTGAATAAACAGCCCATGTTCCAGTATTTGAGAGATATGAACTTAGTCTGAGCCGCTCCAGACTTAGTTCAGTATTAACCGTCTTCAGACAGTCGATTGCTCTTAATACTGTTTTTCCAACCTAACGAATAATGTCTGGTATTACAGGTGTGGTGGGTTAGTTCACAACACCCCGTAGTCCGGGCGAAACAATGGGGTGCTAAATGAGGATTGAAAGTTTGTATGAGGGTTCCGTCAATTCCCAAGTAAGGGTCATAAAAATTGGTGTTTGAGCCCTTTGTTATGAAAGGAAAGGGGGTGAAAGGAGAAGTACCGTCAGTTTTGAAAGAAGAGTCACGGAAATTGGTATTCGGGCTCTTCTTCTCAATTAAATAACACGAATGTTGGGGTTTTCGAAAGAGGTTAAAATAGGGGGTTGAAAATTCATAACGTTATCAAGAATAAACGTTAGGTCATGAAAAATTATGTCCTTGAAGAATGAAGAAATACTTGTTTCAGTGTTTTTGGAAATTCAACCCCTAACTGGTGAACTGGGGGTCTAAATAGGGATTGAAAGTTTGTATGGGGATTCTGTTAGTTTTCAAGTGAGGGTCAGAAAAAGTGGTATTTGACGTCTTTGTTATTGATAAAGTGAAATGTGTTTTGGTGTTTTTAATTAAACCCGGGGGGAAAAGGGGTTCCGTTAGTTTTCAAGTCAGGGTCACAGAAATTGTTAATAGAGGTCGTTATTTCAAAAAAATAAATATGTACTTGTGTTTTTATAAATTAAATCCCTAAAGGGGGAAAGTTTGTATGAGATTGTTTTTTTTTTGCCCGAATGCGTTTCTATGTCATTAATCCGATTGTGATGAAACTTTGGTTGTGCGTACGCCCGCGAAATTATTCGGAATTAGTACAACCATTCCACAATAGGTGACGCACGAATCGTTTATAAAGTGTAATTTATATAGTTTAGTGGCAGTTCGTGTGTTTTAGTGACATTTCATGGTGACATAAGAAGTAATGTTGATTCTGAAATTCCAATTGTTGGTCGCCAGTAGATATTGGATATCACATGCATTTTCTCTGCCCTTGACAGGTGGATTTGAAAAAGTCGTCACAAAGCATTATTTTCACTGTTGAATCAATTATGTCACACAAACGACAAGCACTCTACACCTCAAGCACTTAAGAAAGGCATTACGAGCTTCAGAAACAGACGAGCAACAGGAAGCAATCGCGATCGAGTATGCACTGCCCAAGTCCCTTCGTCCAAAACAATTGAGCAATGAAAAGCAAAACAGAAAACCGTTCGGGTATGCATTGTTTGATTCGAACAAAAATTGCACGCAGATTCGATCATCATAATTATGATAACGGTCTCAATCTTAGTGTAGTTATTGGAAAAAAGGATAAATGGGATGATTTTTTCATTCGATATTCGCTTATATGAATCATTTTAAATCAAATTGAAAAAAAATGTTAGTGTGGTTCCATAACTATCAAAATTTCATTGGCATAGTTTTTTGGGTAAGCTTCGACAGTTCTATATGGTTTCTGATTGACGTTTCGGGGACCATAGCTGCCACCGTTCTCAAAATCTCCTGAATCTCCTTCAATAGCTTGAATAATTTGGTTTTTCCTCTTGCAGAGTCTCCGTAGGGTTTTCAAATGACGGATGTCAGTTGAAATCTGTCAAAAAAAAAATTTAAGTGACGTATTGCTCATTTGATATATGGGGTGTTGTTCAGATCAGTTTATTAGCATTCTGCCATTTCTCGCTTCTCCTCTAAGTAGAGGTAATCAACATTCATTGAAAAGGAGAATACTTTTCTTTCAGTTTTCTCCTTTCTTGATGTGGTTTTTTCATCAGGATTTTCGTCCTATTCCATTCAATCGTATAATTCCCATTGGAAGTGAGGATATGTTCTGCAATTTCTGATCTGGTTATTTGTCGATTTCTGATGAAACTCTGATGTTCACTCTGGCGTACTTCTAATGGTCTGGACGTTTCACCTATATAACTATCACACAGTTTCTGTACTTTCCTTGGCGTTTTTTGTTTCATTTGTGTTAGTATGGATCTCAGTGTGTTTGTTTTTCTAAATGAGGTTCTTACATCACACCCCGAAACGTCAATCAGGAACTATATAGAACTGTGGAAGGTTGCCCAAAAAAACACGTCAAGAAACGCTGTTCGTCCACCAAAAATCTTATTCATTCAATATAATGAATATATGTTGCATGTTTCTTACATAGGATAAAAAAAATGTATAAAAAAAAATCCTCAAAATCTACGCGATCAAAGTCGCGGGCATAAGCTAGTCCTAAATAAAATCACTCGTTCTGACACAGGCTGGGTCATTGCGATATTCACTCTGATTTTTCATCTGGATTATTACGAGTCTCACGTGATCGAGAGAGTTAATCACTCTCATGATATTTTGAAATTCTAATTTTTCTCATACTCTTATTTCATTATCAAATGAGGCGAAATTACAGTTCGGATAACGGGAATGTTTTTATCATGATTGTTTTTTTAGGCACTGTATTCCCAAACTCCATTAACGAATCCTTTGTTGTTACAAAATAAATCCTGCTCCATGCATTAAAAATGTGCTTATAAAAAGATAGAATAGTTGGTAACCGGAATCATAGTGTAAAATTATGTGTGGTGATCACCATCAATGATGAAATGTGCTTGTGGTATACTGGATAACATCGGTTCAGATTTGCTCCCACCGCAAACTGGTACTTTCTATCTCGAGCAAATATAAACCGACGTAATTCACATGGGTTTGAGGGCATATATCTGTTTGGCATTAACAATTCAAAGAGCTCTTTCCTGTTGAACATTTCCATGTACATCATGTTGCCGATTTCACGAGGTTTGTTGATATAGCATACTTCTCGCATGAAATTTCATCAGAACTTTGGAATATCTATCGTTATGATTGGGAGAACATCGACTTGATCAGGAGAATATGTTGATTCATTTTGAAGGTCTGGTTGAAAACGACCGAGTTGATGAAATCAATAACACAAGAATTCCAGGCAACTACAAACCCATCTTCAATGTTCGAAGTTTATTTCCGAGTGTCCCACCAGAAAAAAAAGACCATATGGATGACAAAAACTTCTGCTGGTAGAAAATATTGTGAATCCGATGATTTGACAAGAAGAGAAATATCAGATATAGTTTGTTTATCAGAAAATTACTCTCAATTCAACAATAATTCACATTATCCTAATAGAGGACCAATAATCAGCCGAAAATTCCATGGACAATTCAGAAGTAAAAACTCACAATGATCATTTGGTTGATTATTTTCCATTCTGGTACAGATATATGGATCTTTTAGTGTGATCTGTGAAAACTAGGAGAGTTCTCGACTTTTTCAATTCACTTCACCTTTCGATTCAATTCATAAAAGAGATGTGAGCAGATAATTCGATGTCAGATGTAGGTATAAAAAAGTCAGTAGATAATCTACATAATTTCCCATGAAGTAATTGAATTTCCCCAATTACCCCCAAAACCGCTTGTTTTCTCAATTTTCATACATGCAAACTATGCATGAAAATTAATTTTTTCAGGATAGGGTTTTTCATTTTCATTAGTGGCGTCATGTTCACATGCCTGGCAATATTTTTAATGAAAATTATGATACGCCACTGTTTTTATTTTCAATAAATATTATTTTTTCGTTCCATGAAAATGGTCTCCCCACTTTTTTTGACCGGTGAATGAAATGCAGTAATTTATTCGTCCCTATGCGAATTCAGCCGTTGACGAGTAGGTTTACCTTGTAGGCTAGGAATATCTAGTATGCTGAGAAAACATTTCGTTGTTTCATAAACGTAAACAAGTTTGACTCTCCTTCATCTAGATACGCGGCTTGTGACTCTATTTGAGTTATAGAAACTTGTTTATAGAAAAAACTATTGTATATTTTACAAATACCGAATCAGCAGGCATGTATTAATTGTGTGGGCTCACTGATGGGAACGCATATGAAGCCAGGCGACTATACCAAGAGCGTTTTCCAAATAGAATGGTCCCTGATGCTCGAACGATTTCAAGCACCCACATCTGAACCAGGAAGTTTTGAGTCAAATAACTACTTGAAAGAAGCAACTCGGACTGCGAGAACTCCAGCAATTGAGGTAGCTAATTCAAATTCGTTTGAGAAAAATCTCTGAATAAGATTGAAGAAAATTCCCAATAATAAAAAAAATGCCCATATTCTAGTATGGAGGATCCTTCATGATAATTCATTATATCTCTATCACATTCAACGGGTTCTTCGAAACATTCCATTTCTCGTGAATTTCTGCAAATAGTTTGCCGAAAAATCCTTCACGGATGTAGCTGGTTTACTGAAAACAGTCTCAGAAATTTTTATAATGATCATTTTCGGGCCGACAAATATCCGCATGAAATCGTGGAATCTCATCACCAGAAGCAGTTCGTATTAAATGTGTTGGCTGTAATTATTGGAGATTACTCAATTGGACGTTTTTTTTTACCACACAGATACAAAATTATTGCCGGTTTCTTGAAGATAATTTGACAATTCAGTAGGCGTCGAATGTATTCTGGAGGATTCTTGATCGCAATGATTTATGTTCTTTCTATAAATATACTTTTGAATAATTGATCATTTTTTTTCAAATATTGAAATCCGTACAGGAAAAGGCATAAAATTAACTCAAAATGATACCAATCACCTCAGTATGATGACAAAACTTGCTTTTCCGACGAGTATGTGTAAAAGTGCACTTTTTTGATGATTTGTCAAGCGGAAAAAAGCACATTTTTGCTCTAGTGCGGAAATAGTATATTAAAGTATAAGTGGATACAAAGGGCTTTAAAACACGCGCGATTTTTCGAGCACGACGGCGCAGCCGGAGTGCTCGAACTAGAGCAAGTGTTTTTAAGACCAGTTATCCACGAATACTTCACGTAATTTTTTTTTATTGGTGCACTTTGAAATCATATATACTGGTATTATCACTACAAATAATAGAAATAAGAACTAATAATGCAAGAAGGTTGAATTCGTGACGTGACATCAGTATACCTTTCGTTGTCATGGAAATGAGAAAAACATTCATTTGCAATTTGTTACCAAAGATCAATATTTGTTGTCACCAGAGCTCAAAAATGAATTATTCTTATATCGATTTTTTGAATAGTGAGGCAGAATCGCGGTTAATACCGCGAAAATCCAGTGATATATATAAAAAAGAATATGAAAAGTTCATCAAATGGATGGAGGAGATATACTGAGAGTAGTGACGATTTTGATAATAAACTCCGCCAGAGATATTTGAAGAAGAAGCAAAAGTAACGTTAGATTTGTTGCCGGAAATTTCAAGAAAAAAGTATGAATTGGAATTCAAAAATTCATGGAATGGAAAAGAAATACAAAAATGAAATCTCTTTCGGAAAGTGTACCTTTGGTATACTTTGAAGAGATGTCCGAAACTTCAAAGGCGTCTACACTTTGGTCACAATATATAATGTTGCGAAGTACTATCGGTATAAAAAATAGCATTGATATATCCACGTATCAAAAATTACGTTAATTTTAAGAAAGAAAGTCCGACAATTACGTCCCCAAAAAATCTTATTGACAGCCGACCAATTGCAGAGATTCTTAAACAAAGCCCCAAACAAGGGATATCTACTTATGAAGGTTCATTTAGAAGGGAATATTTTTAGAATTTCTTTCGCTTTTTTCCTCGAATTAACATAGCTTTTTGTAATTAGTGAATTTTTCAGTTGTTAAAAAGAATTAGATAATTATTAAAATTTATGTTTCAAATTCTGCTAGATAGATATATGCACTTTTGAACAAGACTCGAAAAGGTGAAGGAAATCGGAAAGGCAAAAGGAATCGAAAAGGAAAAAACACCCGGAGAAGGCAAGGAAAGGGTTAAGTCACACGTATAACATCGGATGGTGAATAACGTATAAAACAGAGATTTCTTCGGAACGATGGTTCCCGGATGTGATGATGGAAATGATAGCCAGGAATGGTATTGTATAATTTGCTGCGATTACAATTCATAACCAGGAGAATAATGGATTCAATGCGTCTTGTGCAAGAACTGGACACCTATAAGATGTTTGGATTCAGACGATGTTCATTCTCACGTTTGTCTAAATTGCTATTCTGATGACGAAAATTCCGCATAGTTCATAATGAGTTGATTCTATGAGACTGAATAGACACATATAATTACTTATGTGAGCTACGGTTAGTTAATTGACCCGAAGGTTATAATTAAAACAAAATCTTGAAATTCATTAAGTTGACTCAATTTCGTTCATCAGATATTTGTCAGAGACCTTAACCTTTAGGGATGGATTTAATTTTCTTCTCGGCTTTCAGCATCCAGCTGAAAATTCTATATTTTGGGGATGTAAAGATAAGAAAAAATTAGTTTTTTTTATTTTTCAATCAATTTAATTTTAATGGTGGTGCCTGTATGGCACCACAAGGAAACTGAAAACATATCTGAGACATCAAAATATCATTTCTTATAAAAAGTCTGAAAACAGTTAATTTTCTCGGTAAGACAAAGACCTACTTTGCATGTGAGGCAGTGCCATCTAGTTCGATGCGGTTACTACCTTATGCTGCAAAGTGCACAATGAACTTTGGTTCCATGAATTGACATGTGAGCAACTTCATCGTATCTCCTTTCGGGATCACTTTGAATCGGTATGGTGGAACTTCAGTGCTTCGTCTTCCTTGGATAGGCATTGATGGATCCTCACTTAACAGTTCAATCGCTACCGCAAAGCGAGATTCCTCTAGATATAGTCCTCTGGCATCCAGAGAGTGTGCTTTGAACACGATGAAAGCATTGACCAATGCTAAGTTTACGAAATGTCAAAAAAATTCTGGCCATCATTTTTGCGACTTTTTACCGAAGAAAAAGGAATTTGAGCTCTTTTTGTTATTGCAGCTAAAACAACTAAATAATTAACTACCAACATACCGGTCTTATCTATCTACGGAGTTCATGTGCATGTTGTAATCCTTCACCAAGGCTATAGATGGAATATCAGTGGAACAGTAACAGTATCTTTGGGATCATGAAAATTGCTTATAAAGCGAACAAGTTTTGTGTCTTTCCAAGACAAAACACCAGTCCTTTGAAGCTCATTCTCCAATCTGTATCACTCCTTTTTTTCATACTTTTCTCCGAACACCTTAGATCCTTTGGTTCACCATTGCGCCCTCTTCTATCAGTTCCACGAGTGAGATCTTTCACAACTCGGCTGCCAATATTCGATTCGAGCTTATCATTGACTTTCTCTGTTTATATTTGGAATTGATATGCATACCCCGTTTCATCAGCACAAACCAAATTTTTTTTAAACCTCTTTCATAGATTTCTGTGGCATGTATTAGTGTATATTTTATGTATCTGCAGAATGAACTTTCACCGTGAACGATCGAGTCTGTAACCGACTTTTCCGGAATTTCAGGCATATGGATATATCAATAAGCAGGACTGGGGCAGTTCCATGAGAAATACATGAGAGATATGTCAGTTTAATCCAGAAGATGCTACAAAATATCTAAAAATAAATGAAATTCCCCCTCTTAATTTTCCGGGCATCAATGAAAAACTTGCTATCTTTGGACTCACCCTGTTGTATATCGTCTGTACGTGCAGGAATCATTGTTTTCGATAGTGCATCCAAATCGGTCGCATGAAAAATCGATGCATATTTGATTTGGTTTATATATTCAAAAAACACAATGGCCGTTTGAAATTTTGGAAAAGTGATTTTTAGCACCTTATATAATCTAATCTGTTCAATTCAGAGCTGGGGTGCAATGGAGTCATTTGATCAGCATCACGAGCTCTGCAATATAAGGAAAATTCGAGCAAATTCGCCAAAAGCCAATTTCCCATTGATGAGGTGCGAGGTCCATTCCTGTTGAAAAATCCAAACGTGGAGTGTTCCCCAGGATGTTTAGCGAATTCATGGATTGAAAGGTGGACTGATCAAACAACCAGAGCCGCTGGCCTAGCCAACCAGCGATATTTCATGAAATGTCTGATGTCACCATTTTATTTGAGTTATTATGAAATAATAAGTTCGAAAACTAAAACTCGACTACTGAAAAACCACGCTTGAAGAAGCACGAAACAAGAAAATATTCTGATCTGAAATTGTTATGTACAAACTATCCAATATACAGATTGTCAGTGAATAACTGCGACAAACTTCAGGTGGTGATTCTGCATGAAAAAATAATGACAGTGTCCTATATAACTTTTGTCCGCAAATGCTTCGTTTTCCCAGATACGGGGTGTAGGAGCTTTTCTTCAAAACTGACATTTATTTATTGCTCTGAAATAGGTCGAGATATGCGAATGAAATTTCGTGAGTTTCGAGAGCTAGTTATTGCGCATTTTTTTACATACAATTAAGAGTTTTATGTTCATCATTGGCGCGCATACGGGTAATGATCTCAATTTTTGGAACGAAGTTCCTTATCGCGCGTTGCGAAAGGGGGCTAGACGGAATAAATTAAGACCAAAAGTTGTAACGACACTTTTTGCGCGTGTTTCTCTGTCTGTCTCCCTCTCTCTCATAGAAAGCAAGCCAGTTATTTTTGTTTCGTCTTTCTATTTCGCATTGAACAGTGTGGTGTCGCGACGATTATTTTTGTTGAGTGCATACAGGTTTTTTGTACATAATAAATAATAAAAAATAATAACAATAATGAATCCTGACAGTGTTTCTGCACAAGTTCCAGATATTGATGATGGAGTCAGGTAAGTAGAGATTTTATACAGACAATAATGAATGCTTATGTATTTTCAGCAAGTACGCATTATAACCTCTCTTACTATTGTGCTAACCAAGTCATACGCGTTATAATCAGTATAATTTCTAGAATTTTCATGTAGTGGTATTAACCAAAAACTGTGTTTCAAATCTATTTTAGAAAATATTTTTGCATTTGCTATTTTACCAAAAATAGTTCTATATTTAAAGGAGATTCATATTGTGGAATTGTTATTTTATTCAGTTTTCTAGCATCTGAACATAATCTGAGCTCACCATTCTTTTTTTACAACTACTACGATAGGATTGATGTAATTACTGTTACTTCTTTCTATTATACCTTGTTTTACCATTTTCTCTGATTCTTCTTTGACTTGTTCTCTGTACTTATAAGGAATTGGATAGTTTTTTGATTTGAACTTTTCTGTTTCTTTTACTTCTATTTTGTGTACATACTCTTTTGCCACTCTTGATTCATACATAATTGACTCATTATGTTTATTCAATAATTCATCAATATACCCTTTATATTTATCATCACATTCATATTTCATTTCATTTATTTCATCTTTATCATCATCATAATTCCTTCCATATCTCCCATTCATACCTTTTGTAAACAACATTTTTTTATTTTCACTTATTTCAGCTTTTTCTTCAAAAAATTCAAAACATTTTCCATCCATTTCATTTTTTTTATAATAGTCAATCTTGGCTTTTACTTTTTCCAGTTGATCAGTACTTATAATCTCATTAAAATCCATATCTTCAACACTAATAGTTGCAATCCAATATTCTCATCATCAATCTCCAATTTTAAATTCACATATTGATTTGATTCCGCTGGTTTCTTAACATTTATACCCACCAAATTTGTTTTTGGCATCTTTACTAAAATATTTTTAACCTTCATGAAATCTAAACAATTTTCTTCAATTAAAGATGCTTCAGAACCTGTGTCAATTATATTTTCATTATTTTATTTCCTATCTTTCCCTTTGAAATTATTAATTCTATATATTTTCATTCTGCATATTTTCATCATCCATTATAAATTCAATAGGGTGTTGGTAATTTGTGTTTCCTAGCCTAACATATGGTTTTCCTAGCAGAAATTTTGTTCTATCTGGCTTGTTGTGGAAACATTCATTTGATTATTTTCCCCATTTGATGATCCTTGTCCCTCTCTTTCATGCAAATTTTCAGCACTTTGGCATCTCCTATTTAAATAACACGTCTTGTATTGTCATTTGTTTGGTTGTTATTTATGCAGGAATTATTTTGTGGCTGTCTGTTATAATGAGTCCTTTGTCCTTGATATTGTTAAGGGTAATTCTGATCATTGTTATTGTAATTATTTCTATTATTGTTATAATTATCATTATTATTATCATTATAATTCTGATTTCTTTGATAGCCTTGATTTCGATTATTTTGTCTATTGTTATTCCTATTCCTATCATAATAATTATTATTAAAGTATCCATTTGTTTCATTATTATTTTGGTTCATAAACCTATTATTCTGTTGAAAAGGGAAACATTCTCTATTGAATATTGATAGTAAGATTTTTCTGTGAATTGAAAAATCCACGATTAAAATGAAGTTATTGTTTGTGAATGTCTAACAGAAAACAATAACTTCATTTTAATCGTGGATTTTTCAATTCACAGAAAAATATTTCTATCAATATTCAATTGAGAATGTTTCCCTTTTCAACATGAATACCCCACAAGAGGTTATCTTGACGATGGAAGATAGTGACTAAGGTTTATCTTTCAGTCGCAGATGATTCCACATCTGATTTTATGAACATCCTGTTTATATTTTCAACAAATCAACCTATTATTCTGATTGTTTATATTTCTATTATCATATTGATTGCTCCTTTGATAATCATTACTGTTATATTGTGAATTCCTTTGTTGGTTATTGTTATCCCAACTTCTATACGATAATGTCCTCTCCAATCACAATAAGTATTGACTAAGTCTCTCCATAGTTTTAATCTCATGCATGTTTATAACATCAAATATTCTTGTTTAAAATGCCTACTGATGTTACCCACTATTTCTTCCTCTCTATAACCGGATCTAAATACTGTGCCATTGCAAAAATTTGGATTGCATAATTATTGTAATTCATACATCTTCTTTCGTCAAATTTTCCAAATTGTAACTTGTCTCTAATACTCAATTGTGCATTTTTTCCCCCAATATTGTTTTGAAAATAGATTTTCAAAATCTTGAAAACAATTGATATTCTTTTCCTGGCTATTGAACAATACAAGGTTGATTAACAAATACTGTCTATAATCTTTTCAATTACTCAATAGCATTTATATGTCTAGTTTTATTTTTTATTATTTTAATAAATGTGATGGGATGTAATATTTTATGTTGCCCTCAAATTATTATTTATTTGTATTCCATGACAATTATTAATGATTCGATTCTCTATATTATTGTCTATTCTCCTCAATTCTAATAATTTTCATCTTTTCTTCTACATTTTCAGATATTTCACTCTCTACATTTATTATTTTTAAATTAGTATCTTTATGTTGTTTTTCTACTTTTCCATCGAGAGAACTATTTCATTTTTAACTCTTTCTTGTTTACTATTCATATCTAATTTCATGTTTTATTTTTTTATCCTGCCTTTCAACATGATTATTATAGTGGATACTTCTTGTGTTATTGCCACATAAAATTCCTCATTTTGTTGTCCTATTTCAGTTTCTAATTGTTTATGCATTTCTGAAAATGTTTCTTTATTTTGTTCAGATTTAGTTTGTATTTTGTTTTTCATTCTTTCCATATTATTTTTGATATCTTTTATATTTTCTTTCACATTTTCTCTCAATCTTTCTTCCATACTTGCTGTGTTTTCTTTCAACTCTTTTATTATTCTTCAAAATTCTTTCTTTTTTTTTTCCCCTTCCTCCATTCTTTCCATACTTTCTCTCATTCCATCATTCATTCTTTGTATTTTTCCTTCTATTCTTGCTGAATTTTCTTTTATTTGATTTTTCATACCTGCTGAATTTTCTTTCATTTCATTTATTTCATGTTTCATGAAATCCATAAATTTTTTAAGCTGACTCTCCATTTCTGTATTTTCACTTTTTATTTCACTCCCTCTCACATTACTACTCTCTCCTTGTTCCTGATCACCTCTTTCTCTACCTTCTGCACCTTCTTCCAAACCAACTTTCTTACCATCTCTCAAATCCATTTTATTTATTCACCAATATTTAGCCCCACGTTGGGCGCCAATTGTAATGGATTTGTAAGATGATTTATTGTTATTATTTGATATGATAATCATTTTTGCTCCGCATTGGAAGCCAATTGTGATGATGGGTTGTTTTGTAAATTATTTAATTTATTATTATTATGATTACAAATATTTTCGCACTGTTTTGGAACGCCAATTGTTAAGATATAACAATTTTTGGTAATTTCACCCACAAATATTTTCTCTACCTTCTTTGCCTTCATGTTGGGTACCAATTGTTCCGATATGATAATGGCTAATTGTTAATTTTGCCTTTCGTTCGAAGACAATTGTTATGTTATAACATACAATTTTCAATTTTAAATTTAATGAAATAATGATTTTTATTTTGCCCTTACTTTGGATGTCAATTTGTTATGATTGAGTAGAATATAATAATTTCTATTTATTTTATATGTTTCGTGAATTCATTTCTTCCACCCAATACCACAACAATTTGATTGAATATATGTGAAATTTTTATTATTTTTACTCTTTGTACTTCCTTTTCTTATCACGACTAAACTCAGTTGGAACGCCTTCGCCTCAGGAGTCGGTACTGGCAATAGAGCCACTGCCTGTCTTGATGTCATTTGAACTATTTCAGTTCAGTGTTTATCGGTGAGATATTAGCATATCATTGTGGAAAGTAAACCAGAAATTATCAAAAACAACTATTTCCTTTATTCAGGAAAACTTATGTTAACCTGGCTTGCGATAGATAACTTATAGCAATGAGCAATTGACAAATTTTCATAAAATAATGAAAAACAGTGATGGATATTGTAAATATAACCTTACTTTTTTCTTTTGAGTTGGAAGAATTTTTTTATAGTTCAATACCAAATTATATGAAGTTCTTCAGATATACGAGTTACTTTGTGAAGTGATTCAGTTTGTGATGTGCACTGAAAGAATTTATACCTGGAGCTGGAATGTCACTGATGCATTACCTGGCCATAATCTGAATTCCTGTTTCATCCACTCCTCTCAGGAACTCTCCATTGCAAAAGAACCATCCAAAATTCCCGAAATCAGCTTGGACAAGTTTTCATGTGGAAGACAAAAAAATTGTAATCTTTTTTTATCCTTATTTATTTTGTGTCGAAATTATCCATTGGTTGAATTGGTTCGTTATTGTAGGAAAAACTACCTTATCATTAGTGAAAATCCTCAATTTCTTTTCTCTCAAACTTTGTATGTGGCTTCTTTCTAAAAATGTTCTTTAATCTCATCTCGCTTTGTTTTTTCTTCGCCTGGATACCATTTCTGTTCTGTCTTTTTATTTGAATTCCCAAAATCGCGCACTTTCTCGTCGCACTTTCACTAATTTGGTGTTATTTGAGAAAACTTATCAACTAACATATTTTACATTTCTTATAAACTAAATACAATATTTGATCATAATTATCTTTGACGTTTCTGTGTTCTTACTTTTCCACAATTTCAAATCTTTTATCTAACCATCTCTGTTCCTCATCAAGAAGTTTCTTGTTCTCCCATTGGCTATTTCAGTAAGATGCAATTTCATATACTGTATGTTTCAACCTTATAATTTTATTGATCACATTCAATCCAAAATAATTTTGTAAATCTGGACTTTTTGTTGTATTTCAAACAATCATGTGTTGTAATCATTTTTGAAAATGCAGGAAAATGATTGCATTATAGTATTTGCATATATTTACCTATCAATGTTATACAGAGGCTCCATAATGGAAATATAATCCCAAAAAAATGTAAAAACAATATCTCATGAACTACTAACTATTAAATATTTATCACTTTTGTGGATATTTTGAGATATTAATTCTTTTTCACCTTTAAAATATATTACTGGTCCTTCCTAACATAAAAACATATATATATATAAATATATATATATATATATATATATTTATATATATATATATATCATATATATATATATATATATATATATATATATATATATATATATATATATATATATATATATATAATAATATATATATATACATATATATTTTTTTTTATAAAGAAACAATGTAAAAATACAATTCATTTAGATGACGACGAATACAATTTTTTCACAAATAAACAGAAAACCACAAAGTCAGTGACTGTCTGTGGTGTGAGTTCAGCCTATGTTCAAAATTAGTATCCATGAATACTGAGTAATACGATGAGAAAGTATGTTTGAATTCAATTTAAGATTTTCTCACATTATTGGATTTGATAGATAACACATGTACGGTTTAAAGCAAAAGAGCAGTTACCAATGCGAAACTGTAAATCACAAAATATATACAATTTAAATACACAGCCTTTTTGCATGAAAGTACAGGAAAGTATATGAAAAATGATATAGTGAAGACAATTGAAGTTCTACATCAACAGGAATTGATAGAAAAAAAAACACTTGCCTAGTATACGACCATCCTAGTGGTCAATAAATATAAAAAATGGAAATTACAGAATTAAAATATGCAATTTAATACATAGAAATGATATATAAAATGGCAATTGAAGGAAGACATTAAACTGATTAGTTGAGATGGAATGATATCTCATTACGCCGTTATACCAGCCTCCACGAGCTCATGAACAGTAATTCTGGGTGAATTGAGTAAATGGTTTTTTAGTTTTTTCTTGAATCCTCTATACGAAGATATTTCTTCTATTTCAACTGGAATAAAATTGAAAAACCCTGGTACTAAATACGAAAAGCATCTTTGTCCTATAGACTTTGAAGCAAGAGGTGTTTTAAAGTATTTGGATTTGCATCTTGTTTCGTAAAAATGTTCTATTATTTTAAAAAAATGTTTTTTGAAGAACTTCAAGATTTTTAATATGTTCTTTTAGTGCACTTCCCCATCCTATTATCCCATATGTCAATCTGGATTCAACCAATGCGTGATGAATCATTCTGAGATGTTGTTCTTCAAAAAATTTGGCGATATATTTGAATCGATATAAGATACTTCTCAGGGTATTGCAAAGTTTCAGAATATGTATGTTCCATCTTAAATGTTTATCGATTGTTATTCCTAGGTATTCAATCGTCTCGGTCTGCTTTATTCTCAAATTATTATTAATTTTCAGGTCTCTAAATGGAGGATTTGTGTTTTCATAACATGAAAATGGCATATAAAATGTTTTTTCGAAATTTATTGTCAGTATCTTAGAGTCGAACCAATTTTTGATAAGTTTCAAATCATTCTCTATGATGGTTTTTAAATTATCTCAATTTTCAGCTTCAAAAATTATGGCGGTATCATCTGCGAAGCTGATGACTTCCCCAGATGATTCAATGTTAAAGAAATCATTTATGAAGAGTATAAAGAGCACTGGATCCAGCACAGTTCCTTGTGGTATCCATACTCCACAGTGCACTCTATACTCAAACTACCATTGGTGATAACTGTTGTTTCCTGTCGCTTAAGTAGTTTTCTATTGATTTTCTAGCTACCCCTCGAAATCCAAGGTCCTCTAAAATATCTAGTAGTTGTGAGTGGCAGACCGTGTCGAATGCTTTAGCAAGATCTAAAAATACACAAGCAGATTTTTTCCCAGTGTCCAAACTTTTTGATATCTTTGATGTCAAATACGCTATAGCATCTTGGGTGGATTTATTTCGCTGAAATCCATATATATATATATACATATATATATATATATATATATATATACATATATATATATATATATATATATATATACTTTTTTTTTGTAATGTGCCAATCAAGCCCTATCATTTGTTACCCATCACGGCATGATTTTTTTTCAGTTCATGACCTTATCTCCTCTAGAGGGCGCCACGTAGTCTATAACCGGCAAACGATCAAGATGCTTCCAACGATACTTTATTTGTCGAATTATGATTAGTAGTTTATAAGTTATGAGGGAACAGATGAACATACATACATACATACCCACACACTACCGGTCAAAATCACAACCCTCCTTTTTGCTTCGCCGTAGTCGGGTGAATAGTAACGAACAAATATCATAGTAACAAGGGCGGGTAGAAGACGTGAACGAAATATAAAATTATTGAGGTTGAGAGAATCAAGTTGGTCATGTTATGAAGTTTGGCGAAAAATGCAATTTCGGCAGATTGAGATTAATAGATGAAACAATGTTGAACATACCATACATATTGACACAGTTTTTTTATTCAAAGTTTTCAGAAAAAATATAAATTTTTGTATGAAGATAATTTTATATATCATCGAAAAACTATTGAAAAGTTTTTTTTTCCAATATTCCAAATTTTTTTAAGAATATTATTTTGTATAACGATTTTCTATCACCAGACTGTCTCATAAACATAATTTTTCTACATCCATACTATAATAAAACACTTATATGCCCATAATCCGTTTCATTATGAGATCCATTATGATACAGATTTTTCATAACGATACAGATTTTTATTCAATAGAAACCCATAATTTTTCAATCAAGCATGCCGTGCATTTGACGTTTGTCCTAGATTCCTATCTAATCGTTTTATTTGTCGAAATCAGTAGGTATTCAATTTTCGTATAATATAGCTAAACTTCGATAATTATATTATCAAAATGTATGATATCAGCGATATAGAAGAATTACCATCGACACCTCCACACATATCGGAGAAAGCAGAAAATGCAGTACAAAATATTTTACCCCAAAAATCTAAGAAAGTGTACGAAAAACTATATCAACGATTAATGGACTGGAGAAATACAAATAAAATTCGACATTCTCCGAAAATGTTTTGATTGCTTATTTTCAAGAATTGATGGAAACTATGAAATCATCTAGTACATGGACACATTATTCAATAAAAAATAAAATCGTTGGTAAATATCAACCATAATATAGACATTTCTGAATATAAGAAGCTACAAGTTCCATCAAAGCGAAAGTCCCAAGGATATGTTGGAAAAAAATTAAAAATATTTTCACCTGAACAAATAAAAACGTTTATCGACGAAGCACCCGATGAAACGTTTTTATTTATAAAAGTAAGTATCTAGCTAACATTGCATTTTTCTAAATCTGTCATGATTACATTTTTCATTCGACTCATGCATGATATACTTCATCAATGTCGAGAAAACTTTATAAGTTAACTCGTGGCGAAGCGGGCTAAGGCGCTAGATTTGAACTATAGACTACAGTATGAGACGCGGGTTCGAAGCTAGCCTAGGTCATCCTGCTTTTTATTTAATTTTTTTTCTTTTCTTCATTTCTCATTGTTGTATTTTTCTAATTAATTTTTTTGTGTTAGGTAGCAATGATATTTGGAATGATGGGGGCATGTCGAAGGCATGAACTACATGACCTAAAATGTGAAAATGTCAAAGATATGAATGGAATCTTAATTGTTCATGTGGTAGAAACTGAAACAGAAGTTCGACAAACATTTACAATTATCGGCAGATACTACGAAATTAGTAAAAAATATATGAATCTTCGGCCGGAAATTTGCCCCACCCCTTCTTTTTTCGTCAATTATTTAAATGGAAAATGCACAATTCAAAACATTGGTATTAATAGATTTGGTAATTCAGGGAAGCAAATGTAAACATATTCAAATCTGCCTGATCCAAATGTATATACAGAGCATTGTTTTTGAAGGACATCTGCAACCGTATTAGTTGATGCCGGTGGTGATATTACTGCATTGACACGTCATGACGGCTGGAAATCCAATTCAGTGGCGGAAGGCTTCATTGAAAATTCGGTTCAGAATAAAATCAGCATTTTCAATACAATATTGAAATCTATTGGACTAGCAATAATGAAATAATGTAAATATTCCTTCCACTTCCAGATCAGTGGGACCTGGAATAAACAAAGTGCACATAAATAATCTCAATATTTTTGAGAAATCAGATTAATTACAATTATTATGTTCAATATAAATATAAATAGAATGTTAATAGTTTTCCTATATCCATAGTAATACCCGAGGTAATACCATCAATTACAATTTTGTAGAATTTTTTATAGAAATACGAGTTATTACTGTTATTGTGTTCATTACGAATATAAATATAATATTTATAGTTCTTCATTATTTATCGGGTGTAGAAAAAATAGTGTATGCAACTCTCATGTGATGGTTATTAATACACTCGCATAAACCATACGGTTGATGCTCGTGTATCAATAACCATCATTACATAATCGTTGCATAATATACTATTAATTTCCTCAGAAAATATTAGAAGATTTCGAGTAGAATTCAACAAGTATTTTTTTGTTTTTTTTTTTTTCGAAACAAATAATGGATAAATGTGGGAACAATTGTTCATTTATGGTTCAAAATGAATATATCTCAGTAATATATTAGTGAAATGAAATGAAAGCAATTAGATAACAGAATTTGAAGTTACACATTCATTAATACTTAAATTTATTGACATTTAATTCGATTTTGTGTCAGGAACAATTGAAGAAAACATCAGATGATAACTTTGCTGACATAAATAAATTATTTGAAGTTTAAGTTTCACAAACAAATTTTTATTATGAATACCGTGATGACCGATGATGAATTGAAGCCATGACGTTCAGAAGGTAGAATATAACATTAGTGAGACGCTTCATTCTTTTCTCGATAGTTCAGTTCATGTTAATATTCATGTGTCATTTTGTAAATTGTTTTGCTCATATTTTATTTCGGATTAATGTTTCAGAATTTGGATAGGAATGAAGCCACAAGAGTATTGGGAATATGAGCGATGAAGAGTATCAGTAGTGAATAATATATGGATGAATATTTGAATGATACATATTTATTGAAAATCGAAAGAAATTTACTGCCATTTTGTTTTTTCTTGCATGTCGAATGTAAACCCACACATCTCTGAGGAAAAAGAGTGGCCAACGCATAAGAAACGGACCCGAAGGACCTTTGTACTAGTAATACGAGTATTGCGAGATGCATCAAAGTCGAGCAGCACGATGTGATTGATTATCCCAAACCCATTTCTCGAAGCACGGAAATGGGGTCCAAATTGATGGAGAAGGCAAAGCAATGGTGAAATGTTTTCCAATTGTTATAACAATGCTGAATCAAACAAATCAAAATTGATTAAGCAAAAAAGATGTCGATCCCGTAGAGAGAACGGGATTCTGCCGAGGAAAAAGCATCCAGCAGAAAATCGATCAAATTGATTCAGCAAACAAGTTCATCGATGTCAATCTCATAATCAAAACCAGATTCTGCCAGGGAAAAAGCATCCAGCGAAAAAACCCACTTGAGAGCCCATTGTGAATCCGATTTGCTAGTCATTGAAGAAGAAAATGCCGATTATGACATCCTCACGAAACCAATCTCAGTTAGTTGAGACGATGCCTATCTTCGTGGAGAAATCTGTATACAGCAACCAGCGATAATCAACGAGGAGTCAATGCAACTAGCAGATGTGTGGAGAAAAGGAGCAGTTTTTTTGTCTAGATTGTGTTCAGTTCAGAGTCACTTTTCCATTTGTTTTGTTGTAAAACTATTCATCTTCAATCATTTGAATTTCAATTATAATAGACGATGGAGGTCATCGTTCAAATGGAAGGGGCATATGTCAGGAATATGCCCTCCGAAGATGATCGGCCAATATTCTCATGATCTAGGTCAGCACGCTCAGATGTTAATCATACTCATTCTATTTAAATGTTATTCAATCTCCAGTACTATCCAACCACGTATTGTTTGGGAATGGATCACATCAGGAAAGTGTAATGGATATAAAACAGTGTCGCTTGCACAGGTTAGAAGTTAAAAGTTGAAATAACTATTTTTGAAAAGAGTTCCATATTTACAAGAACGTAGTCTCAATTAGTAAGTTGCCATTCTGGCAGCATTGTTGAGATAGTTCTAGATGTGAGTATAGTGATTGTTGTTTATATGTTTTGTTATTGAATGTTTTATGTTTGTTTTTGAATCCTGAGATCAAAATCACAAAAAGTATCCCGCGCTAACAACCCCCTTTTGAGGCCCATTTGGCAATATAATTATGACACTATATATATATATAATATATATATATATATATATATATATATATATATATATATATATATATATAATAATAACTATGAATTTGAAATAAACTTTGTAGAAAGGATATTCCTTGAGGTTGCAGTCAAAATAATGGCCTATGAGAAAAAAAAAACTCTATATCTATATATATATATATATATATACATATATATATATATATATATATGTTATATATATATATTGTTATGAAATGAGTATTTTGAATTTTATTATTATTATTATTACAAATTACAAATATATTTTTCACCGCGTTGGGCGCCATTTTTATATATTGATAATATAAAAATGTTTTTTTATCTCTCCCTTTGGGCCTTTGTTTGTATTGATAAATTGAATATAAATTGTTTTCATAAAATGAAGATTGCTAATAATTTTTGCTATTCTTATGAGCCAAATTGTATGATATAGATAAGTATTTTCACCCTGTATAATATTGCAATGATGTAATAATAATTGCTAGCTACGTCACTGTTCTCTCGTCACGTTGCTGCCAATTGTTATCATTTTTTTCACCACAGCGAGCACAGTTGGTACCCCTCTTATCTCAGATAGCCGGCTCGAAGCAATTCAGCCACTACTTGATATGTCAAAACTCAATTTATTCAATGGTCGTAGGAATGATTGTTGATCATTGTAGAAAACAAACAACAAAGTATCAAAAATCAATTATTTCCTTTTTTCAGGAAGACTCAATTTCACCTGGCCTACGAGAAATAACTTATACTAATGTGAATCTACAAATATTCACGGATAATCATAAAAATGAAATCATGGATAGATAGACAGAACCTCACTTTTTTTTGAGAGTGAAGTTTTCTGTTATATTCAAAATAAAGTGAAATGAAGTTCTTCAGATGTGAAATACGTTAGTTGTGAAATTAGTCAGGACCAGATGTGCACTATTAAAGTTTTTATACCTGGCTGGAAATGTCGGTGTTCAAGATATGCCCTGAAACTGGATCCCTTCTCACTCCAAGCTCTATCAGGAACTCCAATACCATAAATCAGGAACCATACATATGCAGAAATCAGCTTTGGACACTTGGATATGTTGCATAATTAAGGTAATATTAGTTTTGTTCTTCAAATGTTGGAATTATTTCATTTTTTTTTCTCTCAAAATGTTGCGTGGCATTCCCTTGTAATTTATTTTCGATCTTCTTTGTTGCTTTGTTTTTTTGTCACCAGGATACCAATTTTCCGTCTTCTTTTTCATTTGAATGTTTGAATTCGCGCACCAAATTGTCACATTTTACTGTTTGGGTTCATCTTATATAATTTATATATACAACTATTTTCCCATTCTTATTACTATGTACAAATTTCAATAAAAATTGCTTATGACATCACCCCGTTGTTATTCTCTGACAATTTCCAATTTTCCATATGACCATCTATTCCCTGATTGGATAATCTCATCAAGAAGTTTGCTGTTCTACCATTGGCTACTTTTAGTTAGCTACAATTTCATATACTGTATGTTTCAAATTTATAAATGTGTTGATCACTTTTTATTCATGAAAATTTTGTAAATCTAGACTTTTTGTTGTCTTTTTACCAATTATGGGTTATAATCATTATGACAGTGTATGAAATTGATTGTGTTATAGTATTTTGACATTTTTATCTATCTATATTATACATAGGCTTACAGATAAATAGAACTTCCAAAATTATGTAAAAACAATCTCTTGAAACTAATAACTATTTAGTAATTATTCTTTTTATGGGTTTTTTCTTTTCAAAACTCATAACTGGCATAACATAACATAACAATATATATATATATATATATATATATATATATATATATATATATATATATTCATATGTATATATATATATATATATATACATTTATATATAGGTGTGAAGGTTAGACGACCGTCTGAGTTGAAGAAAAATCCTTTTTAAATTCGGGTATGCAGTCAACAAGGGTATGGAAATTAAAGTGAACTCTTTTTTCTATTCAAGCTTTCGAGTCATTTATTGTCTCTTCATCAGGAACTCTACAATGAATTACAATTGAACATTATTAGATTTGAAAACCAAATAGGCATGTGTGTTGAACGAAAGTGAGGTTAAACCCACGAAAGTGAGGTTAAACCTTTCCACTTGCAGCAATTTATAAAATAACATGTCACAACAGACAACACTCTTGGTATAGTCATATATAGTTAAAACTTTGATCAAAATTGTTCATGATTACTTAAACATAAGTGTGAAAACATTTTAAAATTCCAAATGGGCTCTTATGGAGGTCATGTTGGATTCAAGAAGAAGTGGTGACAGATGACTGACAATTGAAGTATGAATGAAGTTGACAATTGACAAATAAGTATGAAAAATAATATATATATATATATATATATATATATATATATATACATATATATATACATATATATATATATATATATATATATATATATATATATATATATATATATATATATATATATATTATATATATATATATATATATATATATATATATACAGAGTGTTACCAAATAAGTGCGGAAGTTTTCAGGGGGTGATTTCTTGTCCAAAATTTAAGAGGGTCTTTGATGTAAACAAAAACTCTTAGGCCTTTCCTCGAAAAGTTACACGCTTCCAAAAATGAGTAAAAAAAATCCCTTGAAATTGCTGAAGAGTTGAAGATACGGTATTTTGTAGGGATATTCATGTCCTACCAATGAATATTTTTTTAATTTTGTTGTGATCTTTCAAAGGGCTGAAACTTGCAACCCCTATTCCATTTTTTACCAGAACTCTCTAACGAAAAAAAAATTCCTAATTGAAAATATGTTCTGAAAAGAACAATTCATTCAAAAAAAAAATTAACTCCTGTGCTGTGTCTGTAAAAAAAAAAAAAAATACAACATTGTGCATGAACGGATCTTCTGTAAATGGAATAGAAAAAATCTAGTAGGTGGCTGTTTTGTTTTGCACAATTTGTGACTTCAATCGTAGTATTTTGGAATGTTTCCCCTTATTTTGAGTCTCAATGTGGGCATGTACCAGTACCATGTTTTGTTTTAATAGAATATCAAATTAAAAATACAAACAAAACAAAATTATGTATTACAACAAAGAAGAAGGCGAAAAATCAAACGGAACGGAGTTATGAAAACTGCTCGAAATGACCACCTCCAACCATGAGACAGAAATCAAGTCTTCGTTTCATAGACTGGCGCAAACGTTGAAATATTCCAGGTGTGTTTGGGATTGTCTCGCAGGCTACAATGATGCGATTCCTCGAATCATTCACACATTCAATGAAGGTCGTATAAACCAAGGACTCCAGTTGACCTCAGATGCAAAAGTCCAAGGAGTTTGGGTCTGGAGATCTGGGAGGCCAAAGTTGAGGTCCTGCTCTGCCTCTCCAACGATTTGGATACACGTCGTCCAAGTACTGACAAGCAGTTATACAGAAATGGACAGGCGCACCATCGTGCATAAACCACATTCGTGGTCGAATAGCTAAGGGAACATTTTCAAGTGAAATAGGAAGCTGCTCCTAGAGAAAATTTGTATAGGTTGCATCCGTGAGCCTTAACGGTGAAAATTCGGTCCAATAATATTTTCATCACACACATTAAGGAAATATTCATATTGTTACCGACCTTCTTGAATTGCATGTGGGTTATCTTCGGCCCATAGATGATTGTCATGGAAATTTGTAATCCCTTGCCTTGAAAAGTTGTATTCGTCAGTAAATGATACGTTTTCTGAAAATTTTGCATTTTGGGTAATCATTTGAGGACTCCATTGACAAATGTCCACACGATGGGTAAAATCTCGCAGCAAAAGTGTCTGGACTCGTTGAATATAGTAAGGATACAATTGGTGATCCTTCAAAATTTTCCAGATTAGTTTAATGCTAACATTAAGTGTGTTAGCAATTTGTCCTAATTCCGGACGATCTTCAATCATATTGAGCACCTCTTCTTCCAGTGCCACCGTTCTTATTACCCGTGGTCGACCACAATCAATTGTTCGTTTTTGAAAACTTCCTCTTTCACAAAGACGTTCGTAAAGATGTGCCAAAATGGTGTGATCAGGTATCACTCCCTGAGGGGACATCTCTGCATAGGACCGTCTAGATTCCAAAGAATTTCCATCGGCACGACCATACATAAAATGCATATCGTCCATTTCAGCGTTAGTGTAAATATTCATAGAGAAGATTCAAAAGACACAATTGAACTCTCAACTACCACTTAGATATCAAAGCGACTTGAAAGCCACCTACTGGATTCTTTCGATTCTAAAATACTACGATTGAAGTCACACGTTGTGCAAACAAAACGTGATACCCACCTACTAGATATTTTCGATTCCATTCACAGAAGATGTGTTCATGCACAATGTGGAATTTAATTTTTTTATCAGTAAACTATTGCTTTCACGAACACAACATGGGAATTGAAAACGTTTTGCAATGAATTGTTCTTTTCAACAGATATTTTCAAATTGATGAATTTTGTTTCGTTAGAAAGTTCTGGTAAAAAATAGAAGAGAGGTTGCATGCTTCACCCCTTTGAAATATTACGACAAAATAAAAAAAATATTCATGGGTATCTTGTTTTTTAGTAGAACACGCCCACAAAATGCCATTTCATCAACTCTTCAGCAATTTCAAGAAAAAAATCAATTTTTTTCTCTCAATTTTGGAAGCATGTGACTTTTTGAGGAGAGACCTGAGAGCTTTTGTTTACATGAGAGACCCCCTTTAATTTTCGACGAGAAATCACCTCTAAAATTATTCGCATTCATTTGGTAACACCCTGTATATACAGGGTTTTATTTAAGTACGTGGCCAAACTTAAAGGGGTGATTCTTTGAGTGATTCTGAGACGAGAGGTTCATATAAACATAGGTCCGGTAATGCTTCGTTTTCAAGGTACAGGGTGTCAACATTTTTAAAAGAAATAGTTTTTTCCTAAATATCTTAATAATCGACTCTTTCCTTTGGTTTACTGCATTTACCCTCTCACTCCAATATATATTATATATTCTATAATATGAACTTTTGCTCCCCTTCTTCCCGTTACTCATTAATTTTTGTTTGATTCCTCAAACCGCACCTAAATAATTTTTTTATTTTTTATAGTCTTGAGTAATCATCTAATTTGAGAGAATTGGCACAATACAAGCATATTTTATGCTCAGGTGTAATTCTTGATAATTTGATGAATGTAAAATAGCACATAAAATGGTTATTATGTAATTGATTATTTGAATTGAATAAATTTGATTTGATTTGAATCCTTCAGCCGATTCTGTTGAAATTTTGCAGTGTTATTTGGGGTAGTAAGGGGCTGATTTAGCCCTAACTAGATTGGAATCATCATGTCCAGTGGCGTCCCGGAAGGCACCTCAACCAATAATTTTGACCAAAAAAATGTACGCCACTGATTTTTTGCCATTTTTTTATTTTTTTTTCGCATTAAGCAACTAAAACCACTTTTTTTTTTTTTCATTTTAGGCATTTTTTCCGTATTTTGCTTTGATTTTGAGAAAAAACATAAAAATCACTTTATTGCATGTCCCTGGGACAACATAATAAAAAAAAGTGACTACCAAACCATCAAAAACTGGGGTGTATTTGTTATTTTTTTCGATATCAATAGCCTATTCTAGTCTTAGAAATTGTTATCAAAAGTAATGCAAGCAATAAAAAAAAATATTAATTATTGAAAATGTTTTTATTGTTGTCCATGGATATGGAATAATGAGATTTTTATTTATGATTAAATAATAAAAATTACACGAAAGTCATCTTTTGAATTTTTAGATTCACTGTTTTCGATGAAACAAAGAACGTTAATAATTACTGCAGTGTTTTGAAAAAAAAGTTACAGTGCCATGGAAAACAGTGCATACTTAATTATTTAATAGTAATTATTTGAAGTGTTTCAAAGGGTTTCAGGCTATGAAATTCGTTACGGATATTAGAAAATGGTTTGGTTCACAAACTCAGAAATGGCCGATATGTATTTTGTCTATGGAATGGCCCGAAGCAATTCCAGAGCGGCTAGACGCATTTATCAAGAAATAAATCCTCATCGCATTGTACCAAATAGACAAACATTTGTAAAAATTCACGGAAGGCTGTGCGAATCAGGCACCTTCCAAAGGTCGGCTGCTCTTATTGGGAGACCTGCAACGGTAAGAACACTGGAGCTGGAAGGAGCAGTTTTACGTGAAGTTGAGCGTAGCCCCGATACAAGTACACGTAAAATTGCACAACAATTAAACATTTCTCACTTTACTGTATGGAAGATTTCAAGGGACTATCAACTGTATCCTTACCACATACAGCGTGTGCAAGCGTTATTACCTGCGGATTTTCCCAAGCGAGTTGTTTATTTTACTTGGCTTCTGCAACAACAGGCAGCATCTCCGACATTTCTATCCCATATATTGATTACCGATGAAGCGTGTTTTTCCCGAAATTCAATTATGAACTTTCATAACAATCATATCTGGGCCGAAGAAAAGCCCCATGCGGTTATGGAACATCATTATCAACAACAGTTTTCCGTAAATGTTTGGGTTGGTATTGTGGGTGATTATCTCATTGGACCTAATTTTTCACCCCCGAGATTTAATGGTCAAGAGTACCATAATTTTTTGGAATTTGTGTTACCTGTACTATTAGAAAATTTCCTACTGGCAGTGAGAGAAGCAATGTGGTTCATACACGATGGGGCCCCACTTCACTTTATTACGTCAATTTCTGGATGCAACTCATGGAAAAACTGGATCGGTCGCGCAGGTCCACAGTCATGGCCACCCAGGTCACAGGATTTGAGAAGAATTGATCCAACGGATACGGGATTCATGTGATCAGATAAGACGTACGCCGGAAATATTTCAACGTGTTCGGCAATCGATGTTAAGACGAGGTAATGCTTGCATTGAAATTGAAGGAGGACACTTTGAGCACCTATTGTAAGTATTTTGTTACTTACTGTTGAATGTTTTCTTACTGAGAAGAATTGCGTACCATTTGTTCAAGTGTGGTTTCAATCAAGGGTTCTTCTTAATTCATGTTTTTTTAATTTCCGGCGTTACCACATAACAATATAGTGATTTATATTTATTTTTCTCAGAAACAAAGCAAGATACGAAAAATACTAGGAATAAAAGTTGTGGTTCCAGTAGCTTGATGCGTAAACAATACAATAATTGCAAAAAAAATCAGTGGCCTACCGAGTCGCCTCTGGACATGATTTTTTCAATCTAGTTGGGTCAAATTAGCACCTTGCTACAACAAATAACATTGCCAAATTTTAACAAAATCGGCTAAAGGATTATTAAGATATTCAGGAAAAAAAAACTATTTCTTTTGAAAATGTTGACCCCTGTATCTTGAAAAACGAAGCATTACCAGACCTATGTTTATATGAACTTCTCGTCTTAGAATTACACAAAGAATCACCCCCGTCAAAATTTGGCCACATACACACATAACACCCTGTATATATATATATATATATATATATATATATATATATATATATATATATATGTATATATATATATATATATATATATATATACAGTGCCCGGCATAAAGTTCGCAGCATATAGAAAACTTTTTTATTATTGATTTCTCAAAGAAAAAACATTCGTGATAAAAACCTCTGCTTCATCCCAAACCTGAAATGCAAACACCAAAATTGAATGTTATACGACCCTATACGAGGGAGATAGAAAAGCATGCTTTGTTTTAAAAATAATATGATCACTTTATTTCTCACGGTAGGATTCAAATTCATGGGAAAATCGAATGTTGATCCATAAATTCTAGTCATAGCCACCTATGACCAATTTCATATTTCAACTTTTTTGCCCATTTTTTCCTCAGCGCCCTGTACAACATAGGAATATTATGCTAGACGAATGGTATATTGTTAGATTGATGATATCACTCTCTGAATGTTTTCATTTTCCCTCCCATCGAAAATCACATTTATTGAATTATGTGATGGAATTTTACAAAATCTTGCTGCAAATAGGGAAATAAACTGAATTGTCTCAAGGAATGATGCCAGAATGAAAATGAATTCATTTCACACTACAAGTAACATCTTTTAAGACAATCAGGAATTGTAAAATATGACAATTTTTTCATAGTTTTTTTTTTCAAACAAGACATCGGAAAACATCTAAAATAATTTATTGAATTTTTTTTCGGCATTCAACGTACAAAATTAAGGTTTTGATCCACTCGAAAAAATTTATTCAAATATCATTTATGAATTTCGAAATATTGTTAGTTGTTACATTCGACTTCGATAACAATACCCAGCCCATAATTTTGTTCTTTGAATTTAACTGTAAAATGATTGAGATACAGATCATTTGCCGATCACAGTTGGCTTTGAAAACAAGTTCATTTCTAATTGTGAACAAACCATTTTTGACGCATCAAGAATAACTCACGAATCTGTAGAGTAATTTCCCGTTGTTTTTCAATCCAATCATGGCTGCTCGACTAATTATACAGGAGAGAGTGGAGATTGTAATGATACATGGTAACAATTACCTACTTGTGAGAACTTGCCAATATTTTTTAATGGAAAACATCCAGGTAAAACGTTCATAATTCAAAATTACAAAGAATTTTGACATTCAAGGAATCTGGATCGGTTTCAAAAAAAAAAAAGTGACACATAAACGACCGATAACTGAAAAAGAAGAAACTTTTATGAATATTATGCTGTCTACGATTGGAAATCAAGAATGTCATTATCGCAAAGAGGAGAAAATCTATCTCCGATGTCCGATCGATCAATGGGAAGAGTTCTTGGTAATAATAAATTCAAACCGTATAAACCAAAATCATACACACTTTGCAAACCGAGACATCCGAATAATCGCTTGGATTTTCGTTTCTGGTTTCAGTCTATGATGGAAGATAATAAATAGACAGTTTTCGAAAAAAATTCTTTATAGTGACGAGTCTACCTATACATCAAATGGGGTAGTCAGCTCCCAGAATTGCAGGTGGTGACAGATGTGATCCCATTCCAGGACACAATGTAAAGAAAAAATCACTTCAGGGTTAACGTTTGGTGCGGGATTCTCAATGACATTATTGTTGGACCAGATTTTTCAGACAAATCCGAATTCACCAGATACTTAAGAATTGCATACGTTTCTCTCCAATTTTTAGATGATATTCCTCTGGACGAGAGCTGGAATGTATTTTTCAACAAGACGATGCATCCGTTCATTCTACGCTAGACGTGAGAAGGTGGTTGAACGGAACATTTCCAAATCGATGGATTGGTAGATATTCCAATAACGCTTGGCGCCCCGGTCACCGGACCTCACTCCTTTGGATTTTTTTTTTCATGGAGATATCTCAAACGAAGGTTATTCAAGAAGACCATTCCAAAATATACGTCATTTGGAGAATACTATCAGGGATTGTATTCGGGGAATAGCCCCCAGATACTAGAAATGTTCATGATGCAATGCACCGCCTACTATGCAGTGTATTGAGAATGGAGGATTCCAGTAGAATAATACATAGGACATATTTTCCAAGAAATGTTATTGTATTTTGAAAATAAATTAATTGGCATTCTGGCATCATAACCTTGAGACAATTCAGTTTTATTTACTATTTGCAGCAAGATTTTAGAAATTCCGTCACATAATTCAATTAATGTTTTTCCGATGGGGGAGAAATGAGGAAACATTCAAGAAGGAAATCATCATATCTGATAATATACCATTCGTCTAGCATAATATTTTCATGTTGTACAGGGCGATGAGGAAAAAAGGGGAAAAAAAAGTTGAAAAATGAAATTGGTCATAGGTGGCTATGATTCAAATTTCTGGATCAACATTCGATTTAGAACAACATTTCCCCAAGAATTTGAATTCTACCGCGAGAAATAAAGTGATGGGATCATATTATTTTGAAAACAAAGCATATTTTTCTATTTCCCACATATAGGGTCGTATAAAATTCAAATTTGGTGTTCGCAATTCAGGTTAAAGATGAAGCAGAGGTTTTTATCACGAATGATTTTTTTTGAGAAATCTATAATAAAAAAAATTTCCATATGCTGCGAACTTTATGCCGGACACTGTATATATATATATATATATATATGTATATATATATATAAATATATATATATATATATATATATATATATATATATATATATATGTATATATGTTCCTTCGTTGGTACTTTATTTCGTTACCCCATTCGTTTTATTCGGCTAGAAATTTAAGACCGGATAGAATAAAAGAGACACTTCATTCCTAATCCAGTTCCCGAAATGCGAAAAATAGATTCAAAAAACCCCGTCTACTACTAACCATTCTCCAGATTGGAAGGTAATCACTTGCTTCATTACTTACCCTGCTTGGTATTTACATACCATCCATGTTGGAAAATGTTATTCAGAGCTTATCTTGTGAGCGTTTCAGTGTCCCAGTTACGCGTTATCCTGGTGGAAAGTCCTGATGGCATCCATTAGGGAAATTCTCTCCATCGATCCTTGAATTATTTAAACATTTCCTCTAGAACAAATTGCTTTCGATTAGCATTTGTTTCAGTGGGTGGACAAACTCCCCTGGCGCATTAGACTAATTACATTTTTCTCCTGCTGGTTTTTTTCTGCGTTTCGTTCCGGTCGGTTGATTAAATGATAATTAGCAAAACTTTCACATAGAAAGATTCATTACATTGATTCAATGATGTACTCGTAGTATTAAAGGAAATTGGTGAGTTTCAATAATGGTACAAGAAATTTCACGAGAATCTTCCAAACCAGAGCAAAATATGAACTTAATATTCAGATATTTCCATTGCATTTAGGTCTATTGCATTTCATCATGCTCAATACATTTTTGAAGCTTCATTGTTGGGGTTATGGAAAGTAAAGAAAAAACCTACTGTGAGTAACCTATGAAAACTAAGTAATTTCCTAATATAAAAAATTGTTTTCCTTTGTTACGATAAACAATGGGAAAAAATATACAGTCTCGTCTAGAGTCCGTTCCCCCCCTACTAATTTTTGAACCACCTGGTATATCTCAACGAAATTTGCAGGGCTCAACTAGGAGATAAAAACATAATTTTTCATGAAAAAGTCACAGCTAAAAGTTTTGAAATAGCGGTTGAGCGCCATCTTCAATACTTTTTTAAATAGAACACCCCGTATATTATTACATTTTCGAAATCTGCTCATTATTCTCAAAAGTTTTCTTCTATACACTTCTCTCCCAAATTCTATTGTTTTCGAAATATTAACGTTTGAAAAGTGACATTTTGGTCATTTCAAAGTCAACCAAAAACACTTATGTTACTTTCAATAAAGTTGGCATTGGAAAAAATCGTTGTCTCGGTGACATCTTGTTTACTGTCAAACTGAACGGCTAACTGTCAAATAGTCCGTTGAGTGCCTGAATCCTTTTTTTAAAAGTGTGATCATGGCTCGTAATTTAGACGATAAATTTGAAGCATTTTTGATATTTCGAGAAGCTGGAAGAAATTCAACTGGTACGCTGAAAGATGCTCCAAGATCAGGAAGACCACCTCTTTCAGAAGAAAAAAAGGTAGACATTGTTGCTGAAATGGTGATCAATCCGACTCAGTCGACGTCCGCAATTGCTGAATCCTGTGGAGTAAGTTCAAAAATGGTCTGAAGAGTCCTAGAAAAATAGAAGTTCCATCCCCATAAAATGAAAATCCTGCATGCTCTCACGGAGGATAATCCAGACCGGAGGATTGAATTTTGTGAGTGGTTAACAAGAATTGAAGGAGAATGGGGCTTCTTCGAACTTATATGTTTCGCAGACGAATGCATGTTTTTTCTTAATGGAAAAGTCAACAAACAGAATGTACGATACCGAAGCGATACTAATCCGCATATTTTTCAGAGAGGGATATACCCAGTTTCCTAAAAAGGTGAATGTTTGGGCGGGGATTTTGGGCAATCGCGTTGTTGGCCCGATTTTCATCAGAGGCAATCTTACAGGAGTTCTTTACAGAAATATTTTAGAAACTAAAAATGAACCTCGAATAACACAAATTGTTTTGAACAATCAGGAAGTTTGAAAATCGTGAAATCATTTTTTAGCAGGATGGGACACCTTCCCATTTCGATCGCATAGCTATAGAGTTCCTCGATACAAACTCTCCTGGGTGATGGATGGGTCGCAGGGTAAGTACAGAATGGCCACCACGATCTCCGGATCTTACACCTCTAGATTTTTCCCTTTGGGGGTATCTTTTTTAGAAAGTCATCATTCACACGAAATGCGCTATTGTATTTTCCGACCATCGTTTCACAAAACTCCATACGTCTGAAATGGTCTCCAGGCAAAAGTTCTTTTGTGGTCTTGACTTTGAAACAATAATAACCGTTTCTCTTCAAAATATTCCTTCAAAATATTCCTTCATTCAAATTCACTTCGTCAGGGGTCTGTCCACTCGAACAAGGTGTTGTTTTTGCCAATGCACACACTTGTGTTTCTCTTATTTCCCGTTCCTCGGGTATTTGTCTAGGATGCGGTGGTGGATTTGTGGGAAAACATTTTTTGCAATGTGCTGCCACACACCCAAAATTCTGAAATTTAATTGAAAGGACAGTTGCTTCCGTAGGTACAGGTCTATCTGCAAGAGCCACTATGAATAGATTTCTAGTATCATCTTGTACAGAATTTCCCCAAGGTACCGCTTAACGATCTGTACTTTCTCTGCGGTTGTGTGAATAGGCGGCATGTTTCAGAAGGTAATAATTGTCACGGTCTTTTGTTTTCGCAACCACGGCTCGGCAAGGATGAGTAGCTGTGCGCTGTGTCGCATTGCCACTTGGTCAGTTAATACGTCGGGTGGGGTAACAGGAGGGGCGCACAGCAGTGCGTCTCTCTTGTTTATGTGGTATTATCATATCATTGCGTTCCTTGTTGCTCGTGTAGATTCATGTCTATACCCCAGATACATTGTTCCCGATATTGTATAGAAAGTACCCAACCATGAGGTATGTGCTCAATTTATTATTTGACAAATAAGTCGCAAAATTACATTGTTTATTGAATATCTGAAAGAATTCTTTTTAAACTGATAGTGCCATTCGAAAGAATGGAAGATTTCCCTCAAAAAAGTATGTACAGATTTTCTTCGAAATGGAAACTATGAGCTGCAATTTTTTTTCTAACTTACGAAAATGTGAGGCGATGACACTGAAGAGCATCGCTCGAGGAGCACGTAGCCACGAGCGCTCTACTCTCAATTTGTTTTAACTTTTGATCAAATTGATCAAATTGAGCTTACAAAAATTATTCCTAATGAGAAAATATGCAGCTAACGTGAAGTCATGTTTTTAAAAGTGAAAGGAAAAATGTATAGGAGTAGTACGTGTATGAAATTACTTCAAAGTAGAATTTTGTCTAAAATCAATTAAATATCTGACATTTTTTTATTCTCAAAATGAACATCTGAAATTACCACAGATTACTCATAAAAGAGTGTGATTTGAAAAAAATCTCAAAATTTTATTTCTTAAAATACACAGCTCAAAGTATTGAATAATTAAAAAAAATTACAAATTTTTATTTTCAGGCCATGCTTTGAAGATCAAAAACTGTAGTTTGAAATGTGGTATTGAAACTTGACAGAAGCACCCTTCAAAGCTCGATACCTGTACTTTGAGATAGTTAGAATAACATTTCACCTAAAAACTAAAAACTATAAAATTTTGCTCCAAAAACCGTGAAATTTGTTGTTAAATGAACTGTGATAATGTTTATAAAAAAAATTCATGCCTACGTAACCAACATTAGGTATATGCATCGTGAAATTTCCAATCTTCCATTTCCAAACCAATATCGGCAAATTATGAGTCGTTTGATAAAGCTTCATTAGCTCCATACCTTCTACCCGAAGAGTTTTTCTCCAAAATATACAAATGAATAGAAAATCGCTATAAATTATCATTCATGAAATCCACCTTTACGACTGGCCACGACACCGTTTTTTTTTCATATCATATTTTTGTTCAGCGACCTTAAAAACCCCTATAGCATCAATCTGGGTGAAATTGCTTCGAAATTCAATTTGCCAAAAAAAATCGTGTTTCATTGTTTAAACAATCAATGAACAACCACCGCACAAATATATGTTCATAACTTTTTTCTGCTAGTCATTGCTGAGTAATACTAGAAGTTTTTAGGAAAATACATGGCGTCCAGGACTCCGAAATAATGCATAATTTAAAGTTATTTTTACTCCACTAAACAGGATGTTCATAAATTCAGATGTGAATCATCTGCGACTGAAAGATGAACTTCAGTCACTATTTTCCATTATTTAAAATAACTTATTATCGTATTTTTTCTAATTCAGAAAAATCCTTATATTGATTTTTTTATTGGGAATGTTTCTCTTTTCATAATGTTTGTATTGTGATTCTGAAAACTGCTGAAATTATCAACAAGATCAGCATTACTCGAAACAGGTCACACATGTTTCCGATGAATCCGATTGATACTAGTATACAGTGTGGTCCATGGGTATGGAATAAATTCATTTTCAGCGTTATTATGTATTTGTTTGAAAAAATCTAAAACAGGTCGATTTTCATTGTCAATTTGATGATTTACACTATGAAAATATTTTTCCCTTCTTGCACCCCCTCTGAATTATGAGCACCCGCTCACGAATTTTAATGGAGATGTGGAGTCGTGTGGCATCTTGTTCAAAAGAGATTTTCATTCTCTGATTTTTCAAATTTGGTGATATCATAACTGGGAAAACTTATTTTGAAAATGTAATTTTTTTTATACTTTACATTGAATGAAGGAAGTAATGTCACATAATGTTTAGGAAGTATTTTTCAATCCATTTAACAATTGAATTGAATGTTCGAAATGACTACCATTCACTTCTTCACAATAAGCAAGTCGATCTTGGAATACTCAGGCCTCAGGAGTGATGCTATCAATTTTCTCCATTATCCTAACTTTTGAATCTGCAATATCGTCTGTTCTATTGAAATATACTTTTGATACAAAATAACCCCATAAGAAATAATCAGGTATTTTCTTATCTGTTTTTCTAAACGACAGTAAAAAGTCGTTCAAGACACCAAAAAATTATTCACAAAACCCACATAAATAATTTAATGTCAATTGAGATTTTGTATTCATAAGTTGCTGACACAAGTCGGTGTATTGAATAGTATATTAAGTATAATGGATAAAAGGGCTTTAAAACACGCGCCGTCGTGCTCGAAATAGAGCAAGTGTTTTTAAGACCAGTTATCCACGAATACTTTACGTTATTTTTTTTTATTGGTGCACTTTGAAATCATATATACTAGTATTATTACTACAAAAAATAGAAATAATAACTAATAATGCAAGAAGTTTGAATTCGTGATGTGACATCAGTATACCTTTCGTTGTCATGGAAATGAGAAAAACAGATATTCATTTGCAATTTGTTATGAAAGATCAATATTTGTTGTCACCAGAGCTCAAAAATGAATTATTCTAATATCGAGTTTTTTGAAAAGTGGAGAAAAATCGCGGTTAATACCGCGAAAATCAGTGATATATATAAAAAGAATATGAAAAGTTCATCAAATGGATGGAGGAGCACATATAAATGAAAGAATTGTTAGTAATATTTTATTTGACGTTAGAGGTACTCTTTGTCAGATCTATAATCAAAAATTTGTCATTTAGACTTCACTGTTTCTCGATTTGTTGATGTTGTCATGGTAACTTTGAGAAACTCGCGTTTTTAAGTTTGATTAAAACACGCTGAGGCATGCTTTACATGGGTAAAAGAAGCACCATAAAAAATAGTATATTGTTTAACAAGTCAAGGAATGATACTATTTCCCACGAGTATGATGTTTGAGATGAGCCGTAGGCGAGTGCTGCAAATCATACGAGTGGGAAATGAACATTCCGTGTGAGTTATACACTATACTTTTTCTACGGCTTTAACTATGAAATAGTGAAATGAATTTACAACAGATACTTGAACTTCAATTTTAATTGTATAGAATATTTTCATTTACAATTGGGAACATATTGAATAACTGCACAATGTTCTGATTCACATTTTTTTAAATTGACTTATTCGCAATATTTACAGTTATATTGTTACAATGATTAAATGTGATCTGTGAAGCATTTGGGCATTGCAATGGCACATTTGATATTTTTCCATTTTCAAAATTATATGACATTGAAGTAGATGGCAGGTTTTCAGATTTTTAATCGAACTCACAATTTTATTGGCGATGTCATATTTATTTTTCATTGACTCGTCAATATAACTTCCTCCGCAACTGTGGTTGATTTCCAACCTCCATATCGCTTAAGTGGAATGCTATCTTCTGCCAGCGTCTATTAGGATTGTTGCTGATGATCTCCTGAAGCAATGACCAGTGTATAGTGCAGGATTTGGTAGTTTCAAGTATTCAGCTATTCGTTTTCCCGTATAACCAATTTTATTAATACCAACTCTTTGTATTGAGCATTTTCCTTTTGATAATTTACAAAAGATAATCTTGTCCAACGTGTCCAGGACGGAGCTCCTGTAATTTTATAAATATCATAAAACACCTGTTATAGTGAATTTTCTTGGAACTTTGGTTTTGTATTTGGTATTTGTACAAAATTGCTGGGAACCCAAATCTCTACAATCTGTTGTTTTCATTTTGTAAAGTTCATCCCTCCTAGAAGCACCCATAATCCCCATGATTAGAAGGACCTGAAAAATAAAATAAATAATAACCTATTGAATAAAAAAAATGCACTGCTTGGGCTCAAACCTTCAACTTCTAGTAAAAGTGATAATTGCGCTATCGTTTGTACCACTGAGCTACTTTGCTTAATGCTAGCTGTAGACATGATATAAGTAATAAGTATTAATTTGGATTTTTTCAATCTGAGCCAATTTACTCAAAAAATTATAACTTACCTTATCAAGTAAAATGTATGTCATCAGGAGCGTTTTTTATCAGTGGAGAAAATTTTCGATTTTTTCGGCCTGTATCCGTTGATTCCTCTTCAGGAATGCTCTTAGTTTTGAATAGTTGCCAATGTCTACAGTTCTGTTGATTTATCATGGTCCTAACATGGAATAGTGCGCCCATAAAGTTGAGGATTTAAATTTGGAGACAATTCATCAAGTATGCAAGTAATACATTTTCTGAAGTTGACGCGGTGACCTTTTCCTTTGCCAATATGTGAAGGATTTGTAGGCTTTTTCATATTTCTTCCGATACTTCGGAATCAGTTTATACATGCCTGATTTGGCTGAAATTTTGTCTGAGGAGTTAGTTCGTCAATTTCAACTGCTCATCATACCTTTAAACTTTGACAAGTTTTGATGAATTTGAATTGACAGATGTCTTCAGTTTTCCTTGCTTTCCATGAAGATGATTCAATGACCAACAATAACACAATGACTTCATTGTGTCATCAGATAAAATGAAATTGAAAACATACAATGTAATTTCATTGTTCAGTCAAAAACAAGTTTAAGAAGGCAGTTTAGTATTATAGCCGTAGAAAAATATTTGTATATGTATTTGATTCAATTTTGGGCTCATTTATCCGAAACTGAAAGAATAGACATTTTAATTATGATTGATGCGGTGATAAAACAAAAACTCAAAAAGAAGTTTGTGAAATGTTCAATAATAAATACCCTGGTCAACACGTCTCACAGTCTACAGTTAGCAAAATAGAAACAAAATTTCGAAACTGGACAGGTAAAACGATTCAAAACCAGGTCGAAATGTTGAATTGGATGAGGAAAAAGTAAGATGTCCCGTTAGCCATTGAGGAAAATCCGCATATCACAAGTGGACAATGGTGAAAGGGGAATCATCGGTATTGAGAGCTTTACATAAAAGAAAAATACTATTCTTATGAAGTTCAGTTTTCAGGAGTTGAATGAGGATTATCCTGATAGAAAGCAACAATTCAGAACTGATGATGGACAGAATGGAATCAAATTTGCAGTTCATGAACAAAATTTTCATCTGATGAACCCTTTTCATTGAAATGGAACGGTTAATGACAAAACTGTAGATATTCGAGCAGATAAAATTCTCATTGATGTGCGAGGCTCGCACAATATGCTGAAAGAGTGAACGTTCGGGCTGGTATCATGATCAACAAAATTATTGGTCCTTATTTTTCTGAAGGCACAGTTAATGGTGAGGTTTATCTAGATTTTGATGAAATTTTCACAGCACACATTGAAAAGACTTTCTTCTAATGTTGATCCGAAGGCAATAGATAGATCAAATTGGTACTAACAAGATGGAGCTCCACCACATTACAAACGTATTGTTAGAGATTATTTGAACGAAGTTTTTCCAAATAGATTGGAAGACGTGGAACGATTGAATGGTCGCCTAGGGTCCCCGATTCCACTTTCTCGATTACTCTCATGGGGTCATTTGAAATCAAAAGATATGTCAACAGACCAGACAATATTGAGATTTGAAAGTTAGGGTAACGGAAGAAATTAAAAACATGTAACAAATATATCTGTTGAATTTCAATTGATACTCACAGATACAAAAAGATTAAGAGAAGCTCGAATCATCTTCATTTACCCAATCTAAGAATAACTGATGGAAATCTTAGCGCCAGATGAGCGAACCTCGTAGGTTTGACAGTAGCGATCGAGCTTTGATCGAGAGATCGTGGTTCTGAAACTTGTCAGTCACAGTAAGTAGAGAAATAGAATTTTGTTCATGTTGAAATAACCAATGAATTGGAGCATCTCCCTTTCTTCTGCGAAAGTGATTTCAAATCAGTGAGTTCAGTGTGATTTCAAGGTATATAAGAATAATCCTTTCGGCCATCATTTTTTTCAATGTCACGTTAGATATTTTCTAACGAGAACGTGGATTATTTTTCCAGAAAGAATTAATTGATATCTGCATTCAACGTTGATTACAGTGACATACCCTATTTATTTTTCCAAATGAGTTCAGGTAGAATCATGAATATTACATGTAACATATCGAGTTGAACCGAAATACCAGTGTTCAGTCCCATCTGATTCAATTGGTTTCTCTAACAAAGTTTCCTTGGGATTTGAAGAGGGTTTCTCAAATATATGTTATCACTTACACCGTATTTGGATATATTTTGAGTGTCCATCACAAGAAGTATGATATAGTTGAATATCAAATATTTTTCATGATCTTTTGTATATATCTTTATAATATAATAGTTACTCACCATAAACATGTACCTTTATCCCACTCAGGTGAGATTCCCTCCATTTCCCATATATTTCAATCATATTTACCACGTGAAGTATTATTCATGACAATCCCATTTCCTCCATCAACCACTTGAGGAAACTTCAATATTTCGAAACTATAACGCATACTTCCGACAAAGATTGATGTAATCCATATTCAAACCTCTCAAATGATCATCCACTCTCAACACAGCCTGGAAAACTATTAAAACCAACTTCTCTGCATTTAAAAACACGTCCATGAATAATAAATCTGAAGGGAAGGTGTGAGCAGCCAACCACTGTACTTAAATTAGCTTGAGGCACTTATCAGAAAATGCTGTTTTGAAATTTGGTATTATACCGAGTGACAACGAATATATCAGACAAGTCATAACTTTGGAATATTAGGTGTATCAAAATAGATTTGGTATAGGTATATGGTATGGAGGAAGAGAGTTTGCATATTTTCACCCTACGGTTTCAGCGGGAATGGCCCCAAATGTAAATTTTTTGATTTCTGAGACATTTCTGGATGAGAATGTGACATTTTATGAATTTTCCACTTTCAATATAGTATCTAGGGGGCCATGATCGAACGTTAACTAATCTGAGGACTTCAGGTGATGTAGAAAATTACAATCACAAAGTTTTAGTGAAAAGTATGATAGGTAGGAATAAGACAAGATGGCAAAATTGGTTTTGGTGTCTAACTATCATTTTTCAAATGCGACCATTATTTGTCAAGCAATTTCCGAAATCGGTACTATCTATCGGTACTAATTTATTTTCGATTGGATTAAAAATAAGAACATAAATTAAATATTACCAATGAAAATACTGAATATCATTTCATTTACTTTTTGTTAAGTGTTCCATGGATAATAATGTATTACTTCACAGTAGTTAATTCTCAAAGTGCATCCCCCCTTGTTCAAGGCACATTTCAGCTCGTTCAATTGTTTCTCTCAACAAGTTTTCGTAACATTTGAGGAGTTATACTCCCAAATGCCTGTAGAATTATTTATTCTTAGATTCCAAGAGTGGCACGGCTGTTGCATAGTTAACCTTTTCTCAACATATCCCTACATGAAGAAATCGAGAACAGTGAGATCCGGTGAGTGGGCAGGCCACGGTATGGACCATTGGTTGCAATATCTTGATTATTAAAATGTTCTATTGAGTAATTAAGAACCTCAATCTTGTTGAAAATAAATTCGCTTGTAAAACTGCTGAGGGTGGATTATTGAGCTGATCTTCGATTTCATTTTGGAAAAAAAACCTAAGTACCCGACCATGTTAACTGACATTGAAACAATATTGGACAAATTATTCTGTTTCCAACGATAACAGCCCAGACATTGACGCCATTGTGGCCGCCATTTCGAATTCATGAATTTAGACAAACATATCATAATCTTCGACCAAAATTGCCCTCTCTCATTGCATATTGATTTTGTTGTGCCGCATACCAATTTTGAATCGAATAGGACCATGATCACAGAACCCGTCGTCCATCTTGTGGCCGCCATTTCGAATTCATGAATTTAGACAAACATATCATAATCTTCGACCCCGAAAACCCTCAAAAACCAATTCTGAATCTAATTGGACAATAATCACAAAACTCATCTGCCATCTTGGAGCCGCAACTTGAATTCAAGAATTTTGACAAGGAATCAATAATTTCCGACTCCGAAAACCCCCACATTCCAATTTTGAATCAAATCTCATCCGCCATCTTGGAAAGACATTTTTTTTAACAAAAATTCCATAAGCCATTGTCACTGGAATTGGGAACACCTTCCAAATTTCAAATCAATCGGACGACTAGAAGTCGGCCAAAATTCACTTCACCAAAACTAACGAACGAACTGCCAAGGGAAACTTAATGAAAGGTTGTAATGAAGAATGCCCATATCGAAATTATTCACTTCGTTGTGCATTGGCCTTGCATTCATTATTGCAGGACTCAAAATTATTTTGGAAGCTAGCTTTCTGTACCACAAAGATTTTCTGAGTGGCGACTGTTTTAGGCTAATATCTTTCCGGATTTCCATTTTATTTGTCTTCGACGGTTTTTCACTAGAACTTTCACATCAGAATGTTTCGTTGATATCAGAACAAATATCTTATCCCACTACGAATGTACGGTAATTCCTTCTTCATTTTCTTCTGCGAAAATTTTTCCATCTTTAAGTTTTTTGTTTTGACCACTTCTCTGTTTCGCATATGAATTGGTTCACTCCTTGATGAATTTTGATATATCATCATCAACCAACGAAAAAGAAAAACTGAAGGTTTTTCACGATTCAAGAGTTTGGATAAGTGGATACAGACTAAGGTGTCCAAAAACTCTGGTGCTTATACCTGTAGAAGTTTGGAATCGACTTGGCGTCACTTGGCATACTTGATAATAGAGATTACTAGCGTGTCAGAAGGCGCCAGTTTCGTTTTAGTTTCAATTCAGTCAGGGTATTTTTATTTCCTCAGGTTTCTTTCTGAGGAGTTGTCCACCTGTAAGAGGATACTAAGATATGATATTGAAAACCACATGCTCCACAGGCAACATAAACAAAATATGACCCCGTTCACATTGAACTTTGATCACGTGACCGAGTCAGCTCTGCGTTTCTCATAAGATTTACCCAATAGCTCGCTCACATATTATCCAAATGTTGGATCCATACCTATCTGAGCACTGGATTGTTTTCTGATTCGACAATATGAGATTTTTGTTATTCCTGGATCTTCTCTCATATAAGATTTATTATTTTATAAGATTTTGGGTTCATCTAATAATAGTCATTATCATAATTATCACGATATAATATATTTTGAAATCAATGAATTACCGTAGAATGGGGATACATTGATCAATTTTTCAGTTCAAAGTGAAATAACTTTTGCTCCTTCAGCATTAAAATTTGGAAAAAAAAACTGCAATATCGGTTTCTATTTTACTGACGATTTTGAAAATATGGGAGCAAACAATTCAAAAACACCCGAGCAGAAAAATAAAGAGTTGATGATCAAAGTTCTACCTGAGATTGGGGTTACTTTGATCACCCTAGCGTTTTCAACGGAATATTAAAGTTACTTCACTAAAAAGGTTTAAAAAAACATTTAAAATTGTTTCCCATTTCTCTAAAGGCACAAATGCAATTTGGGGTAGGTTTGATCACACTAAAAACCTTTCTACCAACTAATCTTTATTCATTATAAAAGGAACAGAAATAATATAGGGACACAAAGGGAAATTAAAATTCACATAATATGCTACATTTCTAAAACTTCAATATCAATTCCAAATTTATAAAAGATATTATAATCATTTTTCTCCAAAGAGTGATTTGGTAAACTCTTCATGATATCACTTGCTTTGAGCTCGGAGGTGTCATCAGGAACAAGTCGAAAAAGTCTTTTACTTTTTTTCGCTGATTTTGATCCCACAACAAGAATGTTGGAGTCCACTCCCAGGATCTTACGAACATATTTATATGCTTTTTTCCCTCGTTGGGAGTAAAACGTGCCCAAAATGAATTGGCCAACTTCGAAATCTTCTGAATTAGCTTCCTCTTCTCCAACATCGCAAATTGAAGAGACAGAAGCAGGACGGTCTTCGATTCCAAGCTCCCCATCTTCGTCATCGTCAGATTCTTGTCCATATGCTGCCGTGGATATACTACATCCAGGTTGAACCTCCAGTCGTGTTCTCCTTCTCTGTGAAAGGACTGCGTCTCCGTATCTTTGCTCTTTCAAAAATGCTGTCAGTGCATTTTCGACAATAGGGGTAGGGTCAGCAACTTGTTCTGGTGGCCACTTCTTGAAAACCTGCTCTCGATCTGCAGGATGAATACCAGTACTTCGGAAAGAATTGATCGAATTTCGTTTGATTACAGATTCTAACTTGCTGGTTTCAAATTGTATCTGGTTGGTTTCGTTTGGTTTGACAACTCGCGCGGTAACGGTGTCCATTTCATTTAGGCTTTTCTTCAGGAGAGAGGAAAACATATATTTGGGAACAGTGCTTAGACGCAGATTTCGCAGTTCAAAATCTGTTAGTGTTTTACGCCATGCCCCTTTCATTGGTCTAAAGAACCCAACGTCTGAGGGCTGGCAAATATGAGTTGAATTTGGAACCAAGCAAATAAAATCAATATTGTTTTCAAAACACATTGTTAAGACACCATCATCCAAGTGGGATGACAAATTATCCCCAATCAGAGCTTTCTTTCCTTTGAAACGTTTTGCATGTGGCGAAAATTGAGTGGTAAACCAATCTCGAAAGGTCACACCATCCATCCAACTGATGTAAGACGTACAGGGTGTTCTTATTGAAAGACCACACCTGTCCACCTTTTGTTATAACATACTGAGTGTTATCTGTCTATTGACCAATAACGGAACAATTTCCCAGAGCGGCTTGAGATCTTGTTTCTCCCAGTATGTAATGAAGCGAGGGAACTTAATTTGACAGTACAAAGACCAATCTCAAATCGTTTCGAAATAATAATACAATTAGGACTTGTAATAATATAAATATATGTATTTTCTAAAATATAAAAACAACTATTGATACACCTGGTATAATTTACTGAGAAAATGTATAGAAAGTCAAAATGAGATTGAATAAACAATAATCTAAAATGAGAAACAAATATAGGTTGACAATTAAAATAACTGTTCTTCAGTTATTTTAAACAATTGATAATAATTTTACCTTTGTTGAATCAATAAAATCAATAATGAAATATTTTCTTATTACACTATACATATATACCTTGCCAAATAAACAGTTTGATTTCTTACCGTCCACTGAAGTAATACACAATAGTTTAATTAAGACTTAATTATTCCGTTTTAATTCCGAATAATATTACGCGTTCACTTGTTCCAATATGATTATTTAGCTTCTTGATAAATATTAATTCCTTTCATTTAGTTATTACTGAGATGAATTCTGATGAATTACACTTTCACAATGATTCTGCATATGGTTGATTAATTTGCTACTTCAGATAAACTCTACTGAGTCTACGCTTACTACTAGTAGGAAGATGAGACTTCATCTTCGCTAATTGAAATTAAACTTTACTTTTATTCGCTTCATAATGAAGCTGAACTAGCTTTGTACTGACTGACTAGATCGACGACTGGATTCTGAATGAAGAGCGAAGAGAGTGAGAGAGAGTTCTAGTAGGGAGAATCTTATATATATAGTGTTGGTATTCAAAGGGTGCCGCCCTAATAATTAATGAGTCGGTGAGTACCCCGTTTGAGTTGACACGCCGCCGTGATATATCACCAAGCCTATTACCGCTTCAAAAAGACCGCGGGTTATTCGTCTGTCCCGGCGTACTATTTGTTAGGAATGTCTGAACATATGGTTGGAATTTCGATTGATGTTCCGAACACATTAATAGAGGAAGTATTCGACTTTATGAGTTGTCATATAAATTTTACTATTAATGCGACCGTTTTTTATTTCGAACGAGAATTGATTTATTTTATTGGCTTCTTCAGTTTCATTTACATATGGTTTAAAATATTATAAGGAGTGTCAAAACACCTCCTTTTCCCCATTTAAAAGGTATTAATTCTAATTGATACCTTTTTCATGACCCTAATATCTTGGGTAGATGAGTGGTATTGGATCTCAACTTGGTTATGGCTCTGACAATTGTTTCAGCATACCATGAGCAAACTAAATAAATTCTTACTAATAATACCTATGATAACATATGACCTTTACCTTATTCAATCATGCACCTAATATTACATACATGGTCAACAATATCCCTACTTATATAATTACTATTCTAACATACTAATTTTAACATGCAAATCTTTATATAATTCTCAATAAAAATCCCTTCAAGTCAGTGTCTTCTGAGACGGTGCTGGCTTCGAATTGGAACGCCACCCTGTAGATATGACCTGTCATCACCTGCTGTGATAGAGACCGTCTGTGGTCTGGCAAAATCAGGTTGAAATTCTCCAACGACCTTATGTCTGCTCTTCGACTAGGGATGATGTAAACATCATCTGTGAACCATATGACTTAGTTCCACTCAGTCTGCGGCGAAGTAAACGGCCTTGTCGTTAGTTTTTCGAGCCACCCTTCGTGTAGAGGACGTGTTTGACGGTAATTATCGACTTCTCTCTATGATGCAAAATGTCACCTGACATTTGTTTAAAAGTTCCAGTGAGTGGTAGTTTCTAAGGTTCTTCCGTGTTAAAGTGATGGTTCAACCTTCTATTTAGTTGGATAATTTGTGCACCCTTGCACACTTACGATGAGGCTTCCTGGGGGGGTCCCTCAACTCTGCACTCTGACTATGGGCTTGGAATATCCATTCATCCTTGGGTATTGTGAACTTAATTGGATTAAAAGTTCAAACTCTCCATTGCAGTACGATGCTCAGTAAATAACTATTTGGTGAGAAGCTGATAATCATTAATTTGAACTCAGTTATAGTTCAAAAATCCATATTATATTATCCGTAATTGTTAACGATAATTTTAAAATGTTCTTTATCATCACCGATATTTTTCGCACATGTTTACGTCTAATTAATGTTATTTCACTTAGTCATTATCAAAGTAACACTTTTAATTACATGCTAAAATCTCTTCTCGGTAGAGAATTATAACCATTTATATTAATACTTCATTAATGTCTATAAAATCCTTCCGAATTTTCAGGAAATACACACAATTTTCTCTTACTGTCTATGCTTTACTCAAAAGTCCGATTCTCATGTAGAATAACCGACACTAGATGATTTCTGTCCAATTCCGTCACTTGACGATATTTCCAATGGTACGCGGTACGTTATGGTTCAGGTAGAAAGTCCCATCAATATTTATTTCGCGTTAATTTACAGGATGTTTCAATTTCTTTGACTACACGTTTCGATACGTGCTTGTGTATATCTGGCAAGATTTCATGAATTCCAATTATTTATCTATAATGGCTTACTATACTATTAGATCTCAACTGTGTTTAAAAATATTGACAATATTATTACTTCATAAGTGCATTATTTTGAACTTTTGAAAATTACTTATTTTGACTTTTTGCTTTGGAATAAATCCATGGAAACTCTTTTACTGTACCACGTGTTCTAGTCTGATAACTATGATCTATCTCCGGAATACTTTCTCCTTCATATTCTGTTGATTCAAGTTGATTTCTATCTTCTAGTGTTTTTAGGTTTTCTAGGGGTCTTTTTCTTGATCTTTCTCATCGGTTTTTCCTTTATTTCCTCTTGAGTTCCTGCTTGCAATTGTTCTTTCGTCCTGAAGTTCTATTCTTCTAATCCTTTCTCCTTCTCATATTCTAACTATTCTCTCTATGTTCCCTACACTCAGTGGAAAATTTCTACTTATATTTCTGATTTCATGAATTGGCGGAATTCTTTCTCTTGTATACCACTTTCATTCCTTTTGATATCTTTCAACAAATTATTCTCTTTGAAAAAGTTTGATCGCTTTTCCGTGGATACTACCGTATTGTTAAGAGTTGGATTGCCACCCCTAGGTGGAAATAATCCTTTCCTATATACAGGACGCTCTGGGTTTAACGTTACTCATCCTTTTATTCTCTAAAATAATTTCCTGCCTATTTTCTAGTTGCGGAGATTTTTCTTCTCTCTGATTAACTTTCAGTCGATTCATGTGTTCAATCCTGTTTCCAATTTGTGGGATTTCTGAATTTTCAAGCGATGACTTCTTAAAATTAGATTTTTCCTCTTGACTGGCTATGGTTTCGATGATTTTTATATCTTTAACTACTTCTTATTTCTTCGGTATTTTCTTTCAAATCTCGTACCATAATACGTTTTTCGATGTTGAAAATTCATTATTGGCTATTTTCTTTAATTCAAAATTTTCCCGAATTCATGTTACTCCTTGCTTTAACTATGATATATTCAATAATCTGGGCGGCAAATTCTTGTCCTGGACGAATAAATTCAGCCTTTGATTTTCGTCTACTGCGAAAGTACTCTTTGGCGACTATCATTCCGAGGTTCTTGGCATTTTCCAACGTCCTGGAGGGTAGAATAGCTCTCTTGGGTGATTCATATCTACCTTTTAGACTGTCTTACAACGATTTCCTATGGGCTACAACGATCTTCTTCCCTAAAGTCCTTGATGCGTTAGCTTCGGCAATTCCGATACTTCCTGTATATGGTTTGCTACCTTCTTGAATATTTTCATTATCAAAACTTTCATACCTATCCGTATATCTTTTCCATTTTCCGAACATAATTTCCTTCATTCCGCTGTGGTACTGCATTGGCAATTTTCCGTTCCATCTTTTGTTTCTTTAGGCAAGAAATGTTCGTTCTTTGACGAATAAATTTCTACTTTAGACTGTCACTTTCGAGTGGCGTACTATTCATGATGGTCGTTCTCAGATCATGGGTTTTCCCATTGTTCTGGTTGAAAAGTGTCATTCTTGAATGAGCTGGCTCTTTCACTACGACTATACTTTGAACTTTTCCGGCTGTCTCGCTTGACTATCCTTCCTAGTGTACAGGGCGTTTCTGGTTTTGTTAATACCTTTGCTGATTTTCATGGATTTTTCAATTTCCACTTTTGGCAATTTTCTATCTTCACGATTTTCTCTAGTTTAATGAATGATGTCACTGTCAAATCATCAATCAAATTTGGTTTGTTTAATCGATAACCTCTGTATCTTTTTTCCTAGACGATTTTCCATACTTTTCCGTTGAATCGACTTCTTCGAAACCTAGTGTCTCAAACACTTCACTATTTTCAGACATTTCCATTTGATTCGAGCCGGCTGGACTCATTTCATGGCGTGAAAATCCATTTTGATTACTCGGCAATTCGTTTTGGGCGTGCACTCCTTGAGAAATTTAGCTTTCGTCAAAAGTTAATTCAATCCACTGTTTTATCATTTTGGTCATGTCTTCAAACCTTTTCCCATTTCTTCCAAACTTTTAGCCAATTATTATGTTCGTTATCTAAATTAATACCGTTCTTCTGTTCCTCACCTTCACCGTAGGTTAGTACATTCTTTCTTGCTTTTTCATTCAAATTCCTGTTATATCCGGACATTTTTCCATACTTTCTCGGACTATTTCCATTCGCGTAACTATTTCCTGTTTGTCTTCTGTCAATTACTCTCCCAAAATTCTGATATCGGTTTCCATTTGATTGATTGATGAATCTACGTCCTTGTTCGTTCATTCTTCCCTGAGTTCGAAATCTATTTTCCATTGAATAGTTAGAAAACCTTTTTCTTGATTTCTTTATTTTTCTAAATTTTCTAATCTGTTTCCCTTAGCATAGTCGGAAAACCATGGTCCTGATTCACTTAATATCTCATTTCGAAAGCTATTTCTATTTGGACATCTATATGAGGTGACCAAATTCTTCGCAATGATAACATACACAATTTTCTTCTTACAATTTGATTCTTCATGACCCTTACGATTGCAATGTGTACACACTATTTTATTCATATTGAAATTTCTAAAATTCATATTGGTTTGAGCTGTTAGTGTCTCAATTAATTCTTCCTTCTCTGCTAATTGTATGGCTTCTTTTAAACTGACAGGACTGGCAGATAAAACTTTTTTCCTTACAGGATCTATCAATCCTATACAAAATTGCACGAGCGTATCTTGTTCAAATTTTTGCTTTAATACATCATCAACCCTATTAATTCCTGTAAATTTTCGTAATTTCGCTGCGGATGCTCTCAATCTTATGGAAAAATTTCTAACTGATTCACTATTTTTCTGATAACAATTCAAAAATTTTTTCTTCTTCAGGTAATTTCAATCTGCTAAACTGCTGCAATAATTCCTTTTTAAATTCTGGCCAATTTATTGTATTTTTTAATTTATCATCTGTATCTATAAATAATCTGGCGATTCCTGTCAATTTTAATCTAACTATGGAACTTATTTGACTGTCTGTCCATCTTGCTACAGCTGCCAAATACTCAATTTCACGAATAAAATCTTTGATATCTGTAGAACCATTAAAAGAAGGTAAATTATCCATACTGATAGTAATGGTAGGTTCATAGGTAATCCTACCAGTCCATGGCACTGTTGTCGGAGTTTCCATGATTTAACAATTTTAATAAAAATCCCCATTGAATAAAAAAATTTCACTTTCCTTTCCGAATACTTTCTGAGATCAGCCTTGTATAAACGATATATATGTTTTGATTTTCCACTCGTCAAACTCTCTGTACTGATATTACTTTCTAAATGCTTTTCGTATTATTTTTTCCAATTTTTCAATACTTTTCTGACCTTATTCGTTACCAAAGGTTTATCTTTTGCTGAATATTTCTACAATTTCATTCCTTTTAGCATTCCACAAACAATATTAAAAATTATTCTATATTTGCAATTATATTTTTCCAAATGACTTTCCAATATGACAACTTTAGTGCAAACTGCAATATATGCACACTTTCAACTACACAAATTCTGATAATATTTTTACGAGAAAACAATTTTTTTACTATATTTTCATTCTTATTTGCATCGAGTAATTTTGAGTCTGACATCTTTTTCGAAAATCAACATATAAACGTTATTTTCCTGTAAATACACCCCACACCTGACACCATTGATGTAAGACGTACAGGGTGTTCTTATTGAAAGACCACACCTGTCCACCTTTTGTTATAACATACTGAGTGTTATCTGTCTATTGACCAATAACGGAACAATTTCCCAGTGCGGCTTGAGATCTTGTTTCTCCCAGTATGTAATGAAGCGAGGGAACTTAATTTGACAGTACAAAGACCAATCTCAAATCGTTTCGAAATAATAATACAATTAGGACTTGTAATAATATAAATATATGTATTTTCTAAAATATAAAAACAACTATTGATACACCTGGTATAATTTACTGAGAAAATGTATAGAAAGTCAAAATGAGATTGAATAAACAATAATCTAAAATGAGAAACAAATATCAGTTGACAATTAAAATAACTGTTCCTAAGTTATTTTAAACAATTGATAATAATTTTACCTTTGTTGAATCAATAAAATCAATAATGAAATATTTTCTTATTACACTATACATATATACCTTGCCAAATAAACAGTTTGATTTCTTACCGTCCACTGAAGTAATACACAATAGTTTAATTAAGACTTAATTATTCCGTTTTAATTCCGAATAATATTACGCGTTCACTTGTTCCAATATGATTATTTAGCTTCTTGATAAATATTAATTCCTTTCATTTAGTTATTACTGAGATGAATTCTGATGAATTACACTTTCACAATGATTCTGCATATGGTTGATTAATTTGCTACTTCAGATAAACTCTACTGAGTCTACGCTTACTACTAGTAGGAAGATGAGACTTCATCTTCGCTAATTGAAATTAAACTTTACTTTTATTCGCTTCATAATGAAGCTGAACTAGCTTTGTACTGACTGACTAGATCGACGACTGGATTCTGAATGAAGAGCGAAGAGAGTGAGAGAGAGTTCTAGTAGGGAGAATCTTATATATATAGTGTTGGTATTCAAAGGGTGCCGCCCTAATAATTAATGAGTCGGTGAGTACCCGTTTGAGTTGACACGCCGCCGTGATATATCACCAAGCCTTACCTGCTTCAAAGACCGCGGGTTATTCGTCTGTCCCGGCGTACTATTTGTTAGGAATGTCTGAACATATGGTTGGAATTTCGATTGATGTTCCGACACAATTAATAGAGGAAGTATTCGACTTTATGAGTTGTCATATAAATTTTACTATTAATGCGACCGTTTTTTATTTCGAACGAGAATTGATTTATTTTATTGGCATTCTTCAGTTTCAGTTTACATATGGCTATATTTAAAATACTTGATAAGGAGTGCTCACAACACAACCACTTATGGTGCGATTATATCTTGTGCCCAAGCTACAACACGGCTTGTTACAACATGGAGGTCCTCTTGGACCATTTTCTCTCCAAGAGTCATAAATCACATAGGGCGGCAATAATGTACCATCTGCTGCATCACATACCATAATTGTGGTGCAGCTTTTCGAGTGATTCATTACCTTCTCCGGGTATTTCACGCCCCGTCTATAAATCCCGCGCTTCTTGCCGGGATCATCGGACAAATTAGATTCGTCAGAATTGAATATATTGCTCAGTTTGTTCCATAAGTTGTCGTAAAATTATCCCAAAGTTTTCCTTGACACTGATGCTCTAGCCCTTTTATGCCGCTGAAGAAGACTGTATGTCCAGTCTATTCCAGGTTATTCTTGAATGAATGCACCCTTCTTCCTTTTCTATCTAAATAATATTTGGCCATCATTCTCATATCCAGAAGCGATAAGGGGAATCCCCAATCCGCGCATTTGGCAGCCGATTTTAGAATGGCCAACTCCTCGTCATGGGTGAAAATTGTTGGACGACCCGGATTATCACCATGGATTCCTCTAAATCGGTCATACAAGGTTCCAAATGGAATACTAAATTGTCTTGTCGCCTCGCGAATGGACAGTGTACCATCAACCACCTTTCCTAGTGCTTCTTCCATTTTTTCCTTGGAGTAATTTCGGTAGGATCTAGATCCAAGCAAACGTTTGTGTTTGCGGGCCATTTTTCTGAAGATAGAACAACTTTACTCTGAATATTTATCTAATCATTTCAAGTAATTCAATCGAAGGGGCAACATTGATCAAGTGATCAATGTAACCCCAGACACCGATCAAAGATACCCATTGAAATAACGACCTCTACCAAAAGTTAGGGTAAGGAAAAATTACTCAACACATTATTTCTATGCATTCCCAAATATATGCCTAATATAGTAGTAGAGCAGAGGAAATATGAAAAATAAAACTTACTGGTATAGGCACAAAGTTTTGCAAACCTTATGAATCAGTCAAAAGAGGGGTCAACATAAAAATGAGCAATTCAGCACGAACACTGATAATACTGCTTCGTCAAGCAGAGTGATGACGACTAGTATCAAGTGAACCACAATGGAACTGGAACTGTATTGATGGTTGCATAAATAGCGTGGCTAGGAATATTTAAAATTTAAAAGATGTATGATCAAAGTATACCCAAGATTCAGAGTATCCCCATTCTACGATTCACCATTTCATCCTATAAATCACTGGGAATTCAAAATCTTGTGTCTGACTGGAATTTATCGAGTTTGTGAGTCAGTGATTCCATTGGAATGGCTTTGATAATCTGCCATCACTCAAGTGAATTCTTGAGTAGCTTTATTCGAGAGAGGTAGGTGTACTCCGGCATGGTCCACAGAAACCACAATGACTGATCATTGATGTGTAAATGGACCTGGTCTTAGGATATATTTAAAATTTAAAGAGGTATGATCATAGAGGTTCCATGAGGATTCAGATATACACCATTCTAGATTCCCATTCATCCATAAATCACTTGGGAATTACAAATCTGGATCTATGGAGATTATCGAGTTTGTGAGTCAGTGATTCCATTGGAATGGCTTTGATAATCTGCCATCACTCAAGTGAATTCTTGAGTAGCTTTATTCGAGAGAGGTAGGTGTACTCCGGCATGGTCCACAGCATCATGAGCTGCACAATCGACCCCCCTGATCATGACTGTGAATGACCTCTGGGGATCTCTGGTCTCTAAGGATCCTCATGTTCCACACGAACCACGGAGCGGTTGCGATCATTCTCAGGGTCTCCATTTGGCAGGATCTGAATATGACACTTTGCAGATTGGCCTCATTCTGCTCATCACCCTTGGGGGAGGTTGTACGGTAACTCTGGATAATAATGAGAGATATCAGGAGCGGTTATCACCATAAGACTGAATATTGAAAGAAGGATTCATCGAGATCAAGTGCACCCCCTTGGTTAAGCTCTAGAGTCACCGAAACTTGGCTAAGCAAGCTCGGGTGAGTTCTCTGTATAACTGGTTCTGGAAAAACTGTAGGTTGTTTCCTCCACCAATGAAATACAATCGTCCACTTACTCAGATTCAATAAAAAATATAGTTTGTAACAGTATACCAACAGTTTATCTCTGTAGGCGTTCAATACCATTCAATATAAATAAAAATAACCTGATTCAACGTACCCGTATCACATGCAACTAAGATCTCAGTCTCATTTGCATGCGATACAATCAATCAACAATTCTACAGATTATGAGAACTTATGAAGTATCATTTCCTTTTCGAATCTGTTATTTCTTTTCATAGTGATCAAACAAATTGAGAGGGGGCTCGAGAATTAACAGTAATTTATTATGGAGGGTGACTGCCTTTGTCGCTTTCCGAGCGAACTGCGTGCCTGAGGGACGGTTGCTGTCCAAAGGTGAACCTGGTCACACAATCATCACGAAATCCTCATTCCTGGGTGTGAGGGAAGTTAAACCTGGGCGACCTCGTAATCACTGTGATCTACGACAACTATGACATCGGAAGGAGCTATCAGTGAACCACTGAACGTCGAGGCAAGTGGCCAACGAATAATTCACGGCTGCCCAAAAAGTACTTTTCCAACCAATCACTCGATATGATTATCAAACCCAGACTAGGAATTTGTTGATGGAAAACAAATTTCTCATTTACAAAACAATAATGATATACGCGATGTTTTACGCCTGACCATTGTGCTGTAGCCTGCCCAAAACATCTTTGTTGAAGTTGGATAGGATGCAGATCATATTGTTACGAACAGTGATGGATGAATCCGACTGGACGAACTACGATCTCCAAGTGCTTCACTTTGTGTTTCCTGAATTTTGGTTGATGAAGCTCTCGTTTTTCAACATCAAAATAATTCAGAAACTGATAACCATTCGTTCGGCTTGAAGAAGTTGAAATCCAGAAATTGATTTTTATTTTCCACCCACCATCATCCATCAGTCCCAACGGAGCCGATTAGTCAAAAAGTTCGGATCTCAAATAATTATACATGTTTTTCTCATTCATCAAAATATTCTATGGAACATTGATATGGCTTGGAACTGGGAAAACTGCGGATGATTAAGATTCACACCTACATGATAAATCTGATTTGGATATTGGGTGCATAAAAAGAATGAATGATGATTGTTGGCCATTTGAGATGAATCCACCGGTAGTGCTGAGGAGCAGCAAGTCCGCCTATAGAAAATTAAAAAAAAAACACGTTTTTGCTGCAATATGGACTGAAGAGTTGAAAATAATAAGAATATAGTCATTGATAAAAAAGGGTGGGGTGCTTGATATCAGCTGTCTTGCTAGTTATTCGTAGAGGTGGAGTAAGTATAAGAAGTAAGTAGAAAGCACCCCACGCTTCACATTGGAATTGATTTCTATTCTCATTATTTCAAACTTTCCAGTCCATATTGCTACAGAAGCGGGGTTCTTCTGTTTTTCCAAACTATATTTGTATTCACAACTCTTCAGTCCATATTGCTACACAAGACTGAAAGATACTACGGAAGAAAAACTCTCCGATCGATTCATACTTCACTATCTTTTGGTGAATGTCCTGAGACCAGCAAACTCACCAAATCTTTAAAACGTTAATGAGACATTTTTTCAATTATGCGCTGATGATCATGATGATGATACCACGTCATAGCTATGGAATTATTGTATTGCCTTCGGTTCTTGAGACGTACACAATTTCAAATAATTCGGGCGTATAGACGTGAATGGGAATCGAATGGATCGATTCCATTACATACGTGAAGGTCAAGCTAATAAAAGCGTGTTAATTGAAAATGAACATGCGTAACCTTCAACTGGTTGTGGCACGAAATTGCAACATTGATCATCAACGCCTGCATTGCCACGCATGATCTCAGGATATCCTGGAATATGTCCTGAAATCGAGTTCAAAAACATTTCAGTGAAATATAAACAACAAGAAGAAAGGACGTCGCACCGCATCAATAGGAGATTGGATTTCGGTGAATTGACTCGAATCCTTCATATATTACAAAACTCGTGATGCTGATCAAATCTCTCCATTGCATCACCGCTCTAAATTCAACAGTTTAGATTATATAGGGTGCTAAAGATAACTTTTCCAAAATTTCAAATGGCCATTGTGAAGAGACTTTTTCGAATATAAGAACCAAATCAATTATGCATCGATTGTTCATACGGCCGATTTGAGAACACCATAGAGAACAATGATGTCTACAAGTTGAGACGATATACAGGGTGAGTCGAAAGATAGCAAGTTTTTCAGTGATTTCCAAAAAAATGGACGATAGAATTTCATTCAGTTTCAGATATTTTGTAGGATAACAATATCAATTGCGATTGATGATATTACCATCTCCTGAATCAAACTGACATATAGTTCATGTATTTCTCATGAAACTGCAATAGTCCTGCTTATTGATATATCCAAATGCCTGAAATTCCGGAGAAGTCGGTTACAAACTCGATCGTTCACGGTGAAAGTTCACACTACAGATACATAAAATATACAGGGTGAATCAAAACTAGTGTCTCTCACTGATAATTTCCTCGAACTATTTATGTTTGATATTTATTTTATTGAAACATTTCCACAAATAGGGGTTCGACATACATCTGTTGAACAATTTTCTCTGGAATATTTTGAATGATATGTATGAACGTATATATACTACGAGTAGTAGAACGACTCGAGTAAAGGTGAAAGAATCTCGAAAAATATCAAAAAATTAAACAAAATCATTGATTAACAATATTATAGGTAACTGAATATGCTCATACTCCATTACAAAAAATGTTTCGTACCTATACAAAGTGTATCACATTCGCGTAACAACAATCAATTTCAATATTCTTTGGAGAATTTTTAGATTCTAGATACTTATATGTTGCCTATGGAATTTTAGAATAAACCACAATCGACTTCTCACCAATGACTAGCAAAACTACCAATTCCCAAAACATACTCGTTACTCGAATTCACACCTCAATTGGTGAAATGTCGACTGATTGGTATTGAAACTTCCTGTATATGGAAAAAAATACATGTTTAGTAGCCTGCTGTGAACCATTTGTGACCAATATAATATTATATAAGTGCTTTCATTATTACGAAAAAATATGGATTCACACTTTCCATTTGTAAGCCTATGCCCCAAAATGTTCACTCTAAGTCATGTTTACTAACCCGACACCAGGTTTATTCGGAAAGTACCCACACTTGGAGAGGAGATGAACTAGCTGCAACCTTAATTTGGTCAGAATGGCTCTGTTTTGGAATGACATATAGTAACCATATAAATTCGTTTAACAAATACTGAATGGTTCTTTTGCAATCATTGCATATGTTATGTTCAAAATCTTTATCCAGAATAAAAAAATACAAAGGCAAAGTTTTAAATATAAAATAATATCAAGATGAAAATCTTGATTGAAGCCCGGGACTCGAAGTGATGGCGCATTTGCTGTTTCAGTTGGAGGAAAACCCGGAAAAACCCACAACACCATCAGAAATCAGATCATCAACTTTCTCATAGAAAAAGACATATGCTCCCTGGAAGCTGAGAGAATCAATCTTGGAAAATACACGGCAGTCATCGGAGAGGTGCCAACAATTAGAATAAGGGTGTTCGCAATATGCAGTATAGTGTCCATTGGAAATGCCGCCGCTATGATTAGATACGGCGTTGATATTATAAAGAGTGTTCATTCCATCTTGAGCAGAATATTGGTCCAAATTCAAATTATGTTATGTTTTCATTAAAATCATGTCAATCATTGAAAGAAATTACTAATCGTCACCGATTGAATTGTTTTACGTGTTCATTCCATCCTGAGCAGAATATTGGTCCAAATTCAAATTATGTTATGTTTTCATTGAAATCATGTCAATCATTGGAAAAAATTACTAATTGTCACCGATTGAATTATTTTACGTATGATGTTATATTCAATACACAAAATATGGTGCGACTCGATGGAGAACCAAATGAATTGAAACGAGATATTGCCATTGGAAGACGCGACCACAGAAGACCTCACATGTCGCAGATCTGTTTGACATGCAACCAATGAATTATTCGAAAGATTCATCACCTTCAAGAAGATCCAGGATGTTTGAGATTGAATATTTCAACATAATCCTCAAAGCACACGTGTCTTTCAATAAAATGCAGAGTCAACGTGTTCATAAATCAGAACATCTATATACCAGAAAATGCCCGTTCCTGTAGAATTCATTTTGATGATCGTGAGTTTTCATTTCTCACCCCACAGATAGGCTCAAGATATATCAATGGACCTTACGCTCTGGAAGGTCAGCAACTTCAATCATTTTTAAACGAATTCAGAACAGCCGTTGGTCGTAAATTGGATTACGTAGACGAGAATAGTTTTTCTGATGAAGAATTCAAATCCATCGCTCCGCTCACAAAAAAACAGTTCGGTGAGTCATATAATCATTGTGTATCTGTACCAAGACAAGATAGAGATGAGGGACATATTTCTGAAGAAGATTTATTGGCATTATTATGCAAATTCCGACAAGGTATTTCTGATTAATTTTTAACCATCATATACAATCATTCGAGCCGCCAGGAAACAAGTTTAGTGATAATAAAAGTGCGAAAAGTTTTGATGACTCGTTTCGTACCCGATAATATAGGATTAACCGCAATAGCAAGAGAACAATTAATAGAACGACATATTGGTGTTTTTGCGAAACAATGAACCAATAGCAGAAGTTTGTATATATGGTACTTATTTGTACAAAAGTTGCAACTTCCGGATGATACGACAATCATATTCCCAACACAAAGGGAAACATTCAATCAAACGACCTAATTGTGGGTACTGATGGTTACATTTTGGATATTCGAAGACCATACTTTGCAGATTCGGGAAATAATGATGCACGTAAACTGCAGAATGAATTGAGTAGAGATGTCATCCAATCGAGCAGATGGTTTCATCCAGGTGATATTTTCATTGCAGATAGGGGCTACCAATATGCTCTTCCTTTTCTCCAGAATATCGGCATTCTTTGTGGAATGCCTTCAGTTCTACCTCAAGGACATAGACAACTACTTACTTACGGAGCTATCAAGTCCAGAATCATAAAAAAAACTAGATGGATAGTTGAGGCACGGAATGGTCATTTGAAGACAATTTTCAATTTTTTTTATTACAAAATTGATACACATCATATTAAGAATATAAAATGTTTCCTACAAATAGCTGGTGCGATAATTAATAAGTACCATTCATTCAAATGAGAGATGCAAACCTTGAATTATCCAATATAATGTTGGAAAGGCTGAGAGAGTCAACGTAGTTCGAACCAGAGTTGAAGCAGAAAATCTAAATATGAGACGTGGTCAGTGGACATTAGTCAGACAGGATCATTACAATGAATTACCATGATTAGATATACAATTGGTACGAGATATAACTGTTGGCATATACCAGGTAGAATTGGCAGCATCGTATATACAAGATACTGTATATACTCATGATGAAAATGAATTTCATATGGATAAAAAGGTTCCAAAGACTTCATTAAGATTCCGTAATGCCACCAAATATTTATAGCATATCTGGTACCATGGATATGCACGTCATGAACAGTATATAAGGCATCCATCAAATGCCATTCTCATCCATATAGAGGTTGCTGAACATAGAGAGGGACAAGTTGATCTGGTGTTCTGACTCTATCATCCTTTTCTGAAAGGTGGTTCATGTCATCATTCGTTTTAGTTCATTGGTACCCTGTTATATATCGTTTTCTGGTTCAAAGAATTCCACAGTTTTGATATTGAAGTAGGTAATTTAATACATCATCAATCAAGATCAATTTACAGGTGTCCGGCGGTGAGCCCAAGGTTTCCAACAGGATGTCATCTGAACACTGAAACTTGAATAATTTCGGATTTCCTGTGGTTTGTCATTAGCAACCTATACATTCCATACAGGTACGTCTCTTTAATGGAATATGAGCATATTTCATTTCCTATTTTTTGTAAATCAATGTTTCTGTTTTTATTATTCGCAATATTCATTATTTGCACTATTCGGAATTCTTCTTCGAATAGCAAGAAGATAAAAATGAAATTATGTTGATTAGTTCTCGAGATAAGGTTCAAAAATCACTTTTAATTCATTCAATCGATGGACACTAGAGCTGACAATGCAACTATTGGATAATTATCATCGTCAAAGAGTCATATGTTCAAACTGTCCACGACCGGTTTTCACACACTGTTACAAGTCTTGTGCGAAATGAGACCCCCGGCAACAATTTGGTAGGCAATAATTTTTTTTTGGGGTGAAGAAACCCAAGGTTGTGTGGGACTCACTCATTGGCTCGTCGGATGTATACCTCCGACGACATTTGGGCCTACAGTACCATTGTATCTTCACCTGTTGTTCACGTTTACAGTACGCATTCCAGTAATTCCATGCCCTGTACAAATTTGTACAGTCCTTTACTGGATGTTCTTAATTGGTTGCCCGAATATTACTCTCCGTAATCCAAGCTCCGCAGTTGTACAGTATGTGTAATACTGTTCCTGGTTTCTTGCCCATAATATGCATGTGAGGTCGCCGTTGAATAGTCCCTTTTTGGGGCTCTTCTACTGGCGCGTGTCTAGTCATGATCAATGTAATGATTTTCAGTTGTTCCCTGTTCAAAGTTTACAGGTCTGCTTTTTTTTCGGGCACGGTCTTTGTTATATTATTTTCCGTGTCTGTTTCCTGGGATGTCATTCCAGTATTGTAAGTGTTTTCCTGGATCCAGTCTCCTACAGACGCTCGTACCGTGCGCTTCGGTACTCCGAAGGTCTGTCCTCGACCGATTCTCTTCTGGCTTCTTCATTCCCTGCAGATCCCTGACGTTTCTCAATAATGGTGTTTACCATCACGAAAAGGGTTGAAATAATAACGATTTTCTTCGAATGACGAATATAGTTACCGTACTGCGAATGTGTTCAACGAAACGCTTTCAGTACATGTTGCTAGAGAATACGTTTTAGAGTTAGTGTGAAAGTTTCATCAAACGGAATCAGCAACCAATAAGAAACGGTATCCAGAACGTGAACTTCCGTTGAGAAATGAACCTGTTGAAGTTGTACTTCCAGAACAAGTTCTTGCAGACTCATCGTCATGTTTGGGAAAATTGGCTAGTGTTACCAATATCAGTCGAACCAGTATCCGCCAAATCCTGAAAAATTATAAATTTCATCTCTACGAAATACATTTGTTACACCAATTGAATGAAAATGATTTTGATCGGCGACAGAAGTTACGTGAAATCATGAGTGCACGAAAAGGTGCCGATAGGGATTTTTTTTTTCAACATCTGCTTTCCGGATGAGTGTACATTATTTTCGGATGCGAAGGTGAATCGTCATAATTGGTCAGATGCTAATCCGCATGTCTCTCACGAAGTCCACACTCAAACTCCCCGAGACCGTCTGATTGGACCAATGTTTCTCTATGGTTATCTGACTGGAACATCTCATTTGAAATTACTAGATAAGTATATGTCTATCCACAACTAGTAGACATCACCCTAAATTTCGATCGTAATCTGGAACACCACTTGACATTTCAACAAGATTGGGCATCTCCACATTTTGCACATCATGTTAGGGCGTTTTTGGAATCCTGGACATTGGATTAGAAGAAAGGGTCATATAGATTAGCCAGCTTGAACTCCCGATTTCAACTGTAGGATCACTCGAAAAACAAAATCTTCAATAATAATAACGTTAATTCATAGATATATCAATTAAGTAATACAAATCAAGTGAATACAAAAAAATTGAATGAATATTTGGAACGTCCACAGTATTGTGCATACTTGTATATGGTGAGAAAATAAAAATTAATCTAAATATTACCTAATTATGTTATAAAAATAAACAGTTTTTTAGTAGAAATATTTTTTATTGTTTTAGCTTTCTATCCTTTTGTGTATTTTTGTTCTGTTCGTTCCATTAACAAATAATAAAAGTTGGATTTTGAAGTATTTTAAAAAAGTTTCATGGATTATTCTTTGTGGTAGTTGACTGAATAATTCAGCTGCCAAAGGGGAGTCACTTTTTTGACCTATTGTTCAAGAAACTGTTGGTATACAATATTGATTTTTCGATCTTGTCGCTTATCCATGGTTCTGAGTGGTGAGTTCGTTTTCATTTTTATATTGCTGGCATCCTATCTGAATAATATACGGTTGTCTAATATCTAATACTTGTGTTTCAGTATAGAGTAGAGAGCTTGGATATCTTGCAGGTTTGTTGAGCATCATTCGGAGGAATCGTTTTTGAGAAATTTCGACGGCATTTAGGTAAGTCCTTGATACTCCTACCCAACAATAATATAATATTCAAGGTGTGACCCTACCAGACTGTGGTACAGTATTTTTTTATATTCAAAGCTCAAAAATGTACAACTTTTTGAATCTAAATAATATACTTCGAAGTTTTTTCATTGAATATTCCATATAATGGTTCAATCGTAGGTTATTATCAATATAAATGCGCAAGTATTTTTTTTTGCAAGATTAATTGAAAGATCTTGTGGTATATTCAGACTGTATTCTGGTAAATATGTTTCATGGCTACTAAAATGTACCTAAGTATACGGTTTTGTCAAAGTTTATTGAAAGTTATCTACTGTCGAACCAGTCTTTGAGTTTTCCAAGATCATTTTCAACGCTTCATTTGAGATTGTACCAGTCATGATTTTCGTAATATATCATAGTGAAGTCCGCGAAACTGATCATTTTACCGCGTGTTTTCTGTTGAAATGGGATGTTCAAGTAAATTACGAATAAACCGTGTCCAATACTGATCTTTGAGATACACCTCATTTAATGTTAATCTCTTCGCTCACATTATTTTTGAATTTATTTTTTTGTGTTCTACTTGTTGAGTAACTTATGAATAGATTTTGTGCTGAACGTCTTACACCCTTATCTTCTGGGGGGATCTAAAAGTATGGAGTGATCGACAGTATCAAAGGCCTTTCCCAAATCTTCAGAGACACCGATAGAAGTAGGGCTTGAATATAAGGATTCGTAGATAGTTCTTGCCAGGAAATGGATTGCATCTTTGGAAAAAAAAATCTCTAAAATCATACTGGGATGTCGAGAGCAGATTGTACTTTGTTAGGTTTTCAGTAAGTCTTTTAAATGTTTTCCAAGAAATTTGCTTATTGATGATATAAGTGAAATAGGCCTATAATTTTTAACATTTCCAGTATCTCCGTTTTGAGTGATTTTTCCAGAATCGATGGAAATATGCCTTTTCCAAAGGATTTATTCATGATGTCCGTCAAAGCTTCGCATATGAATTTTCAAACAATCCTCAAAGTTTCAGCTTTGATTCCATCTAACCAGGAAACCTTTTTATTTTTCAAATTATTGATTGTTTTATCAACCTCAGTAGTATTTGTTGGCGTAAAAAAAGGTAATTTCCATTTATATGTTTTTCACTTCTGTAATTGGTATTCTGTCCTATGTTCTTAATCAAATTCTCCCCTACAAAGAAGTTATTAAATATATCAACAATATTGAAAAGGGAAACATTCTCAATTGAATATTGATAACAAGATTTTTCTGTGAATTGAAAAATCCACGATGAATCTGATTTTATGAACATCCTGTTCATATTTTCAACAAATCAATCAACAATATCTTTTGAATCTGTGACGTTCTCATTATTTTCATTTTTAATATTATTAATTTTCCTTCCTGTTTCGATATTTGAGATTGTATCAACAGTATTCCAGAGTTTTGTACTTGCATTCTTTATTTTCTGCCCATTTCTTTTTTTTTGTTAAATAATCATTTTTCAAGTTCATTATTCGGTTTTTGTTTCCATAGAGAAAGTAATGATTTTTTGATTGATATGCTTTATCAATGACTTTGTTATCCAATTTCTGCTTTTACGTTCACTTTTTTCCATTTTGAGGTATTCAGTTGATTTTTGATGTTTATAATGTTAGTGAATTTCTCTGTTTTTGATCCGAGATCCTGCATTAATGTTTCCAATTAATGAAACTCTTTGCTTTTTGTAATAATTATTTGTCTATTTCTTGAAAATATTTTTTATCATTATATAATAAAGCAAAAAACGATCAATTTTGCTTTTTTCATTGCAATTTGTAGTGTAGTGATCCGTGATTGTTGTTTATTCAGTGAGAGGTAAAATTTTATTGAAGTTTTGTTCTGTTTTAATGAATATATAATCGAGACATGATTAAGATCCATTTCTCGCTCTTGTTGTAGTATCAGTAGTTGAATGGAAGCCAGACTCACTCATCATGTCGAGATTATTTCTTGAGTATTCAGTTTTTTTTAATGAATCGATATTTATATTACCTACAAATAGGTTGTAATAATGTTTTCCATTAGTGAGCTGGTTAAGAAAGTTGTAAATTCGACTTGATGGAGACCTATAGAATGCATAGATATAATCATTACAATTTTCAGTAATATACCTCCATTTATCTCGATATGTTCATAGGAATGATATGAATTAATTTTTGCATAAACAATAATATTATCATTTTGGTTATAGCTACCTTCATTATAAAGGTCATATTGAGAAAGGAGGTATCCGGGACTTGCCAAGTTTCCCTTAAAACCATGCAATCGAAACATGTTTCAAGTTCCTCAAGATAGATTTTTGGAACGCTTTAAATATTAGTATTGAGAACTTTGAATTTTTTTCCATTTGTTGTTAACAGATAAAACTTTTTTGTTTCATTTGAATTTTTTAGATGGTAAGTTTTGATTTTTTCTACAATAATGATATATGACAGTACATCTATCAATTGTAAATCATCTGACAGTCTTCGCAATAATTCAATACTATTTTGATTATTTGTTGCTCTGAATGGAACCTACGCGGACTCTAGTTTTCATTTTTTCTTCCACTAGTGGTTTTTCTTGTTTTCCGGATGTTGGTAAGACGGGAGTGTACGCTATGGTAGCTGTGGTTTTGGGAAGAAAAGCTGTTGGCCCAGTTGGTATTTTGTGGGTGTTTTCCAGTGTTATATTTGGAGTACTAGGTTCGCTATTGGATTTCGTTATGTTCATTTCAATTGTTTCTATTCCTTGTTTCCTTAATATTTTGGCTCCTCTCGCTGGATGAGTATTAGGTCATGGGCTATGCTTAGTGAGTACCTACGAAATTTTTTGCATTTTTGGGTACCCCTAACTTTTTCAAGTATGAGACAAATTCCAATTAACAGGGGATATTTCTTCTTTCCCAAAGTGTAAATATTATTTAGGTAGCACTTATTTATAGTAACGTTTACTAGTCTTCTTAGTTCGTTGAAGATATATTCAGTCGTTAATTCCTGGGGTTTGGTATCAAGTCCAAAAATCACTATATTAGTTTTTTTCATTTTTCTCTCAATGTTTTCAATCTTATTCGGGAGATGCAGTTTTCAGTTTCGACTTTATTTAGTTTTTTGTACAAATCTTCGATTTTTAGGGCTAACCTGACCTCTACTGCTTCTATGAGTGATTTCAAATCCTGTTCCCTTGTTGGTATTTTGTCTTATGTTCTCAGCCAAATTTTACCTACATTTGTAAAGAAGTTATTAAATATATCAGCAACATCTTTTGAATCTGTGACGTTCTCATCATTTTCTATATTAAGGATTTCATTAACAGTATTCCAGAACTTTTCACTTGCATTTTAATCTTGTTCTACTAATTTTTTATAATAATTTTCTTTGGTGTTTTTTTTATTTCCTATTTTTTTTTTTTTCGTTTAAAATAATTTTTTAATTTATTTTTTTTTTTTGAAGTATTGAGTTATTTTTGTGCACATGTGTTTATAATGTTAGTGAATTTCTCTGTTGTTGATTCGAGATCATGCATTGGGTATAATCAATTTTTCCAATTGATGGAGCTCCTTGCTTTTTGTAATAATTGTTTGTCTATTTTTTCGAAATATTTTTCATTTTTATATATTTGACGTTTTCTGCTTTATTCAAAACAATTTGTAATAACATTAGGTAGTGATCTGTGATTGTGTTGATATAGTGGGAGGTTATATGTTATTGAAGTTTTGTTTTGTTTTGATAAATATATAATCAAGACATGATTCAGTTCCATTCCTTTCTCTTGTAGTTCAATTGTTGAATGAAAGCCATACTCACTCATCATGTCGAGATCATTTCATAAGTCCTCAGTTTCTTTCAATAAATCGATATTTATATCCCCTACAAATATGTTGTGATGATGTTCTCAATTTTTTTCATGTAGCATATTGAGCTGTTAAGAAAATTGTCAATTCGACTTGATGCAGCTCTATAGAATGCATAGATGCTGATCATTACAGTTTTCAGTAATATACCTCCATTCATCTCGATATGTTCATGGGAATGACATGAATTAATTTTTGCAAAAACAATAACACCACCATTATGGTTACAGCTACCTTCATTATGAATGGTCAAGTAGTCGGTCATATTGAGGAAAGGAGGTATCCGAGACTTGCCAAGTTTCCGTTGAAACTATGCAATCGAAAAATGTTTCGAATTCTTCGAAATAGAATGTGAATTCGTCTATGTTTTTTGAAACACTACAAATATTGGTATTGAGAATTTCGAAATTTTTCCATTTGTTGTTAACAGATAAACGTTTTTTGTTTTATTTGAATTTTTTAGGCGGTAAGTTTTGATTTTTTCTACAATAATGATTCATGACAGTACATCTATTAATTGTAAATCATCTGACAACCTTGGCTGTAATTCAATACTATTTTGATTATTTGATGCTCTGAATGGAACCTGCGCGGACTCTAGTTTGTATTTTTTCTTTCATAGTGGTTTTTCTTGTTTTCCGGAAGTTGGTGAGACGGGAGTGTAGCTATGGTTGCTGTGGTTTTGGGAGGAGGAGCTGTTGGCCCAGTTGGTATTTTGTGGGTGTTTTCCCGTGTTTTGTTTGGAGTACTAGATTTGCTATTGGATTTCGTTATGTTCATTTGAGTTGTTTCTATTCCTTAGAAGTTTCCTCAATATTTTTGCTTCTCTCGCTGGATGAGTGTTAGGTCATGGGCTGTGCTCACGTGAGTACCTACAAGATTTTTCGCGTTTTTGAGTACTTCTGACTTTTCCAAGTATGAGACAAATTCAAATTTAACAAGGGATCTTTCTACCTTTCCCAAATTGTAGATATTTTTCAGGTAGCACTTATTTATTGTAACGTCCACTAGTCTTCCCAGTTTGTTGGAGATATATTGGTAGTGGTTATTTTCTGGGGTTTGTTTCAAATCCGAAAATCACTATATTAGTTTTTCCGTTTCTTCAATGTTTTCAATCTTATTCGAGAGATGCAAGTTTTCCGTTTCGACTTTATTTAGTTTTTTCTACAAATCTTCGATCTTCAGGGCTAACCTAACCTCTACTGCTTCTATGAGTGATTTCAAGTCCTGTTCACTTGTTCTGATTTCTTCAAGTATTGATTCTCCAGTTATCAACATTGTCAGCCGCTGGTGAAATAGATTTCCGCCTTTCATTCGAAGGTTATTTCACTAACACAAACACTTTGACACTTCAAATATTTTTTTAAGTTGTTTTTCTGGGAGATTTGATTACTTGTGTGCAGCACAAAGTTTAACGGTGATTTACGTGTGATGCAACAGAACCTGCATCTCTTGGAAGATTTGCGACATAGAATTGTTGACGTAAGCTGGTCGATAGCATCAGGAATGCTACAAAATATGAGGTCTCAGTTTTAACAGAATTTGTAGTATTGTATGGTTGACAGATTGAACATTCAATTAATTGATAATTCAGTTGTATTGTTAGCTCTTTCGTCTATTAATTGAATAAACGAATAATAATTTTCCAAATTCAACTTTGCATATCTCTTAAAGAAATCGACAAAATTTCCTTTTTTTTTGCCTGATATTCGGGAAAAAAGTACTTTTCACATGAGGTATCACTTGACATATGTTGCATTTTAAATTTTCAACAATGTTGACCACGGCACCAAGGGATAACCGGTTGCAAGTGCAAACGATGTCCCTCTCGAAACTGGAGTTGACGTGTCCGATTCTCTCTACCCACACAGCCGCTGTTTCGTTTTCAATGGCCCACCCTGTATATATGCTTTCAATAACCACTGGTTCTCCAAAATATGGAAAATAACTGCATCTGAATAAATCTCTCAACGATAAATTACCAAATTTTTTAAATATGCTGTGTTATATTGGGAAACGTGATATAACTGAATTCTGAGTTAATGTGGTTGTATGCCCCTTGCCTAACTCCAGTGCATAAAGACGCGTCTACATGAATAATAAATCCGACGTAGCAAAAAGTGCGAACACCGATCCAACATAGATGCTCCGTCCTTTTTACAGGCTTTTCTGGTTTAACAAGCACTTCGAAATAATGGAAGCGGCTATCAATTTGACGGTTTTTTGTCTAGTAATGGCCACCTCGAAAGGACCACGCTCACGCTCCCTTAATCACATAATAAAGGCCCTTTTTCGAACTGGATCCAATTAGTCATCTGTTGTGAATGAGTTAATTGAAAGTGACGAGACGTTTGGACTCTTTGTTTCCCGTGGAAAATGAGTAGACAGGTGGTATTTCTACTATTCTTTGTTGTCAGATTGAATTAGGTTTCGTATTTCCAATACATGGTGTTTGTTTTGGAGATATCCCTCACAACAGTATTGAAAATGTGGGCGAGTATAATTGTGACTGTGTTCCAAATGTTACGTAACATATTTTGAAACTGATGATTTTTTTTTCAAAATCTCTAGGAAGAATTGGTTGAATATTACTCCAATTAATGCGAACCTTATTTTATCTTCCACAATTCCATGTGGGAAATTAAAATATATTCGGCGATCAAAATAACTTTTCGAAATATGAACAAAAAATATTTCTAAAATAATAATAATCATATTTTATTCCATAGGTTTCATGTGAAACATCAGCAAAGTTGGATACAGGAGGTTTGAAGTAAACATATATACATATAAACACATACAGTGCGCGGCTAAATTATGGAACAAATTCGATATTTCGCAAGCAATGTACTTTTGACAAAAATCCTGGAAGAGGTCGATTTTTGTTTTTAAATGCTGATTTTTTTAAGTATATTCGAGAGAGTTTGTCACTGGTTTTGACGTGGTGACGTAATCGGTAATTCTTTAAATGGAAATAGATGTCTTGTGATACTTCATCTGAAAGGTCTCTCAATACTGCATTCAATGATAATAAATAATTTCATTTGTTTATGCAGGGTGAACGAAAATTAATATTTTATTTAAATGTATTTTGTTGGATATAAAGTTATTCTCTAACTGAAATAAAATATTGATTTTTTGTTCTGTACAAACAAATCAAATTATTTATTATCATTGAATGCAGTATTGAAAGACTTTCCAGATGAAGTATCAAAAGATATCTATTTCAATTTAAAAAAATTACCGATTATTTCACCACGTCAAAACCAGTGACATAACCCTTTAGAATCTACATTCAAAACTCGGCATTTGAAAACAAAAATCGACCTCTTTCAGGATTTTTGTCAAAAGTACATTGCTTGGGAAATTTCTAATTTAGCCGCGCACTTTATACACATACATACAGTGCTCGCCTAAAGTCCGTTCCCCCACTACTAATTTTTGAACCACCTGGTATATCGCAACGGAATTTGGAGGGCTTAATTGGGAGATAAAAACCTATTTTTTCATGAAAAAATCACAGGTAAAAAAAATTGGCGGCTGAGCGCCATCTTCCATACCTTTTTTAATACAACACCCCGTATATTATTCCATTTTCGAAATCTGCTTATGATCCTCAACAGTTTTCTCCAATAAATTCAATTGTTTTCGAAATCAAGTTTGCATTGGAAAAAATCGTTGTCGCGGTAACATCTTGTTTACTGTCAAACTGAACTGCTAACTGTCATATAGTCCGTTGAGCGCCTAAATCCTTTTTATGAAAAGTGTGATCATGGCTCGTAGTTAAGACGATAAATTTGAAGCAGTTTTGATATTTGGAGAAGTTGGAAGAAATGATCATCTAGTACTCCGTATGTGTAATGATAGATTTCTCGAGAATCCTATTTCGAGATCATATTTGCGCAAACTTTCAGAAAAGCTCCAAGCAACTGGTATGCTGGAAGATGCTCCAAGATCAGGAAGCCCACCTCTTTCGGAAGAAAACAAAGTAGAAATTGTTGCTGAAAAGGTAATCAATTCGACTCAGTCGACGACTGCAGTTGCTGAATCCTGTGGAGTGAGTTCAAAAAGTGTCCAAAGACTCCTAAAAAAGGAAAGTTCCATCCCTATAGAATGAAAATCCCGCATGCTCTCACGGAGGATGATCCAGACCGGAGGGTTTAATTTTGTGAGTGGTTAACAAAAACAGTTGAAGGAGAATGGGGCTTCCTAAAACGTGTATGTTTTGCAGACGAATGCACGTTTTTTTCTCAATGGAAAAGTCAACAAAAAGAATTTACGATACTGGAGCGATATTAATCCGCATATTTGAAGAGAGGGACATACCCAGTTTCCTGAGAAGGTGAATGTTTGGGCGGGGATTTTGGGCAATCGCGTTGTTGGACCGATTTTCATCAGAGGCAATCTTACAGGAGTTCTCTACAGAAATCTTTCAGAAACCGAAATTGAACCTCGAATAAGACAAATTGTGTTGAACAATCAGAAAGAGTTTGAAAATAGTGAAATCATATTTCAGCAGAATGGGGCACCTCCCCATTTCGATCTCATGGCTAGAGAGTTCCTCGATACAAACTTTCCTGGGCGATGGATAGGTCGCAGGGAAAGTACAGAATGGCCACCAAGATCTTACACCTAGATTTTTTCCTTTGGGGGTATATGAAGTCAGAAATCTACGCCACTGAATGCCAACCAATAGAAGAGTTATAGATACATTATAGATACATGTGAAGAAAGAGATACATGTGAAGAAATAGATGAACAGACTTTCATCAACGTGAGAGAAGCTATTTATAATAGGGCACTTTATTGTCAAGATTTAGGAGGGGGTCACATTGACCACTTGATGATATAATTGTTGGGGTTAAATGAAAGTGTTATTCAAAAATAAATTATAATGTTTCAACTTTTAGCTTTTGAATTGTTTTGATAGTGAATTTACTGAACACTTTCGTAGGCTTCGAGATTTTCCGGTAAGCGGTACTGTTTATCTTCAATAAACTCTCTTTACGCCTCTTATTAGTCGAATTCATTGAGAGATTCAACTACAAATTATTAACAACGTTCAGTTAGCAAAATGTTTCACCGGAAGTGACCAAAATCCATATTTTATTTTAAACCGGAATTTCACTTTCCAAACGTTGATATTCAGAAAACAATTGAGTTCAGGAGTAAAGTGTAGTCGAGAAAACTGTTGAGAATAATGAGCAGATTTTGAAAATGGAATGATATTTTAGAAAATTATTGAAGATGGTTCTCAGCCGCCATTTTAACACTTTTAGCTATGATTTCTTCATGAAAAAGTAGGTTTACATCTCCTATTTGAGCCCTTCTATTTCGTTGCGATATACCAAAAATTAGTGGGGGGGGGGCGGACTTCAGACAAGCACTGTATGAAGTACTTGAAATTATTTGCATAAAAATACAAAATATAGATAATATAGCTCACAGAATGCATTCATACGTGACTGAATGTTACAAAAATATACGTATACAGCTCATACATTACGGTTTACACACATTGAAGAAATCGGCAGGGTTCTTGGGCTCAACAGGAACACGTACAACGGGAGACACGCTGAACTTCATGACCTTCAAGTTGTGAGCGTCCTTGAATGTGATGATGGTACCGGTGTTGACCAAAAACCGATCGACACCCACCAACCCACAGATGTTTCCGGAGGGAACTTCTTCGATGGCTTCAACATAACGACCCATCATGAGAATGGTACGTTGGATGGCCTTCTCGTACAAATCTTTTTTCTTGCCAGGGGTGTAGTTGGGTCCTATGATACGACCAGAGGTCCAGAAACGACCTTCATCGGAGGTGGGTACCATCTTGGATACGTACATTATGAGGGGGGCGTAAGGGTCGCAGTTCTTGATACCTGTCGAAGCAAATTGTCATTACCAACTTGTTTATATAACATCATTCTTAAATTGAATATTGAGACAAACTTATATGAAAATTAACGTCCTTTTCTCATCTAGATTTATATTATGTCTACCAATTTTATATATTGAATGAGCCAGTTTCTCGAAATGAAACAATTTGACAAAATTTCATTCCAAAGTATTTTTTTTATTGAATCGTTAAAATTTCGGATCGGTCAGTGAACTCTCCAAAAAACAATGTATTCATTTTTATGTCGCACTGCCAACAGTTGTTTACATTCCGATATCCTTTGAAAGAGGCATATCTCGGAATCCAAGTGGCTCATTGTTCATTTACACAAGAAATCCCCATTTCTCAGTGGAAACGTGTGATGAACAATTGGGTTAACAAGCAGGGGCCTACGATAATTCCGTAACAGTATGTTCTACTTATTGAAAAGAGAAACATTCTCAATTGAATGTTGAATGAAATATTTTTCTAAAAATTGAAAGAAGAATTTTTAAGTAAGTTAGTATTTTTTATTCCATAAGACTTGTACAAGTATATAAATCGTTAAAAGAATGATAATGATGATTGAGATTGAAGCTATCCTAAGCCTAAGATATGTAAATCTGAAAAGTGAAGAACATTTATTATTTTGCAGGGACAACATAATAACTCTGCTATGGATTTGTAGTGAAATATTTTTTCAGAGCTCGTTTAACCATACTCATAGTACTGATTTCTTTAGAATGTGGAGGCAATGCATTGTATATTCTCAAATAATTATAGTACGCACCTTTCTCAAATGAGGTTGTTTTATGCCGTGGAACTCGTAGATGTTCACCTAGTGTGGTTATCATATTGCAGATATGGTGATTGTTTGCAGGAAAGGTTTGCAAATTTTTCATAGCAGAATTGCAATGTTACATAAATATATATATATATATATATATATATATATATATATATATATATATTATATATGTATATATACATATATATATATATATATATAAATATATATATATATTTATATATATATGAAAGAGAGTAATATCGAGGGGACTGTTGAAAACAAAATGGAAGGAATTCAATGGACATAGCCCTAAGAGAAAAGTGCTAACCGTGGACACGTGTTTCGAGCTCTCGGCCCTCATCAGTACGGTGGAGAAATGCAAGGATGAACAACACTTGGTAGAAAACGACAAATCAACGGAGTCAACAAACAGAAGCCAGCCGCTCATTTGTGATTTCGGTCAGCAGACCCTAAATTCCAGGGCAACAACCAACGTCACCACGGAGGCAGCTATAGCTACCTGCGTGACATCCGAGTCCAGGAATATAAATATAAAAGAAAGTTATATCGAGGGGACTGTTAAAAACAAAATAGAAGGAATTCTCCCTCTGAGGGCTATGTCCATTGAATTCCTTCCATTTTGTTTTTAACAGTCCCCTGATATGAAGTATAGGTTCAACAAAAAAAGAATAGAAACTTGATATAATGATATTTATACAACACATATGGATACCTGCTATGATTGTTTTTACATTATTTCTGTGTACTTAGAATCTCTGAAACGTTTGGCCATCTTATAGTCAACGCAGATGATCCAAGAGTTTAGCACTGGAGCTTTTCTGAAATCTATAATATAACCCTCGTCCAATATGAGTGTATGAACAAAAAAAAAATGATGCTCCATTGGCATGTAATGTTCGAATTCTAGTATCATCACTATGTTCACGACAATCAATTTCATTCGCACAACCTGTAAAAGTATAGAAATCAAAACTCACGAATAAAATCTTAGAATTCAAATAGCCAAAAATAATCTACAAGCTAGAACATCCTGTATGCTAATCTTGAATCACAAGGAAACATGACAGGGATATGTCAAAGTATTTTTCATGGAAAATCATAAAAATATGATGTTTGAGAACAGAAAATTGTTAGGTAAAAATTTTTAACAACTCTGTATGAATAATATTATATATCGAAAAATGAGCTGTATATAAAATAAGTATCATAGTTTCGAATAAGGAAAGGTGTTTTGAAAACAGTGTGAGAACTTAGAATTAGTACCTAAAAACGAAAAGTGATGGTTGCTACGCAAAAAGGAAAAGGAAGGTGTCGAAAAAAAAAAATATTGGAGGAGCCGTGATGAAAATTTGATCACTAAAAATCGACGAAAATACAATAACAACACAAGTATATCTGCTATTAGATAAGTCAAACCAAATCCAGAAACCACTAGGCTTGGAATTGACCAAGAAAACCACTTATCTCCAAATCACATGAGATTTTCTATGCATGACGCAACCAACAGCAAGGGGGCCCAACGTTAGCGAAGCATACAGTTACCATAGCCATACAACACAGCCAGGATTCGCGAGAGTGCATCATCGGAACGAACATCTGGTACTTTTTTTCAACAAAACTGAATAAAGTGAGAGTATTCGGGTCAGATACTTTTCTCGTTTCATTTAATAACACCTTTTCACCGTATTGAACTTTATTTCTCATTTATTCTCATACCTTTGGTATAACCGACGAACATCTATTTACGAATTCATTGATTGCGCATGAACAACTTATTTGACATTTTCAATTTCATTGGCTGAATATTATATACAAATGAAGTGGATATTGCAGGCATATGTAATTTGAGGATTCTATTGAATGAAAGAACAAACATTTGATTATTTTCATTTCATATTACAAGCTATATTTCCATAAAACAGTATATCGACTTTAAGAAAAACTACTAGATGGCGCAACTGCAATCCTCCTGAGTGAGGGATGATCATGTCTCCATAGGCGTACCGACTGAGCTGGGAAAAGGTAATAAAAGAAAGGTAAATGTTATATTGAAAGAGGGTAAGAATATCACAGCCAGAGTTTATTGTTGTGATGAGTATTTGAAAAGCACATGAAAAAAATTAAAAATAATAATAATAATCATACATAACTAATAAAATTCAATAAAATCATAATAAAATATCATCATAATAATATGTATATATAGAAGAAGTGCCATTGTTTAATTTTACATATAAATTCAAAAAAAAAGGGGGACTAGTTGAAAATAACTATGAATTTGAAATAATACAGCTTGCTTAACCATGTGGTAATTATTGTCTTGTCAAATTTTAAAGTTTCAAATAGTATCTAAAACAATATGTGCGAGTGCCATTGTTTAATTTTTATATATATTACTAGTAGTGGTTCATAGTGATATGATTTTGAAAAGTTCCTCAATCACGAAATGGTGATTAGTTCGCTGTCTTCACTTAACCTCACCTTACTTGTCTTGATAATGAAAATAAACATTTTCGAAAGCTTGACTAAATAAGAAAGAGTTTTTCTTTTCTCATAGGCCATTATTTTGACTGCAACCTCAAGGAATATCCTTTCTACAAAGTTTATTTCAAATTCATAGTTATATATATATATATATATATATATATATATATATATATAATAATATATATATATATATATATATATATATATATGTGGACACAATGAATAGTCATGATTCCTAATTTGAAGAATGATTGGCAGCAAGAGGTGTCATTTTTCAGGTTAAGCATAGTTCTTATTATATTCTGCTGATAGATGAATATATCCTTAGATGTTGTTGCATGGTATAAAAAAATGAAGCTGATATCAATCACAGAATGTAAATAAGCAAGTTTATTTTTCCTGAAAATATATTTATTTCATCTGTAAACATTTCATGATATATAAAAAATAAGTTTGGATGAAAATGACAATTATAACTTCAAATGTGCAAAGCAACTCCTTCAATCAATGTAATATAATGATGACCTATTCGACATACATAATGGATCATTATAATATAATAATGATGAAAGGGAAAACATTCTCAATTGAAAATTGAATAGGAGGATGTTTCTGAAAATTGAAAGATACACTACAATAATGAAGTTATTTTATGTAATATCTAACAGAAAATAACTACTTTTCTGGCTGAAGCCACACCGGACATTGTACTACATCTGCTAGAAATTGATTCTATGAACATCCTGTCCATAATTTCGAACAAATCAGAAGGGGTTATCTTATGGCTGTCTCCTACCACTCCTACTAATTCAACTAGAAAAATAAATTCAAGTGAAATACTCACGAGACACCTCCGCCATAGGGGTGCTGCATATGATATATCATATATTGCGAATAAAAAAATATATCGAATAATATTGAAGGAAAATATATATGTTACTACCCTGTCTTTGAGATACCAAACAGTACAACAGTTTTATTTGGATTGATATACAAGCCATGTCTTTCTGAATAAACTGTGTTATTTCAAAAAACCTCATTGTCGTTTACTGTACAGATATCTGAGTGTGGGAGATCACATGGTCTACATAATTGAAAATTATTCACATAGGGACAAACCGGACTCAAAGCGAATGGATAATCCAGAATGAATATAGCAAAATACTGCTCTGAGGAAGTCCCGAAGTAGTTTGCTCAGGAGTTGTCCAAAGCATGTTATCATACATGGTTATTATTTGTAATATTTCCCGAATATAACTCCTCATTAGCTTCGAAGACGTCTTTTCGAACACGATTAATTTCAATTCAGCCAGAAATAGCTGAAAATTCACTGTATGGGGTCGGCTTAAGAATAGCCCCATGGTAAATCCTGCCTGTCGTAAGAGGCGACTAAAAGGATAACCGTAGGTGGAAGATGGTCTCATCGCCCGGTGAAATACCACCATATCGACTTTGTGTGCTGTGAAATGGATCATTCCATGTTTCAGTGTTCGGTCGATACTTTCCGGTCTCCCTCTTTCCTTTTCTCCCTCTTTCCTTTTCCCCAATTCCTCCCTTATTTTCAGGTGCATCCTAATAGTGATAATGATGAAGTCTCCTAGGGTAAAACACTCCGGAAGCAAAATACCTCTTCATTCGGATTTCCGGGCGAGAGGTACTCGAGGGGACTCAACATTAAAGAATAATTTTTGCAACATCCGCGGACTCAACAAGAACATCAATGACGTCCACCATCACCTACAGACGAAAAAACCGGATATTCTGGCTCTAACAGAAACACAAGTAAACTCGACCACCAACAAGGTCCATATGCTTTGTCCTGGTTACGAACTCCATTCTCGATTCAGGTTCAAAGGTTTAGTCTGCCTTTACGCTGAGGCTAACCTTTCATGCCAGCGTGAAGAGAGTTTGGAACCGAAAGACTTTGATGTGATGTGGTTCAAGCTATCTGATACCAAACTGACTAAGTTTCTCTGCTGCCTTTACCTATCACCTAATGAACCTTCATATAACGACCTCTTTGAGTTTTTATCACTCAAACTGGACTACATTCAGGAGAACCATCCAACAGCTGAAACCATAATCATGGGAGACTTTAATGTACATAACGCTGCCTGGCTCGAATTCTCTAACAAAACAGATGATGCGGGTCGTCAAGCCGAGGCCTTCGCCATCACTCATGGTCTAGAACAACTGGTCGAGCTACCAACCCGCATCCCTGATGTCAACAACCAGTCTGCCAATACACTAGATCTTTTCCTCACCACCAATCCTGACCCGTATAGAATAGAAGTTTGTGCCCCACTTGGAAACTCTGATCACACCCTCATCTCCACAACATGCTCTTTTCACTTACCATCGAGCTGCACAATACCACCCCGTCTCATGTGGCATTACAATTCGGCCGACTGGAAAGGTCTTCGTATGTTTTTCTCAGCGTTTCCATGTAAGAGAGTTTGTTTCTCTTCAGTAGATCCAACACGATGTGCTGAGACAATTTCTGAAATCATCATGTTGGGGATGCAAACTTACATACCGAATACCGAAAGAAGAACATCATCCGATAAGACCTGGTTTAACAGAAACTGCTCTAGAGCTGTGGCTTCCAAACAGGCAGCATACCATCGATGGCTAAAAAATCCGGGCCCTGAGACCAGAGCAGCATATGTCGAGGCTAGAGGCATATGCAAAGAGACAATAGAATGCTCAAAAGATGCCCACAATGCCAAAATAAGATCAACACTTGCTGAATGTCCTAACGGATCCCGTTCATTTTGGTCTCTCGCCAAAGCTGTGGGAAGAAACTTCACTTCCAGCTCATTTCCTTCTCTAACCAAAGAAGATGGAACACTAGCAACGACTGCCCAGGAAAAAGCCAATATCTTTGCGCACCTATTTGCTGGAAATTCCACTCTGGATTCATCGGGAAAACAACCCCCGAACATTACACCTATTGACAGTCACATGCCCGAGATCACCTTTTGCCAACGTACTATCAGAAAGATTTTGCTGGGTCTCAACACCAACAAAGCCTGTGGATCTGACGGAATCCCGCCGATTGTTCTCAAGAAATGTGCCCCCGAACTAACACCTGTTCTTTGCAAGTTGTTCAACCACTCTTACAATTTGGGGTATTTCCGTCCAATTGGAAAACTGCAAGAGTACAGCCAGTCCCTAAAAAAGGCAAAAAGGCCCTACCTAGCAACTACAGACCTATCGCACTGCTATCTATTATTTCAAAGGTCATGGAAAAAGCCATCAACATCGAGCTCATGAAATATCTGGAAGACTCAGGAATTGTCAACGATAGGCAATATGGCTTTCGCCATCAGAGATCAACTGGTGACCTGCTCGCTTACGTCTCACATATATAGCAGCTATCTATTGAAAAGTATGGAGAAACTTTAGCTGTGGCATTAGATATCTCCAAGGCCTTCGATCGAGTTTGGCACCAGGGACTCCTCGCCAAGCTTCCGTCTTATGGCTTGCCCCCTCAGCTGTGTTCTCTGCTTGCTAGTTTTCTCTCAAACAGGTCTCTCCATGTAGTGGTCGATGGAGTTTCATCTGACACTCTACTCATAAATGCTGGTGTTCCGCAATGATCTATTCTCGCACCAACACTATTTCTACTTCACATCAACGACCTGTTGAAAGCAAATCTATGTCCAGTACACAGCTCTGCCGATGACAGTACCCTCCATACCGCTTTATCTTCCAGGGCCCCTATATCAGCCCGTGAAACCAGAACTGAACGAGGAAGAAGTGTTAATAATATAAATATGGACTTAGCAACAATTCTCGAGTGGGGATCTAATTACTTGGTAGAATTCAATGCAAACAAAACACAAGCATGTCTTTTCTCTAGGAAAGCCGATCTCACTGTACCTAACATAACTTTGTCAGGAGTAACCATACCACTGAAGTCATCCATATCAATGCTTGGTATTACTATCAGCAATAACCTTTCCTGGGAAAATCACGTGAGGTCCATTGCCAAAAGTGCATCCCGAAAACTTGGTTTTTTGTTTCGTGCCAAGAGCTATTTCACCCCCACTCAGCTGCTTATGATCTATAAGGCACAGATCCGACTTGTCCTGGAATACTGTTCCCATATTTGGAGCGCGGCACCTAAACATATCCTGAGGCTATTGTATTCTGTCCAAAAATGGGCAATTCGTCTCGTCGGTGATTCCCCGCTTACAAACTCGCTCACTTGTCTGGAACACCGTAGAAAAGTTGGCGACTTGTCTCTATTCTATAGATATTTTCATAGGCGATGCTCTTCTGAAATATCAACAATCGTTCCTGCTTTGGCAGTCTCTTCGAGACTAACCCGTCAAGTTCAGTCATCACACCCCTTCGTGGTCACTTTGGAGACCTGCAGAACATCACTTTCCAAAGACTCGTTCATCCAACGAACAGCGAGGCTTTGGAACTCATTGCCTAGGGAGGTGTTGCCCGAGGCATACAACCTCCAGAAATTTAAGAAGAACACCAACTCTTACCTTCTTTCCCTTGGTTCCCACGATGTTCTCTGAACATTACAGGATATTCCTTTTCGTGGGAACCAGAACATAAAAAAAAAGGTCGGAAGCGAATATAGCAAATGAAAGAGGTCCCATAATACTGCCCTGAGGCAGACCAGGAGTGAATTTCCCAATAGTTTTGTAAAACAAATCATCATGCATTTTGAGTAATTGTGATCTTTCCCGAATGTAACCCCCATTAGCCTAAAGAGCGTTTTCTCGAACACGATGAATTATAATATTGCCAAAAGAATCCAAAAATTCATCTGGTCGGAAGCGAATATAGGAAATGAAAGAGAATACTGCCCTGAGGGAGTCCAAAGTAGGTCCCCTAATAGTTGTTCAAAGCAAAGTATCACCCGTTGTTATTGTTCGTAATCTTTGCTGAACATAACCCCTCTATAGCCTCAAAGACGTTCTCTTGAACACGATGCATTTCCATTTGGCCAAAACAAAATAGAAATTGACTAGGTTGAAAGCGATTATATCAAATGAAAGAGGCTCGGAATATTGTCCTGAGAGACTCCAGAAGTACTTTCTTCAGAAGTTGTGCAAAGCAAGTTATCATCCGGTGTTATCATTTGTAATATTTCCTGAACATAACCCCTCATGAGCCTTAAAGACGTTTTCTTGAACACAATGTATTTCTATTCAACCAGCAAATATAGCAAATAAAAGAGGTCTCAGAAAACTGCCCCGAAGAAGTCCAGAGGTAGTTTCCTTAATTGTTGTGCAAAATAAGTTATCATCTATTGTTATTATTTGTGATCTCACCTGAATATAACCCCCATTAGCCTCAAAGACTTCTTCTTGAATATGATGGATTTCAATGTTGCCAAAAGAAGCCTGAAATTGACATGGTCGAAAGCTTCGCTGGGAGAATTGATAATGCTGGTGAAGATTTATCTATATGTTTACTTATGTTATCAATAATTTTCAACAGAGCACTGGTAACCGTGCTTCCGACGGAATCCTGATCAAAAGTTCTATTTGAATTCAAATGGTTGTGATCTGTAGTGAGAATATTGTTTCATATACTTTGGATAAAGGGTTGAAATGTATAAAGAACATAGATTATGGAAGCTGATAGCCATAGAAACTTTTGGAATCGAACTGATATTTACAATTAACCATTTTCGAGAAAGAATCCTGTTTTCAAAGATTCGTTGAACGTTTGTTCCACTTGTATGCGTTTGTAATCATTTTTGAATTCATATTATAAATTCCTGAAGCTTGTGGTTTTATGCATTTCAGTGCATGCAAAATATTCCAGAATATGCAAAGCAGATATTAATACCCGGTAAATTGTATTATAATACGACAGAAAGTCACCAATCATTGGTAGTTTCTCCAGCAACAATAAAAAATCCATGGTACATTCAATTTGGCCACCGAAGTTCTAATAGTATATTATTTGTTTAAACAAACTTTGTACGAATTCTCTAGTCAGTAAAATGACGCCACTTCAACCAGCCTTATTCAATAAAAACTGCATCAACGTTCTCTCGTTTTACAGCTCCGTTGATATAATTTTCCAAATTTTCCATATATTCCATATTTGCTATAGACTTGGTATGCAGGTATTTTCGATGAATATTATTCTAAGTTTCAGTCATGAGCTTCATGTTATATGTGATATAAAGCATATGTTCATATTGATTCTACAGACTGGTCCGAGGATTTCGGAAAGCAACAAAATATGATTGCTGATTAAATCAACTTTTTCGTTGATATCTTCTATATATATATATATATATATATATATATATATATATATATATATATATATTTATATATATATATATATATATATATATATATTAAAATATATTTTTTTTTAAATAATATTAATATTATAAGCATTTTTTTTCTATGGTAAACTACTAGTATTTTCTGTGATGAAATGGATTATCACATACTTGTTGCTTTTCAACATCTATGCTACGGAGAATAATCATGTGGTCATGTATACCAACTATGTCAATTGTATTACAATTTTTTACTTCCAGTCCATTGCTAACGCAAATAACATTAATCAACGATTCTGATTTTCCGGTTGCATGATGGAATTTTTTCATAATTCGACCCAAATTAAAGTTGAATAAGAGTTTATTACATTTTTTGATATCAGGAAAAGTAATATTTAACATTCTTCCTCCAGGTTAACTCACTCTATAATTTCATTCAAATCGCTGATGCACTTAGCACCATTAGATAGAAGTAGCAAATTGATGATATCCAATCCCATCCGTTGATTTTCAACAACATTATTATTCTAATCCATTTTCTGTGATCGAGGAAGATTCTGAATTTATAGGAAGCACTAAAGCAGCAGGCGTCCTCTCCTCCTTATTCCATTCCGATACGTTCTTGGCAAATTGTTATTGTTCATAGATGAATATTCAGACAAAAAATGTCGACTCACCCACATTTCAGTTGCACCTATAAGATACAAAACATTTCTGATAAGAATCTCTTTGAAGTTTCCGAAACAATTGTTCAATGATCGGATGTTCACGTGACTGAATGTTTTCCATTGGTGCTTTTTTGATCGAGTATTAATGGTATACTTTTCGATAATGTAGTTTTGGTATTTTCATATAATCCTCTCTTGCCATGGTCCTCTTTACAATTCAATGGGTATATTTTTCAGTTGTTCCGATTGTCACCAAGAGGGTAGTTGGACATTCATTGACACTGGTATGATATTTTTATTCTTCCCGAATTTAATGAATTGTGTTTCAATAGAAGATGCTATTGCATGGATAATTTTGGGCAACTATTCGATTTTCTGCCATACGTTTGGTAGCGATCGATTCCTCAGCTAATTCCTGAACATCATATAATCACAATGTTTTTCTCTCGTCGTTGCCGATTGCTCAGATATCATCCTTGTTCTGAGATTTCATGCTTCCTTCCAACTACTATAGGTCCTCCTGAAGTGACTCGAATACTACGATGAGTTCCTCAATGCTCTTGTGAATTCTTGACAATTTTCATATTCCTTTCCTGCTGGTGTATTGAGAACTCGACATTCATCGCATTTATAAACCGATCCCTGTACATCAGTGAACCCAGTATATTATTCCTTGCTCAGGTTCAAGCACTTCGCGTAGAAAAATTTCTTGCAGAATATACACCCTATGTCAAGTGAGCTGTCGTTAACTTCTTATGTGCCCTTTATTTACCGACGAAAAAAATGAAGGAGGTCCTCTAGTCGACGTGTATATTTATTTTTATGTATGATCACTCATAACTTTTCACAGAGTAGTTCGATTCTGATGATTCTGTGTTCATTCGATAGAGTATGCTTTGAAGTTGGTACCATTCGAATATTAAAAATAATGTCACCCTTAAAGATGGAAAAATAGGGGATATTTATCGTTCGTCCACTGATTTTTTACCTGTTAACCGATTCTACCATTCATAACTTTGTAATGGGTTATCCCATTTGGAATACTTGTTCTTTATTGGACAGGGTATACTTCCTAGTTGATCATTTTTGAAATTGGAAAGTATAATCTGCCCCTAAGGGTAGAAAAATGGGGGATCATTAATTTTTCATCTGTGAACCGATTCTGTTGAAATTTGGCACACATTTCAAAAACCTCTGGCAAAGCTACAGGGAACTCAGGAATTACACAACAGGAGCAATTCGCCGCGAGAAAAAAGCTTATCTTGATCTTGAGAAAAAAGCTCATCTTGATCTTATGCAGAAAAATTCCAGAACTACTTGGAACACTTTGAGATCTCTTGATATCTTGAGAAAAAAAAGCACCCCAGAAATTCCAAGCAACTTGAAGGATGTTAAACGCATTAACGAACATTTCAACTCCGTTTCTCAACCTGACCGTACTGACTATCGAGTCTCACTTCTGTACCGTTACCATAATTCGCGAAAATACGATGAAACATTTCAGTTCACCACTATCTCTACTCAAACGGTACAAAACTGCCTTCAACGCATTAAAAACAACGCCATTGGCTCCGATAACATCTCCCTTCGAATGACCCGCCTTATTGAATCTTTCTCACTTAATCACATTACTTTTCTCGTCAATACTATTTCAAGTACAGGGCACTTTCCCAATTCCTGAAAAAACGGTAAAATTATACCTTCAGCGAAGTGTACTTCACCCTCAAGTCACTCCGACCTCAGAACTATCACTATTCTACCTTGCCTTTCAAAAGTGGTTGAAATGATTTCGAAAGATCAGATAAATTGTTTCGTGAACGAACGTGATATCATCACGTCAGTGCAATCTGGATTCCAAAGTCAACACAGCACCACCACAGCCTCATTGTCTATTAATGACGATCTCTTCAGGGATACAGATGACGGGTACATAACTTGCTTGATACTTCTGGACTTCAGTAAGGCTTTCGATACTCTTGACCACGATATATTGTGTGATAAACTGCTGTTTTTGGGCTTTTCCGATGAAGCAGCGCTCCTGATGAGGAATTATTTATCAGATCGAATACAGAATGTCATTATTGAAGGAATAGAGTCGGAGGCCGTATCTCTGTCCAAAGGTGTTCCGCAAGGCTCAATACTCGGACCCTTACTTTTCAGCTTGTATATGTGCGACTTTTACCAATACGTTCAGGAATACAAAATACATCACTACGCAGACGACACCCAGCTTCACTTTTCCTTTCAATTTCAGAATTTTGACACTGCTCAGCTACTCATAAAACGAGACCTTCAGGCAATATTCGACATTTTCCCAGCCCATAAATTGAAACTCAATCCAAAGAAGTCGACAGTTATGATTTTTGGACCCAAAAGAATCAGAGGTGAAACCCAGAACCTACTACAAATTCGCATTGATAATGATGACATTTCAACTGTTTCCGAAATAAAAAATCTGAATTTGTGGTTTGACCAAGAGCTCCGCTTCACAAGATATGTGTTCTCTGCTTGCTAGTTTTCTCTCAAACAGGTCTCTCCATGTAGTGGTCGATGGAGTTTCATCTGACACTCTACTCATAAATGCTGGTGTTCCGCAAGGATCCATTCTCGCACCAACACTATTTCTACTTCACATCAACGACCTGTTGAAAGCAACTTCTTGTCCAGTACACAGCTTTGCCGATGATAGTACCCTCCATACCGCTTTCTCTTCCAGGGCCCCTATATCAGCCCGTGAAACCAGAAATGAACGAGGAAGAAATGTTAATAATATAAATATGGACTTGGCAACAATTCTCGAATGGGGATCTAATAACTTGGTAGAATTCAATGCAAACAAAATACAAGCATGTCTTTTCTCTAGAAAAGCCGATCTCACTGTGCCTAACATAACTTTGTCAGGAGTAACCATACCACTGAAGCCATCCATATCGATGCTTGGTATTACTATCAGCAATAACCTTTCCTGGGAAAATCACGTGAGGTCCATTGCCAAAAGTGCATCCCAAAACTTGGTTTTCTGTTTCGTGCCAAGAGCTATTTCACCCCCAGTCAGCTGCTTATGATCTATAAGGCACAGATCCGACCTGTCCTGGAATACTGTTCCCATATTTGGAGTGCGGCACCTAAACATATCCTGAGGCTATTGGATTCTGTCCAAAAAAGGGCAATTCGTCTCGTCGGTGATGCTTCGCTTACAAACTCGCTCACTTGTCTGGAACACCGTAGAAAAGTTGGCGATTTGTCTCTATTTTATAGATATTTTCATGGGCGATGCTCTTCTGAAATATCAACAATCGTTCCTGCTTTGGCAGTCTCTTCGCGATTAACCCGTCAAGTTCAGTCATCACACCCCTTCGTGGTCACTTTGGAAACCTGCAGAACATCACTTTCCAAAGACTCGTTCATCCAACGAACAGCGAGGCTTTGGAACTCATTGCCTAGGGAGGTGTTCCCCGAGGCATACAACCTTCAGAAATTTAAGAAGAACACCAACTCCTACCTTCTTTCCCTAGGTTCCCACGATGTTCTCTGAACATTACAGGATATCCCTTTTCGTGGGAACCAGAACATAAAAAAAAAAAAAAAAAAAAGTTACATAACCCAAACTTCCTTCAATGTTCTCCGACAATCATATCCAAATCGATATATGAACTAAACTCAAACTCAAACTATGTGAGTCGCTAATAATCTCAAAAGTCTCATACTGCGATGGTGTTTATGGTTCGGCTCTGAGGCAATCTGATTCCTTGCGTTTGCAACGTATTCAAAACAGCCGTTTGCGTTTTTCGATCGGTGTTAGAAAATACGACCATATATCCCCTGCACTAAAGGAATCAGGCTGGCTGAAACTGAAGAAACTTAGAGCCTTGCACCTCTTAACCACCACCCATAATTTATTAATAAATCGTAAGCCGGATTATCTTGCAAAAAAACTCAAAATTTTTTCAAATATAAATGGGTTTGCTACACGCAATAGGTCAATTTTAGTCATCCCCAAGCATAAATAATCTGTCTTTACCCGCAGTTTTTCTTATTTTGCACCAAAATACTACAATATGCTACCCAGTGAATTTAGGTCTTATACAATTAATACTTTCAAAAAAAGGCTGAAACTGCATTTCCATGATTAATATATTCCTACTTCCCCACACCATGACCATAGCTTACTATCCTTTTTTCTTTTCTTATCTATACATTCATATTATCTTTACTATATCTAAAGGTTGAGTTTAAAAACAGCCTAGGCTGACACTCCACCTATTCACCATGATCTCCATTAACGCGTGTACCTTTCATTTTACTTTCACTATTAGTTTTGTATCCTTTGATGGATAAAGACGGTTTATTATTATTATTATTATTATTATTTTCGTTTTTAAACACTACCAGTCAGGCCCTTACTTCCGAAGCTCCGACCCATTCGGAAGGGCGCGCTGGTTACATAAACCAATGACCTCTCCCCGTGAGGTGAGAGATCATTGGGTCCGAGAATCATGTGTCCTGAGCAAACGTAACGATCCAAGAATGACTGCCTTCTGCATGCGGCCGGCTAGAGATTCTGCCGATTTACGGCATGCCGGTATAATTTCCAGGTTTGAGAGTAGCGTTGGCATCATTCCACCAAGGGCCCCTTATTATTATTATTATTATTATTATTATTATTATTATTATTATTATTATTATTATTATTATTATTATTATTATTATTATTATTATTATTATTATTATTATTATTATTATTATTTTATTATTATTATTTTTATTATTTTTTTTTTTTTTGATTATTATTTTGCCATGATCATTTAGCTGCCAGTATGGTATTCAAATTCTATTGGTTAAACGGAGATGATCAATATAGGTAAGAGCTTTTCTAATATTTTCGGTATTATTCAAAGTATTTTCAAATTCGGGGTTCATTCTCATATTGTGCCTGAGATACGTGTACATCGGGCATGAGAAGATATGCGCAACTGACAGTCTTGTATTGCAATGGTCGCATCGGGGTCTGGGCCCTCCCACTAAGAGATACGAGTGCGTGAGATGGGTATGTCCGATTCTGAGGCGGCAAGTAATCACTTGTTCACGTCTGTTCAGAGTAATTGGGTATCTCCATTTATTCGTTTTTGGCTTAATATTGTTCAATTGAGTATTTTGGGATGTCCATCTTTCTTGCCATGTACTAAAAATTTTTGAGCTGATTTGGGTGTTCATATCAGTATAAGGAATAGGGATTCCTTCATCTTCTGGAGTGCGTGTTGCTTGTTTCGCTGCAAGATCTGCCCTCTCGTTACCAGAGATGCCACAGTGACTAGGAGTCCAAAGAATGGTGCATTTTTTTTTGACGCTAGATGAGTAACTAGTTCTAAGATATTTTGGCAATAATTATTTTTTGTGAACCTGTTATTTAATGACTGAATTGCACTTAATGAGTCAGAACAAACTACGCAACTTTGGTGGGTTGAAAACGAAAAGAAAAGAAGAGCTTGCCATACGGCGTATAGTTCCGCAGTGAAAATTGAGCAACTAGGATTCAAAGACCAGAAGTGCTCGTTTTCTCCTATCACAATTGCAGCGCCAACTCCATCACTTGTTTTCGATCCATCGGTGTAAATGATGAGACTATTTGTGTACGAAACTATTTCATTCATGAAAAGAGCTCTGTAAGTTGAGCTAGGTGTCTCGCTTTTCTTCCATGATGATAACCCGTAATTAAAGGTTGGTAAGGTGAATTGCCATGGCGGGACAGAAGGAACGTTATTGGTTAAAATGGAGAAACTGTCTGTAGAGTATTTTCTGCAGGCTTCATGAAAACGAATTCGAGTTGGTCTAGTTGCCGTTGGTCTGAAAGCGTGCTCATCGGGGATGAAAAGCTGGAGTGGTTAATATGGAGTGGCTGAGATAGAACTTTGGTTGCGTAGCTTATCGTTTGGAGGTCTCTTCTCGGGTTAAGAGGGAGTATAGTTGAGTCGCATTGCACTGCAACTGCAGGGCTGGTTCTGAAAGCACCAGTGGCCAATCTTAGGGCTGTCATTTGGAGGTTATCCAATTGTTTCAGCCTTGAGGGCCTGCAAGAATTGTAAGCGATGGCACCATAATCCATTCGGCCTTGGATTACCGACTTGTATAAATTTAGAAGAATTTCTCTATCTGCACCCCATTTAATGTTTGACATACATCTCATGATGTTCATAGCTTTTGACACTTTGAAATTAATTGATGGAGTTGTTCTTCCCAGTTCAGTTTCTTATCAAAATTATGCCTAGGAATTTAATCGAGTTTTGAACGCTCTTTTTGAAATTATTATTATGTTTATTTTTAAATAATTGGGCCTTGGATAAACAGTACTGGATCTGGGTGGGCTAATCTCAGTTTGCAGAAGTTAGCAGTTTGTTTTTTCTTTCAAAACAGGAAACCTCTTGATTGCTAATTTATCAAGGGTAAGTATTTCATTATTCAAATGTTTGTTAATGTTTTCCATGGACTTGTGTCTGTAGAGTAGGATTAATTCGTCAACGTATAATACTTTTTTGACATAATTTTGACTTTTTTCGAGGAGGATATTAATGGCCACTGCGAAAAGGGATACACTTAGCACTGAGCCTTGAGGGATTCCGTTATCGAGTGTTTTATATGAGGAATCAATGGCTCCTATCCGAACCTGAAAGGTTCGATCTTGTAGGAAACTTTGTATACAAATGGCCATGTTGCCTCTCAGTCCCCAAGTGTGCAATTGCTGCATAATGGAGAAACGCCATGTTCTATCGTAGGCTTTTTGTAAGTCGAAACTCACTGCAACTAAGTGTTCTCTGTTGCAAAAAGTATCCTGTATCTCGCTCTCGAGGAAAACCAGGGCATCCGTTGTTGAGCGTCTGCTGCGGCAGCCGACTTGGAACTGGGAAATCAAGTTGTTCGATTCAATCCACCACGAGAATCTCAAATTAACCATTTTTTCAAAAACTTTACCAAGGCAACTTGTTAGGGAAATTGGGCGGTAGTTGTTGGGATCCATAGGAGGTTTAGTTGGTTTCAAAATAGGAATTATTATGGCGATTCTCCACCCTTTTGGGTAAGTTCCAGAATCCCAGATTTTATTATACAGCTTAAGAAGTTTCAGTTTCTCATTGATGGGCAAGTGTATAATCATACTATATAAGATATTATCATGGCCCGCTGCAGCTTCCGAGCAGTTCTCGAGAGCGAAATCTAATTCATTGACGGAGAAAGGGAGGTTATAGTGCAGGATATGTGGGGTATTGAAATTGAGATATTTCTTTCTTCATATGTTTTCACGTTCATGAAATCTTCCTCATAGATGTCTGAGCAACTGTTCTGTGCAAAATGGTTTGCAAAAGCCTCGCAGATCTCCACGGGGTCCGAGATCACCCGATTATCATAGTTGAGAGAGACAGGACTATCCATAGTGTTTTTCCCAGCAATGACTCTGATTTTTTTCCATATTTCTCCGAGCCCAACCTCGGGATTAATCGACGAGATGTATTCTGCCCAGGAAGTTTTCTTTGCATTCAAGATGAGTCGCCTTGCCGTCGCTCTAGTCATTTTGAAAGCTATCAAGTTTTCAAGAGTGGGATACCTTTTGAATTTATTATACTTTTTTTTTGAGCGATCTTGGTTTAATTGGGATGCTAATTTTAGCTGCGTTAAGAATAGCGGAGGAGATAGAGTCCACTGCTATTTCAATATCGTTGAAAGGTTCGGGATATTTACATGATCAGAAAATTTCTCCCAGTCTGCATTCTTTGTGAGCCATCGTTCCCTTGTCGAAAAACACTTTGTGGGGGCATCGACATGAATGGTAATCGGGAAGTGATCACTGGAGTGAAGATCTTCAACGGTATCCCATGCTAGCCTAGTCGCCAGATGGGGGGAGCATAAACTGAGATCAATTACCGATGTCTTGCCGGATCGTGCTTCAAAATGCGTAGGATTACCACTATTTAAAATGCATAAATTGTTTGTTTCTATCAAAGATTCCACTTTTTTCCCTCTGTTGTCATGTTTGGAGTCTCCCCATCTGGGGGAGTGAGAATTGAAGTCGCCAAGGATCAAGAATGGGCGAGGTAGTTGGTCGATAATATTCTGGATATGGTCAGAGTGCCAGTTACCGTCAGGCAAGTAAATGTTGCAGATGGTAGTTCTCAAAGGGACCTCAATCTGGACAGCAGTTGCTTGGAGGTCAGTAACTAATCTTACATCTTTTGTTGGAATGTTATTTCGAACAAAAATAGCGACACCTCCCCTTGCTCTATGAGTAGGATTGACGTCTTTCCGAAAACATTGATAACCTCTCAGCCGGAAGGATTCATTGGGTTTGAGGTGTGTTTCTTGGATAGCTAAGACAAAGGGAGAGTTCTCATTTTTTATAATTTGAATTTCACTGAGTTTGCTAATGATTCCGTTGCAATTCCATTGGATAATTGTGTTAGCCATTGAAATATTGTATTTATTGGACTTAACAAAATATGTACGTTTATGAATAAAAAAAAAACAAAAAATAAAAAAAAAAAAAAATTGAAAATTAGAGAACAAAAAGAAACAAAAAAAAGGGAAAATTTGGAGCTAAGAAATAACTCTTGGTTGTTGACTAGACTGCTGGGGACCGTCAGTTAGGGTTGGGTCTGGAAATTCTGTATCCGTTTGTGGCGTAGAAAAGTGTTTTCGTGGCTTGCCTTTAGGCCATCCTTTCTTGGTTTTCTTTTTTGTACCACTTTGAGAGTTGGGGTAGGTTTCGCTCGTTATTGAATCTAAATCAGAGCTGTCAGATCTGCCACGTTTAGACATTTGAGATGTAGGGCGTGAAAAAGATCCCTCCGATTGGCCATCAGTGGGACGGGAGAGACGCATCGGATAAGGAGGTGTGAAGGTAAGAGGAGGGAGGTGGGATTTTAGAGCATCAATCAGGAGGGGGAGTAATTCTTTGATGATGTCTTGGGTGCTAGGAGCAGCTGGAGATGAACTAGCTTGGGCGTATGAAATATTAGGTTTCGGGGTGTTCACAATAACTTTTCTTTTTGCTTCGTTGTAGGAGATATTTTCATTTACTTTTCTTTCCTGAATGGCTATTTCTTGCTTGTAAACTGGACAGTCTTTCGACCTGACAGAGTGAGGTCCTTCACAGTTCACACATTTGAATGGGGGTTGACATGAGGTTCCTTCATGTAAAGGTTTGCCACATACGCACTTCTGGTCTTCAGAGCACCTGAGGGCAGTATGGCCAAAACGTTGACAGCGGAAGCATCGCATCGGGGATGGGATAAAAGGACGGATCTTCAAAACGTAAAAAGCTACTTTCACTTCTTTCGGAATTTTGGGCGAATTGAAAGTCAAAATGTGGTTAGGGGTATCGAAAAGGATGCCATCTTTTTTACTTTTGATTCTTCTGACTTCTATAATATGTTGATCTTTGAGTTCTTCCAATATTTCTTGTTCAGTACAGTTCAAGAGGTCTCTGCAATTGATTACTCCTTTCGAGTAATTCAGTCTGGCATGGGCTGTAACTTCGACGTCGTATTCTAAAAATTTCTTGAATTCCATTATCTTTCTTGATTGCGCAGCAGATGAGGTTTCTATCAGTAAACCTTCTCTAATTTTTTTCAAATTCTTAACATGTCCTACTTGTCCATACAGATACTTCTGTATCAAGAAGGGATTAGTTGAACTAAAGTCACCTTCTATTCTTCTTAACGACCAGGAACCGAGGTTGTACCGTCGTCTCCTGGCTCGTGTGGATGGGTTTGCCTCTGTTTTGGGAGGGAGGCACCTCCTTTTGGTTTTGTGAATTTTCCATAAAATTCCCACGAGAAGGGCAGAAATGTATGTCAACTGTAGCAGTGCTCCCTTACCACAGAGGGACTGAAATACGTGTGAGATTCGTCTGGTCTCACAAGGAATCGTAAGCGACTATCTACGAGTAGCCATTCACCACTTGGCACGATGTCTTCCACCTTAGGTTCCGGTTTTTTTCAGGTTTACTCCTGTTGAGCTGTCCTTAGCTTCGCTACTCATCTTCGACCTTACCGGCATGGGTGGCCCTACCAGGAGTATAAAACTCCCGCCGGCATCGCTCTCAGAATCATTGTAACTACTGAGCCCCCCCACCACGTCAAGGTCTCACAGCTCCTTTGAGGGGAATTATTATTATTATTATTATTATTATTATTATTATTATTATTATTATTATTATTATTATTATTATTATTATTATTATTATTATTATTATTATTATTATTATTATTATTATTATTATTATTATTATTATTATTATTATTATTATTATTATTATTATTATTTTCGTTTTAAACACTTCCGAAGCTCCGACCCATTCGGAAGGGCGCGTGGTTACATAAACCAATGACCTCTCCCCACACCCGTGAGGTGAGAGATCATTGGGTCCGAGAATCATGTGTCCTGAGCAAACGTAACGATCCGAGAATGACTGCCTTCTGCATGCGGCCGGCTAGAGATTCTGCCGATTTACGGCATGCCGGTATAATTTCCAGGTTGAGAGTAGCGTTGGCATCATTCCACCAAGGGCCCCTATAATCAGAACCACTATCTTTACAGAATGGTCTGGATAGAGTCTGCGGAGCTCGAAGAGTAAATATCGATACTTCGTCCGTTTCTCGTCCTCTTTTCGCACGATATTCGTCTCGCCCGGAGCCGAAAACTCTATGACGTATATCGTTTTCTGCTCGCGGTCGAAGAGGACTACATCAGGCTTGTTGGCTTGTATTTGCCTGAGGGTGGGGAATGAGTAGTTCCAATAAATTCGGCACTTCTCATTCTCCACAACGGACTCAATATCCCCCGGAGCGTAGGGCAGCACCGGTGTCTCATCAATACCGTACGAGTGTCGTAAATGATCATACAGCACTCGTAACGCCGCGTTATGACGATGGATATAGGCTGAGACCGCATATACTGTACATGCTGACAGCAAGTGCATGATGGTCTCAGGCGCTCCACGGCAGGCCCTGCATCTTGTGTCAGGGACCTCTATACCCATCACGCGGCTTCGGTAGACGAGAGTGTTGAAAACACCGTCCTGGCAAGCCATGATGAATCCCTCAGTCTCCGACTTGAGTCCACCTGACCTAAGGAATGCAAAGGTCAGCCTTTCGGATAAGCCGTGGTCTTCAATGTGTTTGTAGAAGATTCCATGCATCGGCTTATCTTGTGGAGCTGCAGATGTACAGTATTCTCTGCAGCTTTTATGTGGACTCTCCGTCGAGCGGGCTCCAACTCGGTGACAGAGTCTTGATATCCCGCTCGGTGTCGAATACAAGACCGAGTTCATCGGCTGCACGGATTGCTGCCTTAAAAGGAACGCTCCTTTCCCTGCGATCTCATGGTCTTTGACCATGCAGAGAAGGGGATCCAAGCTCCTGATGACTTTACAGGCTCCATCCAGCACCATCCTGTTGTGTAGACACTCCAAACTCAAAAGTCCACGGCCTCCTTGTTTTCGGGGGAGGTACAACCGTGGAACGGACGATTTCGGATGCAAACTACGATGTAGGTGCATCATTTTGCGAGTCTTTACGTCGATTGCACGCAGCTCTTCCAGGGTCCACTTCACGACCCCAAAGGAGTAGATTAGTATTGGAACGGCAAGCATGTTGGTGGCAGAAACTTTATTCATGCCCGACAGTTCTGATGACCAGATCTGCCGGAGTTTCTGCTGATACTTGCCGCGGAGAGCGTTTTAACCGCCACTACCTCTTGGGTGCAACGTTGTTGCACTCCTAGGTAGGTATACGCCTCTTCGGCATCCAGATGGCGGAGGATGCTTCCATCTACCAGCTGCGCGTCCTCTCCGTAATCCTCGCATCGTCCTCTTCTGAGATGAACCAGTGCACATTTATCCATCCCGAATTCCATACCGACAGCATGCGTGTACTCTTGCACCACCCTCAGAGATTGCTGCAGATCTCCCTCACCCGAAGCATAAAGCTTCAGGTCATCCATATAAAATAAATGGGTGACCTTATGCCTTCGGTCTCCGGGGGTGCCACAGTTGTAACCACGGGTTTTTCTGAGTGCAACGGATAATGGCATAAGTGAGATGCAAAAAAGGAGGGGGCTGAGGGAATCCCCTTGGAACACACCTCTCCTGAAGATAACCTGCTCCGTTTGGACTTTGGCTCCACCTGATGTTATGGTGAAGCGAGTCCTCCAGAGTGGTATCAACTGTTCAATGCATCTCACTATTTGATCGGGTACCGCAAGGCATCTGAGCAAATGCAAGATCAACTCATGCGATGTTGAGTCAAATGCCTTGCGGTAATCGATCCAGGCCATCGAAAGGTTGCGCTTATACTGCACGGAGTCCTGCGTGATACATCTATCGATCAGCAGGTTCTCCTTGCAGCCAGCAACACCTTTCTTTGACCCTTTCTGCTCATATATCCGTTCGTACACCGTGTCAACTGCGAGGAGTATTCGCGTGTACAAAATGCGCGTAAACAATTTGTAACACGTGTTCAAGCATGTTATCGGTCTGTAATTCTTGGGATCAGACAAATCTCCGTTTTTGGGGATTAGCACGGTTCGCCCCTCGACAAACCAAGCCGGAATCTGCTGCTTCCACTAAGCCACGAGTTGAAAACTCTGGCTAAGGGTGGTGGGTACTAGAAAACTTTTTCCACCACAGGTTGCTCAACATGTCTGGGCCTGGAGCAGCAAAGTTCTTCGAGCCCTGTAGAGCTTTCCGAACTTCTTCCGGGGTTATCGGTTGGCGCAGTTCATCGGGATGAGGCTGCTGGAACCTCCTACAGAAGGCTCCAAACTGCGTCAGGGCTGGAGTGTCTATATTGAGTGGCTGCGGATATTCGTAAATCTCCTTCCAGAAGTTTTCCACCTGATCAGCGGTCGGCGGGTTTTCCACAACAAGCGGCGGTTTCTGGAATAAGCGAGGGTTTCGCGGAACTGTTTGTTTCCGCGATTCCTCTCGCTCGCCGTACTAGTGACTTTTTGGCAGCCACTAGCATTCGTATCCTATCAAGACAGTGTTGTTTGATGGTAAACAGCACTCCTTGATTTAATGTGTGATGGCCTCGTCGCAACTTAGTTGCGATTCGCCGCACCGTTCGCGTAAATGGCCTATTGGCCACTACGTAGTCCATCACACATTGGATACGAGATGCGTGTTGTCTCGCCGACTTGATTTTTGCTTCCATCTTCTGTATGCGTCTCTCATGCTTTCCAGTCGGAGACGCATTATTCTGCGTATCCGCAAGGGAGAGCACAAGATCAGCGTCATACACGGCGGTGTTGATTTGCCAGATGTCAGCTTCTTCTGGAAGCGCTTCACGAATCTCCGCATCCACTCGAGCCAGATCTTGAGGCTTCGGGGGCTTCAAAGTGCGGAGCACCCTGCGTGTTCTGATACCCTCTATTGGTGGAATATTGATACCTGCCACCTCTTCGACTGGTTCGACTCGTGGCACGTCTGCCACTTCGGCCACTTCGTTTACCTGTCTAGGAGGTGGTCTCACATAGCCACGGCCACGAAGGTGGGATACATAATCCCGTAGATTTTGTTTGGAAAATGCGGCATACTCTGGGTGTGCCACGCACCACAGAGCATGCATTCGCGCCATGTATCCCTTCGGGCGGGCTCGCTACCTCGTAGCAACGCAAAAGGCCGTTCTCATTTCGTCTGTCCACTCAGAACGTTGTCCATAGCGTGGGTCGTCATAAGGCTGTCCGTCGATTTGGGCCCCACCACCTTGCCGTTGACCTCCATCCGGATGAGGTCGGTTGTGGGGGCCCTGTCTCCTCCTTCTAGGAACCAGAGTATGGTCCTGCGAGGGGGTTAGCCTAGCAGGAACACGGCCGACACCAGAGGAAGTATTTGCTTCTTTCCTCTCGGATGCGCTTAAGCTGCCGGTCCGATTTTGCATCCTTGGCTGGGTTAAGTGGTGGCGCCACTCACCAAGGTCATTGCTGGTGTTGTTTGACCTACCCTGCTTATGTTATGCTGTTATTATTATTATTATTATTATTATTATTATTATTATTATTATTATTATTATTATTATTATTATTATTATTATTATTATTATTATTATTATTTTTTTTTTTTTTTTTGGTTTTGGCATCGACTTCTTTGGTCATTAGCCTTCGGTTGCCAACTAATTGGCATGATATCTAATTATGTGGTAAAAATTTTGTATCCCCTATTTTATCTGCGTGGTTCTGCCAAGTATGTATAATTATTTAGTTCATAATCTTCTCCACAGTTCTGTTCTTTTAAGAAAGATTATTATTTTCCATATATCACGTGGAGCATTTCCAAGACAAGTACTCAAGTTATCTGACAAGCTCAGTTGTAAACGGATTTGAGAGAATTTTCTGCAGTGAAGTATAAGGTGTTTAACTGTCAGGGGAGTATTCTGACAGACTTCACATCGTGGTTGTCTATCGTTTAGGAGCATGAAACTATTAGTGAGAAAGGTGTGTCCCATTCTCAAACGGGATATAGCCACTTGTTCTCTCCTTTTCAATAAAGATCCATATTCCCATTTGTGAACTGTGCGTTTAATCTCTTTGAGTTTTGTATCAGTAGTGTTCCATTGTCTTTGCCATTGTTGTATTATTTTCATCTTTATTTCCACTTTCAAGTCAGATGGCCGGACAGGAATGTCATCATATGTATCTGAGTCAGCTGCTTCCTTCGCTGCTTGATCAGCTGATTCATTTCCAGCTATCCCAATATGGCCTGGAATCCAAATCAAACAGATGGTTTTATCCTTTCGATGGAGCCAGTCAATGAGTGATAGTATGGTTTGTACTAATGAATCTTGGTTGAACCTATTCTTCAGTGCCTGACATGCACTAAGGGAGTCTGTGCAAATTAGAGTTGTTGTGTGAGTGTCCATTTCAGCAAATCTCAGGGCTTGCCAAATGGCATACAGTTCAGCTGTGAAGATACTTGCTATTGGAGAAAGTGTCCAGGCATAACTCTCCCCTAATGTGGAAAAAGCACTTCCTACTCCATTGATTGTTTTTGAGCCGTCTGTATAGATCACTCTACTTCTATCGTAGGTATGCAATATTATATTGAATAAGGTGAGATATATGGTTCTATTTGTATCTTCTTTTCTGAAGGTACTGCATTCTAGGTGGAATTTTGGGGATATATTGTTCCAAGGCGGATTCTCATTTGGCCCTATTGGGTAGACAGATGGTAAGTTGATGTTGAGTTCAGATACAGTTTCCTGAAATCTTATTCCTGTAGGTCTTGTGATTGTCTGATGTCTTCCAAAAAAGTATTAATTTCACTTGGAAAAAATAATTCATGATTCGGGTTATTCGCTGACAGCGAATATTTACACCATAATTTAGTAATAGCCTTCTTCTTCTGAATTCAAGGCGTGGGATGCCTGCTTCACAACAGAGCGAGGATAATGGGCTGGTTCGAAACCCACCAATGGCGAGTCTCAGGCAAGTTCCTTGAATCGAGTCTAGTTGTTTTAGGTGAGACTTTCTCGCTGCACCGTAAACAATACAACCATAATCTATTTTGGAAAGAATGAGCGTACTGTACATCTTCAGTAGTATTTCCCTATCCATTCCCCAAGAAATATTTGAGACTGCTTTCATTATATTCATGGTTTTTTTACATTTTGTCGCCAACATATCAATGTGTTCTTTCCAATGAAGTTTTTGGTCTAGAGTGACACCTAGGAATTTGAAATATGGCACAACTTCCAAAATATTACCATAAAGTGTCAATGATGGTTCGTTATGCGGTCTCCTTAGACGACAGAAATGCATACATTTAGTTTTGTTTGGTGAGAAACGAAAACCGATACTATCCGCTAGATTCACAAGTGCGTCAATGTTTTCTTGTTAAACTTGTTCCATATCCTCCATGGAGTCTGAAGAGAGAAAAATAGTCAGATCATCAACATAGAGGCATTTTCCAACAGTGTCACTTATGACTGATACAAGATTGTTTATTGCAATGGCGAATAGGGTTACACTCAAGGTAGATCCTTGTGGTATTCCGTTTTCTTGAGTATGTGTTTCTGATTCTTCCACTCCAATTCGAACTCTGAAACTGCGGTTTTTCAGGAATTGCTCGATGAAGATTGGTAGATTACCTTGCATTCCCCAATTATGAAGTGTTCTCAGTATTCCATAGCGCCAAGTCGTATCATAGGCTTTCTCAATGTCAAGAAAAACAGCCACTAGGTGACTTCTTTTAGCAAAGCTATTTTGGATTGCATTCTCTAATTGACAAATTTGATCTAAAGTTGACCTATGTTTTCGAAAACCAGATTGTATAGGTGTGAGCAGATGATTGTTTTCAATGTACCATATCAGTCGGTTACTGATTAGTTTCTCCATGATTTTGCTCATACAGCAAGTGAGGGATATTGGTCTGTAGCTTGCCGGGAGTTTTTGTCTTTTCCTTCTTTTGGTATCGGAATAATGATTGCTTCACGCCACTGTTCAGGATAGATTCCAACTTGCCATATTTTATTGATAATATGTAAAAGGTTCGATTTTTGATTATCAGGCAAATATCGGATGAAATCGTAAGGAATATTGTCTGGCCCGGGTGCGGATTTTTTTGGCGGGTTGAGTACTTCTGTTAGTTCTTCCATCGTGAAAGGGTTGTTGTATATTTGGTGTGAAATTGTATGGAAATTCAAAGGTATTTCAGATATTGCTTTCACGTTCAAGAATGATTGTGTGTATGTGGAGGAGGAGGTGGTACTTTTGAAGTATTCAGCTAAATTTTCAGCAATTTCTGGTGTATCAGTTATCAATTGATTATCTATGGACAATACAGGGGAAGGTGTTGAGAATGTCTTTCCAGTTATGCATCTGATTTTATTCCATATCTCTGTATTAGGGGTATCTGTGGTAATGGTTGATACATATTCTTTCCAAGATCGATTTTTACAATTTAAAATTATTTTTCTTGCTTTAGCTCGTAGTTTCTTGAAATTGATCATATTTTCTTGTGTGGGATTCCTCTTGAATATATTGAAAGCTCGTTTTTTCTCACGAATGGCTGTCGCGATTTCTTCATTCCACCAGGGGACCTTTTTATTTCCTCGATTACCACGGCTATATGGGATAGCTTCTCGTGCGGCTGATAAAATACCCTCTGAGAACTTCGAAATCATCTCTTCGATAGTCCCATTAGGATTATCGAGTGTCTCAATTAAACTCCGATATAACGGCCAATTTGCTTTTCTAATCGCCACCTTCTTGGTAAATCTATATTTTGATAATGATTTGCACATTCGATATTGATGGGGAAGTGGTCGGTGTTATTATGATGACTCATTACACTCCATTTTAAATCAATTGCGAGTCTTGCAGAGCAGATAGAAATATCGATAGCTGACAGGGAGTGCGATATTGAGTTCAGGTAGGTACCTTGTCCGTTGTTTATAACGACTAAATCCCTATCATCTATGACCCTTTCTATGATTCTTCCTCCGGCGTCTAGTTTATGGGATCCCCAAATTGGGTTATGGGAATTGAAATCTCCCATGATCAGGAATGGCGATGGAAGTTGTTCTATTATATTTTCAAAGGCTGCTAGAGTCCAGTCAGTATTAGGGAGATATATATTACAAATTGTCATTTTGTATGGATAGTCAATATGAACTGCAAGCGCTTGAATATCAGTTCGTAAGGGAATTTCCGTTGCAGGAAATTATTTTTGATGAAAATTGCAATGCCTCCATGGGCACGTGCTCCTGGTTCAACATCTCTTCTGAATAATTTGAAACCCCTCAGATTGAATGAATCCTTGGGTTTCAGGTGGGTTTCTTGAAGACAAATACAGAAAGGAGATGATTCTACCATGATAGATTTGAGTTCACAGTAATGATATTTCAGGCCATTACAGTTCCATTGTATGATATTTTCGTTTGGAGTTATTATAAAAGTTAGATTTGGTATATTGATAGAAACAAAATGGTAGAAAATATAACTGTTCTTTATTTATAAGGAGGTGGATCCTCCTTGTCTAAAGAGTTCACCTCTTCTTGACTAGACTGAGGAAGATTTTTTGTGTGTCGTTTGATTGGTTTTAATTTGGTTTTCTGGTTTTTTTTCGACTTTTTGATGATATAGAGTTGCTTGCATTTTTTTTAAAATTTTTTCTGAAAGGTATTTGAGGTTCTGACATTTGTTTTTGGTTCCATGGGGTAGAAATGACTGGTTACAGGTTGAATCTTTGGGTTGAATATATCCGAAAAATTTTTTTTCACTTGTTCTTCTATAACTTTAGTTATTTGTGCTATGAGATTATTTGGGTCATTTGGTGAACAAGGTACTGTAGCGTGGGGATTAGATGTTGCAGCTTGAGAATAAGTCTTATTAGTTGTCGGTTTCAATGCTAAGACTCGTTTTTTTGCGTCCAAGTAACTGATTTTGTCCAAGGTCCTCAGTCGTTGTATGTTCTTCTCTTCTTCTAGCTTCGGGCAGTTTTTGTATATTGCTGAGTGGTTACCTCCGCAGTTCACACATTTCATAGGATCGGTGCAGGGCTCTCCTTGATGTGGTGGTTTCCCGCATATACAAGTAGCTGTGTTCGGACATGATGATGACATATGGCCAAATATTTGGCAATTGAAACATTTAATGGGACTTGGGATGAAAGGACGTACATCAAGAGAGTAGAACGCTGCTCTGATTTTTGATGGCAGTTTTGGTTTATTGAACGTGAGAATATGGGATGCTGTATCAATCAGGTTTCCATCTTTTCGCGTTCGCATTCTTCTCACATCAATAACACCTTCTTCTTTGAGTTCTTCAATTAATTCGTCGATGGTGCAATTCAAAAAATCGGGACATGTGATTATACCTTTAGATTTGTTCAGACTGATATGTGGTTTAACTTTGATATCGAAGGTTCCAAGCTTCTCTGTTTCTAGTAATTTCGATGCTTGTTGTGCTGATACAGTCTCTACCAACAGGCCATCTTTGATCTTCTTGATACTTTTCAAGTTTCCTACTTTTCCAAATAATTGCTTCGATAACAAGAAGGGACTGACTTTATCAAAATTCCCTTCGTCGGTTCGTCCAATTACCAGGAACCGGGGCACTGTGTCCGCCTTTTCCTGGCTAAGAGGGTACATTCTATCCATTTTTGAAGGAGAGGACTTCTCCTGTTCTTTTTTTGAAATAAAAACCATTTTATTCCCACGAGTTGGGAAGTTTTGAGAGAACAACTACGGCAGTGCTCCCTTGCCGCAGTGTGGGTTTCTACGACCGAAGGGCCCCAGTCATTATTATTATTATTATTATTATTATTATTATTATTATTATTATTATTATTATTATTATTATTATTATTATTATTATTATTATTATTATTATTATTATTATTATTATTATTATTATTATTATTATTTTTTTTTTTTTTTTTCTGTTCGCGGCATCAACTGCTTGGTTATTAGCCGCAGGTAAGTATGGATGTTCATCATATTTTTGAGTAATGGTTGATTTTTTTCAGGTATCGCAAAATTCGTTCAATATGGGATGGGTTGTTGAGGCATACATGAAGACTATTTGGTATTTGTTCTGATTGACGAACTCTCTCATGTACTGGACATTCCAGTAACAAGTGTTCCACTGTTAATAGGACTCTACAGTGATAGCATTAAGGTTGATGCTGACCAAGTAGTAGATACGATGATGTCATATGAGTGTGCCCAATCCTTAATCTTGTTATGACTACTTGATCTCTTCTGTTCAGGGTTCTGGTACGTTGCTCGGGTATCGTTGTGTGTTTGACCTTCCTCAAATGTGTATTCTGCTCAGACCACTTTTCTTGCAAGAGAGTGAGTATCTTGTGTTTTATGTGTACTTTGATGTCATCTTGTCGCATTGGTATATTGTCAGCATAATCTGAGTTTGCGGCCTCTCTTGCAGCTTCATCAGCTCTCTCGTTTCCGATTATTCCTATATGACTTGGTATCCAAATGAAAATCACTGTTTGGTTGTTACATAGTAACCAATGAAGAGTAGATAAAATATTTTCAACGAGAGGGTCTGGATTGAATGTGTCTGAAATTGATTGTAATGAGCTGAGTGAGTGAGTGAGTGAGTGAGCTGAGATTACTGTCAAATCTAGGTTATTTGTATCTACATATTTCAGAGATTGCCAAATGGCGTACATTTCAGCGGTGTAGATACTGGAGGAAGGATTCAGTGTCCATTGATGAATTTGTTCATCAATACAAATGGCACTGCCTACACCCCTATCAGTTTTCGACCCATCTGTAATTATTATTATTATTATTATTATTATTATTATTATTATTATTATTTTTCGTTCTAAACACTTCCAGTCAGGCCCTAACTTCCGAAGCTCCGACCCATTCGGAAGGGCGTGCTGGTTACATAAACCAATGACCTCTCCCCACATCCGTGAGGTGAGAGATCATTGGGTCCGAGAATCATGTGCCCTGAGCAGACGTAACGATCCGAGAATGAGATGAGAGATGAGAGTGTTGAAAACACCGTCCTGGCAAGCCATGATGAATCCCTCAGTCTCCGACTTGAGTCCACCTGACCTAAGAAAAGCAAAGGTCAGCCTTTCGGATAAGCCGTGGTCTTCAATATGTTTGTAGAAGATTCCATGCATCGGCTTATCCTTGTGGAGCTGCAGATGTACAGTATTCTCTGCAGCTTTTATGTGGACTCTCCTTCGAGCGGGCTCCAACTCGGTGATAGAGTCTTGGATATCCCGCTCGGTGTCGAATACAAGACCGAGTTCATCGGCTGCACGGATTGCTGCCTTAAAAAGAAACGCTCCTTTCCCTGCAATCTCATGGTCTTTGACCATGCAGAGAAGGGGATCCAAGCTCCTGATGACTTTACAGGCTCCATCCAACACCATCCTGTTGTGTTGTGTTGTTATTATTATTATTTTTTTTTTTTTTTTTTTTTTTGTAAGGCATCGACTACAGTGGTCATTAGCCTTATATTTCCGAAGTGCTCGGGATTTCATCGATAATACTCATCTACACTTTTCTAATTAGACCTGTTTCATTTAGAAATTGTATTGTTCTTAGGCTGTATCGCTCATTTTTTAAGCATTGTTGCAGCGTATCAGGAATGGAGCAGTCGTTTCTAGCTTGAGCATATAACGGGCACACAAGAAGTAAATGTTCCACAGTAAGTTGTACTTCGCAGGTATCACATATTGGGGGTCTGGAACCACACAGAAGGTAGCTAGATGTGATATGGGTATGGCCAATTCTCAATCGAGTGAGTGCAACTTGTTCTCTCTTTGGTGTGATGGAAAGGGTAGTATCTCGTCGACTTTGTTTTTATACTTTTCAGTTTATGGTTGCTATCATTCCATTCTTGGTTCCATTTGGCTCTTATCCTATTTTTAAGGTGTGTTTTTATGTCTTCCAGTCTTAGTGGGATGTCATTTAGATAATTTTGTCCGGTAGCATCGCGAGCAGCAATATCTGCAAGTTCATTACCGGCTATTCCTATGTGCCCTGGAATCCAGAAAAAAATTATTTTCTTGCCAGAGTTCTGCAGGATGTGTACTACAGTTGAAATAATCTGAATTAGAGGATCGGTATTGAATCTATTTTGTATTGCTTGGAGTGAACTACATGAATCAGAAAGAATCAAGTGAGTTCCTACGTCCAATGTCTCAATGAATCTCAGTGCTTGGAGGATGGCATATAATTCAGCTGTAAATATAGACGATATTGGATTCAATGCCCACTGGTGAGTTTCGCCCATGCAAGAAAAAGCGGATCCAACTCCTTGGTCAGTTTTTGACCCGTCAGTGTATATTACAGTACAATTATTATATTTGCTTGTGACCTCATGGAATATTTGAAGATATTGAATCCGATTAGTGTTTTCTTTCTTGAATCTATTACATTCAAAATGAAACGCTGGTGTTGCTAGCGTCCAAGGGGGTATTTCATTGAAAGATGAAGGAAAAATATGTGGAAGCTCAATATTTAAAGTGTCTAAATCATCTTCTATTCGCTTTCCCACTGTTTTATTTGCTGGTGCTTCATTATAAATGATTGGGTGATTTGGATGATTAGATTGGGACCATATTTTAACTCCATAGTTCAATAAGAGTTTTGTTCTCCTATGGATCAATGAACTAATGCCAGCTTCACAGAAGATTGATTGGTTTGGGCTGGTACGAAACGCTCCTATAGCTAGACGGAGTCCTTCTTTATGGATCTTCTCGAGTTGATACAAGCGAGTTTTGCACGCCGACCCATATACAATGCTTCCGTATTCTAGTTTCGGGAGTATCAGTGATTTATACGCTGAAAGTATGACTTCCCGATCGGCACCCCAATTTATATTAGAGATACATCTTATGATATTGAGAGCTCTCTTACATCTGTTGGCCAGATCTTCTATGTGAGGTTTCCAGTAAAGTTTTTGTCAAAAGTCACCCCCAATATTTTCATAGTACTCTTCACTTCTAGACGGATTCCATTCATATATAGTTCTGGAGCATTATGCCTCGTTCTCAAACGACAGAAGTCAGAATCGTTTTTTGTAAAATCGGAAGCCAATTGAGGTTGCTGTTTCTGTGAGTTGGTTTATGGTTGTTTGTATTTTCTCTTCGACTTCTTGCATGTCTTTACCAGAATGATAAATAGTGAGATCATCTACATAAAGACTCTTTCCAATATTTTCATCCATAGATTCCAATAGGCTGTTAATCGCAACTAAAAATAGTGTTACACTCAGGGTGGATCCTTGTGGAATTCCATTTTCTAGAGTTCTTAGATCTGAAAGTATATTGTCAATTCTTACTGTGAAATTTCTTATATTGAGGAAATTGGACAGGAATATGGGTAGTTTTCCTTTCAGTCCCCATTCATGTACTTTTCTCAGAATGTTATATCGCCAGGTGAGATCATAGGCCTTTTCAATATCAAAAGAGACTGCTATCAAATGATAATGGTTTGTGAAACTTTCTCTTATTGCGGTATCCAGGAGGACAAGCTGGTCCGTTGTAGATCTACGTTTTCTAAATCCCATTTGATAATTTGAGAGACAATTATTGGTTTCTAGAAACCATACCAATCTATAGTTAATCATTTTTTCAAAAAGTTTGCTCAAGCAGCTAGTTAGCGATATTGGGCGATAATTAGTCGGGTTTTGGGGGTCTTTTCCGGGTTTAGGTATAGGGATTATAAGAGATGTTTTCCATAATTCAGGGTAGTTACCTTCTGACCATATTTTATTGAAAAGATTTAGGATTTGTTGTTCTTCTTGTGGGGGTAGATTTTTTATCATATCATAATGAATTTTGTCGAGTCCAGGTGATGAGTTCCTCGTTTCCTTTAAAGCTTTTCGTAATTCAAATAGTGTGAAGTCTTTATTATAATCACTTTCCATATCTCCTGAGAAATCCAGTTCCTGTTCTAATTCATTTTTTTGGATTCGAAATTCTAACGGGTAGTTCTCTGTACTACTCGTTTCTGCAAAGTGGCGGGCTAGTTCATCTGCAATGTTTTCTCCATTTCGGATTTCATCACCGTTGATTATAAGTACAGGTGATGGGGTTGAGACTTTTTTTCCCACTATACTCCTGATTTTTTGCCATACTTCTGTCAGTGGTGTTTCGCTATTCAATGTAGTGACATAGTTTTCCCAACATTCCTTTTTGGATTTTAATATGATGTAACGTGCTTTTGATCTGAGGCGTTTGAAGTTTATCAAATTAACAGTGTTAGGGTCCTTTTGAATTGTGTTAAAGCTCGGTTTTTATTTTTAATGGCATTGTAGGTCTCATCATTCCACCATGGTACCCTCAGCTTTCTTAGCATACCACTTGATTTGGGAATGCTATGATCAGCTGCACATATAATTGAATTCGTTATTACTTCAACTGATTCATCCACTGTATGTCTCATTTCAAGTGGTTCTAGATGATTTCGGAATTTTTCCCAATCAGCTCTTTTTATTTGCCACCTCTCTGGAATGGAGGGTGGTATATTCCTAGTACTGCACTGTATTTGAATTGCAGCATGATCTGTGAATAAATACTCTGAAATTACATTCCAGTTGAAATAGTGGGCAACTCCTGGGGAGCATAACGATAAGTCTAGATGGCTAAAGGTGTTGGATCTAGAATTCAAAAATGTTCCCTCTCCGGTATTCAGTAAAACGAGGTTGTATTCATCTATAACTTCTTCAACTATCCTTCCTCTTCGGTCTAGGCGTACGGATCCCCATATTGGGTTGTGGGAATTGAAATCACCCAGAAAAATGAAAGGTTGGGGTAATTGATCAATAATAGATTTCAAATGATCTATATTCCAATTGAATTCGGGTAAATAGATGTTGCATATTGTTATTTTGATAGGGTGCATAATTTGTACTGCTATGACTTGTAGTCTAGATTGAATTGGAATTACTGTTGATGGTATATTTTCCTTGATAATAATAGCAACTCCGCCTCGGGCTCTCATATTTGGTACTATATCCTTTCTATATATAGTGTAACCTCTGAGAGAAAAATTCTCTTCTGCTCTGAAATGGGTTTCTTGAAGACATATACAGAAAGGGTATATTTTTGTTAAGAGTAATTTCAGTTGGAAAAAATTATGACTACATCCATTGCAATTCCATTGAAGAATATTATTATCTACTAGATTCATTATTGTGTTTTAAGGGTTGTTATACAGATGAACCCGGTTCAGCCATAGGTTTCCTAGGTTTTCCCTTTGGCCATCCTTTTTTCTTCTTTTTTAGAGAAGATAGGGATGAATTAGATTCATTATCAGATGATATTTCTGGGCTTGGGGTTCGGTCAAGGTTTTTCCTTTTCCTTGACTATTTATTGGTTCCCCTACCTTGAGGCGGGGACTTGCGGCTTGTTGAATGACAGCGTTGATATTTCTGTCGCTACTGCATCTCTAATTATTGAACTTAAATTGGGTAATAATTCTTTCACAAGATCGGCAATATTGAGTAGGTTTGGATTAGTGGCGGCTGCTCGGGCGAAAGATAGTCCAGCTGTTGGTGTTGGGATTACTACTTTTTTCTTTGCTTCTGCATATGTCAGATTTTCTTTAGTTTTTATTTCTTGTATAGCGACTTCTTTCTTGTATATGGGACAGTCTCTACTACGGGCATTATGGTTTCCTTTACAATTTACGCATTCAATTGGTATCACATGGCAATCCTTCATGTGCTGCCTTTCCACATACACAAACTTGAGCGTTTTCACATCTCATGGATGTATGTCCAAACTTTTGGCATCTAAAACACCTAAGTGGAGCTGGTATGTACAAACGAACAGGGAGGGAATAAAAAGCTACTCTAATTCTTTTTGGAAGACTTGGGCTGTTGAATGTTAATATATGATTTGGTGTTTCAATAATTTCTCCATTTTTACGAGAAGTAATACGTTTGACGTTGATAACACCTTGTGAACTCAATTCCTGACATATTTCTTCTGCGGTACAATTTAACAGGTCATGACAAAAAACAACTCCTTTACTATTATTGAGGGTTTTGTGTACTTCTACTTCCACTGGCATATCACATAATCGTTTGATTTCCATCAATCGTCTCGACTGGGCTGGTGATTTGGTTTCAATAATGAGTCCTTCTCTCGTTTTCTTCAAGTTTGACACTTCTCCTAATAAACCATAAACTCCCTTCGATATTAGAAATGGGCTGACTTTCGAAAAGTCTCCTTCAATTCTTTTAACGATCAAGAACCGAGGTACTACTACCGTCGTCTCTTGATTCGTATTTTGTTCAGTAGTTTTTTGTGTGTTTCTACCTACCACATCCTTGTTTATAGAGGAAGGAACCTCTTTGAAATTTTCAAAGTTTTTGTCCATTTGAATCCCACGAGTAGGGCAGATAAGAGGTCGACCATGGCAGTGCTCCCTTACCACAGCAAGGCTATAATACAAGTGAGTTTCGCCAGATACTCACGGGGAATCGTTAGTGACTAACTACGTATAGCCATTCATCTCTCGGCACGATATCTTCCACCTTAGGTTTCGGATTTTCCAGGTTTACTCCTGTTGAGCTGTCCTTTAGTCGATCATCTTCGACCTACTCGGCATGGTGGCCCTACTCAGGAGTATAAACTCCTGCCGGATCTTCAGAATCATTGTAATACTGAGCCTCCACGTCAAGGTTCACAGCCTTGAGGATTATTATTATTATTATTATTATTATTATTATTATTTTATTATTATTATTATTATTATTATTATTATTATTATTATTATTATTATTATTATTATTATTATTATTATTATTATTATTATTATTATTATTATTATTATTATTATTATTATTATTATTATTATTATTATTATTATTTTTTCGTTCTAAACACTTCCAGTCAGGCCCTAACTTCCGAAGCTCCGACCCATTCGGAAGGGCGTGCTGGTTACATAAACCAATGACCTCTCCCCACATCCGTGAGGTGAGAGATCATTGGGTCCGAGAATCATGTGCCCTGAGCAGACGTAACGATCCGAGAATGACTGCCTTCTGCATGCGGCCGGCTAGAGATTTTGCCGATTTACGGCATGCCGGTATAATTTCCAGGTTTGAGAGTAGCGTTGGCATCATTCCACCAAGGGCCCCTATTATCAGAACCACTATCTTCACAGAATGGTCTGGATAGAGTCTGCGGAGCTCGAAGAGTAAATCTCGATACTTCGTCCGTTTCTCATCCTCTTTTCGTATGATATTCGTCTCGCCCGGAGCCGAAAACTCTATAACGTATATCGTTTTCTGCTCGCGGTCGAAGAGGACTACGTCAGGCTTGTTGGCTTGTATTTGCCTGAGGGTGGGGAATGAGTAGTTCCAATAAATTCGGCACTTCTCATTCTCCACAACGGACTCAATATTATTATTATTATTATTATTATTATTATTATTATTATTATTATTATTATTATTATTATTATTATTATTATTATTATTATTATTATTATTATTATTATTATTATTATTATTATTATTATTATTATTATTATTATTATTATTATTATTATTATTATTATTATTATTATTATTATTATTATTATTATTATTATTATTATTATTATTATTATTATTATTATTATTATTATATATGTAGTTCTTATGGATACCTGAAACCTGAAGTCGATTGTTAAAAAGTTAAAAATAAAAACTTTTTAACAAACAATCAAACCGATGAAAAAATCAACTGAAAAGCAAAAAATAAAATAAAACCTTCTTCGTCTTAGTGATAACTGAGCTCCCAAACTAATGTGAGTAACTAATTTTGAGTCGGCGCCAAACAAACAATTAACGAAGACAATTATATTACTTTGAAGAAGTATTCAAAACGCCGCCGTTCATCCCGATGCCATCATTTTGGTTTGGCGCCAACTAAAAATTAGTTACTCACATTAGTTTAGGAGCTCAGTTATTATTAAGACTAAGAAGTTTTACATGTAGATGCCATGTCAAATTGGATAATTATCAATTAAAACAAATTTCCCAAAACCTCCGTTTTATATTTATATATTTATATATATATATATATATATATATATATATATATATATATATATATATATAGAAAGAAGGGTAGTCGCTGACTAGTTAAGAGTAAAATAATAGTAGGGTCTGCAGAATGTAAAAGAAAACTCTTTGAAGTTTTTCCAAGCTTTCGGAATCGTTTATTCCATCATCAGGGAGACTACAAATGGAAAAAATTGGGATGTTTACATATAAGTACATAATGGTATATAAGATACATTATTAATAGAAAATGACTTCTAGCTTTTGGATAATTAATTTCAAATTACATTTCTGAATGAAAAGACAAATTCTTGTACATAGAAACAACATTCAGATATTCATTCTCGGAACTGACAGTTACTAATCTGACAATGACACTTCTCATCGTAGAACAATTCAAATTCAGTTTAGGTTAGAATCACCACGTTCAGAAACTCTGACTTCTTGGTGTTTTATGTCGAGTGGAAGTAAAAAAGAATAAATTTCACTCAGATGGTTTATATCTGACAGTTACTAATCTGACAATGACACTTCTCATCGTAGAACAATTCAAATTCAGTTTAGGTTAGAATCACCGTTCAGAACTCTGATTTTGGTTTTATGCGTGAAAGTAAAAAAATAAATTTCACTCAGATGGTTTATATCTGTTTTTTTATTGATGGAGTCATTCTCTTGATAGATAAAAGCCATTTCTAAGAAAGACCTTTTGAAAGATGTGATTCTCTTGCAAGAACAGTTGTTGAAAGGTAGTTCATTTGGTGGTCACAATCATTGACATGTTTAGCTAAAGCACATCTCTCAGGATGTAGTCTACTATCACTCTTATGAGAAATGATTCTATCCTTCAATAATCTTTTTGTTTGGCCAATATAATTCTTATCGCAATCATGACAAGGGATACTATAAATAACATTAGTAAGTGATAAAAGAGGAATTTTGTCTTTTACTTTTGAATATATTTGTCTTATTGTAGTGACTGTTCTATTTGCAATTTTGATGTTTTCAAAAGGTTTAAAAATTCTGGTCAGTTTAGGTGTTATTTCTTTTATATAAGGTAACGAAGCATAAAAAATTGAAACTTGATTCATATCAGTAACACGTTCATTATGAGAATTGTTATTTTGTCTTATGGTATTATCAACTTCTGTTAAGGATGTGCTAAATAATATTTTTTTAACTAAAGATGGTGGATAAGAATTTTGTAAGAAAAGTTCTTGAAGTTTGTTCAAATTTTTTTTATGGAAAGATATATCAGAAATTTTGAGTACTCTGTCTTTCATTTGTTTCAACAAATTCACTTTCATCGAAAATTTGTGATAAGAAAAGAAATTCAAATACCTTCCTGAACTGCATGGTTTTCTATACCAATCAATCAATATTGTGTTATCAACCAATCGGATAAGTTTTGTATCAAGAAAAGGTACTGAGAGATCTAAGTCTTCTGTTTCGATTGTGAATTGTATGAATGGGTCGTAGCTATTAAAAGTATCCAAAATTTCTGTTATACCATTTGTTGGTAAAGCTAAAATTATATCATCCACATATTTTTTGATGAAAAATAATTCAAAAGAGAGTACTGGAATCACTGTGTCTAGCAATTCATCCATAACATAAGCTGCAAGAATTGGTGAAATTGAAGATCCCATAGGAGTTCCAAAAGTTTGTCTGAAATATTTTCCATTGAATGAAAAATAGTTGTTTTCAAAGAGGAATCTTATCAAGTTGGAAAAACAATCTTTTTCAATAGTACAGTGTCTACTGATGCGAACCCAATTCTTATCTATTGCTCTAAGGCAAGTATCTAGATAAACATTACTAAAAAGAGAGACAACATCTAAACTGGCAAGAACATAGTTATCTGGTAATTTGATTCTATTAAATTTTTTTGAGAATTCAAAGGAATCTTTGATCGAATAAATATTATCTGAATCATAAGCAATAGACAAAATATTCGTTAAAAGGAAAATTTAGGAGAAATACCATTATAACTAGTAAGCTTTTTTTTAACCGTGTCATCTATTTGATTCTTATCCTCAAGAGTTTTTATCAAATTATTATATTTTCTTTGTATTTTTGTTGTTGGATCATCATTTAGTTCAATATAGGAAGTACTGTTATTAATGATATCATTAGATAAATCTAGATATTGTTGTTTTTCCATAATAACAGTAACATTACCTTTATCTGACTGAGTAAGAATCAATTCTGGGTTATCTTTCAAAAATGTTCTTGACTTGTTATAAAGTTTTCGAAAAATATCATTTTTTCTATAGTCAACATTAAGTAAATGGTTGGTAATCACATTAGTAGCTCTAGCTATAGTGATGTTTCTTTTTATTGTCATTGATAGAGGAAGTGATGTAGTCTACATCTGCTAAAATGTTTTTATAGAAATGTCTTTTTTATTATTGGTTCGATACTAAATTTTGGTCCTAAAGACAAAAATTGTGAAATGTCTTCAGGAATCACTGTATTTGATATGTTCTTTATCCAATTTGGATTTGTTTTCAATTTAATTTTATTTTCATTTTCTCTCAAATCATTCAATTTTTTTATATTCCTTGTTTTTATTTTATGAAATAATCTATTATATTGAATGATTTGTTTACTGTAAAAATTTGCAAAAATCAATTCGTTTGTAAACGAAATAATGTCTCTTTTAATAGTATTAATGAATTTTCTAATTTGTTGATCAAAATTTGATTGGTGTCGATTTCAATGTTAATAAGTTGTACTCCTAACCTGTGATTTCGTTCAGGAATGTTTGTGTGAGCATTCTGTCTGAGTAGTAACTGCTGGACAGGTCTTGTCGTAGATATTATATGGTTAGGAAGAATGCCTCGTAGTCTGCACTGAAGTAAAAACATCTTCTGTTGTATTCTTTTGCTAGTTTCATTTTCGTATTTGACCATGATTTGAATTTCTTCACTGTTTCTAGTCCAAATGTAGTTCTTATGTTCTCGTAAAACCCCATGTCTATAAATATGAAAGAAGGGTAGTCGCTGACTAGTTAAGAGTAAAACTAATAGTAGGGTCTGCAGCAATGTAAAAGAAAACTCTTTGAAGTTTTTCCAAGCTTTCGGAATCGTTTATTCCATCATCAGGGAGACTACAAATGGAAAAAATTGTGCATATAAGAACTGTAAAAACAAATTATATGAGTACTTACATCTATCTTGAGGATGTTTACATATAAGTACATAATGGTATATAAGATACATTATTAATAGAAAATGACTTCTAGCTTTTGGATAATTAATTTCAAATTACATTTCTGAATGAAAAGACAAATTCTTGTACATAGAAACAACATTCAGATATTCATTCTCGGAACTGACAGTTACTAATCTGACAATGACACTTCTCATCGTAGAACAATTCAAATTCAGTTTAGGTTAGAATCACCACGTTCAGAAACTCTGACTTCTTGGTGTTTTATGTCGAGTGAAAGTAAAAAAGAATAAATTTCACTCAGATGGTTTATATCTGTTTTTTTATTGATGGAGTCATTCTCTTGATAGATGTTTATCTAGATACTTGCCTTAGAGCAATAGATAAGAATTGGGTTCGCATCAGTAGACACTGTACCATTGAAAAAGATTGTTTTTCCAACTTGATAAGATTCCTCTTTGAAAACAACTATTTTTCATTCAATGGAAAATATTTTAGACAAACTTTTGGAACTCCTATGGGATCTTCAATTTCACCAATTCTTGCAGCTTATGTTATGGATGAATTGCTAGACACAGTGATTCCAGTACTCTCTTTTGAATTATTTTTCATCAAAAAATATGTGGATGATATAATTTTAGCTTTACCAACAAATGGTATAACAGAAATTTTGGATACTTTTAATAGCTACGACCCATTCATACAATTCACAATCGAAACAGAAGACTTAGATCTCTCAGTACCTTTTCTTGATACAAAACTTATCCGATTGGTTGATAACACAATATTGATTGATTGGTATAGAAAACCATGCAGTTCAGGAAGGTATTTGAATTTCTTTTCTTATCACAAATTTTCGATGAAAGTGAATTTGTTGAAACAAATGAAAGACAGAGTACTCAAAATTTCTGATATATCTTTCCATAAAAAAAATTGAACAAACTTCAAGAACTTTTCTTACAAAATTCTTATCCACCATCTTTAGTTAAAAAAATATTATTTAGCACATCCTTAACAGAAGTTGATAATACCATAAGACAAAATAACAATTCTCATAATGAACGTGTTACTGATATGAATCAAGTTTCAATTTTTTATGCTTCGTTACCTTATATAAAAGAAATAACACCTAAACTGACCAGAATTTTTAAACCTTTTGAAAACATCAAAATTGCAAATAGAACAGTCACTACAATAAGACAAATATATTCAAAAGTAAAAGACAAAATTCCTCTTTTATCACTTACTAATGTTATTTATAGTATCCCTTGTCATGATTGCGATAAGAATTATATTGGCCAAACAAAAAGATTATTGAAGGATAGAATCATTTCTCATAAGAGTGATAGTAGACTACATCCTGAGAGATGTGCTTAGCTAAACATGTCAATGATTGTGACCACCAAATGAACTACCTTTCAACAACTGTTCTTGCAAGAGAATCACATCTTTCAAAAAGGTCTTTCTTAGAAATGGCTTTTATCTATCAAGAGAATGACTCCATCAATAAAAAAACAGATATAAACCATCTGAGTGAAATTTATTCTTTTTTACTTTCACTCGACATAAAACACCAAGAAGTCAGAGTTTCTGAACGTGGTGATTCTAACCTAAACTGAATTTGAATTGTTCTACGATGAGAAGTGTCATTGTCAGATTAGTAACTGTCAGTTCCGAGAATGAATATCTGTATGTTGTTTCTATGTACAAGAATTTGTCTTTTCATTCAGAAATGTAATTTGAAATTAATTATCCAAAAGCTAGAATCATTTTCTATTAATAATGTATCTTATATACCATTATGTACTTATATTAAACCTAAGTACTCATATAATTTGTTTTTTACAGTTCTTATATGCACAATTTTTTCCATTTGTAGTCTCCCTGATGATGGAATAAACGATTCCGAAAGCTTGGAAAAACTTCAAAGAGTTTTCTTTTACATTGCTGCAGACCCTACTATTAGTTTTACACTCTATATATATATATATATATATATATATATATATATATATAAATGGAATTAGCGCCTGTTAACTTGCGCGTGCACTAACTACAACAAACCAACACGTTATTGTGCTATGTTCAAGTTACCGACTATTGGGAATTCAAAATAACGGATTTTTGAAACTATACATAAGTACAGTTTACCTTCTGAAACATTAATGTTTATATGATTCTAGCTATCGTATACTCAAAGCTTGTCCAATCTCTTGTGATTGTTGACATTTAATGAAATTCTGGGTTACCTGGTGAACGTTCTGTTGACCATTGTACGTCCTCGAGTAAAAAAATTTGTGGTTCAAGTTGAAATCATTATTGTTGTGTACCTCTATGTGACTCTTAGGCGAAACGATCCCGTTATACTGGAATCTGGAGTAAGTTTTCATCATTTTCCCTGAGAAAATGAACGTAACGTTCTGGTTTGAACTAATCTAGGATTGAGTGATTCTATAGACGGACGATGGGCTCTTGGGATCTTGGAGAAAAATACAGTTCTTTCCCAAAATGTTTCTGTATCGTTTGTGGCCAAAAAAAGTAAGAAGAGAATCTTTAAAGAGAGTTGAGAAAAAATGAAAGAGATATTATCCAACATACCGAAGATTATCCCTAAAGTATGGAAAAAGAGTGACTATATATGTATATCTAGGTGATTAGTGTTATCACCAAATAAAAGACACTACTAATTGTCTTACTAACTAGTGATAGGGCATTGTCAACTTATAATACTCACTCACACTCAACATTCACAACAATAAGGACACGTTGATTTTATAAACATCCTGTTCATATTTTCAAACAAATCAATGACACATTTTCACACCATCTTGTTTGTTTCAGATGGAATAAAAAAAAATGTTTTTTGTTGATTTTATTTTAAATCGAACATTCACAAATAGTGTGTAACATTTTTTCAGAATAATTCATAATAATAACTCCAGATGACTTCACTGAGCTGTCCAGAATCCACGTATTTTTTTTTGCAAGCAGATTAAAACATATTTTGGCTCCATCAAAGTAAGTTTTTACAAATGATATTATCTTAAGATTTGAATACACTACTTCACTAGAGTCTTGAAATGAACAACAGTACACACAAAAAAACTGGAAACGAATACAAAATGGAAATATAAAAAAAAACTCAAAACAAGTGTAAGAAAACAGACAAGCAATCTACTTATGTCTGGTTCGCATTTTCGCCACTCTGGCGCTGGCATCTAATTCTGAATTCCCAATAGCATGAACACAATTTTGATTACACTTTATCAACTTTGACGTATTTTATCTCCAACTACTTTTAGAGTATAACTTAACGTTACCCCACAAAATCATTCATGCAATGCATAACACGGTTTTTTGTTAGCTTCCGTTTTTTTCCAAGTATACAAGAATCCTAACCTAATTCATATTTATTAGAAATTTTTCCGGTCCAAATACTTTCACTGGAAAACGCGGTACAAATCCAAAAATATGTGATACCTGCTGCCATCTAGGAACGAACTTGAAAACCAAGACGTTTCGAGGACAAGATCAATAAATGAATGAGGAGCAGTGATCTTCTTTCTCTTGAAACAATGGGGGTGAGTTTGGTTTCATCGAGGGGGAATTCTGTATGCATTCTCGATAGGAGGAATTCCCGTAGAGAGGGCATCACTTTAAATGGTATCGCCATTCCATATAACGAGATGAACCAATTATGATAGTAATACTGGATATGTTGGATAGAAGTTTCGAATTTTTTTATTTCTATAGTAGAAATTTGGATAAACACATTCCGTGCTCAATATGTTTTTTTGTATTGACCGAAAAAAAAGGAGTTGCTACAGGGATCCATGCATAATAACATTGTGGAGGAAGTAATTACCATTCGTGGCAACTAGTATGTGTTTGCACCACAAGATGTCACGATTTCATTGTTACGAAAAAATAAAGCTGTTGCTTTAATATTTAAGAAAACTGTAATCAATGCGTTGAGATTTCTTTCATTCTCGGAAGATGGAGCGTTATATGAAAAATTTCAATCAACTTTGATAGAAGTGATTTATGCCTAATATTTTCCCTTCAGTATCTGATTATTATGGGTTTGTTGTCATTTGGAATCTTGGTTTCCGATACCTACTCACAATGATTATTATTTTCATATATGTTGATAGAATACATTCAACAAGTCGGAATCATATCATAATGCATGATTTTTATAGTTTCAAGTTAGACATCTCTATTTTTGTTTTAGTTTGAGGTCGAATAATGGGGGTAAATAGTATACAGTGTGTTTTACTTCTCATGAAACACCCTCTATTTTCCGTTATTTTCGTCATAGAATCATGAAATTTCCAGGATCGATAAATACACTGAAAATGTAATAACTGCAGGAAAAGGGCCATCCTACGTGATATACACTATACGCCAGCAGCGATGGAACCACCCATTTTTCATGAAAGTTATAGTAGGGGGCAAAATAGGCCCAAAATCCCTTCGGATTGTTGTTCAGATTTTCAGTCCTGAGAAATCTGAATTGGTTTCAGAAGTACCCCGTATCTTCCGTTATTTTCGCGATAGAGTCGTGAAATTTGCAGGATTGATGAATACACTGGAAATGTACTCACTGACCGAAACCACAAAGGTGCGGCTGGTTCCTGTTCATTGACTCCATTGATTTGTCGTTTTCCTCCAAGTGTTGTTCATCCTTGCACTTCTTCACCGTACTGATGAGGGCCGAGAGCCGGAAACACGTATCTACGGTTAACACTTCTCTTTGAGGGCTATGTCCATTAAATTTCTTTCATTTTGAATAAAAGTCACCTCGATATTCCTCTCTTTCATATATATATTTATATATGGAAGGGTGGTCTTTGCTGACTAGTTAGGATATAAACTAGTTGAAAGTGGGGAATGTGGCAATATAAAAAAAAAACTCTTGTAAGTTTGTCCAAGCTTTCGTAATTGATTTATTCCATCATCAGGGAACTACAATTTTGGAATATTATACATATGAGAGATTATCGTTGAGTGAAATTGATAATACTTACAACTCAGGTGAGATTGGATGACACGATGTTCAGTAAGAAATATTTTTTGTCTTTTGACATTATGGTAATAAATAATGAGAAATGTAAGACAGAGAATTGAACTAATGTTCAATTACCACACTTATATGTTACACATTATTAATAAAAATGTTGGAATATCTTCAACCATGTAGTTGGAATCAAAACTGACAGGTCAGAAATTGAATTCACATTAGACAGTTGTATGTGACATTGACAATTGACATTTACGCATGTCAAGTGATATTTATGCCATCCAGGGTGCCAACTGAGACAGTGGTACCAACTGGTGTGGTTAACTTTTTCATGTGGTTGGGATTTTCTTGAATGTTGGACATGAAAATTATGATATATAAAGCTGTGAGGGAAGTAAAGATTAATATTGGATAAAATATTATGTTTATAATGTAATTGTAGCAGAGTTTAATCTAGTTAGGTTCATGACTAAGTGCCAGTAAATAAGCATAAATCTCACTCAAGTGATTGATATCAGTTTTTCTGTTGATGCAGTTATTCTCTTGAGATATGAAAGCCATTTCTGGAAGGACCATTTTTGCCCAGTGGGACTCGCTTGCTAATACACTCACTGACCCATAGTCCATGTGATGATATTGTGTGTTAACATGAAGTGGTAACGCACATCTCTCCCGATATAGCCTGCTATCACTTCCGTGTGAGGTGATACGACTGTTTAATGTTCTTGATGTATGACCAATATACTGTCTATCACAATCTTGACACGGAATACTATATATGACTCTTGATATTGATGTGACTGGTGTCTTATCTTTAACTTTAGAGAAGATTGACTTGAGTGTTAAGATTGTTCTATTGGCAATTTTACAAGTGCTTACCGAGCAAAGAACTATTGTGAGTTTGGGTGTAATCTACTTGATATACGGAAGTGAGGTGTAAACCGGTAGTGTAGGGGTAGCATTAGATTCATTTACATTCATGGGTGGATTGATATTATTGTTTATTGATTCTATACTGGAAGGTGTGTTGTACAAAATACTTCTTATTAACCTTGGCGGGTATGAATTGTCTACAAGAAGATTAAAAAGAATATTTAAGTTTTTTTATGAAGAGTTTTATCCGAGATTTTGATTACTCTATTCTTCATTTGTTTGATCAAGTTCACTTCCATTGAGCGTTTGTGATACGACTCATAGTTGATGTATCTGCCAGAACTACAAAGCTTCCTGTACCAATCAACTAATATTGTATTAATAGGAGTACGTATGAGTTTGGTATCCAGGAATGGTACCGAATTATTATTGGCTTCTAGCTCGATTGTGAACTGAATATGAGGGTCGAAGCTGTTGAGGGTATCTAGGTCTCTGTGATATTTTGCTGTGGAAATATAACAATTATGTTATTCACATTTTTTTGATAAAATGAATATTATATTAGTACCGGAAGTATTGTGTCCAACACATCATCCATGACACATGCTGCCAGGATGAAGCAAATTGATGCTCCTATGGGGGTGCCAAAAGTTTGTTTGTAAAATTTATTATTGAACGAAAAATAGGTATTATCAAAGAGAAATGTTAATAAAGTCATGAAAGTTACTTCATTAATGTTACAATGAATTTGAATGCTGTCCCAATTTTCATGAATTGCTCTTTGGCAAGCTTCAAGGTATACGTTACTGAATGAAGAACTACATCAAAACTAGCCAGAACATGGTTGTCGGGTATTATCCTGTTGTTAAGTATATTTGATTCATCGAACGAATCTTTAATGTAGTATTCATTGTCAAAATTGTAAGATTTTGTTAAAATGTCAGTTAATAAAGGAGCAATACATTGAGTGGGGGCACCTATAGATGCTACTATGGGTTTTACTGATAAAGTGGGTTGTGTATTTTTGGTAAAGAGTAAAATTTTGGTGCAATACCACTATAGCATGTGAGTCTTCTTTTGGTGACTTCTTTGATTTGATTACTATCTTCTGTCAACGCTGTGTGAAAATAACTAATTAAATAATAAAAAATAATTATGTCATTTGATAGGTTAGAATATTGATATTTCTCCATGATAACGGTTACATTTCCCTTGTCTGGTTGTGTTGAGATCAAATTCGGATTGTCTTTGAAATTTTTTTTGATTTTTGTTGTTAAGTGTGAAAAATTGAAAAACGATTAGTTGACGAATGAATATGATTTGTAATGATGTTAGTTGCACGTGCTATGATAATATTTTTTTGGTTGTGATCAGTGATAGTAGATATAATATAGTCTACATCGGCTAAAATGCTCTCAATAAAGATGTCTTTCATGATAACTGGTTCAATGCTAAATTTTGGGGCTAGTGCCAAAAATTGAGATACATTATCAGGTTTGTTAGTATTCGAAATATTTTTTATCCAATGTGATTTTGTTTTTATTTTTTACTGTAATTGAGAATTTTCTTAATTGTTGATTTTGATTAAGTCATTCGATTTTTCTTAGTGGAACAAGATGTTATACTTTCTTTGTTGTTTGTATGAAAAATAATTCGTTAATGATTAGCTGAAATTTCAATAGTAAGTAATATAATTCCTAGCCTGCAGTTTTGTTCTTTGATTTTTTAATGATGTCAAAAAACAAAAAATATTTTTTACTGAACATCGTGTCATCCAATCTCACCTGAATTGTAAGTATTATTAATTCCACTTAACGATAATCACTCATATGTATAATATTTTGAAATTGTAGTTCCCTGATGATGTAATGAATCAATTCCGAAAGCTTAGACAAACTCACAAGAGTTTTCTTTTTGATATTGCTGCATTTCTCACTATTAACCAGTTCATATCCTAACTAGTCAGCAAAGACTACCATTCCACATAATTCACAGTTATGGAGTTTTTTCGTAACATCTCCACTAGAATTGGCAATATGGCGGTGAATTATTTGAAGTTGTGGGCGAACACAAGATTAAAATTAGCCAAGGATCACAACAAAAGATATTTCCTTCTCCAATGCAGGAAACTAGGAATTCTACCTAACCACATTACTTCTGCCACTGAATCAATTGAAAATCTACTTCTCAGACAATAAGCACATTCGAAAATCAAAGAACAAAACCACAGGTTGGTAATTTAATTACTTGATATTGAAATTTCAGCTAATCATTCACGAATTACCAGTCTAGAGAGTTCCCTAGTGACACTGAAAAAAAATATAATCTCACTCACGAAGGAAAGTATCTTTCAGAATTTTGTCATACAAACAACAAAGAAAGTATAACATCTTGTTCTACAAAGTAAAATCAAATAACGTTCAAAATCAACAATTTTAATAATTCTCAATTACAGACAAAAATAAAAACAAAATCACATTGGATAAAAAATATTTCGAATACTAACATATGGTGTATCCCAATTTTTGGTACTAGGCCAAAATTCAGCATTGGACCAGTTATCACAGAAGACATCTCTATTAAGAGCGTTTTAGCCGATGTAGACTATATTATATCTACCATCACTGATCACAACCAAAAAAATATCACCATAGCACGTGCAACTAACATTATTACAAATCATATTCATTCGTCAACTAATCATACTTCAATTTTCCACACTCCACTACAAAAATCAAGAAAACTTCTCAAAGACAATCCGAATTTGATCTTGACACAATCAGACAAGGGAAATGTAACCGTAATCATGGAGAAAGATCAATATTTCAACCTATCAAATGACATTATTATCAACAGTAATTCTCACACAGAGTAAACAAAAGATCCAACTGCGTCTATCCAAACAGAAGTAAATGATCTTATAACGAAACTAAAAAATAGTAATCAAATCGATGAAGTCACTGAAAAAAGACTTACATGCTATAGTGGTATTGCACCAAAATTTTACTCTTTACCAAGAATACACACACCCACTTTATCAGTAAGACCCATAGTATTGCTCCTTCATTACCTGACATTTTGACAAAATATTACAATCTTGACGATGAATACTACATCAAAGATTCGTTCGATGTATCAAATATACTTAACAACAGGATAATACCTGACAACCATGTTCTGGCTAGTTTTGATGTAGTCTCTTTATTCTGTTACGTTTGACTTGAAACTTGCCAAAGAGCAATCCATAAAAATTGGGACAGCATTATAATCCATTGTGACACTGATGAAGTAACTTTCATGACTTCATTAACATTTCTCTTTGATAATACCTATTTTTCGTTCAATAATAAATTTCACAAACATACTTCTGGCACCCCCATGGAAGCATCAAATTTCCCCATCCTAGCAGCATATGTGATACATGGATGATGTGTTGGATACAGTACTTCCGGTACCATCATATAATATTCATTTTATCAAAAAATATGTGGATTACAGCAAAATATCACAGAAACTCTAGATACTCTCAACAGCTTCGACCCTCATATTCAGTTCACAATCGAGCTAGAAGCCAACGATAATTCGGTACCATTCCTGGATACCAAACTCATACGTACTCCTATTAATACAATATTAGTTGATTGCTACAGAAAGCCATGTAGTTCTGGCAGATACATCAACTATGAGTCGTATCACAAACGCTCAATGAAAGTGAACTTGATTAAACAAATGAAGAACAGAGTAATCAGAATCTCGGATGAAACTTTTCATAAAAAAAACTTAAATATTCTTTTTAATTTTTTTGTAGACAATTCATACCCGCCAAGCTTGATAAAGAGTATTTTGTACAACACACCTTCCAGTTTAGAATCAATGAACAATATTATCAATCCACGCATGAATGTGAATGAATCTAATGCAACCCCTACACTACCGGTTCACACCTCACATCTGTTCATCGAAGAGATGACACCCAAACTCACTAGACTCCCTTGCTCGGCAATTGTGAAATTGCCAACAAAACAATTTCAACACTGAAGTCAATCTTCTCTAGAGTTAAAGATAAGACACCAGTCACATCAATGTCAAAAATCATATATAGTACTCCGTGTCAAGATTGTGATAGACAGTAAATTGGTCATACTTCAAGAACATTAAACAGTCGTATCACCTCACAAAAGTGATAGCAGGCTTCATCCAGAGAGATGTGCGTTAGCACTTCATGTCAACACACAAGATCATCACATGGACTATGGGTCAGTGAGTGTTGTAACGAAGTTACATTTTCCCGCTATATGTATCAGCCAAAACTTCCCTGTAAGGAATCAAAATCCTCTTGACAGTAATAATAGGTCTAGAAATACCATTCGTGTTCGTGATAAATCCGTGGATTACATATGTTCTAATAAACAGACTGAACGCCTTCCGGAAATCACGCTAATACATAGCTCAATAGCACGCACGAGTTTAACCTGCGCCGGCTATCGACTCTCGAGAAAACATTATTATCAAGCAAGCTGGGCTATGTTCAAACGCCGACGAGAGAATTCAGTTATCCGGTAGAAGCCCCAGACAGCAGTCCAGTCGAGCCAAAAGCACACGCTACCCAGCTGACGTCACATCACGAGGATTCCCACTTAGGAGAATTCCACAAGGAGTGAGCGGAACACATTCAGTCATCCGATAGAAGCCACCAAGTACAGTTGAGTCGAGACAGAGACGCACGCACCGAGCTGACGTCACAGCACGAAGGATTTTACGAACTGGGTAATTATTCTGTGAAAGTATAATTTGTATCGAAATCGACAGAGTCCACAAAACGGCGCGCGCATGTGAGTCGATCGAGAGGTATTCGGAAAAGAGGGGGAAGCCGGCTGTAGTTCCGTTTCAACATATTCCAAAGATTGAGTAGCTTGCTGAGCCTAGTAGAAGCAGTCACGCGTCCGACTAGTATCCAGAGTGTGAGCCAAAGACCGAAGCAGTCCACGACCGTCCCGGGCCTTGCCGAAGCAGTGAGATCGGATTTTGGTAAATATGTTGTATCAGGTAAAAGACATCAGGAAATGTTAGTAAGTACCACAGATGCGATGTGCGCATGATCGTAAGAGGCACATATTCATTTCAATGCTGTGCTGGTAATTTCTGCATACAAGTCCGTACAATACCCCCACCGCAAGAGCTTTCGGTTGCTAAGTTCACCCCACTTGCTTGAAAACACCCTTACCGCTTTCTCTGTATATAGTGCTTGCCATGTGTTTATTTGTTGTGATAACTTGAGGCCGCCGTCAGCCGCCCTTCCTGTATTCATTTATTTTCAATATACCTGTTTATCCTGTTTCTAGTATTTTTTTATTTACTATGTTGAGTAGAATTTAAACATCTAGTGCGCAGTCGCCATCCAGGTTCAAAACCCAGTGAAAGGCAATTAAAGCCTGCCTTGCTGGCCCTGTTACAATGTCACGACTATATTGACCCCTGGAGTGTCTTTCTCCACTGAGACTGCCCGGAGCAAAAGTGGCCTTTTCCACTATAAACCAAGAGGTTGCGCCCGAGGAAAACCGAGAATAGTGGAAAGCGCCAAAGTTTGACAGGCGGGGTAGAGACCCCTTCACAGTGTATTAGCAAGCGAGTCCCACTGGGCAAAAAGGGTCTTTCTAGAAATGGCTTTCATATCTCGAAAGAATAACTGCATCAACAAAAAAACTGATATCAATCACTTGAGTGAGATTTATGCTTATTTACTGGCACTAGACATGAACCCAACTACATTAAACTCTGCTACAATTACATTATAAACTTAACATTTCATCCAATATTAAACTTTACTCTCCTCACAGTTTTATATATCATAATTTTTATGTCCACTATTTGAGAAAATCCTTACCACATGAAATAATTAACGTCACCAGTTGGTACCACTTCGAAATCTTGGGTACGACTACTTTCATCAAAATGAATCGTCTATTCCCACATAGATTATTTCATATTCCTAGAGATAATAGGTTTCAGTTGGTTGAAAAGTGTTCTTGGACGTTTACTTAACATAAGTTAACTAGGAGTTCGGCCCGTGGACCGCTGTATTGTGTTTCGATAAGCAAATTAAAATGTATTTAACCGCGTTCCGATGGCCAAGTCTCCATTATCACTCGCGAATTACCGTTCTTCGAAGTGCGAACCGCTCTTTCCACAAGACTATTTGATTTTGAATGATAAGGTGATGTGATGTATATTTTTCTCGGAAAATATTGCTCGAATTCACTAGAAGTTAATTGAGGCCCGTTATCCGAAACAATGGACTTTCATAGTCCAGAACGTGATATGTTTCATAGGGACCACCTCCAACCATCGTGTATAAACATCGATAACAATGAGCCACATTTTATTTTATGAAGGTCCAGCGAAGTCTCCGCCAGAACCATGATCATAGCGTGACCATGGTTGTGAATACGCATCAGCTGCTGAGTTCTCCTTTCCACTATGATATGAAATGGTGTAGTCACAAACATTTAGTACCATCGCCCACCATAGATTGCTGGCAATTTTTTATGATTGTCTGTTTTCTCTGAAAATCCTCTTAAGTGGTTTATGGTCTGTCATTAGCATGCATTCATGACCGTAGATATACTGATGTAATATAGTTACTGCAAATACTGAGCCCAATGCCTCTTTATGAATAGTCGAGTATGTTGTTTCTACGTCAGTGAATTTACGAGAAGCGAATGCAATTGGTTCCAATTTACCATCTGATAATTTATGGTAAAAAACAGCATCTACACCTTTATTTGCTTCAATGGTCGAAACCAATAAAAGGTCATGACTGTAATGAACAAGTGTATCATTCGATGTCAACTTCAACTTCAACAATTTGAATACATCTTCTTCAGCATTCCACTTCCAAATCTGCCCTTTTTCATAAGTTTGTACAAGGGCACACATACTATATGTAGATTTCCAATGAATCTGCCAAAGCATGTGATGGAACTCAAAAACGAACGGAGCTCATTGGTGTTACTGGGTGATGGCATATTAAGGATTGCTTGTATTCTTTCATTTGTAGGATGGAGTGCTTCACTGTCAATTTCGTGACCTAAGAATTCAACATTATTTTCAAGCCAATGATATTCTGAATTTTGTGTCTCAATACCAACATTCTGAAGACGACATGAAATTTGATCGACACTTTGAATGAGTTGACTGATGTTGGATGTTGTTATCAATATATCGTCCAGATAGCATACAACGCCTTCTAGACCCGATACAATCTGATCCATTGTTCTCTAAAACAGAGCGGGGACAAGAAAAACTCCAAATGGATGCCAAATGGATGCGTGAAGTAACCAACTTGAGTAATCATTACCAGGCATTTCCTTGAGTCTAGATGAACTTCGAGCTGAAGGTATGCATCCTTTGAGTCGATGGTTGTGTAATATTTTCCTCCACTCAGTTTAGTTGTGATATTGTCGTGAATTGGGGTTGTTTCACGAGTCACTGGGTAGAATTTGATCCTTTATTGATTGGAAACACTTTGTGAAAAATATAGAAAAGGTTTATTAACACGAATACAAAGATTAAATGAATAAAATAAAATAATAAATCTCTTCCAATAGTTATTAATTTCAAATGAATAGAACCAAAATGTTACCAACACAAATAAGTCGGAAATAATTCCAAATAACCATAATGATCAATTGATTACAGGGCTTCTAACTCTCTTACTCCCCAACTCCTCCCATTGCTCTTCTGGGCACGGTAAAATCCCAACGTCGACTCTTCGATCAAACCATCAGTCGTCACTTTTGAAAACTGTTGTTTATGTTTGACACCAATTCGTGTTTTGCAGAATAACAACATTGTAACCCCCTTGAAAATCATACTCATTGATTTACTCTACAATGAATGAGTCTGACAATTTCAGCTCTGACATGGTCCCGTTATGGAATTGGTACATTTCGTGCTCGAACTTGTTCATTGATGTGAATCTTCGTGAAATGACCCTCCATCACGCAATCCCCCATGGAATAATTCCTTGTAAGTTGAAAGTAATTTCTCAATGTTGGAATCATTTTTTTGATTTATACACTGATTCTGGTGAAGTTCTTCAGGTTGTTGTTCATAAAAGTATTTATCACCTGAATTCGAAGTTTGACATGATGTGGAACCTGGAGGCAGTTCCAACTGGAAAGCTTGGTACCAGTCCAACCCAAAAAGCGGAATATCATCTGATTCGACAACATATAGAGGACAAATCAATTCTTCATCGAATGCTTCCACATTAACACTTGTAGTACCCTTTGTTGGTATTTCTGAATCGGTATAAGCTATCAAATTGTTAGTTTTCTCAAGTTCAGGTTTGCCAATTTTTTTTTATATTCCCGCCCACAACAGAGTGTACCGCCCCTGTATTTATGGAAGTTTTGATCATAACTCTGCTTGGTGATCCAACATTTTTGGTGTTCGTAGTGTCCGTTGAACAGAATCACTATTGTGATTTTCGTCACTCGATTCATTATTATCGCAATTATTCCAGACATGTGTAGTAATATTATGTTTTGTATTTTTGAGAATTTTTTCATTTTCAGTAGGAATACAAGCAGGACAATCGTTTTTGGATAATGTTATTTTGGGCGTTCCGTTCCAACACAACAGTCTCGTCGCCAAAAGTTGTGAGCTGACAAAGTATTAATAGATGCTCTAATCAATTGAAGAAGTTACAGTCGATGGAATAATATTCATATATTGTTAAAGAGAAGGATAAAGTGAAAATAAATCATCGAAGGAATTTATCACAAGCAGAAAACGACTTGGAAAACAATGATGATAGAAATGAAAAACACAAACTATCAGATTATGAATCATCCTCAGTATCCACCAGTTTCTCGTTCAATCCTTCAGGCTAAAAATAAAGAAGAAATAGTCCGACACAAAAAGTATCGTGAAGTCCTATGAAATGAAGGTTTCACAAGGTTTGACAGATGTTTGGTTTGTTGGTTGAAAGCTGACGAGCCAGAGACAGGGTTGGCACTTAGCTTCCCTTGACACTGCGACCAGCTGGGGTCCATTGTATCACTCTGTCGTCAGTGGTTCCTCATTCAAACAAGTTTGTGCCTTTAATTAGGTTTAGTAGCCTGCTGATAAGGTTTTTCGGATTCATGCCTGTTTCCGGGCTGATCTCTCCAAAGGTTCTGTGTCGCCTACTACTTAGGGCGTCACAGTCGAAGATAATATGAGAGGCTGTTTCCTCCTCTTCATCACATAGCCCACACTCCACGGTTTCCCTGCGTACTCCCATGGTGTTTAGGTGTTTTTCTAGGCCGCAGTGTCCAGTCAACAGACCTATTATCATACGTGCCTTCGTTCTGTTCAGGTTCAGAAGGTCAGCCGTCAGGGTCCGGTTTGGATGCCCTACCATGACTTCGCTGTGTATTTGCCCGACAGTTTGATCCCAATATTGTTGGTGTCTTCTTCTTATCCACTCGTCGATAAGGGTCCTGCATCGGTTTTTGCTAATCCCATGTAGGGGTTCTGGCCCTGTGAATAGCGTTTCAGATGCTTCTCTAGCTAGCTGGTCTGCTTTTACGTTGCCTTCAATGCATCTATGACCTGGCACCCACATGGTTTGACAGATGATGACATCAAATTTGAATGTTCAAGGAAAATTGAAAAGTTAGTTGTAGGAGTGGAGTAAAATAGCGTAGTTGAATGCCCTTTGTGCCATTTTGTCTCGAAAGCATATTTCTGTACTGAAAACAAAACCGAAATGCAACATTTCGATATACGTTCTAATACGTTGAAAATAAAACAACCACAAGTAAATCAGTCAGGGCAAGTATTCAGGGTCGGTGTTTCCAGTTCCAAACGTTATGGTCACTAGTTATTCGAATTTGAATTGACCGCTTTCAATTGAAATCGATCTATCAATTCTAGTGATATTATGCTACCTCTGAGGTCAATGTATTGATTTTCATTTGTGTTAATAAAATTTGAGTTGATTGCTTCGTGACACTCATTATTGAACCAGAGAATTGTAAACAAAAAAGGAGTTAGTCAAAGAAGTGAACACAGATCTTCGTATCAGTGACCAAAATAAAACTTGTTGCCTGAGGATTTCTACTGATTTGAATCGAATCGCTGAAAAATGAGAGAGGGTTGATTATCGGTAGCAATTACAGTCCACTTGAAATGGTTGAGTATTACGCATCAATGTAGAGGGGCTATTAACACACTTTTATGAGTAGAAATATTTCGTGTATGATTTTGTGCTAATTATTCTGAAAGTGACTGGAACTCACATATCTAGTTAGTTTACAGTCATTTCACATTGAAGAATATGAATAATACATTGAAGTTTTCAAATGTTGTGTGAATCTATATATGAGTAGACACATAGAAGCTTCAATTTGCTACGTTGATAGCCATATTAAATATCCAGAAGTTAAAGAATTCACTGTCCGAATGGAGAATTGGTGTACACTACCCATAGTTGCCATCGATCGCTGGTCCTAAACATGTTATCATCGGTGGTGTACATAAATCTCGTAATGATTGTCGAACAGTTTTCCCAGATTTTCTTCGAGATTCAATTGAACTGTAGGAATGACATCATGTTATCAGGAGATTTCAATTTTGACCCACTATATCTTCCTGCAGGTGCAGCTAGACTTCCAGTCATTACTCACCTGTGAACAAATCATCGGAAAACCAACAAGAGTTATAAATCATCGGAAAACCAACAAGAGTTTTTTCTAATATTCAAACTCTAATTGATCTGATTATCATGAATAGTGAATTTCAGGAATTAAACATTTCCTAAATTCATGGATCATGATATTTTTGGCCCAGTAATAAATATTTAAAAAAAAATAAAACATTCAAGCGAGGATGGAGTAAAACTTCTTCGACGTTGTGCAGATATTACGACTAATAAAATGATAATAATTTATTTACTTCAAGTGGGTTTCTCTTGTGCATTACATTTTTTGTAGCAAATGTTCAATGTTATTCAACATATTGTTTTTTTGTATGAACATAGTATCGCATTTAGTAGAGGACAAATATTTTGCTTTCTTAATGAAGAATGAGTAACTTTTTTCGAGTACATTTTTTTAAGTGTTCCAAATTTTTCCAGATCCCCAGCTCAATATTGGATATCAAATCCGAGACTCAACGAAAGCATAGTGTAAAATTCTCGAATATTTTCTCATGTATTCGAACTCATATAGCAAGGTCTGAGTGTTTCAATGATGTGGTATAAATGATGATTCTATCTCCAGTGGGGATTTATTAAAATACCAAGATATTTGATAGCCTTTGGAGTATATCTATACCATTTTTTCATGGTTTCTTATCTCGAGTATGTAATAGTTAGTAAGACTGTTATCATAACAAGTGAATGGTCGAAAAAAGTTTCCTTTGTGTTATTGAATAATGAGAAAACGACGTATAATGGCTAGCAGAATTCACAAACCCAAGAAATTTTACCATCATTCATCTTTCCATCCTTGCCAATAATGGTGAAATACTCGCTTCCATTACAGAAGGAGCACCCAACAGTTGTCAAAATATTCATTCTCAATTCATCTCTGGATTTGCACTCACTTCTAATTATATTCGAATACCTGAAATCATATTCCGCCAATGATCTAGTCGATGCGTCCATTTTAATTTGGAAATCAAAAATGCTACAGAACCCGAAGGATATCATTTCAATGAACCGCCAAGATCATCACGCAAACCGAAGTGTCTTGGATTGCAGATAGTGGAAAAGCTTTGGAAAGGTCAACGAAGATGGAGGGATCAAACTAATCTTCTCATAATAATATATATATATATATATATATATATATATATATATTGTTATGTTACGAAAAACCAGTTAAATACTTTAAAAAGAAATAAACCATAAAAAAAAATAATTATTGATTAGTTATTAGTTCCAAGAGATTTTTTTTAAATAACTTTTGAAGTTATATGTATTTATAAGCCTTTGTATAATATGGATAGATACAAAATGTCAAAGTACGATAAAACGATCAATAGTATACACTGTCAAAATTATCATAACCCATAATTGTTCAAAAGACAACTAAAAGTCTAAATTCTACAAAATTTGCAAGAATAAAAGGAAATCAACACATTTATAAACTAGAAACACACTGTACATGAAATTGTAGCTAACTAAAAGTAGCCAATGAGAGAACAGCAAACGTCTTTATGAAAAATAGCCAATCAGAGAATAGATGGTCAGGTGAAAAGTTAGAAATTGTGAGAGAATAGCAACGAGAGGGTATCATAAGCAATTATTATTAGAATTTGTAAATAGTAATAAGTATGGAAAAATAGCTCGATATATAAATTGAGTAGGATAAATATAAACAGTGAAAAGTGACAATTAAGTGCGCGAATTCAAAATTTCAAATAGGAAAACAACAGGAAAAAGATGTATCTAAGCGACAGAAAACAAAGCCTCGAGGAGATGAAAAAATATTTCCAAGCAGATAGCACGCACAAATTTTATTAAGAAGAAAATTGAATAATTCCATCATTTGAGAAACAAAAACAAATATTACCTTAATGATATAATATAACCACGAATCTTGATGCTGATTTCCACATCTATATCGTTCCTGATACTGGTATTGCAGTCCTGACAGCGAATGAACAGAGGAGACATCCTGTTTTATGGTATAGTTTGAACACCAACAGTTCCAACCAGGTATAAAAACTTTCATAGTGTATTTCCGGTCCAGAACTATTTCACAAATAACCAATTGCACATTCGAAGAACGCTTGTTCACTTTACTTTGAACAATAACGGAAAATTTTACATTCACGAAAAGTGAGGTTTTGTTTATCTATCCATGATCTGATTTATCATTATTATTCGTGAATATTTGTTTGATTCACTCTAGTAATAAGTTATTTCTCGTAGGCCAGGTAATTTTAAGTCTTCCTGAATAAAGGAGATAATTGTTTTTGATATTTGGTTGTTTATTTTCTCACAATGATCAACTTACATAACAAAGATCATTCAATAAACTGAAGTTAGTCACCAGTGGCAGTGTATCTATTTCTTTGAACCGGCCACCTTTTGAGATAAGAGCGTACCAACTGTTGTCCAGCCGTGGCAAGGAAAAATAATAATTGTTGGTAGCGTGACGAGAGAACAGTGACGTTCGCTGGCAATTATTATTACAGGGGCAAAAACATATTAATTATTAAAATAATAAAATAAACATATATTTACCAATTCACATATCATAACAATATATATATATATATAGAATATAAGGTGTATCAAAATGAGATTTGGTATAGGTGAAAGGTATGTGAAGAGGAGAGTTTTCGCATATTTTTCACTTTCCGGTCACTTCCGGTTTCACTGGAAATGGCTCAGGTTTCGAATTTTTGAATGGAACACCCTGTATATTGTGAAATTTTTGGATTTCTCAGTGCGAATTTACACGATCCAATAAAAAATTTCAATGTATTGAACAATAAAATTGACCAATATGAGTTATATTTACACCTGACAATTTATTGGTCAATTTTGACAACTGGGAATACCAGGAATACCAACATACTGACGAGAAATGGTTCAACCACAGAAAAAAATTTCGAATATTATTCAATAGCTTATTGAATTGACTCTGATGTATTCTAAATATAGTTTTAATTGATCAGGATCTGCACTCAGAAATTTTTCGTGGACTAATGTCAAGTTTCCTTTCCTTCTTTTCTCAATCCAAAGTCTAATCCACCATCTTCTACATTTCTATCTTTCATATTCAGCAATGCACATTACTGAGAATGTAATGCAGCATAAATTATATTTTTTCCGCAACAATCATTTTTCTCGCTGTTACGGTAGGATATGTGAAATCGCGTAAATAATAACATAACCAGAAAATCTCTTTCTAGAAGGCAACCAATTCTGCTAATTTTTTAAAAATTAAAAATTAGAACCGATTCTAAACTCATCAATTTATTGGTCAAGTTCAAATTGACGACAATTTTCTGTTTACACCTATCAATAAAATTCAGGGTCACGAAATTGACCAATTTATCGAATCGTGTGAATTCTGGATCAGAATGTGACATTTGAAAAAGTTTTTACTCCCCTCCATTTTTTTAGAGTCACTTTTGATATTGCATCTAGGTGCCATGACGGCGTTAAAAGGAAATTACAATCGCAAAGTTTAAGTGACAAGTATGATAAATATGAATAAGACAAATCACATTTTCGCGCCTAAATATAATTTTTGAAATGGCGACCCTTTTTTGACAATCACTTTCCGACAAAAATATTTTATGACGAATCTACCGATACTAACTTATTTGCGATTGGATTAGAAATAAGAATATGAATTGAATATTACTAAGGAAAATACTGGATGATAATTCATTTACTTTTGTCAAGTATGCCTTATGCATAATATTTTGCAGTCATTTTTATCAAGTCTTCTGTGGAAAACCAAACACTCACTTAGGTAATGACATTGACATAAGCTTTATGAGCAGAGAGTAGAAGTTTCTTGATTTTCGTTAAATTTCAGTTCGATTTTTTTTCAAAATAATGTATACTCAAAGTGAAAAAGTGGATATGTTATTAATATTCAGAGAATGTCATAGAAATTCAAGGAATGCTGCTGAGTTGTATGCTCAGAGATATCCCAATGGGCAACATCCCATCAGTATTTTCCGTATGTTGAGAATTGTTTGCAAGAAGGAAATCGAGAGGCATAAATGAAGAGACTGAGAAAAACGTTCTTGCTATGGTTGAGTTTGATAAAACAGTTTCTTCAAGAGGAATTAGCCGAGAAATGCAGATAAGTCACGAATCAGCAAGAGAAATTCTGAAAAAGCACGGATATCGAACATTTAAATATCAGTTATATCAACATTTGTATGCTGACGATGGCGATGGACGGTTAGTGTTTTAATAACTTTATTTTATTTTCTGACGAATACAAATAATAGTATGTTCAATTAGCAAGATACTCGGTACTATGCCCAACAAAATAAACATGCAATGAGAAAGGGCAATTTTCAAGAATGGTTCGGCGTCAATGTCTGGACTGATATAGTTGGAAACATAATAATTGGGCCAATATTGTTTCAAGGTCAGTTAACAGAAGTTAGGTTTCTCTCAAAATGGAATCGAGGATCATCTTAATAATCCACCTTCAGCAGTTTTACGGCGAATCCACTTCCAACCAGATGGAGCACGTCTTCATAATATCAGAGAAGTTCTCAATTAATTAATAGAGCATTTCAATATCCAAGTTATTGCAACCAATGGTCCAATACGGTGGCCTGCCCTCTCACCGGAACTCACTGCTCAATTTCTCCATTTGGGGATATGTTTAAGAGAAAGTTTACTATTGAATAGCCCCAGCCACTCAGAAGAAAGAATTCTACTGGCATTCGGAAGTATAACGCCTCAAATTTTACGAAACGAGTTGAGATCAACAATTGAACGAGCTGAAATGTGTCTTGAACAAGGTGGAAGTGAATAAATTATCATCCATGGCACACTTGACAAAAGTTTTGAATTATTATCCAGTATTTTCCTTAGTGATACTTGATTCATGTTCTTTCTTTAATCCAATGGCAAATAAATAAGTATCGTCAAAAAATCTTTTTTTCGGAAAGTACTTGTCTAAAAATGGTCGCCATTTGAAAAATAACAGTTAGACACGAAAATATAATTTTGTTAACTTGTCTTATTCCTATTTATCATACTGGTCACTAAAACTTTGCGATTGTAATTTTCTAACATCACCTTAGGTCCTCAGATTAGTTTACGTCCGATCATGGCCACCTAGATGCATTATTTGTTGATATCCGGTATAAATATATATATTTATATATATATATATATATATATATATATATATATATATATATATATATATATATGTATTTATATATATATATATATATATATATATATACATCGACGTTTTACATTGTGAAGATGACATAATTTTATTAAAATGAATTATATATAAAAATTATTATGATGCTATCATAATCAGTATTGATTTTATTTTTTTATTATTATAATTGTATTTTTTTTAATAACTAGTCATCATAATAAAATATTTGCCATTTCTTATGATAAGTTTTATCAATTGATTTATTTTTATTCGGAAATTTTGAGAAGGAATACCTATCATGATAGTATTCAAATATCCGGCTATGTTGCTTACTCTTTTTCAAAAACTCTTTTACCTGTATTCCTTTACCTTATCCCAGCTCAGTCGGTACGCCTATGGAAACATGATATTACTCCCCCAAAGGATTCAGTGATGCCATCTAGTTGCTTTGCTTAAAGTCAATGTTCAAAATACGGCTTCATGGAAATTTCAGGTTTCAATGTGCTCAACAGATGAGTAATGAATGCAGAAAATAGTCAAATAATTATTCTTTTATTAAATCAAAAACTTGAATGTATCTATCCTGCGAAAATTAACTTATTAGTAGTGTTTTTGTCAAAGCAGTGATGTGTGAGAAGTGAAGTACTTTGCTAATATGAAAATCAAATGACCTTATCTTAAATTATACGAAAAAAAAACAGAAATACTGCTCAACAACAGTGGAAGGTATAATGAAATGACTTCAAATAGGTGTCTGCCTGAATACGTTCACTCAGTTTTGTTTTCTTTCGAAAAAAGTACTTGTGATTTGTTTACTTGTGCTCTTCCTGAGTCCTAGAGGTGTCCCTGGCTAGTGGATTCTTCTGCTACTGTGTCCAGGCCCGTTTCTCCTGTTGCACGATTCCTAGATATGGATATTGATGCGTCCTGGAGGTAAGAAGTTTTTCCTAAGTAGTCTTCAGCGATTATCTGGATATGTTATATAGATGTCCAATTGGTTGCATCTCTCCTATTCTTGTGGTATTTTTGTATTTATGATCAATGAATTTTGTCACTGTGTTCATCCAAAAATATTTTTTTTATCTCCTTAAATCCTCGTTATTTTTCTTCCTGGCAACCATCACTTTTTGTTTTTTCGCACAAATTTCAGGTTTTTAGTCACTTTCTATGACACTTTTCCTCATTCTGAACTATGCTATAGATTTTATCAATAATTTACATTTCTATACCTTGCATAATTTATACAGAGTTATTCAAAATTCATATCTGACAATTTTCTGTACTCAAAATTTTATATTTTATCATTCCCAATCGAAATATTTTGACATGTCGGTGTCATGTTTCCTCCCGATTTGATTCTGGCATACAGGATGTTCTAACTTGAATATTATTTTTGTTTACTTGAGATCTAAAGTTTTATTCATGAAGTTAGATTTCTATATTTTTTATAGGTTGGCAACATACTTATGACAATAGAAAAGCTCCACTGCTAAACTTTCGAAACATCTGCGTCGACTAGAAAATGGTACAAGGTTTTAGAAACGCGGAATGTACAGAAAAATTGCAGAACAAACATAGCAGGTATTTATGTGATATATAAGTATCATTATATGACTTTTTATTTTTTTCATATTGAACAAACATTCCTTATCATAACAATATATATATATATATATATATATATATATATTGAAGAAAGGGTAGTCTCGTGACTGGACTAGTTGAAAAAAACTATGAATTTGAAATAAACTTTGTAGAAAGGATATTCCTTGAGGTTGCAGTCAAAATAATGGCCTATGAGAAAAAGTAAAACTCTTTCTTATTTAGTCAAGCTTTCAAAATGTTTATTTTCATTATCAAGACAAGCTGTGGAGAAAAAAGAAAACACAATTGTGAAATACGATTTTAAACAAATCTATAGAACTTACTAAGGTGAGGTTAAGTGAAGACAGCGAACTAAACACCATTTCGTGTTTGAGGACTTTTCAAAATCATATCACTATGACCCACTACTGGTAATATATAAAAACTAAACAATGGCACTCGCCCATATTGTTTTAGATAATTAAATTAACACTTTAAAATTTGAAACGGCACAATAATTACCACATGGTTGAAGCGTGACTGAAAAAGGAAAATGGTAGCTGACAAGTAATACATGACATGAAGTGTCAAGTGTCAAATGTCATCTGTCCAAACATGAAACAGTCAAGGGAGAACCATGTGCTTTGTCCACAAACAGAAGGAATAGTACCAATCTATATGACACAAAAAAATAAAATTTTTGTTAAATGAGAGAAACAATCAAAAATACTAAGCAATTTTATATTAAATTGGAATCAAGTTTCAACAAGTAATTGTAAATGACACTAAGGTTGGAAATATCAGAACGTTTATTCATGCTGTTTGGTTCATTTTTATGAAAACCATTTCTAGGAAATTCCTTTATGATAGTTATTCTCACTGCTAAAATGGAAGGGTTATTAAAATTACTAAAATGATTAGAATTTATATTATGTTCAGCTAATGCACAACTGTTTTTTATTTTGCAATCACTCTTATAAGATGCTATGCGACCTGTTAAATTCCTACCGTCTGCCCGATATATATTTTATCACAATTTAGGCAAGGAATACTATATGACATTTGATTTCTCATATATCGTTAAAGGGGCTTTAGTTTTAGTGTAAAGGCTTGCAATAGTTTTAATGTTTTTGTTTGCAATGCGTAGTTTATCTAGTTTGAACACATTTGTCAGTTTTGAGGTTAGTTCTCTTACATATGGTAATGTTTTGTAAATAAAAGGTTCTATTGGTTGAGGTTGTGGACTTGAATAAATTCAAGTCCACAACCTCAACCAATAGAACCTTTTATTTACAAAACATTACCATATGTAAGAGAACTAACCTCAAAACTGACAAATGTGTTCAAACTAGATAAACTACGCATTGCAAACAAAAACATTAAAACTATTGCAAGCCTTTACACTAAAACTAAAGCCCCTTTAACGATATATGAGAAATCAAATGTCATATATAGTATTCCTTGCCTAAATTGTGATAAAATATATATCGGGCAGACGGGTAGGAATTTAACAGGTCGCATAGCATCTCATAAGAGTGATTGCAAAATAAAAAAATAAAAAAAAAACAGTTGTGCATTAGCTGAACATAATATAAATTCTAATCATTTTAGTAATTTTAACAACCCTTCCATTTTAGCAGTAGAGAATAACTATCATAAAAGGAATTTCCTAGAAATGGTTTTCATAAAAAATGAACCAAACAGCATGAATAAACGTTCTGATATTTCCAACCTTAGTGTCATTTACAATTACTTGTTGAAACTTGATTCCAATTTAATATAAAATTGCTTAGTATTTTTGATTGTTTCTCCATTTAACAAAAATTTTTTTTTGTGTCATATAGATTGGTACTATTCCTTCTGTTTTGTGGACAAAGCACATGGTTCTCCCTTGACTGTTTCATGTTTGGACAGATGACATTTGACACTTGACACTTCATGTCATGTATTACTTGTCAGCTACCATTTTCCTTTTTCAGTCACGCTTCAACCATGTGGTAATTATTGTGCCGTTTCAAATTTCAAAGTGTTAATTTAATTATCTAAAACAATATGGGCGAGTGCCATTGTTTAGTTTTTATATATTACCAGTAGTGGGTCATAGTGATATGATTTTGAAAAGTCTTCAAACACGAAATGGTGTTTAGTTCGCTGTCTTCACTTAACCTCACCTTAGTAAGTTCTATAGATTTGTTTAAAATCGTATTTCACAATTGTGTTTTCTTTTTTCTCCACAGCTTGTCTTGATAATGAAAATAAACATTTTCGAAAGCTTGACTAAATAAGAAAGAGTTTTACTTTTTCTCATAGGCCATTATTTTGACTGCAACCTCAAGGAATATCCTTTCTACAAAGTTTATTTCAAATTCATAGTTTTTTTTATATATATATATATATATATATACATGAGAAGTACGACTATTGATGTCGTGGGTAGGTCTTTCTAACAATTTGTTAGTGACCTGTTAAAGTGCACGAAATCTCGTGATTTTAAAATTCCACGATATTAGGTCCAAGCTTCACCGCACAGATTATAGATGTCACTATCAATAATCTGATGCAATTCACATGTTTGTATTGGCCTAAGGCTATGAACCAACGAGAAATCTGATGCGAATTTGAAAGAGACCACAAGCCGTCCTGATGATTGGGAAACCATGAAACAGGCTGTAGACGGATGGTGTGTCTTTTTGGATTCGTAACAGATTTCTCTCACTCTCGATATCGATGTTTGCGTTAAACGCATGAGAAGTACGACTATTGATGTCGTGGGTAGGTCTTTCTAACAATTTGTTAGTGACCTGTTGAAGTGCACGAAATCTCGTGATTTTAAAATTCCACGATATTAGGTCCAAGCTTCACCGCACAGATTATAGATGTCACTATCAATAATCTGATGCAATTCACTAATATATATATATATATATATATATATATATACATAAATATATATATATATATAAATATATATATATATATATATTGTTATGTTTAGAAGTAGGTTAAATATTCAAAGAGTTGAAATAGTAATAAAAATAAATAAAAACCCATAAATAAAAAAATATTCGTATTTGGTAATCTGTGCTATGTTATTTTACAGTTTTTCTGAAGATTCTACCTCTCTTCTGAAACCATGTATAATATTAATCGATACCTATGTTTGAAATAAACATGTTTTCAATATTACAATCAATTGGCATAATTAAAAAATTTTTAGAAATCAAAATTTATGAATATATTTTTTTCATCACAAGCAGATAACAAAATATTAAAAGTTCAAACATCCTGTATATAAAATTGGATCTGAACACAACAGCCAATGAGATGCCAGGAGAGATCTTGATGCAAAATTGGTAATTTTGAAAATATAGAAAAGCAGAAACGTCAAAATAATAATTTTACATGTATTTAAAGATTAAAGGTAGTAAAAAAGTTTAAAAAAAAAAAAATGAAGAATGGTTGCAAAATCGAAAATTTGAGAGGAAAAACAAAATGTGTTGGTATCAAGGAAAGAGAATCAACAAGCGAGGAGATGGTAAAAAAAAAATTTGGAAATAACCACGTTGAAAATTTGGAACAAACAAACTATTTGGAATAGAAAAACAGTCATTAGCCAAGAAAGAAGAATATGGAGAACACTACCAGATAAAAAATCATAAAAACAGTGTTAACATTACCTTTGCTTCATTGGAAATTCATAAATGAGGAGAAATCCCAGTCGACGAGAGCAGCAGCAGTTTCCAAGAACGGAAGAGAATTCGAAACGCTGAGCAGTTTGGTACATGAGATCCCAGGTATTTGTTGAAACCATAAAAGTTGCCACAGTGCAAATAAGAACTGAACTTTGAAATAATTTCCATAGAACTATTAACGAATCACTATAAAATAACACATAACCTACAAAACGAGGTTGAATTCACTTTATTATTCCATAATTTCGTGTTTTGCTGTATATACTTGTTCCGAAGCACTAATTAGGTTATTTATCGCAGACTAGGTAGTAATAAGCTTTTCCTGAATGAAGGAAATTATTATTTTGATGAAATTCCACTTTATTTTCAATGTTTCATCAACAATAAATTGCCAATTTCTGAAATTGACGTCAAGAGGGCTCCACAGTAGAACCAACTTCTGAGATTCCATAGACGTACCGATTGAGTTAGCTGAGGTGAAGGAAATAAGGTGAAGGAAAGTAGGTAAAAAGCATAGCCGGAGATATATATATATATGTATATATAAATAAACAATACATATTAAAAATCCCAAAAAAGGAATTATTAAATTTTTAAAATAGAAAAAAAAAAAAAAAATAAACATTATATATATATATATATATATATATATATATATATATATTGTTATGATGTTTGGTTATGGAAATTAAATAAACAAATATAAAATAAAATAAAAGAAACGAACCGCAATCACGCATCATAACAATATATATATATATTCATATATTATTGTTTTGATACAATAAGATTGATCTCTGCCTCTTCGTTGACTTTTCAAAGCTTTTTATATTATTTTCAATACAAGACACATCGACTGGATCATTGGCGGAATATAATTCCAGATATTCGACTAAAAATAGAAGTGATGGTAACTGCTGCGTTTCATTTAATTTATTGGAAGAAATTACTTGAAATAATGTGGGCTCATAAGATGGTTGATTCTTTCCATTACAATTATTTATAGATGGAAATATAAAATGCTCTCGTGATTCAGACATTTCCATTCAATTCAGCGCTATTCTTCGTTTTTGTGATAATTTTTTCTATAAATATCGAAAAAACACTTGATGTGCAAGTAGTTACTATCGCAATATTTTGGACCAGCTGCTCGTTATCCAAGTAAATAACACACAACGGCTCATTTTACGCTTGTTCACTTCCATTACACTCACGTCATTAGAAGCTTTTAGTTGCCTCGTAGTGTATCATTTCACTTCAAAAATGTTGAATACGTTCCGCACAAGATGTGTTGCCCTCAAAAAAAAAATATAACAATAAAATAGAATTAACTGAGAAAAATTGGAACTATACACAATTACCAAACACCCTGTACTAAACCTTTATGAGTATTATAAAAACTAGTTGAGATGAAATAGCACCCATATAGGATGGACAATATTATAAACGCAATCCTTGAATATATCTTCCAACAAAAACTCAAACTTTAACCTATATTCTTATCCATACGTAGCATTCCTGGTAATCAATTGAACCTGTAAACGATTTCTCTACAAGTTCTTCCGAAAAATTTAAATCTGTAATTATTCATTCTGCAACGTCAAAACTCACTCTATTCAACAAATACGCCTCTGCCAATGGAATTCTTTATACTTTTCGAAACCATACTCAGAAAAAATTCCTGGGATTGTATAACGTAAACGGATAGAAGGTCCTGAAGAACAACATAATACACATAATATGCTTTCATCATTAGCATGGCCATTCTTTTCCAGCCACTTCAAAATGAAACTCCACCAAAAGCATTCTTCGGAAATATGCGACCCGTTTCTGGGGTATGTACACTTGTTTCCACGCTGTTTCCACCTCATTCTCTCCTTCTGTATAAAACGGTTCGAGTGTCTTTTGTTTGATGAGCAATCTGTTCACAGACAGCCAGACCGATTGTGGCTATCAGAAATTTGATAAGGATTTTTTTTTCAAAGGAACGGAAAAAGAAAACATTTTCAGAGGAAACATTTGGGGTGTTTCAAGTCGACGAGCATATTTTTCTTTTTATTATTTTTTTTTAATATATGACCACGCATAACTTCTTACACAGTAGTCCGATATTGGTGATTCTCACATTGGATAGGGTATTCTTTGAAATTGCTATTTGAATTTGAAAAAAAAATCCACCCCTGAGGGTAGGAGAATAGGGGATGATTGATTCATCACCCACTGAATTTTCACCTGTTAAACGATTCTAATACGCATAACTTTGTAATGAGTTATCAGATTCAGATGATCTTTTCTTTATTGAATAGGGTAAACCTCGGAAATTGAGAAAATTTCACCTTTGAGGGTGGAAAAGTAGGGGAGGATTGATTTTTCCTTGTGAACCGATTCTTTTGAAACATGACACACATATCGTCAACCCGGAGAAAGAGTGTCACATGTGCTATAATAGCGAATTCGATATGCGATGTTCCAAAAATATTGTCTAGTTTCACAGGAAAAAGTGTCACATCTCAACTTTCACAATCAGACAATGGGAGCGCTTGTGACGCCCCCTCCATGTTACAAAATTGTGACTGTTCTGTGAGGACATAGAACAAACCTCAGAAAGAGCAAGACTCCACCGCATCCTTTCCAAGGACCCCATCAATCCGTTGGGGACTCTCAAAAAACCCAACGGCAATCACACCAATACTGGGAAGGAAACTATGGAACTCTTGCTCCATACACACTTCCCAGGATCCACTGTCACCACAAATCAAAACCCCAGATATGAAATCCCTGCAAACCTTCATTTGAGGGCTAAAAGGGCAGACTGGGAAGTGGCTAAACGAACGGTAACTCATTCAAAAGTAGTGTGGGCAATAAACTCCTTCAAGCCTTACAAGTCTCCGGGCCCAGATGGAGTATTTCCCATACTACTTCAGAGCGGAGTTGAATATCTAGCACCAGAACTGTGCAGACTGTACAGGCTGAGCCTAGCATTGGGATGGCTACCTCAAACCTGGAAAACTGTAAATGTGGTCTTTATTCCGAAACCTGGACGAGACTCATATGACCAGGCAAAGGCATACAGACCAATAAGCCTATCGTCGTTTCTTCTGAAAGGCTTAGAAAAACTGATAGATAGAGACATAAGGGAAACCGCTCTTGTAGAACGGCCTCTACATCAAAACCAACTTGCCTATCTAACAGGAAAATCATGCGAGACAGCACTTCATCAGCTTGTTTCAAGGCTTGAAGAGTCTCTAGCAAACAAAGAAATTGCACTATGCACTTTTCTAGACATCGAAGGAGCCTTCGACAACACCTCCTTTGAAAGTATGGTCTCTGCGGCCACTCGAAGAGGCATTGACGAAACCACCTGCAGGTGGATACACTCAATGCTTCATAATAGACTGGTCCAAGCCAACATGTTCGAGGAAACAGAGCAGGTTGAAATTTCCAGAGGTACCCCACAGGGGGCATACTCTCCCCTTCTGTGGGACATGGTTGTAGACGAACTGCTAATTTCTCTGAATAACCAAGGGTATTACTCTCAAGGGTATGCAGATGACTTGGTCATCCTCATCAAGGGAAAGAATACTCGAACAACCTCAGAGCTAATGCAAAATGCACTGAGGACAGTAGAGGAATGGTGTAACAGAGAGAGCCTAAGGGCAAATCCGAACAAAACAACACTAATTCCCTTCACCCGGAGAAGAAACATGGGAGATCTCATACCTCCCAGACTATTCGGTGAAACATTACAAGTAGTAGAGCAGGTGAAATATCTAGGGCTGATTCTTGATAAGAAACTAACCTGGAACCCGCATCTTCAACATGTAACCAACAAAAGCAAGATAACCTTCATGATGTGCAGGAGAGCTTTTGGAAAAACCTGGGGGCTTAAACCGAAAGCCATGCACTGGCTTTACACAGTGATAATAAGACCAAGAATAACTTATGGCTCACTCTTATGGTGGCCAAAAACAAATCAAAGACAGGCAAAAATCAACCTTGGGAAAATCCAGAGCCTTGCCTGTCTCTGCATCACGGGTGCAATGAACAGCACTCCAACAGCTGCAATGGAAATCATCCTGAACCTCGAACCCCTTGACTTACATGTCATTGGAGAGGCCAGGATGAGTGCATACAGACTGAAACAAACGAAAAACTGGAGAATCCGCACAACTGGACATACCAGAATCACTCATGTAATCAACATCGAAGAACTCGAAATGATTTCAGATTACATGCAACCCCTATACTCATTCGAAAAACCATTCGAAACACGAATTGATGAATCTGGATGGGCCCCGAGTATAGAATCACAATCAACTGCGGACATAGTCTGGTATACAGACGGTTCAAAGACAGTTGAAGGAACGGGAGCAGGAATACATGGGGTAAGGCCAAGAAGGGATTACATAATACCACTTGGTAAATGCTCCACGATATTCCAAGCTGAAACACATGCTATCATGGTATGCATTCAGAAGAATCTAGAAAGTGGTTATAGGAAAAAACACATCTACATTCTATCTGACTGTCAAAGTGCTATCAAAGCACTCAACTCTACACAGATAAAGTCCAAACTGGTCTGGGACTGCCTCCAGAACCTCATCGAGCTGGCAAAACACAACAAGGTCACCTTGATGTGGGTGCCAGGTCATAGAGGCATTGAAGGCAACGTCAAAGCGGACCAGCTAGCTAGACAAGCATCTGAAACGCTATTCACAGGGCCAGAACCTGCACACGGGATTAGCAAAAACCGATGCAGGACCCTGATCGACGAGTGGATAAAAAGAAGACACCAACAATATTGGGATCAAACTGTCGGGCAAATACACAGCAAAGTCATGGTAGGGCATCCCAACCGGACCCTGACGGCTGACCTTCTGAACCTGAACAGATTGAAGGCTCGTATAATAATAGGTCTGTTGACTGGACACTGCGGCCTAGGAAAACACCTAAACACCATGGGAGTACGCAGGGAAACCGTGGAGTGTAGGCTGTGTGATGAAGAGGAGGAAACAGCCTCTCATATCATCTTCGACTGTGACGCCCTAAGTAGTAGGCGACACAGAACCTTTGGAGAGATCAGCCCGGAAACAGGCATGAATCCGAAGAACCTTATCAACAGGCTTCTTAACCTAATTAAAGGCACAAACCTGTTTGAATGAGGAACCACTGACGACAGAGTGATACAATAGACCCCAGCTGGTCGCAGTGTCAAGGGAAGCTAAGTGCCAACCCTGTCTCTGGCTCGTCAGCCTCAAACCAACCAACCAACCAACCACTGTATTTGGAGCGGTACAGTTGAGTTCTGCCGGGATGGTCGATTTTGCGGAGTGCTTCATTTGCTAGTTAGAACTGTTCAGTATGGAAATGTGGGTATATTTGATTCATTATTTTCTGGACAAAACAGTTTCATTTGCAAATAAATGCTTTGCTATTTTTTCTCTTTGATTTATCTGTCCCATTAGACAGTATTTTCCCCAAACTATATAAAATTCATCATCACATCTGCACATGTGACAGTCTTAGTTTGAAAATATCTTGACTATTGAGAAATGAAATGATTGTATTACGCTGAATATTGCAGTTGGAACAGTTTTGAACTGAAATGATTTTGCAGTTTTACGGTAAATATTGCAAAACATGTCTTTATTTTCCTTATTATTGTTTTCAGAAATCCACTGAAATCTGAAAAATGTCTTTCAAGAAGTGCATTGATATTGAGATTTGCTGAAGAAACAAACCGGGAAAAATGGAATATTACAAAATCAGAGTCACATGCAGAAGTGTATGGACAACCTTTGTTGTGTAAAGAAGTATCTGAACGACTTTTAGAAGTTTCACAGAATATTATTCCTCATGGTGAATAAATGGGTGTGCCACTGAGGCGTTTTCATGACCATTTTTTGTTTATTTCCAGAAAATACTCCAACGATGATTTCTACTAACGAATATGACACAAATTCTAAAATTTTTGATATTCTACAACAAAATTTGGTCAGTGCTTCAACCAGCGACGTTTCTTCGGAAAATGAATGCATTACAATTCTTGTACATTGTTTAAGGATTCTGCATTCAACAGAATATTAAAAAAATGAAGTTTTCTATGTTTCGGCGAATATTTTGAAAATGTATTCTGTTTTTCAGGCGATAGTGATTCGACGGACTCCAACAGTGATCAGCGTAATCAGCAACCTGCGGACATCTTAGATGCTTTGAATTCCAATGATACAGTCGGCGATACTGATTACTTTGTTTGATCTGAAGGAGAAGCAAGCGAAAATGATGGTATCGATCGCCAGTTGAGAAAACTGAAAGTGGTTAACAAATGCCGTCATCCAGAAAAAAAAGTGAGAAAACGAACAAAAACTATTGAGAATTGGAGGAAAAATGTGTTAAAATCTAGCAGCAATGGCGGATAAAGCTACAAATCTGCAAAAGTTGAACAAGTAGAGAATGGTTGGGTGAAAATTGGCAATGTAAAAAAACCTGGCAGAAAAGTGCTTCCACCATGCTCCAAAGGCAGGTTCAAATGCACCACCAAAATTTCGGAAGATGAAAGAAAACATCTATTTGAAGAATACTGCAAAATGGGATGTCTTCAGCGACAAACAGCCTTTCTGTCTCTGGCAAAAATAGTCAAAATCCTACAATGAATTATGATCTACAAGCTGTCATGTCCTGTCCAAACGGCAATGTATCATCTTTTTATTACGCATCTTAGTTATATGTTCATAATCTGACAATGTACAATGTTGAAAGTAAGGAAGTCACTTGTTACGTATGACATGAAGGGAAAGCACATCGCGGTTCTAATGAGATAGGTTCTTGCGTATGGAATTATTTCTGCAGATGAAAATATAATAGCGGACGTGATATTCTACTCAGACAACTGTGGTGGAAAACAAAACAACCGTTTTATGTTTTCATTGTATATTCATGCTGTGAATACTTTTTCCGCAATAAAATCCATAACACATAAATTTTCAGTGGTGGGGCATACCCAAAATGAAGGAGACCATGTTCACTCACAGATTGAGAAAAATATTCAGAAATATCGGAAAGGTTTTCCAATATTTGTTCCCGAGACATATTTCATCCTTATTAGAACTGCAAGGAAAACAGGAAAACCATTTTTGCTTGTAGAATTTGACCACGAAAGGGTGTACGATTTGGAAGATTTGAGCAACCAAATTGGAATGGACGAAAAAACAACAATAATGAATACTGATGGCGAACTGTTTAAAACGTCAAAAATGCATAATGCTCAATTTAGAAAAAACAATCCTACTATGATATTTCCTCCTATAAAGATGATTTTTTTTGAAGTGGAGACTTGAAGAAAACTGAACCAGTCAAAACCAGAACCAGAATATCTGCCGAAAATGGATTTTTAAATATTTCACTAAATAGAGCCTACGATAATAACATTGGAATATCTGAAGCAAATAAAAGAGGAATCACATCATTATTCAAAAAATACCATTTCGATTTTTTCAATTATTTATGAAAATATTAAAGTCTGAATAAAACAACTTCTTATAGTTATGAGTTGAATCTTCTATATTCATCGACATTCTTCTTTGGAAATTTTTGGAATGCGTTTTATCCTTCCTTATCACCCCTCAGTGATAGGTTTTTGAAGCCGTTTTATAATAACTGTTTTTAAAAATATTATTGTTTGACCATTTCTTGCTATTATTCTCATCTAGTTTATAGGAATATTAAACTTGTTTTTTCTTGTTGCATTTTTCAATCCCAAGGATTGTAGACATTTCGTTTGAAATAAAACCAATTGTTTTGAACAAACACATTTTTTTTAACTATTTTTACCCATATGCTTGTAAATGTGCCACTCAAAAAAAACACTAATATGGATATTTTTAAGAGCAATAGCGACATATGGCAGTATATCTCATACTGGGACGTTGAAAAAATTGTATAACATGACAAATATCATATTTTTTCACTATGAATGTAAATCAAATATTTCTTTCCATATATTGGTTACATGAATAGACAATTCCAAATTCCAGATTTTCGAATGCGTGTCGTGCAAAATTGACGAATTAGCACTTCTGCCGCTTTTTTTCCGGATCGACGATATGTGGTTCTGATGACACAACAACATAATGGAAACCTGGAGTTAATCTGATGATGGTGACGAAAGACAGTCGAGAGAACCCATGTTTGGGCTTATTATTTACTCCCAAGTGTTTTTTTTTTCTAATTTTCAGACTCTTTCAAATATCGTTTTCTCATTCGAGCAGCATTTTTTGCATGCCTACCCATGTTGTTATGGAAAGATTGTTGTTTCATAAGTATTTTACATAACAATAATAGGTTGAAAAAGTAATTGAAGTAAAGAAAGTGAGTGAGTAGTTAATAATTGGTAGATTTTGATCACGAAAAAAAAAATTAACAACAAAATGAACCGATCAAAAAGAAACAAATGCGAAAAAAATTTTTTTTTTGTCTTAATAACTAAGCTCCTACACATGAAATGAGTGAATAATTTTGAAGTAAACTGGAAACACTTCACTAATATTTTCACAAAAGTTTGGTTTACAGAAACCACGACACGTGTTTCGCTATACTATAGTTTTCCAACTAAATTACAATTACCGGGGTTTGATATAAATAATAGGAGCAGGTAGTCAGTTGGATATTAGATGATTAAGTGATTAGTGGACAAAATATTATCCAATTTCTAGTAAACAGATTCAGTAGGAGCGAATTATTCAAATCAATCTGGTCATTTGATAAATATTGTGAATTCTTGTCTTTGTTAACCTCTGAACTTCCTAGTTTTGACCTTTCTCTTCTACTTGCAAAAGTTCAAAGTTATTGAGAAAGCAATGCTTTTCAGACAGGAGATGGTTAGCGAAAGTGAAATCAGATTTGCCTTCGATGAAAATGTTTCTATGCTCGGATATGCTTTGCTTAAAAGTTCTACAAGTTTGTCCTATGTGAAAACTTGGACAATTACCAGGAGTTAGTTTATATACTCCAGACATGTCGGACTTCCAATTCGATCTTCATTGCTTTCAATAAGTTTTCCCAAAGTATTATTGGTTTTGTAAGCAATAATAATATCTTTATGTCTTAATTAATTAGAAATGTCCTCTAAAGCTTTGCCGAAATGAGTAATAACCCTGAAATTTACTTTGTATTTGAATCGGTTGGATAAATTTTCTGAATTGCCCTTATAAAAAGTTTTTTTGATAGAATGTTGTTACCTAAACTTGAGTTATGTCCGTTATTGGCTGCAATTTGTTTAATTATATTCAATTCTTCATTGAAATTCTCTTCTGACAGAGGAACATTCACTCGTCTGTGCGGCTACTTTGTGTTGGTAGGGATCAGTCGAAGTACTATGTATTGTGATATCTGTATATGAAATTTGATGGAAAATTGAGATTTTTGATATTTATTTTCGTTATGGTCAAATCCAAGAAGTTTATCGAATCATTCATTCCGAATTCCTTCTGTAAATTTGATTGAGCGATGAATGCTATTGATAATGTCAAAAATGTATTTGATTGTCTATCAGTTACTACAAAGCAACACGAAATGTCTTCTATAAATTTATATCAGTATAAAAATTTTTCATAAGCGGCTTGTTATGAATTTTACTTTCGAATTTATCTATGAAAATTTCCGCTAGTAAGAATACTTTCAGCAAATGCTAGATCTTATTTCTCCTGGGTCGGTTATAGTCATATAAAATGCAACCTACCACTCAAGAAAATAAAAAAAAATTACATCATCCATTGGCTTACTTTGAATAAGGAGCTATTCCACATAGATATGCTGAAAAAGGAGCTACTGGAGATTGTAAAGTTGAATACACCTCTTTGTACGGAATTTGTTATCGACGAAATCTCTTCAAACGGAATATAACGGTACCTCGCCTTCCGCAACATCACTGTGAATTAAACCCCATGGAATTGATGTGGGCGCGAGTAAAAGGGTTTGTAGCAAGCACTACTTTCAAAATAAGAGACGTTGAAAAAAGGGAATGAAGACAGTTGATTGCGAAAAATGGAGTAGGTGCGTCGAACATGTGATTCGAATAGAAGAAAGTATTTGGGAAGCTGATAACATGCTAGAGAATACTGTAGAGCACCTTATTATTTCTCTGGACCCCAACGACGATAGTTCATCGGACTACTCGGAATATGATGACTGAAATTAATAAATTAAGTTGATGTATTGCAAATAGTAATAACCCATTATTAACCCTTTACTAGAAGAATAAAACTTAGTATTAAATTGGAAATTATTTTGTGTTAAACGAACTGAAAGTAAATTAAAATGAATAATCAACACCCCAAATCTAGAACTTCTTGGTGTTAAAACAGAAATTGCACTAAAGGGTTCTCCCAATTTGTATATCATCAAACAAATCACAACTTACATATTGGAATCAAAACAATCAAAATCTAACATTGAACATAATAGAGAAATTTCAACAGACCAAACAATTTAAACTGAATCCACACCTGTTCTTTGCAAGTTTTTCAACCACTCTTACAATTTGGGGGTATTTCCGTCCAATTGGAAAATTGCAAGAGTACAGCCAGTCCCTAAAAAAGGCAAAAAGGCCCTACCTAGCAACTACAGACCTATCGCACTGCTATCTATTATTTCAAAGGTCATGGAAAAAGCCATCAACATCGAGCTCATGAAATATCTGGAAGACTCAGGAATTGTCAACGATAGGCAATATGGCTTCCGCCATCAGAGATCAACTGGTGACCTGCTCGCTTACGTCTCACATATATGGCAGCTATCTATTGAAAAGTATGGAGAAACTTTAGCTGTGGCATTAGATATCTCCAAGGCGTTTGATCGAGTTTGGCACCAGGGACTCCTCGCCAAGCTTCCGTCTTATGGCTTGCCCTCTCAGCTGTGTTCTCTGCTTGCTAGTTTTCTCTCAAACAGGTCTCTCCATGTAGTGGTCGATGGAGTTTCATCTGACACTCTACTCATAAATGCTGGTGTTCCGCAAGGATCTATTCTCGCACCAACACTATTTCTACTTCACATCAACGACCTGTTGAAAGCAACTTCATGTCCAGTACACAGCTTTGCCGATGATAGTACCCTCCATACCGCTTTCTTTTCCAGGGCCCCTATATCAGCCCGTGAAACCAGAAATGAACGAGGAAGAAATGTTAATAATATAAATATGGACTTAGCAACAATTCTCGAATGGGGATCTAATAACTTGGTAGAATTCAATGCAAACAAAACACAAGCATGTCTTTTCTCTAGAAAAGCCGATCTCACTGTGCCTAACATTACTTTGTCAGGAGTAACCATACCACTGAAGCCATCCATATCGATGCTTGGTATTACTATCAGCAATAACCTTTCCTGGGAAAATCACGTGAGGTCCATTGCCAAAAGTGCATCCCAAAAACTTGGTTTTCTGTTTCGTGCCAAGAGCTATTTCACCCCCAGTCAGCTGCTTATGATCTATAAGGCACAGATCCGACCTGTCCTGGAATACTGTTCCCATATTTGGAGTGCGGCACCTAAACATATCCTGAGGCTATTGGATTATGTCCAAAGAAGGGCAATTCGTCTCGTCGGTGATGCCTCGCTTACAAACTCGCTCACTTGTCTGGAACACCGTAGAAAAATTGGCGATTTGTCTCTATATTATAGATATTTTCATGGGCGATGCTCTTCTGAAATATCAACAATCGTTCCTGCTTTGGCAGTCTCTTCGAGATTAACCCGTCAAGTTCAATCATCACACCCCTTCGTGGTCACTTTGGAGACCTGCAGAACATCACTTTCCAAAGACTCGTTCATCCAACGAACAGCGAGGCTTTGGAACTCATTGCCTAGGGAGGTGTTCCCCGAGGCATACAACCTTCAGAAATTCAAGAAGAACACCAACTCCTACCTTCTTTCCCTAGGTTCCCACGATGTTCTCTGAACATTACAGGATATCCGTTTTCGTGGGAACCAGAACATAAAAAAAAAAAAGTTATAAAACTTCATAGAGAAAATAACCCTATCCAACCAGTAGTACCTTACATTATAGCACCATCCGTGAAAATCTCTGAGAAATTAATAGATCTGATCAAGGGTAATTGTGAATTTGTTCCTAAATTCAGTTCGAAGGATTCATATGAAATAATTTATAAAATTAAAAACATGCAGCTTCCTTGAATTTTCAAACTCATTTCTTTCGATGTTCAGAATCTTACGAGATGGAACAATCATGCAAGTAGGTAACCTACTGAATAGAAACGATGTTAATCCGATCATCAAAGATGAGATATTGGATTTACTTACAGTTTGTTCAACACAAAATTATTTTCAGTTGTAATAACTACAAGAGAGTGAGAATAAATATTTCGACAAATTCTCGAAAACTTATTGCCAGGCAATAGACACGAGAGCCTAACGGGCTCCAGTGGCCATTGCTAACTGGCAACAAGTTTGAGAAATAAATCTGAAGAATTATTTATCAAACTCTCGGGTGGTATTATATAGATTATTTCCTGATTTCACGACCATAAACACATTTACACCCACAATGATACAATGTACGATTTTGATTCATTTCTCACTTCATGCGGATTGATGACAGACGTCAAATTGAAAATATACGTTGTCATACAATGAAAACAAAATCAAATTTTCTCTGCGGCAAAATTGTAGGTATAATATTCTCACTAATATTATGATTTTTTTGGCCAGAACGTACATGAATGATTTGAATTGAAAGTTTCCATTGGTTTCAGAAATTTCAAAAAATTATGAATTTAATAATAACTTTCATTCTTCTAGTAGAGAGTTGATGCTGGGTAATCCTTCAAGTCCGTTACTAGCGGAAATTTTCATGAATAAACTCGAAAGTAGAATTCAAAACAACCCGTTGATAAAAAACTTCTTATGTTGTTATAGATATGTAGACGACATCTTGTGCTGCTTTGTAGGAACTGATAGACAATCAAATACAATTTTCGGCCTCGTCAACGGCATCCATCGCTCAATCCAATTTACAGAGAAATCAAAATGAATAATTTGATGAAATTCTTAGAATTGAGCATGATGAAAATGAACAGTGAACACGATTATTCAATTTTCCACAAACCATCGTATACAGATATTAAAATACATAGTACTTCGACACATCCCTACCAACACGGAGTAGCCGCATAAAAATAGTATGCTCCACAGACTAGTGAATGTTTTTCTGTCAGAAGAGAATTTCAATGAATAATTGAATATAATTGAACAAATTGCAGCCAATAACAGATATAACTGAAGTTTAGTTGATAACATTCTACCGAAAAAACTTTATAAAAACGCAATTCAGTAACTTTATTCAACCGATTCAAATTCAAAGTCAAATTTCAGGGTAACTACTCATTTCGGCAAACTTTCGGAGAAAATTTCTAATAATTCAAGACACAAAGATATTATTATTGCTTACAGTACAAATAGTACTTTGGGAAAATTTATTGAAAACAACAAAGATCGATTCGCAAATCTGGAGTACATAAACTTACTTGTGGTACTTGTCCAAGTTTTTACATAGGACAAAGAGGTAGAACTTTCAAGCAATGCATATCCGAGCATAGACAAATTTTTTCTAAAATTTTTTCTAAAGGCAGATCAAATTCAACTTCTAACCATCTCCTGACTGAATAGCATTGATTTGATAATGACTTTGAACTTTTGCATGTAGAAAAGATAGGTCAAAAACACAATCTCCTGGAAAGTTCACAGATTAACAAAGACAGGAATCCAGAATATTTATTGAATGACCAGACTAATTTTATTAATTCGCTACTTTCAAATCTGTTCACTGGAAATTGAATAATATCTCGCCCAATTATCACTCAAGTACCTTATATCCAACTGCCCACCTGCTCCTATTATTTATATCAAGGTATTGAAATTTAGTTCATCTTCACATAAAAAGCTCCTAAACTAATGTAAGTTACTGATTTTTAGTAGACGCCAAACAAACAATCAACAAGATCATCAAATTTGAATTTAAATATATACATTTTGAATTTTCCTACGGTTATTTCGATTCCCAATTACAGTACTGTTTCATATATTTTGAGACAGCTTTGTTGAATTCATATACATTGTAGGAGAAGTGTCTGTTATGACAGTATCATTCAAACCTACTTCAACAACGACCCTAATCTAGGCGAATAATGCGTACCTTATGATTTCTATGTTGTGTTAAATTTTTTTACGAAACAAACCAATCATCGTTTTATTGATTATTCCATAATTGCCATAGACTTTGTGTTGGTCAATTCCGAAATCATTATTTATGTGAAATGTTTTCGTCGAAACGACAACATCCAAATTGTTTCCGTAAGTAAGTACAAAAAGCTCAAGGTTTTCATGAATTTTGGATAGGCTTCTAATATTCGTATGCAACAGTCGAAAATAATTTTTCCATTCTTGCTTGTCTTAATATCCTGCGAGATGATTGTTGTAAATGATAATAAACAATGGCATTCAGTCAAATTCAAGTACGATATGAAAAGTAAATTATAAAGAAATAATAATCGAAATCGTTGAAAGGATGAATTAGAGACCTAACGCGATTATTTGCGACATATATTTCTTCTTCAGCTAGATAGGGCCAGCTTGAAAATCAACTCTATTGATTTTCTGCAGGTCTTTTTCGGTTCCAATCGTTATAATCCTGGAATCATCCGATTTCCTCACCAAGACTTTATCTTTGCGGAATCACACGTATTCGTAATTATCCTTCAATATTTTTTTTTGTCGTGGGGGACCTTCAAATATGTTTTTCGTTTTTTTGATAGGATTTGCTCACGTGAATATTTGACTCAATTTTGTTTATTGTGAAACTGAGATCTTTAATGTCAATGTTTTCTGTTCATTATCATCGAAATCTTCAACTGTTTTTCATAGATTCGTTTACGGTACGTTATCATACTGGTTACTGATGGAGTCGCTGCTATCAATGCTTTTATTCCATATTTGATCATTATGAAATCTCATAGTTGATGGGTACTATTGGTCATTTAATGTTTTTAATAAGTTCTTTCAGTGACACCACCTCGCTTCTATCTTTCATCTCATCAAGTACTCCATTGTAGTTATTGACAGAAATCTATCAAGTAGATTTTGCAGGGTCTTCGTTCCAGCTGTTATATTTCCATTTCTATTCGGTCTGCTCATAAGCAGTTTCGGATATATGGAGCTTTCAAAATGATATTTTTCTGGAATCGCTCACGAGTACCTACTTCCTCGGAGCAACTTCAGACCTCAAAATACGCTTATCTAGTATTTTAGTCCATTGCTAAGCAACGAACTTTTCCTGACCGAAAACGTTCCGGGAAAATTTTTGCCAGCCTAGGCTGTCAAAATCGAACAAATTTTTTATATACATTTTAGACAGTAAATAAATACACGACACAACCAACTCATTGAATACACATATGGAACATTAATTATAACTGTTTTTGTATATTTATAGTCATGTTGCAGTTTGAACAATCAAAGGAAAATTCACGTCCTCCTATAAATTTATCTGTTATGTTACCTGAATAGTCAGCGACGTTATTGCTGTTTTGTTCTTCGGCAATAATACTAATAGTATCAGTAGATTTGTCTTTGTCACTTCCCCCCTCCAAATATTTCATCTGCTATGTCTACTCTATTTGTAAAATATTCCTTCATATATCCTTCGGCAACAGTTGAGGTTTTCCATATCTTCAGCTTCCGAATTCGACTACAAGAACCATTGTTTTTTATGTGGACCTTGTGCAGAGGAAGGAATCATAAATTCTTCTGACAAAAGGAGAGTTGAACATTCAGTTGAGACTATAACTGTTCAATATCGTATCAGGAAGGCGTGTTCTATGGGGAAATATTTCTGGGGTGATGCAACAGCATGGATTTGAACATATTCTCTCCTTACATTCATTTACCGGCTGCGATACAACATCTGCAACTTTCGGGAGAAGCGAGGTGGGCTTCATAAAATTGTACCCGAAGTCAGGAGTCAGTTGGGGCGCGGCAGTGATCTTTTACAACCCCGCCTTCACTCACGGCGAGGTTGAAGAGGCTGGGAAGATGTGCTTTCTCAGCAAGACAGACCGTCCTCAACCAGGATCGCTTCCAGTCGTTTATGAGATCAGTGGCAAATATTAAGCCTGAAATCAGCGCCCTTCCACCAACTGGAAGCGAAGCTAGACAGTATTCCTGGCGCACCTAACACCAAGTGCAGTAGTGGCTCGGAAATGAGCTGCCCCCTGGAAACATGTAGGAGACACCCTGGTGTCAATTCCAACAGAAATTCCACCAGCACCGGAGGTTCTACTGAAAATAATATTATGCTGCTGCACCAAGGATTGTCGTAGTGGCAAATGTGGATGCCGTGAAGCAATGCTGAACTGTTCTACGGCGTGTCTCCATTGCCAAGGGATATGCCTCAACGGCGTGCCTGTTGACGAGGACGACGATGAAGATGACGTAGAGGCCCATCATCAAGATCCACCCACCACTGAGGATGAGGATGCCATGGACGAGAAACCCTTGCCAGGACCCTCACGACCAAAGAGGATGAGAACGTCAATCCAAATTGAAGGGTTATTGGGAATGAGAACAATGAGAATTATTGAAAACAAATGAAATTACTTACCTCATATGTAACTCTATTCATCATCTTCAAAATACATTTTCCAGTTCTCAAGTAACCTGATTCACGTCTACTGCATTCAGTAACGTACTTCCATGTGTGGCAAAAAAATTAGACGATAGTTGTGGCGAAGAAATTTCTGAAAATGACGGAATTTCACCAAAATTCCCAAAATGGTGCAACTCTTAACCGGTTGGAGATAAATTGGCATATGTATATATATATTCTTGAGTGGAATTTCACTCTCTACATCTAACTGTAGGAAATTTTCCTCTCAGATCAATAGTTTAGACGATAGGAAGAAATGTTTGATGGGAAATGTGAGGCAAAAATATTTTTTTAGAAAATTTCCACTTTTCCTGAGCGTGTAGCTCGAAAACGGTTGGGAGTTCGATAAAAGTGTATGGAATTAAAGTTGTATAAAATTGTATGTGCTTTCATTTGAGAATATCTCCTCTGTGGCGTACCGTATTCGAAATCTTAGCAAAACACCCAAATGTGGGACCTTCTTTGCCCCCTTCCCCGGCTCACCTCCTTAGGTCCCTGCTAACATACTCATCAGCCCCTTTTGGGCCATTCATTGACTGGATTACTAGCCATTTTTCGGTAGTAATTTGTGGATTATACTTTTTTGACTAACAATACCAGCAATTCCAGATGAGAAAGACTCCAGCTTTACGTTTTCTGCATTCATTTCTCATATGGGATTCGAAAAGATCCTAATAATGTTTCATTATAATTTTATATAGTCAAAATTTTGGGGCCCATATGGTAAATGTTTTACAGTTTATACGATATAATTGGCATCGGAGGCCTATACAGTCATAACGATTTTACATTGTGGTCGCTGTTTTGACTTGAAATTTGGATTTTGTGAGTTTCAAATTGAACGTATAGCAAAATATCCAAGGCGAATATATATTCTGAGTTTCATTCCATATCGAATAATCTTCTCGCTAGAGCACCTTCAGTTATATCATTTCGAAGAGAGCATTGGGTAATACACTGATGAGCTGTATAATTGACGTTCATATCCATTGTGATATGCTTGCTATTTAACGCTGTGGTCAAGTCATGGACGGAACAATTTGAAATTTCACATTGAAAAAATGATGCCCAAACATTTTGAGGTTGAAATTTGTTTATATCATTTGGCAGTATTGTTTTATTTAGTTCCGATATGTTTTCTAACATGAGAATTGTTTTCCTGTCCGATTTCCAGTATATTTATTTGATTTCTGGTCTTATGGGAGTCCCAAGTATCAACCCCCATTTTTGGTAGGTTTTATGTGTGCATGTTTGATGTGATTAGGAGACAAGTAGCCTTATAATTTGTATAAGAGTTTATTTTCAGTAATATGCCATTGTCGACTTTGATTTTCAATTTGTATTCCCAATCTTGTAGTTCTTGGAGTTGTTGTTTTGGGACGATACTCGAGGATTTTGATATTCTCGCAGGATTGCTCTGTTTTCTCAACATGTGGCGGTTGTCGAATCATCAGTTGAAATCAAATTTCCTTCATGTATTGTTGAGTACTCCTTCCTATATGATCCTGAATGATGAGAATGTTTATCTATACTTGATAAGAGTCTTGATGCCAGGCTGTATCGAACGTTTGTGGTATGATTTTATCTTCTATTGTTGTCAGAAACTCCGAAGAAGTATCGAAACACTACGCCTACTATATGTGTGTTCTGCTAGGTCTGGGTTAGAATATGCATCAATAGTCTGGAATAAAATACATGACATTTACATTATCCTTCTTGAAACAGTTCAGAGACGTTTCATGGAAACTGCAGTGCACACTCTAACCGGTGTTAATTCGGAAAGAGGCTTTCCACAAAATCAACTCACAGCGCGTTTTGATATCGCCGATCTGAAAACAGTACCACCCTCACAGTTATATTCTTATTCAAATTGCTGGACGGTAACATTGACTCTCCCGATATACTGTCTGGAAGTACCAAGGTCTGAGTTGAAAAACACCTCCATTTGCACCTTAACTCCCGCCACAACTAAAACCCTTCTTTCCTCATCTGTGTATATATTTCAGCTATTGAAATATTCTGGATACATCTGTTCAACAACAAAAGATGTCTAATGAATTTTATGACTGGAATCATGGAAAAGTCTCGGTTTTAACGGGTTGAGAATTCATGGTTTCCTAGAACACGTGTTTCATTCATGTCTACTATTACCAGCAGTAATAGTGAGTGGCCAACATGGAATTTTATAGACGAGAATATACATTGCATCTTTTCGAGGACATATCAAAATGGTTGTGAAGGATCTTCTCCGTCGACAATTATGGATATGAGAACAACGTCAAGACAGATAATATAGTCAGTAAGGGTGGCGGTTGTCATTTTCTCTGGGTTTTCGATAATCATCTATCCAAATGGGCTACTAAAATAAATTATAATGCACTCCAATCTGAATGAGAATACTTCCTGAATATATAGAAAAATGTATAAATTAGTATCACCAGTAATGTCTTATGTTCAAAATGGAATATTTCCCATGTGGGCACCGGGACTAACTGGTCAGTAATTTTCATTTGCTGTTGAGAACAACACTGGAAGGGACCTTCATCATTATGCTCAGGGCAAACACGGTATCAGTTTCATTCTTGTGAGCGAGAGTACCACCATTGTAAGATGGTTGCAAGAGGTTCCTCAGACGGAAGCTAGCAGTTCCTTCTCAATTCTCATCACCCACGATTGAGAGTTATAACTGTTCAATATTCTCTCTTGACTAGTTTTCAGTCTCGACTGAATTTAATTGAATAATTTTGATATTATTGAGAAACCTTTTGGAGTCCTTATAATTTTGAATATTGGTAATTCGCTTCAGTTAAAATTTCAGTATTCTCATTCGGGATGAGGGCCTGAATAAAGATGCAGAGATGTAGAGAAAGATCAATTTTTTTGTTTTATTTCATATTATCATCGAACACACCTTCTCCGAAAGGAAATTCAGAATACAGTTTGATTAAGAAATATAATTATGGGTATAAAAAAGTTATATTTCTCAAGAGAGCTGATTATTCTGTTAGTAATTGAGAACAATGAAACGTAGAGTCAGTACTCCAAGATCCGATGTCTTCCAGTTTCGAGATCTCCGGACATGGTAGACTCTGGTAAGTTAAAAATATATGTGTGTTTCTCTGGCAAATCTTCTACCTGTATTCCCGAACCCCAGCAAGTTGTATAATAATTTCATAGGGTTGATATAATTTCCCAACCTCTCGGCATACAAACAGTCATTAACATTTCTATAACTATATTTTCTATGAGTTAATTGTTATGAAAAATCAACTGGCTCCTGAAAGACCATCGATATATTATCAAATGGTGCATCACTACTCTTAATTGAAGAACAGCTTGGATTTATGCTGCACCAGTCTCAAACAATTAAAAAACATTGCAAATATGTGTACACTTTCATTCAATAAATTATAGCCTGGTCATCTCTTTCCCGGAAATAAGTGAAATGAACAATAATTATTTCCTTAACAAGTGCGGAAAGTGATACTTTCCCGCCTGGGCCAGCAGTCCAGTGCGGGACAGACACTTTACGCATGAGTTGGAAACATAATTTTTTCTATGACCGCATACAAATTTAAAAAGCATATTAAAAATATCCGGGTGAGTAAAATTCGTGTAGATGCATGGGAATCTCGGAAACGGTAAGAGCTACAGAGAGGGTTTGATGGAGGTAAACTTGCGTATTATGGAGCTCATCACTATGATGTTGAAAAATCTGAGCTAGCAGAGATTACAGGAAAAAATGCAGAATTATATTCTTGTTTTTTCACTTATATCTGCTTTAATACAATAGATTTCCAGAAACTGTTTGCACTTTGTCATTACAACTTTCAATGGGCTGTAAGAATATGTAAACGAAAGTGTTACAGGGTGTTGTTTTCCTTGGGTCACCCCCAACTATGAAATTTTAAATACGGACCTGGATTTCTCATCACTATTTCTGGGCTTCACAAGATAAAATATGACCATTAAAGCCTAAAAAAATGATGAAAAATTCAGGTCTATATTTAAAATTTCATAGTTGGGGGTGGCCCAGGGAAAACAATACCCTGTAGAACACTTTCGTTTACATATTTGTACAGCCCATTGAAAGTTGCAACGACAAAGTGCAAACAGTTTCTGGAAATCTATTGTATAAAAGCAGATATAAGTAAAAAACAAAAATCAAATTTTTCGTTTTTTCCTGTTCTCTGAAAGTGAGAGGGCTAGCTTAGATTTTTCAACATCATAGTAAAGAGCCCCATAATACGCAACTTTGCCTCCATTTAACCCCTCTCTGTAGATCTTACCGTTTCCGAGATCCCCATGCATGTACTCGAATTTCACTCACCCGGTATATATATTTCATTTCAACAAACAAAACATTAAATGAAAATCTACCAATTATTATGAATACTAATATTAAAAAAACAACTTGTTGGTCCAGCTAAGTGAGTTGGTAGTAACTGAGCTCAGTTTAATTGTTATGTGGATTGATTGAAAAACATGGTTATATAAAAGAATCCCGATTTTTATTTTATTTCAATAAATAAAAAATAGAGAGGCAAAAAAAAGTCTAGGTAATATTAAATATTAAAACCTAAATGAGTAAGAATAGTAATAACTTCAGGTGATGTCAATGAAATGTAATAAATAACGTCAAAATTGAAATATCTTTATTTTCCTGCACTAGTGCGGGAAAGTAACACTTTCAAAAATAAAATGCGTGCGGGAAAGTGGGCCAAAACGCACGGTCGTAGAAATAAACTTTTTTTTTCTTTTTCTCCATGCGAGTTTTTTTTTTGTCTTTTTGCAGTGTGTGATCATTTCTAAATGGCGTATCATATGTTTCGTAAATTAAAATTTAAGATATATGTAATAATAAATAGTTAACAATTCTTGGTTTTAACTGTTGTGGTGGCGTATGTGTAAATAAAAGAATAAATGAGCGCAAATGAAAAAATATTCCCGTAAACTTCTCCGACGAAAAATAACATGTAAGTTATGAGAGCATGTTCAATTTGAGAACGTCAATTCGACGTATTCAAGATATACCGGTATTGCCGTAGGATGATTACTTCGTTCGCTGATGAAAATGTCTATCGACCAGTTTTGAGGATGAGTGGACTTGCTCTGTTTGTATTCAGTCTCAAGTCGGATAATATCATATCGACCCAACTTCTATTTAGGGGAATTTAATTTCAAACTTCGAGCAGTCTCAAAGTATATACGTCAATATTAACATAACTATTCGAAATGACATCCGAGCCTCTGTTTACCATGGTGCACCGAAAGGAGCGGATAATAAATTTCAGGTTGCGGAAAGTGAGCAGATGACCGTTTTACGGGGTGTATCGTGTTCCTTGAGTATTCACTGAATCGTGATGTTTTGTTAATGTTTGTTATTCGATGATTCTTTGGATATATTCTCTATGAATACCTATTATAAACGTCTCAACTTCGCAATTCCGGAAACATTTTGGTAGGTATATCGCGCTGATGGTCCCCAAAAATACTTTCAGTTCGATTGTTTTTTATAGGGGTTGTTTTTCAACTTGTTCTTCCATGGATGATGTGCGTATAGTCTCATTTTATATGTGTTGAAATGAAAAAAAAACATATTTCATTAAAAGCTTTTATTTAGTTTCACCTGTCCGTAATCAAATCTTGCAAGTTAAATTTGACCCACTTCTAATCGTCCAATTGATTTGAAAAATTTGGCAGGTGTACATAATTCCGGTGCAATGCATTATGAAATTTTTGTAAGAAAAAAAATATAATGGCTGCTCTAATATTTTGGACAATTTTCGTGATTATGGTCCGATTCTATTCAAAATTGGTATCTAGGGGTTTTTGGAGTCGAAGATTTTTTTCACAAGCTTTTTTTTTTAGTTTCACCTGTCCAGGTGTCTGTCTGTCTGCCTGACTGTAATCAAATCTTGCAAGTTAAATTCGACCCACTTCTAATCGTCCAATTGATTTGAAATTTGGCAGGTGTACATAATTCCGGTGAATGCATTATGAAATTTAAAAAAAAAAAAAAATATAATGGCCGCTCTAATATTTTGGACAATTTTCGTGATTATGGTCCGATTCTATTCAAAATTGGTATCTAGGGGTTTTTGGGGTCGGAGATTATGATTCACTCATCAAAATCTGAAAATTCATCATGGCGGCTACAAAATGGTGGATGAGTTTTGTGATTATGGTCCGATTCAATTCAAAATTGGCATATGAAGGTTTTTGGGTCGATTATTCTTTTACAAGCTTTTCATCTTCAATTTCACCTGTCCCGGTGTCTGTCTGTCTGTCTGTAATCAAATCTTTCAAGTAAAATTTGACCCACTTCTAATCGTTCGATTGATTTGAAATTTGGCAGGTGAACATAATTCCGGTGACAATGCACTACGAAATTTTTGTTAGGAGAAAAAACAAAATAGCGGCTACAATATGGCGGACAATTTTTGTGATTATGGTCCGATTCAATTCAAAATTGGTATCTAGCGATTTTTGGGGTGGGCGATTATGATTTGTTCGTCAGAATTGAAAAATAAATTAGATATAAATTACTTAACTAGTTATTCAACATCAAAAATACAAAAAATGAAAAACTAATTGACAAAAAAAATATAATCAAGCTTTTATCAGTTGTTAATGAAAACATAAATAAAAATCGGTAATAAAAATTATAAAAAAAATAAAATCAAGACAAGCTTTCATACAAATGCACTCAAAAGGAAAACATTATCACTTTCATAGTTTGATCTAGGTTATTCTGTGAGTAACAGATTGAAAAGCTTGCCGCGGATACAAATTAGGTAATCTTGCGCGGCAATATTTTGAATCTGTTACTCCCAGAATAACCTAGATCAAACAATGAAGGAAATATGTTTCTTCTCTTTAGTGCATTTGTATAAAAACTTGTATTTAAAAATATTGTTTTTCGAATTTTTTTGACTTTCGTTGCGGAAAGCGCACTTGTGCGTCCGGGCAAAGTTGACCCATATGCGGACGGCAAGCTCGTGTGTACTGTGTCATTCTTCGTGTCATTTTTCGGCTCATTTTTCATGTCATTTTTCGTGTCATTTTTCGTGTCATTTTTCGTGTCATTCTTCGTGTCATTTCTCGTGTCATTTTTCTTGTCATTTTTCGTGTCATTTTTCGTGTCATTTTTCGTGTCATTTTTCGTGTCATTTTTCGTGTCATTTTTCGTGTCATTTTTCTTGTCATTTTTCGTGTCATTTTTCGGGGTCATTTTTTTTGTCTTTTTCGTGTCATTTTTCGTGTCATTTCTCATGTCATTTCTTGCGTCATTTTTCGTGTCATTTTCGAGTCATTTTTCGTGTCGTTTTCTTATTATATTTTCGTGTCATTCTTCGTGTCATTTTTCGTGTCATTCTTCGTGTCATTCTTCGTGTCATTTTTCGTGTCTCGTGTGAATCCCGCAGTTGCGGTCGGTCTACTAAATTTTGTCCGCATATAGCTAGATATGTGATATATCGTTAGGAACTTCGTTTCACAGGAAGTTTTGCCAAATTGATTTGATGGCATCGAAGTTAAGGTATTTTACCGAATTCAGAATCCAACTTTCCTTGGATATAACCTCTTTATTTATCGCTTTGTGTTGTGTTTCAAACTTGAATGATTATTGTGAAATGGCGGATTCAAGTGAACCTGGTCCCTCTTATGTGGAAAGGCGTGAAGCTGTACATGTAAGAGATGAAAAAAACTCAACAGTTGAAGGAATGATGGACTTTTTGTACAATTCAGATGGAAATATTTTGTTAGATAATGATAGTGACCGTGAGTTGACTAAATAATAAATATTGCAGATTTTGATTCATAGTGCTATGCATCTAGCTCAAATGGAAGATGACGATCAAAACGAAAATTCTGTAAGTGGATGAAAATAACATTCCTCAAAATAATGAAACCAGCAATTTGAATTGAACAGAAATAATTGATAATATAAAAAATATTGCTTTTCTGAAAAAAAGTCAATCACTAGATGAATCAGCTGGTGACGATCCATATGATTGGTTTAGAATGTTAGTTGGGGATGATTTTTTGGAAATGATAGTAGGAGAAATGAATGAGTATGCCGTGGGGGTTCTGTCTACTATCACCGGCACAATAAGGTCGTTAATTTTTGAATGGAAGAATATAAATATAAGAATTGCTCATCTTTTTGGGACTGACAATACATTCGGAGACAATGAAACTGAATAATCTGCAGGACTACTGAAAACAGCACTGATTATTTTCCATTTGTTCTGAAAATTATATGAGCAGAGATCGATATTCACTCACAATGAGATGCTTACATTTCCATGAAAATAAACAAAATCCGCAAATACAGTGCGGCTTGTCGTAGTCCCCCCCACCCCGTTAACTTTTGAACGGTTCGACGTAGAACAATGACAAAAATTGTATGATATCACTGATACTACTTTTTCAAATGAAACACATTGTGATTGCCCGATAGATGTCGAGGATGGGCACATCAACTACAAAATTTTAAATGGCATCGGAGATCATGTGGCATACCGTTGAAGATATAATTCAATTCTCTTTCCGAACATCTATTTCATTTTAAATTCGTTGATATGTGACTTTGCGGCTTTTTATGGCACCCTTCCTCCTCATAACAATGAAAAACAAAAGATTTGAAATGGAAGTTATTGTGATTGTTCGATAGATGGCGCGGGGGCGCACATCTGCTTCAAAATCTTAAATAGCACGTGGCACATCGTTGAAAAGATAATTCAGTTCTCTTTCCAAACATCTAGTTTTTTTATTTCGTTAATATGTGATTTTGCAGCTTTTTATGGTCCCCTCCTCTTATAGCTCTTGAACATTTCGACGTGGAACAATGAAAAAAAAAGGTATTTTGTGATATCAAAGATCATACTTTTTGAAATGAAAGACATTGTGTTTCCCCATAGATGACGCGGGAGGATGTCAACATCAAAATTTAAAATAGCATGAGGGGGTCATGTGACACATCCTTGAGAAGATCATTATATTCTGTTTCCACAGATCTAATTTTTTTTAATTTCGTTAATATGTGACTTTGAGGCCTTTTATGCCCCCCTCCCTTCTTCCTTATAGCTTTTGAACGGTTTGACGTAGAACAATGAGAAAAAGGTATTGTATGATATCACCGCTAATACTTTCCGAAGTAAAAGACATTGTGATTGCCCGATAGATGACGCCGGGGGCACATCAACTTCAGAATTCTAAATTTTTCATTTGGCACATCGTTGGAAAGATAGTTCAATTCTCTTGTCAACCATCTAATTGTCTTTATCGTTTGTTGATATTTGTTTTTTCACAATGAGCATTTGAAATGTCAAGCGTATGTGCGGCTTTTCATAGTCTACTCTCCCTCCTGTTAACCTTTGAATGGTTCGACGTAGAACAATGAAAATAAAAAAGGTATTGAATGATATCACCGAATTTTTTCAACCAGTTTCCTCAAATACTTTTGAATTATTGGTTGCACAGGGAATTTTCCATTGAAAATTCTCTCTGGTGCCACGGGCCTCACCAAAAATGTAGATTGCTTCAGTTTTATCTTCAATAGGACGTACACAAAGCATCATAATATTTCAAATTCAGAATACCAGTAGAAGTAGAATGAAACTCTTCTTTAAATACAAATGCGATAATATAAATAGCAGGTAAGTAATGATTTAATCATTGTAACATTAGAAATTCTCAAAGGTCCACAAAATAATCCAATTTCATAATAGGCATTTCTAGGTTAATGCTTGTTTATTAGTTCACTATATCCGCTGAATGATACCCTTTAAAAATAGAAGAGTTGGGTATTATTTGGGTATAATCTCTTGAAGAGGGTATTGTATAGCGAAACAGGTGTCGTGGTTTGTAAACCCAGTTTAGTGGAAATCATTCAGTGAATTGAGTGTCTTTTGTTTACTTCAATATGGATTTTCCTCAACTATCGGCTGCATCAATTGAAAAAATTGGATTTCTGAATGGATTTAAAATTTCTATCAAATTAAGCTTTGAGAAGAATTCGAAAATGAAAAATCATTTGAGTAATGAATTTTTTTCTATTGACCGTATTCAGTGTACGCAATTGTGATCCCGAAAAACAACCATGGTTGAAACTATAATTGAATTACTTTTTCAACTGTGTGCAACTCGACCTCTATGTCTTTCGAAATTTTCAAGTTGTTATGCCCCCAGGGCCCTCTGTCGAGTAATTGTGATGTTTCTTCTCTCAAGGAGTAGGATCGCTTATACCATTCAAAATATTTGTTGTCCCATTGTTTCATATGAAACCGTTCAAGAGTAATCGAAATAGGAGTACCATTCAGATCCGCACTTATGCTTGACATTTCAGAAATAAATCAACGAAATGATAAAAACAACGAGACATTCAGAAAGAGAATTGTACAATTTTTTCAACGATGTGTCACATAGGTGTTCTATTTGAAATAACAAAGTTATTGGAGTTCAAATATGCGGTATGTGTTCCTGATAATATAAAACACACTGTATACTATTGATCGTCCACTCAAGCCACAGTAACTAGCTAAAAGGGATTCGAGTGACCTGTTGGAGTTTCGTACACCTGCCGTGGCTGATTCCAATAATATTGAACTTTTAAAATGTAGTTCAGATCAACATACATATAGATTTGTTGAAAATATAAACAGGATGTTTCCCTTTTCAACATACATATACTTCCAGAAACCGTTTCCTGAAAAAAAATTACCATTTGGCCACGAGAGTCTGGGGCGTTCAGCTTGATTCACCATGTATATTGAATCTGACTTACAGCACGTACATGTAATAGTGGATTTTTCCCAAAAGTATTTTTCGCTGAAGACAAAATATCTCAAGAAAATCATTCAGGTAGTAGCCGGATATAAACTTCATGCCTACTTTGTGGAAACTGTTTTAGAAAATAAAGAAAATATGCTAGAAAATTTGACAAAGATCATACACTTCATGTATTCCAGTGGCTGCCTTCCAACTTATACTGATTTTTTCAAGTTTTTGCGGTTGACAGCAGCATTTGTGTCGTGACCAAACTCGAAGAAGACACAATTCTATCGATCGATTCTTGAGTTCAATCTCAATTCTGCGTTCGTAGAGGTTTCATTCAGATTTTGTTTCGACATAAGTTCATACATTTTTTCCAGAATCCTGGTCAAAAACGCACATCATAGGTGTATTCTAGTGATTAGTACTATACTTTTTTACTGAAGTTGCTACTTATCGAGTCCTTCATGGTAGCTGAACGGCGATTCTCGCATTCGTTCATCTCGCTGTATTGGTTGTGACATAGAAATGCCCTTAGTATTTGGTAAATTGGGATTCCGAAACTGTGTTCAATACAAGAGGATATTATGCGTGAACATTATCTCTTTGCAACTGCTTGACTTGAAGTATCCAGATTAGGAATAAATAACAAAGACAACTATATGCAATAAAATGTGTTTTTTTTCCATTTTTATGCATGCATTTCTTATTTTGGTACATTTAAAAACTAAAACTGTCATTCGATGTGTTTAGTTATCAACAGCTATATTTTTTGAACTATCAGAGATACGGTAATGGATATTCCGAACAATTTTTTTTCCAAATGAGCTCAATAACAAGTTTGTTACTATGGTTGATCATTGGTTACATGCAATTGAATATAAAAATCGATCGGTTTCTTTTATATTTTCAAACATTACATGACATATCTTATTCACTATTGAAGGTTCACCAAGAGGTCTCCGGAAATATTTCTAATGAAATATCTACCAAAGATCAGCTATGGGACACCCCAGAACATGACCGGCACGGGCCACGAGAGACTGGAGTTATTTTGAAATAAAACATTGATGAAACATTTTCAGGGCTGTACTAAGTCAGTTGATCGGTCAGTTCGACAGTCAATAGACCAAGTGAGATTAATTTGTTATTTGTTGCTCCTTGCCAAATTTAGTTCTAATCCATCGAATAGATTTTGAAGAATTGAATGAAAAAGTGTGAAATTTTCCCAATTTTTTATTTTTGATGTATGTCAGTTGGTTAAATTATTTTGACTATTCTGGATACAGTTTTTCAAGAGCGTTTGAATGAGATATAGCAAATCGTGTTTCGTGCCATATAATTCCTGTCATTTTTTTATAGTGGCACTTCCATTCGACAGATGACAGCCAAACACTAAGGGTCGCATTCGTTGCACAAACTGTTCATTCCTAGCAAATTTCAGCTTGATTGGTCGAACGGGTCGGCAGTTATCGTGTAAGGTTGAAGACAGACAGATAGACAGACAGACTCCACTCTGAAAATGGTCCCGATCGTCTCGAAAGACCTCGAATCGGACAATTCCGTTAATATATTTTTTTCGCATGATTACATTACTTGACCATTTGGGAGGCCGGTCAAATGAAAAATTCTGGACCAAACTATTAACTTCAATAGTTTTGAAAATACATGCATTTTTATTAACAATCATCAGATTTCTACTTCGTTTTCTTTTTTTTTCACATTTATATTTTCGTATTTTTTTTAATTGCGAATAAGTTATGATATAATATTATTATTCCGGCGATCTCGTATCAACAATTCTGTTAAATATACACGGAATCGATGGTTGATGACCCCTTTTAACTTCTAATTTCTCTTTTAATGCATAATTGTGATATATGCAACCAAACATATACCTAAATCGAATTAAAAACCTGTACATGGTCGATTTGGTCCATTAATGTATAATTGTGGTATAGGCAACTAAACATAAACGAATTCGAACGGATTTTTTTTTCAATCAACTCGTACATTAAAATGTCATTGAAGATTTCGAAAATTAACCGCGTTTGCTTTGCAATCGCGTTAGAATATATCGATCATTAATCGCCACCATTAATACACTAGTTGATGTAATGAGTATCAACGCATGGAAATTGATCGACTGTTGAGTATTTTATTGATTAGTTGACACTTCTTCTGTAAATGGTACGTTTACCAATCCCTTATACCCGGTTTCGGTCTTTGAGGTATCAGGTGAATAGGGAAAACAGATAGAACTCTGTTTCGACAGGTCCTATGGATAATTCAAGTAAAGATACATTTTCAAGGAAGTCGTCCACCGAGCATATCCAGAGCATTGGCGATATAACGCATCTCCTTCCCCGTTTTCGGCTCTCTAGTGGCCTCACTTAGAATGGTCATTATCGTCCTCCTTGGTTGATTATATGTTAGATTTGATCCAATATGGATTTGAAAAGATGGATTTTTTTTTATGACCCATCTGAATCTTTCGGCTTTCAGTGGAAAGATTCCTGTCCCCTTGTATGGAACCCTTGTGATATGCTGATATAATTAACAATCAATTTCAAATTTTTATCAACCAACGAAAAAAAAGGAGGAGGTTCTCTAGTCGACGCGTAATTTTTTTATGTATGACCACGCAAAACTTCTCACAGAGTATTACGATTTCGATGATCCTTTTTTTATTGGATATGGTTCACCTCAACGTTGGTCCTATTCCAATTTGACAATGAAATGTTACCCTTGAGGGTGGGAAAAAAGGGCATGTTTATCGTTCATCCACTGAATTTTTACCCGTCAACCGATTCACTAACTTTGTACTGGGTTAACCGATTCGGATTTTTCTCATTGAATTTTTCATCTTTGAATTTGCAAAAGAAAAATCCACCCCTGAGGGTAGAAGAGATGCTTGATTTTTCATCTCTGAACCGATTATGTTGAAACTTGGCACTTGAAGTTCTGTGAGACGGTGTGACCCCGAGTCTTGTTAGATTACATAAATTCCTAGATCTTGGTGGGTAGGGAAGTGTTCTTTTCATAAAAAAAAGAAACTAGCGTTATGAAGTCAACTATGGGAAACATCAAAGCATCGTCTGGGGATAGAATATCATTCAGAAAAAGAACATCCCAAGCAGGTAGTTCGAATCATCATCTGTACTTCCAAGAAAAGGATTTCCCATGACAAGAATCTAGCAGAAATTAAGTAAAATTCCTTCAACGATTTCTTTCCATCTTCTGCAACTGGAGTAATGGAATTGCACGACAACTGATAACAAGTCTAGGACTATGTGAAGGGAACAAGGTGAGTATGAATCACTTCATAGGTATGAGGTCCATACGCTTCATAGGTAACATTGTATGTACTTCCTACGATGCAACTTCAGCACTACGCTGCCATCTCCCAATCACATTTTCCCAATAATTTGTCATCTAGAATTGAAATACACACTCCATTGATTACTCTGAGCATACAAATATCAATCTTAGGAACAGAAAAGACAAATCTGGGAACATTATAGAGATAACTCAACTCAACTCAACTTCAACGATACCCTTTTCCAATTCTCTCCTGAAATGACTTCCTTAATCGTAATTTTTAAACTGATCAATATAATAATAACTTTGCAGGTAGGAAAAACGAATCTTAAAACTGTATAAGCATGTAGGAGTTTCCTTCAACTTCTACGTTACCCTGCAAATTTTCTATGATGTTTATCTACTTATTTCACACCTCAAATAAAAGAATATACTTTCTTGATAAAGCTGATAGAAGAAATAGTATCTTTAGAGTTAGTAAAACCAAATCTAGGAAATATTAAAAACAAATCTAGGGAATATTATGAACATGTAGGGATGACATTTCAACTTCTACGCTACCCTGTCATATTCCTAGAATATTTTTCCACTAATCCAATATATCAAATGAAAGGATACACTTTCCTCATCAAACTGATATGCATTTTACCCACCTTACCGAGCTTGAGAGTTGAAAATAGAGTTTTAAAGTAAAAGTTGTCCTGTAGCGTGGGATATCAACAAGACGTCAAAGACCAAAGTTTATAGCTGAAATTTGGTGAATGCCGTATTTATTCAGAGGGAAAACCTGGTTCTAATTGTACAACAGATATCTTAGACCACTTTTATGCAAGTTTCAGATTGCAAATCCATTCGGTTAATTCGAATATTGGCAAATTCCAGTCGGAAAATTGGGAATTCTTAGAAACAAAATCCGTCTCCTTGGATACGATTCCTTTCCTATAAAAGTGAGCACCCAATGAATCAGGAATCAGTGAAGCTTGGGTCCTGGTCCTGACAACATTTCCTGCTATTATATTTAGGTACTGGAAAGAAGAGGACGGATCCAAAATGGAATTTATAAGTACAACACAATTACCTTCGGGAAGTCCAGGTCCGTAACGAATAGAAATGATAACTGAATTCAATTTTCATTGCCATACAGAATTTTCTACTAATTTTCTTTATTTGATATCATCAATTCCTCATCACGAATCAGTCAACTCAGTTGAATTATAGAGTCAGCATTTTCGGCCACGATTAGTCTGTGTCTTACTTATAACATCGAGTAAAATAGAGAATTTTAGCACAACGGTGAAATAGTGGAACTGAATGTGTTTATCATTGTCTTATTGTTGCTTCTTGCCATCATTAAATGGATCCCGGTTTGACACTTGCCAAAAACTTTAAACTTGAAGAGTGACCGTGGAATGTAACGGGTTTGTGAGTATGGGTGCACCCAAAAGCATTCCTGTCCATCAGCGGACGCGGTCCCTGCAAACTCCTTGATGTGTGGCGAGGTAAATATATCAGTGGACTAATCACATACGTTGTCGAGAGTAAATTCTATAGGAATTTTGGGCAAGATATCAGACTAATGAACTTTCAAACAGTCCCACGAATTTGCATTTTGAATACCTTAATAAACAACAGTCTGTCCTCCTGGACTTCAAAGAATATTGTAAAATTAGAAAATTGAAATTTGATAATTGTTCCTGGTTTGAATCTAGAATACATAATTTGTGGAATATATCTAGGTTATATCAGTCGAAACCTATCAGTACCACATTGAATCACCAAGTTATATTGGTCTATATTTGATTTTAGTACTTGACCATGGCTCAGCGCGACAATTTGATAGCTAAATTGGGAAACGTTGGAATGAGTATATTTGTAGTGCTTCAATGTTACTTTCTGTTCAGCATGGATCCCGGCTTTACGCATATATAACAACTGTATATATATATATATATATATATATATATACGATAGAACGTACTGTAAAGAGTGGCCGAGAATGGTAACGGGTTGTCTAGTATGTGTGCACACAAAACAATCTCCGACCGGTCACTAGCTCCTATGAGTCCAGCAAATTCTTGGTTGGGTACTGGAAATGTACAATAGTCTTCATTCTCTCAATTGGCGTTGATAGATCTATAAATATACCCGCGGAATATACCGGTAAGGTATTTTGGGTATCAAACAATTTTACAAATACAGATATATTCCTGTTACTTGTTTATCTAGTTCAAATTTCATCACTTCAGAAAAACTTTACACATTAGTATCAAATTAGATTCGAAACCAGAGACGATTTCCTAATGAGCTGAACTCTTATAACTTTCAATATTATATTGTGAACAATGTAAAGCCTTTCCTCGTTGAATTTGTTTTCAAGCAAGTGAAGATTGTAACTCTTGGCTTCAATATATGTATTTATTTAAGTTTTTCTTTCATTTCTCTTCAGCTGAACAGAACTTTGTATCCTAAAGAACACAAAAAAATATATACACAACGTGGGAAAATTGAGGGTCTATCTATATAAGGCTGTGCCGACAAAAAAAATTGCTATACTAGGCTGTGTGCCGGGAAACAAAAAATGTGTCTTCTGAGAGCAGATGGATTGCCGATCCTGCTACCTAAGAAGTGGCGCTGACTGTCTAGACGATCACAACAAAAAAAAAGGTAGAAAAAAAGGAAGGTTGAAAAAAAATTAAAGTCAACCAGAAAATTTACCAATTATATAAGACCGGGGTGGGTTCGGTTACATCTGATGACACTTGAACATAATGGATACCTGGAGTCAATTCAGTAGGTACTTATTAGTGGATTTTAGCAACAAAAAATTTAAAAATTAAAACTTTTTAACAAAAAATGAAACAACGAATATCATTAAATTCCTTAAAATTATGAAAACGCCTCCATGCATCCCGCAGCCATCATTTCACGCTTTACCTAATTCAATTGCTAGTTTGTTTGGCGCCGACTCAAAATCAGTTACTCACATTAGTTTGGGAGCTCAGTTATTATGAAAACTAAGAAGGTTTATTTTATTTTTTGCTTTTCAGTTTCTTTTTTTGATTATTTATTTTGTTGTTAAAACGTTTTTATATGCTATCTCTTCGAAACCGACTAGCTATATTACACTTTCTAGAAGGCTAGGCTCATTTTTGCTGAAAAATATCGATTTCATTCCGATTTCATGACCAATTTCCACATAGCTGACTTTTATTACCTTCATATACATTCATTTCATTTGAAATCAACTACCGAATCGTAAAAAAAACTCTCTTTCTGATGCCGAATAGCATCCTACCTTCCGGCGTTATTCATAGGGGAGATGTCATCAACAGATAAGCATTGAAAAAAAAACAAGTGTATTTTCTGTGAAAGAAAACTGAGAGCATCTCATATCCCTGGGCGGTTTTGTTTTCCTATTAACTTTAGGCTCTCATGTGAGTGCGCCTGTCTAGAGTCCTTTTCACTTTCCCATCCTTTTTATGGCAACCGCAAAAGATCGAGATGAATTTGGAGTGGGAAACTGAAGTAGGGTTTTCTAATGAGGTATACGTGGAGTGAGATGAACCTAACATTATTGTTCGAACATAGAGAATTTTGTTTTTGTTTTAGATGGAATATGTTAAATTTATTTTGTGTACGACTATTTCATGATATACCGGGTGACAATGGGTCTAGGGCCAGGCCAGACCGATTTGAATGGGATTTTGTACATAGATATGAGACACAATTTCGGGTTGACGGACATATGAAAACAAAATGACCGACTTCCGGTTTCGCCAGAGTAGCCACCAACTTCGATTTTTCAAACGGAACACCCTGTATGTTTGATGTTTTTCGAATTCTACGGCTTAAATTACATATGACAGTGTTACCAAATTTTTATTTCACAATTAAAAAAAACTCTTTTTTTTGCCCAGGAAGCCTTGATCAGGTTAAAATCTATACCAATTCACATAAGTAACCAATAGTAATAGTCATTTCATCGATAAGATCAATTACAAATTCTACAAAAGAAATTGAAATTTTCTTAACGAATTTTCAACGAAAAAACCGTATTTTTCAAATGGTACCTACCGACAGTCATTTTGCCATTCGATAGAGAATTTAATTATCAATTCAACGATATACATTATGTACCACTTTCTTTTTGTTCAGAACGTAGAGAGCTATCTAACAAAATGGAATCAATCTGAAAAAATTGGTAGGTAACATGACATCTATTAATTCTTTCAAACTTTACTTCAGAATGTAACAATGAATTACCAAAAATAATCGACTTGACAATATGTAATGATCATAAACCCATCACAAAAACGACTACTTCGATATAATCAAACTGTTAAAATAAATCTAACAACTGAAATAGTAAAACATTCTACGTATACATTATTACTCAAAATACCATTATCCTGTTTTCAATAGAAGAGTTTCACAACCATCAAAAAGTCATTTCATTCATGAATGACGAATGATATATTCAAAGTGTTGCCCATTTTCCCTAACACATAGACTAGTTGTATTTATTGTACACCTCTCTCACATTTATCAGTTCGTGAGCAAGAATTTCCTGAAATGCGCGCTCAACTCTTCCTCTCAAGTCCTCCAAAGTAGTTGGTCTCTTCGAGTACACTTAGGATTTCATGTGACCCCATGAATGAAAATCAATATGGGTTGAATCGGGTGATCTGGCTGGCCATCTGATTGGACTATTTGTTCCAATCCATCTCTGCCAACCAATATTAGCATTACGTGGTCCTGCACCATTCTGTTGGAGAAACATATTTCCCCTGATGTACTCAGGTAAATCGTTGATATTATTTAGAATATCGTTCTCTAGGAATTGTAGATATCTTTGGCCCGTCAAAGGCCCCTCGAAAAGAATTGCTCCAATAATCATTATCCCTACGATTCCTTACCCAGACGTTCAATCCGAATCTTTCTTGGAAATCACCTTCTCTCTGCAACCTAGAATTTTCTCGAGCACAATACCTTGTATAAGTCCTATTGAACATACCATTATTCGTGAACCTAGACTCATCTGTGAACAGTAGTTCCGAGACAAAGCCATCATTCAAATCATGATGACGCAAAAGCCAATAACAATAAGTTAGGCTCCGTTCTTGGTCAATTTCATATACATGCTCTATTTATGGAGCGATATTTATGATTTTTCAATACTTTTCTGGCAAGAAAAATGAACATGTTCTAAAATATTAGTTTCCGCTTCTTCACTGACGATGAAGTGGATGTGGTTTTGATCAGCTGGTTCTTTCCTTAGCATCATTTACAATTTCCTGAAATAGGTCTTCGCAGGGTGCCGTCTTAACGGATAACGAACAGCGTATAGCATACTAGCATTGACAGCGTTCTTCTGGTATCATATCGATTTGTTCGTTTCGAAAATAACGATTATTATTTTCCATTTCAAAAAACTTTTTACGAACGAAACGAGATGACAAGTAAAATTGGTATTTCACCATTGACATGACAATAATCACCTACTGTTTTCCATGATTCAATGGCTACTTTTCATTTCATCAAACCTAAACGGATAACTCATTGGAATTTGTAGGCATCGTATAAAATATTGTACAAAGTCAATAATTGATCGTTTTCAGTTTTGAACAAGAAGAAAGTGTTTCATATGTATTTCGTTGAACTGGTAATACATTCTCTATCGAATGGCAAGATGACCCTCGCTTGTAACCAATAGAAAAAATGATTTTTTCGTTAAAAATGCGTTTAGAGAATTTCAATTCCTGCTGTAAGATTCGTTATCGATCTTATCGATGAAATAAAAATACTATGAGTTACTGATGTGAATAAGTATATATTTTGAACTAATCAAGGCTTCCTGCTGAAAAAAAAAATGAGATTTTTTTTTAATTCTAAAATAAAAATTTGGCAACACGTAATTACAGTCTCTATCGAATGGCAAGATGGCCCTCGCAAGTTACCAATTAAAAAAAAATGATTTTTATGTTAAAAATGCGTTCAGAAAATTTCAGTTCCTGCTGTAAGATTTGTTATCGATCTTATCGATGAAATAAAAATAATATGAGTTACTGATGTGAATTAGAATATATTTTGAACTGACCAAAGCTTCCTGCTCAAAAAATAATTGAGATTTTTTTTTCAATCCTAAAATAAGAATTTGGCAACACTTTCGTATGTAATTTGAGTCGTAGAATTCGAAAAACATCCAACATATAGGGTGTTCTATTTGAAAAATTGAAGTTGGTGGCTATTCTAGTGAAACTAGAAGTCGGTCATGTTGTTTTCATATGTTTTTTTTTTTTTTATGTTCTGGTTCCCACGAAAAGGGATATCCTGTAATGTTCAGAGAACATCGTGGGAACCTAGGAAAAGAAGGTAGGAGTTGGTGTTCTTCTTAAATTTCTGAAGGTTGTATGCCTCGGGGAACACCTCCCTAGGCAATGAGTTCCAAAGACTCGCTGTTCGTTGGATGAACGAGTCTTTGGAAAGTGATGTTCTGCAGGTCTCCAAAGTGACCACGAAGGGGTGTGATGACTGAACTTGACGGGTTAATCTCGAAGAGACTGCCAAAGCAGGAACGATTGTTGATATTTCAGAAGAGCATCGCCCATTAAAATATCTATAAAATAGAGACAAATCGCCAACTTTTCTACGGTGTTCCAGACAAGTGAGCGAGTTTGTAAGCGAGGCATCATCGACGAGACGAATTGCCCTTTTTTGGACAGAATCCAATAGCCTCAGGATATGTTCAGGTGCCGCACTCCAAATATGGGAACAGTATTCCAGGACAGGTCGGATCTGTGCCTTATGGATCATAAGCAGCTGACTGGGGGTGATATAGCTCTTGGCACGAAACAGAAAATTTTGGGTGACTTTTGGCAATGGACCTCACGTGATTTTCCCAGGAAAGGTTATTGCTGATAGTAATACCAAGCATCGATATGGATGGCTTGGTATGGTTACTCCTGACAAAGTTATGTTAGGCACAGTGAGATCGGCTTTTGTAGAGAAAAGACATGCTTGTGTTTTGTTTGCATTGAATTCTACCAAGTTATTAGATCTCCATTCGAGAATTGTTGCTAAGTCCATATTTATATTATTAACATTTCTTCCTCGTTCATTTCTGGTTTCACGGGCTGATATAGGGGCCCTGGAAGAGAAAGCAGTATGGAGGGTACTATCATCGACAAAGCTGTGTACTGGACATGGAGTTGCTTTCAACAGGTCGTTGATGTGAAGTAGAAATAGTGTTGGTGCGAGAATGGATCCTTGCGGAACACCAGCATTTATGAGTAGAGTGTCAGATGAAACTCCATCGACCACTACATGGAGACCTGTTTGAGAGAAAACTAGCAAGCAGAGAACACAGCTGAGGGGGCAAGCCATAAGACGGAAGCTTGGCGAGGAGTCCCCGGTGCCAAACTCGATCGAACGCCTTGGAGATATCTAATGCCACAGCTAAAGTTTCTCCATACTTTTCAATAGATAGCTGCCATATATGTGAGACGTGAGCGAGCAGGTCACCAGTTGATCTCTGATGGCGGAAGCCATATTGCCTATCGTTGACAATTCCTGAGTCTTCCAGATATTTCATGAGCTCGATGTTGATGGCTTTTTCCATGACTTTCAAAATAATAGATAGCAGTGCGATAGGTCTGTAGTTGCTAGGTAGGGCCTTTTTGCCTTTATTAGGGACTGGTTGTACTCTTGCAATTTTCCAATTGGACGGAAATACCCCCAAATTGTAAGAGTGGTTGAACAACTTGCAAAGAACAGGTGTTAGTTCGGGGGCACATTTCTTGAGAACAATCGGCGGGATTCCGTCAGATCCACAGGCTTTGTTGGTGTTGAGACCCAGCAAAATCTTTCTGATAGTACGTTGGCGAAAGGTGATCTCGGGCATGTGACTGTCAATAGGTGTAATGTTCGGGGGTTGTTTTCCCGATGAATCCAGAGTGGAATTTCCAGCAAATAGGTGCGCAAAGATATTGGCTTTCTCCTGGGCAGTCGTTGCTAGTCTTCTTTGGTTAGGGAAGGAAATGAGCTGGAAGTGAAGTTTCTTCCCACAGCTTTGGCGAAAGACCAAAATGAACGGGATCCGTTAGGACATTCAGCAAGTTTTGATCTTATTTTGGCTTTGTGGGCATCTTTTGAGCATTCTATGGTCTCTTTCCATATGCCTCTAGCTTCGACATGAGCTGCTCTGGTCTCAGGGCCTGGATTTTTTAGCCATCGATGGTATGCTGCCTGTTTGGAAGCCACAGCTCTAGAGCAGTTTCTGTTAAACCAGGTCTTATCGGATGATGTTCTTCTTTCGGTATTTGGTATGTGAGTTTGCATCCCCAATATGATGATATCAGAAATTGTCTCAGCACATCGTGTTGGATCTACTGAAGAGAAACAAACTCTCTTCCATGGAAACGCTGAGAAAAACATACGAAGACCTTTCCAGTCGGCCAAATTGTAATGCCACATGAGACGGGGTGGTATTGTGCAGCTCGATGGTAAATGGAAGGAGCATGTTGTGGAGATGAGGGTGTGGTCAGAGTTTCCAAGTGGGGCACAAACTTCTATTCTATACGGGTCAGGATTGGTGGTGAGGAAAAGATCTAGTGTATTGGCAGACTGGTTGTTGACCTCAGGGATGCGGGTTGGTAGCTCGACCAGTTGTTCTAGACCATGAGTGATGGCGAAGGCCTCGGCTTGACGACCTGCATCATCTGTTTTGTTAGAGAATTTGAGCCAGGCAGCGTTATGTACATTAAAGTCTTCCATGATTATGGTTTCAGCTGTTGGATGGTTCTCCTGAATGTAGTCCAGTTTGAGTGATAAAAACTCAAAGAGGTCGTTATATGAAGGTTCATTAGGTGATAGGTAAAGGCAGCAGAGGAACTTAGTCAGTTTGGTATCAGATAGCTTGAACCACATCACATCAAAGTCTTTCGGTTCCAAACTCTCTTCACGCTGGCATGAAAGGTTAGCCTTGGCGTGAAGGCAGACTCCACCTTTGAACCTGAATCGAGAATGGAGTTCGTAACCAGGACAAAGCATATGGACCTTGTTGGTGGACGAGTTCACTTGTGTTTCTGTTAGAGCCAGAATATCCGGTTTTTCCGTCTGTAGGTGATGGTGGACGTCATTGATGTTCTTGTTGAGTCCGCGGATGTTGCAAAAATTAATTTTTAATGTTGAGTCCCCTCGAGTACCTCTCGCCCGGAAATCCGAATGGAGAGGTATTTTACTTCCGGAGTGTTTTACTCTAGGAGACTTCATCATTATTACTATTAGGATGCACCTGAAAATAAAGGAGGAATTGGGGAAAAGGAAAGAGGGAGACCGGAAAGTATCGACTGAACACTGAAACATGGAATGGTCCATTTCACAGCACACAAAGTCGATATGGTGGTATTTCACCGGGCGATGAGACCATCTTCCACCTACGGTTATCCTTTTAGTCGCCCCTTACGACAGGCAGGATTTACCATGGGGCTATTCTAAAGCCGACCCCATACGAGTCTGGGAATCCAAAATTGTGTCTTCTATCTATGTACCAAATTTCATCAGAATCGGTTGAAAAGTGAAGGAGATATAGGCATGGTCCTAGTCCCATTGTCACCCGGTATACATCATTCACCCATTGTTGCAATTGAATTGATATACTTTTCACATGAATTCCACTGGATAATTTTCCCTTAACACGTGTTTCACTATACAATAGCTTCTTCAGGTGGAGATGATACTAACTCAACAATCACGATGTATCATATTAAATAGTCAAGGCAGGTAGTAGTAGGTATATGAATCTAATTAGTGGGGTACTTGAAATTATTAGGAATGAGACTTAGTAGAAGGGAAGGTATAGCCATCATTGTACCGTATATCTGGTCATTAAGCAAATATTGCGACATTTCTGCCTTTTTGCCCTATGTGAGAACTTGCACAAGAGTCACAAGTTAATTTATTTACTCCGAATTTATCGATTTCTCAGTTTAATCTTCATTATTCCCAATAAATTCAACTAATTGAATTATTATCTGTTTTCTATGCCATAGTGATGTTGATTTCACGTAAAAAAGTTGAAATAAAATAAAAACACTTACGATTTTCACAAAAGAATTGGTTTTACAAAACCTACGACACGTGTTTTGCTATACTATAACTTTTTCAAGTGGAAATTAATTAAATTACAATTACTGGGTTTGATATAAATGATAGACACAGGTAGTCAGTTGGATATTAGGTGATTATTGGACCGAAAGATCATTTAATTTCTAGTAAACAGATTCAAAAGGGGCGAATCATTCAAATTATTCTGGTAATTTGATGAGTATCGTGAATTATTGTCTTCGTTAATCTCTAAGCTCTCTAGGAGATCGAGTTTTTGACCTCTCTTTTCCTCATGCATAAGTTCGAAGTTATAAGCAAAGCAATGATTCTCAGTCAAGAGATGGTAAGCGAAAGTTGAATTAGATTTGCCCCTGATAAAACTGTTTGTGTTCTCAGATATGCGTTGCTTGAAAGTTGTACATGTTTGTTCTATGTAGAAACTTGGACAAGTACCATATGCTAGTTTATATATTCCAGATTCGACAGTCTTTCCAATTCGATATTTGTTGTTTTTAATGAATTTTTCCAAAATATTATTTGGTCTATAATCAATATTAATATCTTTATGTCTTGAATAATTAGAAATTTTCTCTGAAGGTTCGTTGAAATAAGTAATAACCCTGAAGTTTGACTTTGTATTTGAATCAGTTGGATAAACTTCCTGATTTGTCTTCTTATAGAGTCTCTTCGATAGAATGCTGTCAACTCAACTTGAATTATATCCGTTATTGGCTGCAATTTGTTCAATTATATTTAATTCTTTATTGAAATTATTATTGTTTCGATTTCAATATATTGAAATCATAACGATAGAAATCTAACATCGAGCATGATAGAAAAATTTCAACATCCAAAGCAATCAAAACTAAGTTTTGATTGTTTTGTAAATACATAGTACTTCCACCAATCCCTACCAACACAAAGAAGCCGCATATAATAGTATGATCCACAGACTAGTGAATGTCCTTCTGTCAGGAAATAATTTCATTAAATAATTAAATATAATTGAACAAATTGCAGCCAATAACGGATATAACCCAAGTTAAGTTAACAGTATTCTATCGAAAAAACTCTATAAAAAGGCAATTCAGGAAATGTATCCCGCCGATTCAAATGCAAAGTCAAACTCCAGGGTCATTACTCATTTCGGCAAACCTTCAGAGAAAATTTCTAATTATTTAAGACATAAATATATTAAAAATGCTTACAGAACAAATAATACTTTTTTTAAATGTATTGAAAACAACAAATATCGAATTGAAAATTCTGATGAATATGGAGTATATAAACTAACATGTGGTACTTGTCCAAGTTTCCACATAGGACAAACAGGAAGGACTTTCGAACAACGCACATCTGAGCACAGTTCTCTTTCATGGACAAATTTCATTTAACTTTCGCCAACCATCTCCTGACTGGAAAGCATTGCTTTGCCAATGACTTTGATCTTTTGTATGTAGGAAAGAAAGGTCAAAAACTCGATCTCCTAGAGAGTTTAGAGATTAACAAAGACAAGTATTCACAAACTGAAACAACCATATCTCAAAAATGGACCAAAAACCAGGACCAAAAATTTACAATTGCCTCCCTCAACACCTTAAAAGTATGGAAAAATTTATATTATTCTGCAATAAAGTGAAAAAATTTATACTCGTAAACAGAGAAACCTTCAAGTTCATTCCATGACGGAAAATTTATAACAAACTCACAAATAACAAAATGTCATGCGCGCCAAAAACACCATGTTGGAATCTTTTTACTCATTGATCTGTTCACTTTATATTTTCAATTTGTATATCATGAGTATAGGTTATTATCATCATGTACATTCTTTCCTATAATTTACTCTCTCTGTATTATTATTATTATTATCACATCATTTTCTATATTTTGCCCTCTCTTCACTATTAGTGTTATCTCAGGATAGGTATGTTCATGTAAAAAGAAAACTGTTCAGTTAATCTACTTGCTACTCAAATCTATCAGTCAGGCACAATACAACTTCTCCAGAAGTTAGGTGCAATGTCTTTCTGTTAAAGTATAGCATTTACCCTGTAATATGGAATTAATTCAATAAAATTACCTATCTATCTAATTGAATAGAAATTGAATGATATTTCGTCCAATAATCACATAATCACCTAATATCCAACTGACTACCAGTTTCTATTGATTAGATCAATCCCAGTAATTATTATTCAGTTCATTTCACTTGAAAAATTCATAGTACAGCGAAACAATTGTCGTGGGTTTTGTGAAGCAATTTTGTGTGAAAATCGTTAGTGTTTTTATTTTACTTCAAGTATGGATTTTCATCAAAAATCTGCCGCGTATATTAAAAATCTCTAGATCTCATCTAGAGTAATTGTAAATTTGTTCCTGAATTCAGCTTGAATAATTTATAAATTGATTGATAAAACTCATTTCTTTCGATGTTTAAAATATTTTTCCTAGCATAATCTTTCGTCCAATAATCACGTAATTACCTATTATCCAACTGACTACCTGCTTCTATTAATTAACCCAAGTAATTGTAATTCAGTTCATTTCCACATAAAAAAGCTATAGTACAGCAAAACAGGTGTCGTAGGTTTTGTAAAGCAGTTTTTGGTGAACATCGTGAGTGTTTCAATTTTGCTTTCAGTATGGAGTTTCATCAAGCATCTGCCGCGTCTGTTCAAAATTGAAAAAAGTTGAATTTTTTTCGGTGGGATGGTTACAATATGTTATAACTTGAAATTATTTGTTTTGAGTAAGAAACACTTCTTTTCTAGCTTTTTCATGGAGTTTTCTTGGAAAAATATTATACATGAGGTTTGGACTGTAACTGTTATCAATAGCAACTCGTTTTATCATACAGTGCTTTCGTAAAGTGGTGAATAAATTCATTTTTAGCCAAACTATTCCATTCTGAGGAGTCTCCTGAAACATGTCGATTCTTATCTCAATTTGCCACATTTATAAAGAAAAATTAAATGAACAGAGTTGATCCACGTTTGACTTACGCGACAATTTTTTCAAATGGAACACCCTACATATAATTGGGTTTTTGGAATCTCCGTGGAACGCTGTTTTCAAAAATATATTACACGTAGGGTTTTTATACAGTGCGTGCGTTGAATTCAGTGCTTTCGTAAAGTAGTGGATACAGTCATAAAAAATTAAAGGAATAATTTTTGGAACGAACTATCGAAGCCGTTGATTTCTGAAATATGGAAATACTAAATTCAATGGCAATGATATCTCCAAACAACGATCAAATTGAATGTTCAAATTGTGCACCGTTTGCTATCTGACAGTAGCCAAGACAATGAATAATTTTTTTTTAAACATTGTCAATAACGTCAATAGGTATACGTTGTATCTCATGACGAATTCTTGCTTTTTAATCTTACAATTTATACGGCCCTCCAACATACACTACACTCTTTGAGTATCCTCACAAGAAGTAATCGAGTGGTGTCAAATCTGGAGATGTAGCTGACCACTCAATCGGTCCCCTTCTTCCTATCCAACGATTCGAAAACACCACATCTAAATAGCCGCGGACAGCTGCTGCATAACAGGGAGATGAACCATCTCGTTGAAAGAATGAATCAGTTCTCGGAAGATCAGATTCCTCTAGATCTGGATACAAAGCTATAAGTGCAGGAATAAGATCTAATCGAAGGAAATCCAAATTTATTGCACCAGTCAGGTTCACGTCAAAGAAATAGGGACCCCTAATTCTTCCGTCGATCATGCCACACCATACATTAACTTTCTGTGGATTTTGAGCATGATATTCACCCATCGGGGATTTTCGGTAGCCCAATAACGGCAATTTTGCTCATTGACGTGGACGTTCAAAACAATTGTAACCTCACCAGAAAAAATAAAAAATGTACAAAACTTTTATGATAATTGCATAGCTGTTGCAGTTGTTCGCAGAATTGATTCCGCCGATCAGAGTCGTCTTCATTCAGCTCATGGATGAGGCGTACCTTTATAAGGATGGTGCTTTGCTTTTCTAGAAATCAGAAGCCAATTGGTTGAGTGTTGTGTGATTATTTCCATGCCAACATGTTGATCGATTTCGGGTGGTGAGGGTCGACCAGATTTAGGAATATCACGGACATGCCCAAATCCACGGTATTTTGACTCAACTTTGCTCACCATACTTTGGTTAATAGATTGCCGATCAGGATTAGGTGCATTGAACAACTCAACTACTTCTATTTGGGTGCCCATTCTGCCTCCAAATCCTATCATGCAAAAAATTCCAATTCTTTCTCGTTCATATAATTTAATCATTCTCCATGAAATGACAAACTACTCAATAATGTATCGACAAACATGAGATTTGTTATTTTTCAAAGAAATAACTATACAAAAACTATTCAGCAATAGAAACAGAATTCTGGTTGGCTACTGGCAAGTGATGGAAATAGTCAGATTGCAAACGGTGTATAATTTGAAAATTTAATTTGATCGTTGTTTGAAGCTATCATTGCCATTGAATTCAATATTTTCATATTTCAAAATAGTTCATCTCATTTTATTTCCATTTCACCCATACTCATTATCACGTTTTCACATTCCGTAATGAAAAATGGAGTTGACATTAAAAAAATACTGATGACGTCATTTCTCCTACACGAATCAATCTGTATGTATTAATTGAATTTGAAAGAATGCCGAAATGAAAATAAAAATTGACGGCTTCGAGCGTTCTTTCCAAAAATTATTGCTTTGATTTTTTACGAATTTATCCACTACTTTATGAGGGCACAGAATTGTGATATATTTTTGAAATCAGCTCTTCAATGAGAATCCAAAAATTAAATAATATATAGGTTGATCCACTTGAAAAAATTGTCGCGGATGTCAAACGTGGATCACCCTGTATATTCAATTTTTCCTTATAAATGTGGGAAATTGAGATTGAAAATGAACCTGATTCAGGAGATTCCTCAGAAATGGACAGTTTGGTCAAAAATGAATTCATTCAGTACTTTACAAAAGCACTGTATTCAATTCTCTGTGGTGAGTTTTTTTTCGGAAAGCGAAATTTTACTTTATTATGGATTTCCTTGTAGTATTGGCCGCATTAATTAAAAAAAAACATAAATAACAGTTATTGTTAGTTTTTTATCGGTTCAATAAAGAATTATCATTTCACTCACGATACAAGCAACTCAAAAACAATAACTGTGACAATAAAAAATAAAAAGCTTTCTGAACCTGGAATCAATGGACCTTTCCATTTAGGAAAAAAAAATTCCAAAACTTATATAGGTCGATTGTATTTCATTTGAAACGTCCAATTGACTTAGAATGCCATCATATATTTTTTATTTCGAGAAGATATTGCGGTTGAAAGAGTACCCGTGACGTCACGTTCATCGAAAACTACCCCCTCCATAATCTACGTTCAGAAACACGCATTACTGTTCTTGTCAAAAATATAGCTCACTGCTTGATATACACCATTAATATATAATTAAACTCTGTAATATTGATAGACTCTTAAAAAAAAACTCATTTCAACAACAGGTTTTTTTATTTAAAACATTCAAAGTTTCTGAACGGGCCTTCCTTTTGATGAAGACCGATCATTGGCAACACCGCAAATGTTACAGAGAGTTCCCATGAAAATAATATTGAGATTTGAGGTTAACCATCAATGTTTATTTTTATCAACTTATTAATTTCTTAATATCATAAACGATTTGGTGTGTTTATAATGAAACAAGGCTTCGTAAAAGCAGGTTCGGAAAATTTGCCAAGGGTGGATTATGAGATGATTTACTCTTTTTATTTAACAAACATGACTTTTTTGAGTGCTGAAATGAAAAATGTGAGAACGGTAAGCAATTTGTGTTAGGTATATAGCAAAAATAAATATCGAGATCATTTTCAACTGACTTATTCGCATCAAAAAAGTAAATCAACACATGTTATTTTTTACAGATCTACCAGTGACTTCAGTGGTGATAATGCTGTTGGCTACATACAGTTGAAACGCCAAGAAAACGTCTGCAATGTGAAAGCAAAGCTCACACCGGAACATAAAGTCCACAATTTTTTTAATAATTGTTTGGTGCAGGTAGACGAAGAAGCAATGTCCTAGAAGTAGGGTTTTGGCCCGGTTTTGGGGTTCCCCCCCAAGCCCCCTTGGAAGGGGGGGGTTTATGGTATGTGTTAACCTTGAAGTAACCTTGAGATGGGGAGGTTGAAGGTCGTATCATTGACATTGAAGTGCCCTGGTGATAGTGTGGTGTTTGCATGACCTTGGGGATTCATTTCTCGTTGACCTTGTAACGCTAGTCGATGGGAAAGGGATCGCGCATTCATTTCAGTATGCATGAGAGTGTGATACATAACCTTCGAACTAGCATCAGCGTTACTTTTCATATTCTTCAATCACCCTAACCACTGAGATGATTCATCAATGGGGGGTGTGCACGGCTTTCGAGTCAACATCAACGCCACAGGTTTATTGATTTTTTCAAAGTCTTCAACAACTCTGCGTTGATTCAAGGCGATTTGCATGACCTTGGACACTGCGTATGTGTATTATGAAATCGAATTCGATGGGAAAGGGATCGCGCATTCATTTCAGTATGCATGAACTAGCATCAGCGTCACAGCTTACTTTTCATATTCTTCAATCACCCTAACCACTGAGATGATTCATCAATGGGGGAGTGTGCACGGCTTTCGAGCCAACATCAACGCCACAGGTCTATTGATTTTTCAAAGTCTTCAACAACTCTGCGATGATTCAAGGCGATTTGCATGACCTTGGACACTGCGTAATAGGACTATTGATTTTTTCTAGTATGTGTATTATGAAATCAAATCAAGTGGGAGGGGGGCACACACTGGCTTACATGTCGACCTTGTTTATGAGAGAATCATTCCATGTAGATTGAAGTTTGCTAGATTTGGAAAATGGATTTTTTCAATTTGTCCTTGATTCTTGATGTGTTGCAAGATTGGTTGGAATGTTTTATTCGATAACACTCAGTGTGGTGGGGGGGTTTATTCCTTATAAAATGTGTGCGTGAATTCGTTGTTAATCAGAAGTTATGTCTGAAACCAATGAGTTCCCCCATATAGAATTGTGTTTATGAAACTCATACAAAAAATTTCATCATAATTGCTCCATTCAGAAATATCACATTGAGAGGGCATAGAATAAAATTAGTTATATACAACAATTTTCTCAAAAGCAATCCCCTAGCCCTGAAGATCACATGCATTTTTCAGAGGTGCTTTTTCTAAAACTTGAAATAATATTTATTCGTTAGTTTAAGTTGCGCTTAAAACGGAATAACGATTCTGGCACCTGTTTAGCAATCGCTATGGCATCGCGACGCTTCATTTACTTGCCAGACAAAGTTAATACCGACAAATATGCACCAGACTAATTTTATAATATTTATTAATGTTTTTATTAATATTTCCTAAAGTAACTACTTTTGAAAAGATAACTTCAGAAATATTTTTTACAATTTCAAAAATTCGGCAAAATATTTTTACAATTTCAAAAATTCGTCAGACTGATTTGCAATCGGTTTATAACCTGCTTGTTTCAAAATACTCAATAATAGTATGAAAAGATGAAAATAAAGTATTAACTTTAAAATTCGAAAAGGTGTCGAAGCCAGTTTCACCACGGAATTATTCAAGATCGTGAAAATTAGCAGCACATATCCAAAAACATACATTCTCAAAGACATATAGATAAGAATCTCATTCAATGTTGTTTCTATGAAGTTGAATTGAAGAAAACACAAAATCTCAATGTTGGCCGAGAAGATATTGAAGGAAATAGAGTGTTTGAGTGTTTGTCAAGTGGCTAGGTTGTTTCCAATGAAAACAATTCACAGATTAAAAAAATGCGAGTGTTTAGCATTTAATGATATTTGGTATCGAAATGAAAAATATATTGTAAAATTTGTTTTATTATCATATAAAAAAATCGTGAGGAAACAATATTACAACAACAAAAATCATATACAACATTACAAAAAAACATGTACTTAATCACTTTCACTCAAAGACAATTGTTCAGCTCTTTTGCCATTCTTCGAGAATTGATGTCATTGCATCATAGGTTGGATCGATTCCAGCCTAGCCATTTCTGCTTGCTTTCGAATGCTGGTGTTGTATTTTCTATCTCTATCCACCCTTTGTTTGATGGCATCAGACTTCTTTTGCATTTCAGCAATCTCTTTATCCATTTTATACGCGACTGCAACTTCTTCATCTAATTCTTCATCAGCTTGAGCACACATTGTGATGGTATTGTTGGATTCATCGATCTTACGTTTTGCAATATTTCTCTGCTGAGTATAAATTTGCAGTGGCACATACGAAGCTAGCGATCCAATGGCTTAGATCTCATCTTTGGTTTTCGGGACCTAACGATTGTAATTTTCGAAGATGCATCCTTCTTTTTCGATCTTCCCTTAGCTTTGGAGGGCGATGTTGACGATTTCGAGGTACTCGGCTTGGAACTGTTCAAAGCAGCATCTTGTTTTAGAGTTCGAGTGGTGGCGGTGGGAAGGTCAAGTGTAGATCTCCTCTTTCGTTTTGGAGGCTGGACCTGAATATCCTGAAGAACTTGGATGACAGGAGCCTTTTCAATGATTTGGTCAGGAATAGAGATCACAGGTGGAGAACTGGTTGGCAATTGAGATATAGAAACATCTTGCAGATCTGGCACCTCAGCCGCACTTATCAAAATGAATTCATCAATATCAAAATTCAAATCCATCACGTCATCGTCCTCTTTTGATGCTGCTGCTACTTCAACACTGCTATGTTCGTCAGCAGTAAGTAATTTTCCAAAATACTAATATCGTTGGAATTCATCGTAGTTATAAACTTTAACAAACACACACACACACGTACTACTCGTCGTCTTGAAAAGTGTTGAGAATGATTATGTAAAAAAGTCTACACTTTATAAATATTTTTCCAACACCCCACCCTTTCCCCCAATACTGCAGTGTGCACTTGCACTCGCGCACCCCGATTCGATTTCAAGGTGATCTTGCATTTCTATCGAATGGTTTTCAGTTGACTCAAAATCAATATCACATAATCTCCTCCCATTCCTCCCCACCTACTGCAGTAAAGTGTATCATCCCGATTCGATGTCGAAGAGAGCTTGCATTTCTTCCGAACATTTGTGGCTTACTCAAAAACAAGGTCACCACTTGCATTTCTAACTAAAAAATAATCAAATATTGCATAACTTATTGATATAGTATCACACTTTTGCGAGTTGAATGATTAATATAAAGACCGATATGAAATGTGGGACTTTATTTCTGGAAAATATAAATTTGCTATATAGCTACATGGAAATTGGATTAAAAACCGCGAAAAAAAATATATGGGAATCAAAAACGATGATGAAATGTCAAGTGTACATTATTCGATAATTATATATGCGTCCACTTTTTTGTCAATTTTATCACAAATCAAAATTATTATTCATTATTGCATGTACATACATCCTGCGGTTTTATCAAAAAACAGTGCAATATCAAACATTCAACAATAGTAGTAGTATCGCAATATGACATACTAACGTTTACTGGAACAATATGGATGTTACAAAAAGTGATTCCCAAAATCATCCAAGAGAAATAACAGAGCAACCATTCTTAAACTTGTTATTTTGGATTAGAAAAAACATATTAATTCCCAATAATCAAAATACATGAATTCCATAATCACTAAAGTTCGTATGATTTTAACCACTCTTGTATATCACAGAAAAAATATTTTAAAACAACTTGTCAGCGAAAAATTACAAATTCCAAATTTCATAATCATTTTTGACTGTGGGCATATATTAGAATGAATATGTATGGATTTGATATGTGACACAAAAGTGATATGAACTTTGATAATGACAATATTATCTTTCATTGAGGTTTCTGCTTCATGATATTAATTGTTATTTGAGATATGGAAAAATATGAATGTATATTACTCGATTGGACTGACGCTCAATCATTGCTATTATCAATTGTCGACTAATGCATGGATTCGTTTCATTCTATTCTATGATATTATGACATAGAAAATATGATGTTGTTTTTCTAAATTTCTTGATTGTGAGAATTGAAAGGATGATATTTTTTACGAAATAAGAAGTTGATTCTCGAATCGAGGTAGTGTGCTATAGGATTTCACTTGTAGATTACTATTTCATTGTTTTTGGTTCATAAGATCTTTGATATGTGACACAAAAGTGATATGAACTTGGTTTGGGCATTTATCAATTATGAGGAATAATGTTGGAGTTCAGTAATGACACTATTGTAGGCTTTGCTCCATTGTATTCAATGATATTCGAAATGTGAAAAATGTAAAATTAATTATTTCTAGAGTGATTGGAGGAATTATAGATATTTCTATTATTATTTAAAAAAAAGGCTTAATAAATAATATCACACTCTCACTGGAGAAGATTTGATTGGATATGTACACATATCAGAATGAATTCGATTGAATAGTGGATGTTTCATGTATCATAGAAGGAAAACAAAATACCGCAAAGAATTATTGATGAAAATTATGAACACATCAACTGATCGAAAAATCGATACACACTTCCTACATGACAAAAAAAGACCATTTCATTCATATATTTCCACGAGGAGTCGACAATTTCAATTCAAACTTTGAACATTGACGAAAAAAATAAAGTTTTATGAAGTTGACAGTCTGAGTGTAACATATTTCAGAATAGCTATAGAACAACTGAGTAACAAATAGGAATATCGAAAAATTTTCCCATTGCTTTTGAAGGGTAAGTATTATTGGAATTTTTCAATCCACTCATCTTGCTAATATTCACACTCATATAGTCTAGCCATAATTCATTGCATATCGTTACTATCTATTCCATCTTTTATCAAATAATTGAATTATTGTATCTGAAGAGTACTGGAAAATTCTCAAACATGCAGAAACATGAATTCTAAATTTTAAATTTAGGTAATTCCCATGTTATTTCTTATTATAATATTCAGTGAGCTGTGAGGCTATACCTTCGTCAGTGAAATATATTGCTAGTTGATTTCTGAATAATACTAGCGATCAATATGATTCATATGTTCTCATGATGAAAAAAGGAGCACATTATTCACATATAATATTGAAATCTACTCACACATAATACATATTATGTCGAACTCACTAAAACAATTGTTCTGCACAGAATCTACTGACACATAATACATATTATGTCGAAATCACTAAAACAATTGTTTTGCACAAAAATTTGTGGAATATATCACTGTAAAATATCTGCGCTAAACACGATGATTCAACACTGAACTAATATCGATTTCTGCTAAACTGAGACTGAAAGGGCTTTTTCATTTATTTGCCAAAACTCAATGTATAATAGTAAGTTACAATGAAGGGAAGGTTGGTTCGAAGAATGGTGCGTTGACCACCATATCTAATTGACGAGCCTATTGTGCAATTTTACCATTGAAGTGAATGCAATTATCAATATTTTGTCTAAACGGTACAGCCGGCGTTTGTCACATACATATTGAATGGATTGTTTTTCAACTAGGGGGTGGAAATATGAGGGTTTGGATAAATAATTATTGTTATATTTCATTAATTTTATTCCAAGATATGGATAGATGTGTTTTGATATGGTAATTGCATCAGTAGAATCATATTCAAATCACATTTGTCAATTTTTCCACATAACTGCAATATTTCAGTAGATTGTCATGAAACTCAATGCCAGAGTTGAATTTTTCACATACATCTAGCGACTTCATCTTGCGGGAAGCAACGATTCAGAATGGTTGATGTCATCTTCATTGAAATGAGAGCTCAAACTCTCGATGATTGAATATCGATTGATTTGATCCAATACTGACTTGAATAATGTATGTCGGAAACTTAAACAAAAAAGAATTGTTAATATATTCCATTGATATTAAAATAATAATTTGACTTACGTGCAGAAATATTCCAATGAAGAGCTGTTGAATGCATTTTTTTATTGAGGAACTATCTCTACATAAATCACTATATTCTAACAAAAAAATATTTTTATTCAATGAAATTGAATTCGACAAGAGTTCGAGTCCTCGAACTAGATGACGCTTGAACACTTTGCCCCAAGTATTTAATTGGTTAGCCAAAATTTAAATAGAATATTATTATCATCATGTAATGTCATTGAAAAATACACTCACTGAATTGACTTCTAGTTGATGTAGTTCTTTTGATGACTATAATCCAACTAATTTTAGAACACATCAAGAGTCAAGGTCAAATTGAAAAAATGACTTTTTTCTGTTGAGTTGTTGAGTTGTTTCACTTAATGTAGTGGGGCGGTGTTTTGCCTCCTATAAAAAGGATGGATGCGTTGGTGAGAATTCAGAAAAAGTGTGTGATTTAGCCAAGTGGTAGTTGAGTTAGTGTATTTTTTCAGTGTGAATAATCTATATATATATATATAATATATAAAAGAAAAAAGGTAGATCAAGGAATGAAACGAAGTTCAAAGTTACTACAATCACATTAGCGTTGTTTAAAATTCTATTAATATAAATGTGTGCTCTATATGGTGTGACAAGTGGAAAAAATATATATATATATATATATATATATATATATATATATATATATATATATATTATGTATATATATCGTAAGTTTTACTATGTCTCTTACTGAAGTAGATTTGGAAATAATCAGATCAATAATTGTGCAAAAGGTGAAAATTTTAGAACAGAAAACAATATCTTCCCTTCCAATGAATAAACCTTTCATTATAAAAAGTATCACCGTTTATACCTCGATAGATCGATTTCTTCAACATTACAGAAAGATTATATGAATGTCATTCATTCAAATCATGTTTGTCTAAAGGTATTGCAAACCAATTCAAAGATAGTGATGTAGTTTGCATCAATGCTTCTGGTGTCAAGTATACACTCACATATTTGGAGAAAAGGTCACAAATTTCAGAAGATTCAAGAACATGAACTCTGGTGAAATTTGACCCATCCTAGGAATTCAACATTTTTTACATACTCCAATAGTTTATTTAAAGTTGAGACATAGTAAAGTAGTTTAATGTAAAATATAGATATTCCATTTTTATTTTTTTTGAAAGATACATTAGAGCATTTTTTATCAAATCTTTATTTTGTGTAAGTACTACTAGTGAAACCTCCGATGGACAATAATTCTATAATTTTTTTTATATGTACCCTTCCGGACAATAATTCTATAATTTTTTTATTTCAGACCTTTCAATATGTGGACGCTCTACTCTAGTCAAAGTTTGATCAAAGTCGTGGATATACATTCATCCATTGAAAGACTGCATTCCTACTTCAATACATTGAGTTGGGATGCCCTCCATGCAATGAATTATGACCTGAATGTTTGCTTCGATGAAGATGAAGTTCGAAGGTGTTCGCAAAAACATGAGCAGTATAACTCTGGTGCGTATCTTTGTGAGAAATTTGGTGAAGGAGATATGGACTTGTACCAATTTTGTGAGGAAATGGTCAAATGCGATCTGAAAGGATATCTCCACGATCTGTTACCGTACCTACCTGATGACATCATCCAGAAATATGAACTGCCCCATATCGATGATGAAGATGAAGACAATGATGACTCATTGAATTGAGACATTATCAAATTGTAAAAAATATGTCAAATAAAACTCAATCCTCCATAAAATACATTTATTTATTTATCAATCTCAACAGTGACACATCAGTTTGCTAATCTAACATAATCTTGCATCATAAGAGGTATTTCATGACTTAACCTATCCTTAAACTTATCTTGTACCCCACGATATTTCAATAATAATTCAATTGGTGATTTTAACGCATCTTGTGTGAATTCATGTTAAAAAAATATATACTTCTCCGTATACGTACATTGTTGCAGCTTTTTTGGCATAGTGCATGAAATGAAGCAAAAATTTTACCTTGGAGATACAGAGATTGTATTTTGTCTATAATAGTTTTAAGAAGGGGGAGATTGAGTCCCTCTCTGATGATAGCTCAGAAGCTTTTACTGTGTACTTTCAACACTTATTTTCGTTATATATATATATATATATATATATATATATATATATATATATATATATATATATATATATATATATATATATATATATATATATATATAGTGTGTGTATATCATCCCTCTGACTCATGAGCATGTAATAAAGATGAGGGTCGTCTTAAAATGTTTTGCTTCCATTTCCCAAATCTCAATGCAAAAACTCAAATTACGACTGAAAGTTATACATCCACAAGTATTGCGTTTTGCAAACGTGCATCTCTATTCAAAGTCATTGAATCAAGCAAAATATGAATACTTGCACAATGTATTGGCACCAATCAAAGGATTGAGTTTCTTCACATTCAGTAAAAATGCAGACATTGTGCAACCCTCTGGGACCAAACCAAATTCAGTGTTCATTTTCGATGATATGATTTGCGAAAAACTGAATATAATTCAATCATATTTTTGTATGGAACGTCACAAATATTGTTTCTATCTTGCATATACCTATTCACGAGTTCCCAAACAGCTGCTGCATGGCAATACCAACTCCATTATAAATTTCAAGCAAGACGAAATGAATTCACAGCTCACCCGATGTAACATTCAAAGAAATTCCAAAATGATGTGCGTGAAATGCTGGGATGATCAGTATGGATTCCTTGTCATCGATAAAGATCAAAAGTATGTAATGGATGATATCACAATGGATTCGACAGTTTCGTACATCCTTGATATCTCAATTCGATAAGACTAAATCATTCATTGCACTTCGTCAAGGTCACTACAATAAATACGTCGACGTCGCGACACGTCATCGACGGCGTCGATATGGCGTCGACATGGCGTCGCGACGCGTCATCGATGGCGTCGACATGCAAGTTTTTAGCATTTAATCATATTTTGTATCGAAATGAAAAAAATATATTGTAAAATTTGTTTCATTATCATATAAAAAACTCGTGAGGAAACAACATAACAGCAAAAAAACAAAACATATACAACATTACAACAACAAAAATCATATACTTAATCACTTTCACTCAAAAGACAATTGTTCAGCTCTTTTTGCCTTTCTTCGAGAATTGATGTCGCAATTTCAAAATGATGTACGTGAAATGTTGGGATGATCAGTATGGATTCCTTGCCATCGATGACGTGTCGCAAAGTCGACGTATTCATTGTAGTGACCTTGACGAAGTGCAATGAATGATTTAGTCTTATGGAATTGAGAAATCAAGGATGTACGAAACTGTCGAATCCATTGTGATATCATCCATTACATACTTTTCGATCTTCACCAAATTTCTCACAAAGATACGCACCAGAGTTATACTGCTCATGTTTTTGCGAACACCTTCGAACTTCATCTTCATCGAAGCAAACATTCAGGTCATAATTCATTGCATGGAGGGCATCCCAACTCAATGTATTGAAGTAGGAATGCAGTCTTTCAATGGATGAATGTATATCCACGACTTTGATCAAACTTTGACTAGAGTAGAGCGTCCACATATTGAAAGGTCTGAAATAAAAAAAATTATAGAATTATTGTCCATCGGAGGTTTCACTAGTAGTACTTACACAAAATAAAGTTTTGATAAAAAATGCTCTAATGTATCTTTCAAAAAAATAAAAATGGAATATCTATATTTTACATTAAACTACTTTACTATGTCTCAACTTTAAATAAACTATTGGAGTATGTAAAAAATGTTGAATTCCTAGGATGGGTCAAATTTCACCAGAGTTCATGTTCTTGAATCTTCTGAAATTTGTGACCTTTTCTCCAAATATGTGAGTGTATACTTGACACCAGAAGCATTGATGCAAACTACATCACTATCTTTGAATTGGTTTGCAATACCTTTAGACAAACATGATTTGAATGAATGACATTCATATAATCTTTCTGTAATGTTGAAGAAATCGATCTATCGAATCGGATGGTATAAACGGTGATACTTTTTATAATGAAAGGTTTATTCATTGGAAGGGAAGATATTGTTTTCTGTTCTAAAATTTTCACCTTTTGCACAATTATTGATCTGATTATTTCCAAATCTACTTCAGTAAGAGACATAGTAAAACTTACGATATATATACATATATATATATATATATATATATATATATATATATATATATATATATATATATATATATATATATTATTCATTACAAAAGAGCACACATTTATATTAAATTTAAACAACGCTAATGTGATTGTAGTAACTTTGAACTTCGTTTCATTCCTTGATCTACCTTTTTTCTTTTATATATTATATATATATATATATAGATTATTCACACTGAAAAAATACACTAACTCAACTACCACTTGGCTAAATCACACACTTTTTCTGAATTCTCACCAACGCATCCATCCTTTTTATAGGAGGCAAAACACCGCCCCACTACATTAAGTGAAACAACTCAACAACTCAACAGAAAAAAAGTCATTTTTTCAATTTGACCTTGACTCTTGATGTGTTCTAAAATTAGTTGGATTATAGTCATCAAAAGAACTACATCAACTAGAAGTCAATTCAGTGAGTGTATTTTTCAATGACATTACATGATGATAATAATATTCTATTTAAATTTTGGCTAACCAATTAAATACTTGGGGCAAAGTGTTCAAGCGTCATCTAGTTCGAGGACTCGAACTCTTGTCGAATTCAATTTCATTGAATAAAAATATTTTTTTGTTAGAATATAGTGATTTATGTAGAGATAGTTCCTCAATAAAAAAATGCATTCAACAGCTCTTCATTGGAATATTTCTGCACGTAAGTCAAATTATTATTTTAATATCAATGGAATATATTAACAATTCTTTTTTGTTTAAGTTTCCGACATACATTATTCAAGTCAGTATTGGATCAAATCAATCGATATTCAATCATCGAGAGTTTGAGCTCTCATTTCAATGAAGATGACATCAACCATTCTGAATCGTTGCTTCCCGCAAGATGAAGTCGCTAGATGTATGTGAAAAATTCAACTCTGGCATTGAGTTTCATGACAATCTACTGAAATATTGCAGTTATGTGGAAAAAAATTGACAAATGTGATTTGAATATGATTCTACTGATGCAATTACCATATCAAAAACACATCTATCCATATCTTGGAATAAAATTAATGAAATATAACAATAATTATTTATCCAAACCCTCATATTTCCACCCCCTAGTTGAAAAACAATCCATTCAATATGTATGTGACAAACGCCGGCTGTACCGTTTAGACAAAATATTGATAATTGCATTCACTTCAATGGTAAAAATTGCACAATAGGCTCGTCAATTAGATATGGTGGTCAACGCACCATTCTTCGAACCAACCTTCCCTTCATTGTAACTTACTATTATACATTGAGTTTTGGCAAATAAATGAAAAGCCCTTTCAGTCTCAGTTTAGCAGAAATCGATATTAGTTCAGTGTTGAATCATCGTGTTTAGCGCAGATATTTTACAGTGATATATTCCACAAATTTTTGTGCAAAACAATTGTTTTAGTGATTTCGACATAATATGTATTATGTGTCAGTAGATTCTGTGCAGAACAATTGTTTTAGTGAGTTCGACATAATATGTATTATGTGTGAGTAGATTTCAATATTATATGTGAATAATGTGCTCCTTTTTTCATCATGAGAACATATGAATCATATTGATCGCTAGTATTATTCAGAAATCAACTAGCAATATATTTCACTGACGAAGGTATAGCCTCACAGCTCACTGAATATTATAATAAGAAATAACATGGGAATTACCTAAATTTAAAATTTAGAATTCATGTTTCTGCATGTTTGAGAATTTTCCAGTACTCTTCAGATACAATAATTCAATTATTTGATAAAAGATGGAATAGATAGTAACGATATGCAATGAATTATGGCTAGACTATATGAGTGTGAATATTAGCAAGATGAGTGGATTGAAAAATTCCAATAATACTTACCCTTCAAAATCCAAGATGTATATAGCGATCATCATTTCAATTAATATTGATGATTATGAAGTTGGCTAGAATTGTATATCATATCAGAAATACATTCAATGTAATATACTTCCATTGATTATTCACAAGAAAGCAATGGGAAAATTTGCGATATTCCTATTTGTTACTCAGTTGTTCTATAGCTATTCTGAAATATGTTACACTCAGACTGTCAACTTCATAAAACTTTATTTTTTTCGTCAATGTTCAAAGTTTGAATTGAAATTGTCGACTCCTCGTGGAAATATATGAATGAAATGGTCTTTTTTTGTCATGTAGGAAGTGTGTATCGATTTTTCGATCAGGTTGATGTGTTCATAATTTTCATCAATAATTCTTGCGGTATTTTGTTTTCCTTCTATGATACATGAAACATCCACTATTCAATCGAATTCATTCTGATATGTGTACATATCCAATCAAATCTTCTCCAGTGAGAGTGTGATATTATTTATTAAGCCTTTTTTTTTAAATAATAATAGAAATATCTATAATTCCTCCAATCACTCTAGAAATAATTAATTTTACATTTTTCACATTTCGAATATCATTGAATACAATGGAGCAAAGCCTACAATAGTGTCATTACTGAACTCCAACATTATTCCTCATAATTGATAAATGCCCAAACCAAGTTCATATCACTTTTGTGTCACATATCAAAGATCTTATGAACCAAAAACAATGAAATAGTAATCTACAAGTGAAATCCTATAGCACACTACCTCGATTCGAGAATCAACTTCTTATTTCGTAAAAAATATCATCCTTTCAATTCTCACAATCAAGAAATTTAGAAAAACAACATCATATTTTCTATGTCATAATATCATAGAATAGAATGAAACGAATCCATGCATTAGTCGACAATTGATAATAGCAATGATTGAGCGTCAGTCCAATCGAGTAATATACATTCATATTTTTCCATATCTCAAATAACAATTAATATCATGAAGCAGAAACCTCAATGAAAGATAATATTGTCATTATCAAAGTTCATATCACTTTTGTGTCACATATCAAATCCATACATATTCATTCTAATATATGCCCACAGTCAAAAATGATTATGAAATTTGAATTTGTAATTTTTCGCTGACAAGTTGTTTTAAAATATTTTTCTGTGATATACAAGAGTGGTTAAAATCATACGAACTTTAGTGATTATGGAATTCATGTATTTTGATTATTGGGAATTAATATGTTTTTTCTAATCCAAAATAACAAGTTTAAGAATGGTTGCTCTGTTATTTCTCTTGGATGATTTTGGGAATCACTTTTTGTAACATCCATATTGTTCCAGTAAACGTTAGTATGTCATATTGCGATACTACTACTATTGTTGAATGTTTGATATTGCACTGTTTTTTGATAAAACCGCAGGATGTATGTACATGCAATAATGAATAATAATTTTGATTTGTGATAAAATTGACAAAAAAGTGGACGCATATATAATTATCGAATAATGTACACTTGACATTTCATCATCGTTTTTGATTCCCATATATTTTTTTTCGCGGTTTTTAATCCAATTTCCATGTAGCTATATAGCAAATTTATATTTTCCAGAAATAAAGTCCCACATTTCATATCGGTCTTTATATTAATCATTCAACTCGCAAAAGTGTGATACTATATCAATAAGTTATGCAATATTTGATTATTTTTAGTTAGAAATGCAAGTGGTGACCTTGTTTTTGAGTAAGCCACAAATGTTCGGAAGAAATGCAAGCTCTCTTCGACATCGAATCGGGGATGATACACTTTTACTGCAGTAGGTGGGGAGGAATGGGAGGAGATTATGTGATATTGATTTTTGAGTCAACTGAAAACCATTCGATAGAAATGCAAGATCACCTTGAAATCGAATCGGGGTGCGCGAGTGCAAGTGCACACTGCAGTATTGGGGGAAAGGGTGGGGTGTTGGAAAAATATTTATAAAGTGTAGACTTTTTTACATAATCATTCTCAACACTTTTCAAGACGACGAGTAGTACGTGTGTGTGTGTGTTTGTTAAAGTTTATAACTACGATGAATTCCAACGATATTAGTATTTTGGAAAAATTACTTACTGCTGACGAACATAGCAGTGTTGAAGTAGCAGCAGCATCAAAAGAGGACGATGACGTGATGGATTTGAATTTTGATATTGATGAATTCATTTTGATAAGTGCGGCTGAGGTGCCAGATCTGCAAGATGTTTCTATATCTCAATTGCCAACCAGTTCTCCACCTGTGATCTCTATTCCTGACCAAATCATTGAAAAGGCTCCTGTCATCCAAGTTCTTCAGGATATTCAGGTCCAGCCTCCAAAACGAAAGAGGAGATCTACACTTGACCTTCCCACCGCCACCACTCGAACTCTAAAACAAGATGCTGCTTTGAACAGTTCCAAGCCGAGTACCTCGAAATCGTCAACATCGCCCTCCAAAGCTAAGGGAAGATCGAAAAAGAAGGATGCATCTTCGAAAATTACATCCGCAGCCATTGGATCGCTAGCTTCGTATGTGCCACTGCAAATTTATACTCAGCAGAGAAATATTGCAAAACGTAAGATCGATGAATCCAACAATACCATCACAATGTGTGCTCAAGCTGATGAAGAATTAGATGAAGAAGTTGCAGTCGCGTATAAAATGGATAAAGAGATTGCTGAAATGCAAAAGAAGTCTGATGCCATCAAACAAAGGGTGGATAGAGATAGAAAATACAACACCAGCATTCGAAAGCAAGCAGAAATGGCTAGGCTGGAATCGATCCAATCCTATGATGCAATGACATCAATTCTCGAAGAATGGCAAAAAGAGCTGAACAATTGTCTTTTGAGTGAAAGTGATTAAGTACATGTTTTTTGTAATGTTGTATATGATTTTTTGTTGTTGTAATATTGTTTCCTCACGATTTTTTTTATATGATAATAAAACAAATTTTACAATATATTTTTCATTTCGATACCAAATATCATTAAATGCTAAACACTCGCATTTTTTAATCTGTGAATTGTTTTCATTGGAAACAACCTAGCCACTTGACAAACACTCAAACACTCTATTTCCTTCAATATCTTCTCGGCCAACATTGAGATTTTGTGTTTTCTTCAATTCAACTTCATAGAAACAACATTGAATGAGATTCTTATCTATATGTCTTTGAGAATGTATGTTTTTGGATATGTGCTGCTAATTTTCACGATCTTGAATAATTCCGTGGTGAAACTGGCTTCGACACCCTTTTCGAATTTTAAAGTTAATACTTTATTTTCATCTTTTTCATACTATTATTGAGTATTTTGAAACAAGCAGGTTATAAACCGATTGCAAATCAGTCTGACGAATTTTTGAAATTGTAAAAATATTTTGCCGAATTTTTGAAATTGTAAAAAATATTTCTGAAGTTATCTTTTCAAAAGTAGTTACTTTAGGAAATATTAATAAAAACATTAATAAATATTATAAAATTAGTCTGGTGCATATTTGTCGGTATTAACTTTGTCTGGCAAGTAAATGAAGCGTCGCGATGCCATAGCGATTGCTAAACAGGTGCCAGAATCGTTATTCCGTTTTAAGCGCAACTTAAACTAACGAATAAATATTATTTCAAGTTTTAGAAAAGCACCTCTGAAAAATGCATGTGATCTTCAGGGCTAGGGGATTGCTTTTGAGAAAATTGTTGTATATAACTAATTTTATTCTATGCCCTCTCAATGTGATATTTCTGAATGGAGCAATTATGATGAAATTTTTTGTATGAGTTTCATAAACACAATTCTATATGGGGGAACTCATTGGTTTCAGACATAACTTCTGATTAACAACGAATTCACGCACACATTTTATAAGGAATAAACCCCCCACCACACTGAGTGTTATCGAATAAAACATTCCAACCAATCTTGCAACACATCAAGAATCAAGGACAAATTGAAAAATCCATTTTCCAAATCTAGCAAACTTCAATCTACATGGAATGATTCTCTCATAAACAAGGTCGACATGTAAGCCAGTGTGTGCCCCCCTCCCACTTGATTTGATTTCATAATACACATACTAGAAAAAATCAATAGTCCTATTACGCAGTGTCCAAGGTCATGCAAATCGCCTTGAATCATCGCAGAGTTGTTGAAGACTTTGAAAAATCAATAGACCTGTGGCGTTGATGTTGGCTCGAAAGCCGTGCACACTCCCCCATTGATGAATCATCTCAGTGGTTAGGGTGATTGAAGAATATGAAAAGTAAGCTGTGACGCTGATGCTAGTTCATGCATACTGAAATGAATGCGCGATCCCTTTCCCATCGAATTCGATTTCATAATACACATACGCAGTGTCCAAGGTCATGCAAATCGCCTTGAATCATCGCAGAGTTGTTGAAGACTTTGAAAAAATCAATAAACCTGTGGCGTTGATGTTGACTCGAAAGCCGTGCACACCCCCATTGATGAATCATCTCAGTGGTTAGGGTGATTGAAGAATATAAAAAGTAACGCTGATGCTAGTTCGAAGGTTATGTACCACACTCTCATGCATACTGAAATGAATGCGCGATCCCTTTCCCATCGACTAGCGTTACAAGGTCAACGAGAAATGAATCCCCAAGGTCATGCAAACACCACACTATCACCAGGGCACTTCAATGTCAATGATACACGACCTTCAACCTCCCCATCTCAAGGTTACTTCAAGGTTAACACATACACACATAGCCAACCCCCCCCCTTCTCAAGGGCGTGCATTGGGGGGGTCAAGGTCATGGGGAGGGGGGGGAGTCCCAGAACCGGCTCAAAACCACTACTCCTAGAATGTCCGTGTTTAGACTGTTCGGCCTCTGAAGGTATGTGTATATTGAAAACTGGTATTTGAGCTTTTCTTTCTGAAATTCACCCCCTGAAGGGGTCAAATGAGGGGTACATTTTTTTATGGGGTTTCGGTTAGTTTTTGAGTTACGGTCATAAACATTGGTGTTTTGGCTCTCTATTACAAATGAAGAATTCGTGTGTAACCTAACTTGAAAATTACTTTTGCAGCAAAATCAATTATGGCACCCAAACGAGATAATGGAAAACGGGAAGCCACAGGCATTATATATAAATATATATATTTGATTTTGTTTTCATGTTTCAGCACATGCACAGAATAATCAAAGAACTGTGTAATCCCTGAGATCGCAAGCTCATTTGCGAATGAAGGTGAGGATTATTTTATTCAGTTATTTCAAGTTTGTCAAAATTACTTCTAATATATTGGTTAAATGATACTTTATATCAAAATTGAACATGTGATACTTCACAACCTCTGGTTATTTCATAAGAAATATAAAGTGAAAATGCTTTTTTTTCTAATTTATATTTGAAACCACTTTGATTTTTCATTAAAAAAGTTATTGTTTAGCCTTTGAAAAAAATATCAACCTTTTTTTTCATTAGATGAAAAAATGAAGTCTGCTCCACAGTAAAAAGCATTTATTTCTAGGAAAGAAATTAGCAATTCATTTCAGCAAAGTATTTTGCCATCTTCAGGCTCTCTAAAATATACATAAAAAAGATACAAGAGTGACCATTCTGAAAGTTGATAGGAGAATTACCAAAAAAATAAACATATCATCACTGATTTACACAAACATTGAAGTAAAAATGCCAACTGATTAATAAAACATAGGTTATTGACTGAATTGATGAGTCGACATTTCCAATTCAATGTTTGTGTAAGTCGGTGATGTTATGTTAATTTTTGTGCTAAATCTTCTACCAATTTCTACGATGTTCACCCTTGTATCTTTTCTATGTATATTTTAGAGAGCCTGAAGATGGCAAAATACTTTGCCGAAATGCATTGCTATTTTCTTTCCTAGAAATAAATGCTTCTTACTGTGGAGCAGACTTGATTAGTTCTACTAATTAATCTCCATCTCCACCTGACATGGACTACTTTCATAATGTTTTTTTGTTTCATGTTCATCTAGCATCTGTACAGTTTACACAGAATGGATCAAGCAATGGATGAATTCTTCAAAATGAAGTGGGGATTTGAGCTTCTGTTGAACTTACCTTCATCCATTGGGGTATTCGCCGAATTATTTTTTCTGTGATTGTTTAGATATAATCAATCATAAATGCATTATACTGTGGATATATATGTAGGCTTTGTCTGTTTGTATTATAATATAAATAAATTCATATTCGGTACCTGTTAGTGTTTCCTTCATGTGATGAGTCAAATATTTATTAAGTTTGAACTACTGAACCTATAATTAATAATTTAGAATGAATAGACATGAAATATGTTCATACAAATTTCGTAAATTTTTTGCAAAATTATTCACTTATTTCACACCCAATTCTTAGTTGAGGGATACTAATTCAAAGGTGAAGACGTTAACTCATCTATTTTTTACAAATACAGGCTTTCATTTTCTATGGTAAAAATTTTCCCTATGGTTAAAAAGCTATAGAAAAAAAAAATCTGAAGATATTGGCATTCATGAAGAGAATGTGACAACAAACCTTAAAAAACTTTGACATAATACTGCACATTCTAGTTATTTAAAGTAATTTTGAATTTCAATCAATCAAAATAGAAGAAATGAATCTTAATTCACAATCACCCAATTTTTCTGGTATTTGAGATACTGTCTTGTCTATAAAACAATTCAACCCGATCTTCTTCTAATAACTTCGCACTATGCATTGCACTGTGTATATAAACATGAACTTTGAATTTGGAATCTCCGCTTTTCTGCCTACGCTAGACTCACTCTCACTAAATGAGCGACGTTGCCAGAATCTCCCAGTTGGACTGGAAATAACTATCAAGTTTGTTGAGAATTACGATATCAATGGAGATCCTTCGGAAGAACACAAACAAAATTCTTAAGATTTCATGAAAAGAGCAAGATATATGGTTTTCGAGAAAACGTGATCTAGACCAAAAGAACGAGATAAATGCATTGAATTGACATTTGGAGAAGAAATGGACCAAAAAATGATTCGTAGGTACATCATGTCCACAAAACAGAGAAACAGAGAAGTTGTTAAGGAATTCGTCCACCGTATGCTCCTGAAATAAAATGTAATTGTATTGTGCCATTTGGAGTAGCATATATTAAAAATTTTACAGTATTGCATTTTTTCTATTCTGACCAAGTCATGGACAGACGAACAGGATCCGAGGGTTTTTCAATTTCCAGACAATTAGTAATTCAATTAACTTTCTTATAGCGAGCTCTGAAAGGGATCGGCAAATTTCTTTCAATTTCAGATATGCCAATATATGAGCTCTTGTAAACAATTTGCCATCTTAGGCACAGCTTTTGTGAAAATCTTGTGAACACTTGATTAACTCCAATCAAAGTCATCAGCCAATCGAGAGTATACATCCCCAACCCGTATCTTTTTTAAACTTATCAGAACATCCATATATTTAATTTCTTCAATTTTGGTAATGTATTCCACAATGTGGTAAACATTTTCAGGGAACCCCAAATAAAATTACTCTTCTTTTCTATAAGTGCAATAGATAAGCGCTGGCGCTGCTGTCCTTCGATATTTTCACAATCAGGATCGGATGAAGACTGACTAGGAATATACTCAGATTTTTTTTTTGGTGGTGTTATTTTGGTGAATCGGATAATGTACTAGCTTGGGTACTGCTAGGAGAAGAACTATTCGAAACTCTTGAGTATATATTTCCCATGGATGTAATGTCACTCAACGCAGTTTTACTAGCTAAATGAGTGATGTTTTCATTTGGTTTGGGTTTCTTCATCGTTGGTAGGTCATGTACTTATGATGAAACATTGTCAGACCAATGTCGTTTCAGGTTGATATGTGGACAGACATCTTTCTTGAACATAAATTTGGATCCCGTTGTTCTAGCATATTCCCAATTCATAGTATCTTCTTTCAGCTGGAACCAAAGAACAATATGTTTATAGGACTGGATATAAAATACAGTACTGATCGATGATTTTGCAAACTTGCATTGAGTGAAATTAAAGATCGTTCCTTGATGTACTCACCTGGAAATGTTCTACACAAAAGCATATATTTCCGCTTTTCACAAAAGTTTGATTCATTTTCACTGGTGTTCAGACAACCGGGCACATTGCACTTTGTAGACATTTTCAGAGTTATTGAAATTAGAAAATAATTCAATACCAAAACACTCATGAAGAGCTTGTTCATTTGCAGCAGTTCTCTGCATATCTCGTGTCTCGTATCAGATATATGCAAGAGAAAGAGCTGAAGAGAGACAAACGATTGATAATATTCTATTCCGTGGAGCAAACGAACGAACCTATCAAAGTATCAAATAACAAATGTCATTACGTCACAATTCCATGATTCGCAACTCATACAACGATGCCAAATCAACTTCTAGTGAACGTGACGTCACGAACCCACTTTTTCCCGGATTATGGAAAAACTACCCATCAGAAAAGAAAAAAACAAAGGATATTAGCACATATACTTTCTAATCACACTGTTTTCTCGTGGTGCATAAAAAGGTCCATTATGACAAACATGTCTAGAGTATTAAACTCGATCCTCCTGGGTGCAGGTCAATTCAAATAACAAATATATATTCATTATTTAAATGTGTCTCGTCATGTCAAATTATACAGTGTGTTGAATTCAAAAGTTGCTGATGGAAATATGTCAAAAATTAAAAAAGAGATCACGAAAGGCCCAGAAGCGTTTTGAGGCAGAGTCGGGGAAATCAAAATGGCGTATGAGTAAACCTCGATACTCTCATGTGTGATACATTATTCGAAAGATCTTTGAAAATACTTCCCTGTGGTACCCAATTTTGGAAGTGTTATTGTCAAAAATACTCAAGAAAGTTTAGCCGTTCCATCTGATACTATCACTTATTGGGTGGGGTCAGAGTGACTTCCTAGTTAGTCGAATATCAAGGTCAATTTGGTATGCCTCTTGCACAGTGGCAATTGAAAAAAGATTTTAATCGACAATCAACTAAATACATGTTTCCTGCAGTACTAAACAAATCTGAAAATGAGTATTCCAAGAACTATTCACAGCAAATGCTCAAAATGATTTTCGTTGATGTCCAAACAATAATGGGGTCTGTTGTTGAATTTTTGTCTCACATTCGAGGAAGATATTTCGGCATTCTAGACTAATGAGATCCTCAAGTTTTTCAATTGAGGCTGTTTGAGTTCCGTGAACTGCATATCACAGATGATCACATATGAAAAAATCTCAGAGTATCAAATCTGGAGATCTTGGAAGCCTTCCGATAGGTCCTCTCCATCCAATCCAACGGTTGTTATAATGTTTATCCAAACTTCGTGTCACAGGGGCGTACTAGTACGGTGAAGCACCGTCTTGTTGGTGACGGAGCTGATCTTCACTCGAAACTCAGTTGCCGTCGGACTCAATTTGATTATTCGGCTAGTCCACAATTGAAGGCTCTATCGTAGTTCCCAACATACTGAGACAGAGTTCTTCATTTAGACTGCCTTTGATGAAGCCATGCGTTAACTTTTTGAGGATGCTGAGTGTGCCCGTCTTCGAATGAACTGGGGATTTTTAATCACTTCAGTATATTCATCACTGATACAACTTTCCTTGTGATTGTTGAGTTATGCTTAGTTTTTTGAGTGCCTGATGATGATAATTGACATTTTCGAAATGCATATTTTTTCGATAGAAATGAATGCCTTTTTATTGTGAGCGGAAATATCTTTTTTCACCCAATTCTGAACTGACTCCACCAAGATATAGACTATTAAAAATCATATTATTTCGTCATGAGTCCGAATTTTTATTTCATTTCGAGTTATGATTCACATGGCGAATTCCTCTTCACCTTGCAACCTTTTGCAACTGAAATTGAAGATTCATTGCAACTTGTCCTAGCACTTCTACAGTAGTAGATTCGTCAAGTACTCATGATGTTGCCCCCTTTTTTTTCCTTTACGTCGCCTCAAATTTTGTCGCCAAATTACGTATGAGTTCGAGACTAACAATTTGTTCTGGTGGCTTTCGTTGAAAATGGTTGCAATTCTTCTGAAACTGTTTCGCATACAGGGAAAACATTTTAAAAAAAATCATAAAATAAACCGATGACACGAACCCAGAAAACTTGATCAAGCTTGAATTCAATGGAAAAATTCACAAAAGTTGAATGTTACCAAAGAAAGAAAACTTCAACAGCAATACACTCGCAAAACTACAAATAAATCCAAAAGTCAAGATTTGAAAAATCCTTTGCGTAAGTAAGTAAGATTTTTTTCGTTATACCTACCTTATAATACAGAGTTACTGATAGCATTCGTATCATTTGTTCCCCTGTCGATGAATGTTAGAACGTTCCAGCTTTGTGAATTCTTCTATTGGTTTTTTTCTCAGTGAAAAAAAAAGGATCCACTGTATGCTAACAAGATGATTGTTTGTTCGGCAATAACACCCCTATACCCATAAAATCAGTACGACTGACTGACGACATTTTAAAATAACCTTTCAATGATGTATCACACATAGGGATTGCCATTTGAACTCATAGCAGTGGTTAATGGAGCGAAGGGGGTTTGTTCATAAGCTATTTTGATTCCAACGACCTTGGGGTAAGGGATATTGTAGGACTTGTAGGAGTACAGTGCAGTGCAATGCAGAGAACATCCTCTTGGTGATGCGAGTATGTCCAACGTGGTTTGTGGAAAATATTAGAATTTGTCGTGTCTGCTATTTTTCGTTTAAACACGACTTTTTTGTTTTGTCAAAACTATAAGGTTGATAATTGAAGATTGATATTTGCCATGTTGATATGAGGTTTGTTGTTTCATTTCAGAGATTATAAATTGAATCTGGCTTGGAATTATTGTGACTCTTGGACCCTTTACCCTTGCAATGATGGTATTTAGGAAAGAATCAACTGATTGACTTCTAGCACCAGTTCTATAATTTTTCGGGTGAGCAACGGCTTTCGTCCAAACCTGACAATTCTATAAGGCTGTGTGACATGACATACAAAATTAGCAAACATGGACTTCGGAATAAATATGAGATTTCACTCAATACCTCCAGAAGTAAAATCGTTTCACCAATTCTGTTCCCTATATTGGATATATCTCAGAATCAGTTCGATAAGTTCTTTGTACAAATCTATTCAACAAGTATGAATATTCCCCTCTGGTCTTGGTTTACTCCTCCCTGATATCATTAGATTCAATAGTATTTTTCATTTCATCTCATGGTCATATTACAATTTAGTTCTTAAAAAAATAAGGTTCTCTACCTTCGAAATATTACGATGCTTTGAGCACCACAACCAATAATCATCGCAGCAAAAACCCAGCATAAAACATTTTTCTGATTTGGAATCTTTTTTTTTTAGCGAATTTCCGATTATTTGGTCTTTTCCCAAACCATGGTTCAGCTGGAACTCAATATTGCAAAGCATTTGTTAGGCGGCGATTGATGAGATATACAGGGTGTTTCTCAATAATACAATTATATTCATGGAGGTTATTCTTGGATCCATTTTGAGAAAAAAACTTCATATGAACATATGTCCTAAAAATATTAACTTTTGAACTACAGGGTGCTATAGTTATGAGAAAACAACCCTTTTTTTCCGGATATTTGTTCGAAACGGAGAACGCATCTTCTATGCATCCAACGGCATTTTCTGCTGTTAATAATTTTTTATTCTTGCCGTGGCGTTTGTGCGGGATTTGTGAAACGCCACTGCTTTCACAGTAGAAATTATTTTTGAAATCCTCATTCCTTCTTCAGCAAATCTGGTGTCCTGATTTTTTTTATTGACGTACGGTTTCCGCATGAAAAAATAAAATTCATTCATTTGCATGTCGCTAGACCACCTACGAGACAAAATTATTCATGTAACTGCAAACAAAAATGTATTTAACCCTTTTTTGCTATGTGGCTCGCAGAGGTACCACAATATAAGTTGCTTTCCAGATGCCTAGTCCGCATTATATAGAACCACAGGTGATAACGCTCTACAATTAACCCCTCCACTCATGCTCTATGTGCTCAATATATTTTACTCATTTGATAGTGCGCGTTATTTGCATATGCATGGTATTTTTTCGGCTGTTTGTGGCTTGCGGCTGACCTAACCTACCAAGTTTTGCTTATTTGTGAAAAATTCATTATATTTTAGGTAAATTTCATTTGTATTTCTTCTGGAAGATATATTCCTTTATCTCTATCGATTCACATAACTAATATCAAAGGAAATGAATAGCACATCTGTTCTAGAAGTGTGTGGTTCCAAACCAATAGGTCTGAAGCGTGATTGTAAGAAAAATCATTTTGTACAGTCATACCGTCATGGATTTGAATGAATGAACTTCCGATGACGTCTACACCCTTATTGATTCGATTTCATCTGATACGCGTTCAATTACTTCAAGTCTTCCATCAACTGAATCAAAACTCAAAAAAATGGTGACGGCTATTCTGGAATTCCTTAGATCTAAGCATTGTAAATGCTTTCATTGTGTTCAGAGACCGATCTTTAGATGCTAAGAACCTAAGATTGAAAGAATTTCGTTTGGCCCTAGCTACAGAAGTGATCGGTGCAAATCCACGCACCCCTAGAAAGGGAAGGAAAGCTTCAAACCATGCATAGAACAAATTCGTCGGAATAAATTTGATAAGTGTGCACATTTGTCAATCCATGGACAGAAGTAAGATGTGCACAATGTAGCACACGTGCAGAGCCCCATCGTACTCGATGGCATTGAAAAACATGCAAAGGTGATCTTTGTTTGACAAGTTCGTCGAATTGTATTTCATGAGATATAATCATATTTTATATTTTAATTTGTTCGTAATTACCTGGTGGTCATGATACGGAACCATAAATAACAAACTTCAATAAACAAATAAGTGTGTTTGAATTATTCGTGGAGTATTAACCATATAATCCCCCATGAGTGGAAAAATAATTATTTTCATTCAATAAGAAATTATTCCGGCTGCAAAGGGTTGAAAGAATAGTTTTCGAACGGTAAAATTATAAAATTAAAGTAATCTGAATACATTTTGGAATTCTAACACAAAATTACCCTGAACGCACAAACAAATAAATTAAATCAGATGTTCAAAATGTAAACCTCCTGCAAATGTGCATGTCTCTGCTCTCTTCCTCATAGACTCACGTACTCTTTGGAAAATGCCGGGACTGTTTCTGATAATAATAAACTATGACGCGATTTCTCAACTGCTATTCAGTATGAATTGGTGTGCTGTCAACCAATGTTTTAAGAGTACCCCACAGGAAATAATCTAAACTATTGAGGTCCTCCGCGACCTATCAAGCGGTTATTGTAATTTTGTTTCGAATATTCGCGCGCCAGAGCGAAATGGAAACATCTTCCATCAAAACTGGCAATTCTTTTTCGGGAAACTGCCAGTAATTATGCTCATGATGAAAATAGGGTCCAATAAATAGTCACCGATTATTCTAGCCCAGACGTTAACGAACACTGCTCCTGGTAGCGGGATTCCAAGATTGCATGTGAATTTTCTTCAGATCAAAAAATATTATTGTGAAACTTTTGGATAGCGTTTCTGGAAAAATTAGCCTCACAAGTGAATGAATTTCAGTATCAAATAATGGATTTTCAAACACATCTTGTGTTTATCCGTAATGGAAAATCACGGGGTTGTAGCGCCTGAACCCGTTGGATATGGTAGGGATATAATAAAAAGTCATGGAGAATTTTCCAAACAAGAATATGTGAGATATTCAAATTGTTCCCAATTTTTCGTGAATTTGATCCAGGATCTTCCTCAATCGAATTCAAAACCGCCACCTAACTTTCTGGTGTTCTAACAATACGTTGTACTCCTTTCAGATTATTGTCTGGTTCGCAACTCCCATTTTCGCACTACCTTCTAAGAATGTTTGAAAATGTTCGTGCATCCGGAATATTTCCATTTAGAAAGCGGTCTCCATACAACCGTCTAGCTTCAAGTGCATTACATCATGAAGCCCATACATGTAATGCATATCTGCAAACACATAATTCGTAGAATGTACCATGTTTTTCAAATAGTATTTTTCATTTTGTTGACTTGAATACGTGACAACTAGACTAGGTAGACAACTTTCAGAACTGTTTATGTTTACAAAACAAAATCTGCTTCTTACCTACTAGATACGTTTTCAATCCTTGATAATACCCAATTCCACAAAAACGTGCAAACTAATGAATTTTTTTTTCATGCGAAAAACATTATTCAAACAAAAAAAATCAAGAAATCAGATTTGCTTGAGAAAGAATAATTTTAAAAATTATTTTTACTTTGGAGTGGAGTGGAGAATCACTTATCTCTTCAAAATGATTCAGTGCAAATCTCGCACATACGACACTGGCCAGAATAAAATATTATGTTGTACAGCAGAAAATGCCTTTTTATGCATTGAAGATGCGTATTGCGTTTTACGAGACTATTTAGTGTTATACCAAATAATGAACAAATATTTCTTCTCAAAACTTCAGCACCTTGTAGTTCAAAAGTTAAGACCTTCAATGGACCCGAGAAAAACCTACTCAAATATCAGCATGTTATTGGAAAACACCCTGTACAACTGCCGCACTACTTAATTCTAAAAACCAATTTGAAATCAACAATAAATACCTTGCCCCCTCCATGATTGTTCTGTTCATTCTTTTAGTGTGTATATCTGATGAAAAACTCAAACCAAGAGCTTTTTTTTCTCAAAGAACTGTTCTCTCCTCCACTATCGCAATGGAAACGGTTGAGCTTTGTGATGAAGTGTGCTGTTACAGATACTGTAAACTGATTTTTAATTCATTAATTTTTCATTTTGATATGCTATCATGTAGCGGGTAGTCAATAATGAAAGTTAAGACTTATTTCCTGTGATGATATGAAATTGGATTGATATAGCCGAATTATACACTGTGCCTAAATTGTAGAGTCCGGTGAACCCTCATTCTCTACTGATTCTGAGGTTTTCTGCTGTGTTTTTCATCTATACAATATGATTGAATTTGTTAACTGTTGTCATCTTCAAAATGCATTCCCATCATCATTAGGAAATTATCACTGAGTTTTTCAACAGCAGGTTTTGATTTCATTGTAAACATCGATTTTCTCGAAAATTATTGACTTGTTATTTGCTTCTTTTAGAATACACCAATTGGACCATTCAAAATATCATGAGACGTTGGAAAGTGAAACATTCTCAGTTGGATATTGAACAGAAAGATGTAGTTCAATGTCCAGCGTGGCTTTTATTACCTTTCTTTTTTTAAATTCTAAAAATTATTTATTCAACATTCAACTGAGAATTTTTTCCTTTTCAATATAAATACGCCCCAAGAAATTATCTTGAAGAGAGCGACTGAAGTGTATCTCTGAGTCGCAGATGATTACATTGTACAGAGATAAATGGTCTCCAGACCATTTCTTTGTTTTATATAAAGAAATAATAATGAAATTTTAAAATGTTTCATATTGAAAATATTTATCGCGAAATTGACGAATTCGGAATCAATTCGTACGCTCGATTTGATGACATAATAACATTCTCCAAACTGACTTGAAGATAGATAGATAGATAGATTTATTTGAAGCTTTCAATTTAAACAGTTGAAAACTGCAGTCGGACAATAATATACAATATAAGAAATATAAAAAATAAAAAAGTCACTTATAACTAGAAATCCTTCCTAGTAAAAGTAATTACAACATGTATTGAAAAAAAAATTATTAATATATAAATATATCACAGTCATAGGTGTAAGATAGATTGAAAATTTTATTCAGCTGTAGTAAAGTAAAGTTCTTGTAATGAATATGGCTCGATGTCACACAACAGATCAAAAACATGTTTTTAAAAAATTTGTCATGAGCGAGCTTCTTTAATGACTAACGGTAAATTGTTATAGAATTCAATGGATGCATAATGTGGCCCTTTCTCTGTATTTGTCAGTCTATGCTTGGGAACAATAAAATTGGATTTCTGCCTGGTAGAATACTCATGTCTGAATCTGTTTCCTTCAAAATTTGCTTTATCATTGTACAAAAAAAGTACATAAATATATATGTAAATGGCACAAACGGTAAGCATTTTGATACATCTGAAAGTATTACGACAAGAATCTGTATATTTCATATTCAACATAGTCTTCAATATCCGTTTTTGCATGATAAAAATTCGTTCTAGTTGTGAACTCCCTCCCCATACTAATATTCCATATTTCAGAAAGGGATAAACAATCCCATAATATGCCGTTTTCTGTGCATCTAATTTTGAGTGACTTTCCAAAATTCTAATTGCATAACATTTACTTACCAGTTTTTTTGCGAGATTTTCAATATGTATTCCATAGTTTAATTTGTCATCTATATAGATTCCTAACAGTATATTATCTCAACTCCTCGTATAAAGTATAGTCACACTCTCTTTTTCGAAGGATAAATATGAATGTTTCCATTTATAATATTTGAAATATTATGATGGCAGCTGCTATCACTAGGGTGAATAATTTGATTTTTCGACACAACATCAATTTGGATAGAGTGTTTCTATACTAGACAAATGTAGGCACTGGTCTCCATTACTTCAGTCACCATTTGTCTTCCAGATCGTCAATCCGACCTGCGGCTCAATATAATAATAATATTTATTAGCATCAGCTCTCAAGTATAAATAGTATAAATGAAATAGTATAGTATAAGTAAAATAGAATAAATAAAGTACATATGCGAGGTCTTTTTGAATTCCTTTTTTTCCATGAATAAAATAGTACTTTTTTTTCAAATAAAGTTTCTCTAGATGTTTTAAAGAAAGGAATGATATCAACTTCTCAATTAAGATGACTCTTATGTTGAATTCGAATTATCTTGATATCCACTATAGTTTCAAATGATACACAATTTAACTTCAATACATCTATGAGTAAAAATATTCAAAATATAGTAGGTACATCTCAGTGAGCGTCATAATAAAATCATGTCAATATGGAAATCAATATGAAACCAAGATTGCTACCCCTTTGAGAATAGCCAAAAAACAACAAAGAGCTTCGAAACAATATATAAAATTCAACAATTCGTGTTACTGTGAATAAAAGAGTTCATATTTCCCCGTTTCGTTTCGGTTTATGAGTGACCTGAATGTATGCATGAGTTTTGTGCATAGGTTCACCCCGTAATCTAATAAGCAAGGCAATGCTTGGAGTTGGGTTCCAAGGTTTTCCCTAAGCCAGGGACTTCCATATGACTGTTGGACCGGTTATTCTCAATAATAGTTGAGTCACCTTTTTTAATATCGGTGGTACTGATCCAATTTTTAGTTCATCTGGGAACACTCCAGTTTCAATAGAATTATTCAATAAAAATGCTAATGGTTCGCGCATTAAATTTCTGATGTTCTTTATCATTTTTATGGAGGTGCAATCTACTCCATCCTTAGTTTGTGTTCTTGAGATTACAAATAATTCCGATAACATCACTCGGATGCACCGGGGTAAAATAAAGAGTATGATCTACATGCATGGTTGTGTAGTCATTGAACGATGTTCATCAATTGCATTCTTCGCTATAGTCGAAAAATATGTGCCAAAAGCGTCGACAATTTGATTTTTATCATTTACAGTTTTGTTGTCTAGTAATAATTTCCGATTCATCTCTGCCCGTTTTCTCCCAGTTCCGGATATACTTTCCATTTCTCTCGTAACCTTCTATGGACACTTCGAATGGAATTTCCAATTCTAACACCTCGTCTCCTGGACTGATGACTGAAACCAAAGTTTCAAGCTGATTATTCTCGAAGGTTTTCCCATGGAAGCATTGTTTCAAAGAAATATTTTCCTTGATTTCTGGCTAGCGAAGAAAGTCCGCCGGTTCGTACAATAGGGTGACTAGCTCAAAATGGCTTTTTACTGCCTCTAGTGGCCACGTGATTTCCTATTCCTGGCGAGCCAGAAATTAGTGCGACAACCACTTTTGACTATCGCGGGCGCGATCGCCCACTAGTAAAACCCCGTGATCAATCCCCGGCTAGCCAACAACTCTCGGGTAAAACCTTCTCAGATGCCGGTCTTCAGAACAAGTGACGCTATCATTTTCATTGGTCACAAATTCCCCTCACGATAAGTGATCTAAGCCACAGTCCACTCTGGCTTCTCTTGCATTCTGCCGACTTGACAGAATTTACCCGCCGAGTTGAATCAACGATGCTTTGTTGAACAGTCTCTCTCAGACGATACAATCAGCAACACTATTCCATATCTTTAACGGTCGACATATAATTTGTTCGGTAAAATATTCGAGCTGGTTTGACGACGAAGTCACACCCAATTTCTATGTACCAAAATAGGAACTTCTTATCAATTTATTCAAGTATTCAAATTTAAAATTTATAAAACACGAACAAAAATGAAACTGCTCACCCTGGAACCAATCTAAAAAAAAACAATAACACCCACTGGGTTGATTTGTTCAAAATATGTTCATGAAATCAGATGTGGAATCATCTGCGACTGAAAGATGAACTTTAGTCACTATCTTCCATCGTCAATATAACCTCTTCTGGGGTATTCATGTTGAAAAGGGAAACATTCTCAATTGAATATTGATTGGAAGATTTTTCTGTGAATTGAAAAATCCACGATAAAAATGAAGTTATTTTTTGTGAATGCCCAACAGAAAACAACTACTTTCCCGGATAAAGCCACGCTGGACATTGAACTACATCTGATAGATATTCTGAAGAGACCCTAACTCAAAAGAAAAAAATCTGAAATTGAAAATTTGCATTTTCATTCAGATAGTTATTTGATTTTCTATTCCAGTCTTAATCAAGAACTCATGAGGATGAATGAGGCAAAGAAGAATGTTTTCCAGGTATCATTCGTAACATTGACGCAAGAGAGACATCGCATTCACTAGGTCTTCAACACATTTTGGTCGACGAAAATCTATTTCCCTTTTCAACCTACTGGGTATTACACCATATGTTCATGTTTTCTGATGAATCAATCTATCAAACCTCAAGACAGGTTATACTTGTGAATGTCAAAAAACACAGATATCAGAGTGTCACTCTGAAAGGAATGTTTATAACATGTTTCCCAATTCTTCTGGTATCCCTGATGATAGTGGAAGCGTGAAATAGACCTAATGAATGTAATACCAGTCTTCATCAATGTTACAATATTTGGTGAGTACAACTTTTCGAAAAACATTTTTCTCTGTCTCATTCATCCATATGAGTTCTCAATTAAGACTGGAAAAGAAAATCAAATAATAATCTGAATTGAAATGCAAATTTTTTTCGTGTTAGGGTAGTTTCACAATATCTATCCATTGTGGTTTCAACCAGAGGAAGAGTAATTTTATGTTAGATATTCACAAAAAATAACTTTTCATCGTAGATTTTCCAAATTTCAGAAAAATCTTTCTGTTCTATATTCAATTGAGAATGTATGCCTATTTAATAATCTTCATTCTCTTACTTCCACAAACAATAGGCGAGGACATGAGAAATTATTATCGCTTTGAATATTCTTTAAAATACATAACGCATATACCGGGTGACAATGGGACTAGGGGCATGCCAATATCTCCTTCAGTTATCAACCGATTTGGACGAAATTTTGTACATAGATATGAGACACAATTTCAGATTGACAGAAATATGGAAACAAAATGGCCGACTTCCGGTTTCGCCAGAATAGCCACCAACTTCGATTCTTCAAATGGAATACCCTGTGTGTTTGATGTTTTTCGGATTATATGGCTCAAATTGCATACGACAGTGATGCAAAATTTCGATTTTATAATTGGAAAAAAAATATTTTTCAATTTTTTTTTGCCCAGGAGGACTTGAACAGTCAAAATGTATACTAATTTACATCAGTAACTGATAGTAATAGTCATTTCATCGACGAAATCAATAACAAATCCTACAGCAGGAATTATTTTCTGAACGCATTTTTAACGAAAAAATTGTTTTTTTCGAATGGTTCCTGCCGAGGGCCATCTTGCTATTTGTTAGAGAATTTAATTACCAATTTAAGATATAATTATGTACCATTTCTTTTTGTTCAAAAAAAAAATGAAATCAACTAAAAAATTGGTAGGAACATGACATTTTTTTAAATTATTACCAAAAATAATCGATTTGACAATATGTTATGATATGTTATGATGAATACATTACAGAAATGAGAACTCTAATATAATCCAACTGTTTGAATGAATCTAACGACTGAAACAGTGAAACATTCAACGTACAAATTATTAATCACAATACCATTATCCTGTTTTCAATAGAAGTGTTTCACAACCATCGAAAAGTTATTTTATTCATAAACGACCAATGATGTTTTCGAAATGCTATCCGTTTTCCCTTACACACACACACACTAGTTCTATTTATTGTACACCTCAACACATTTATCTCACAAGTCCTCCAAAGGAGTTGGTATCTTCGAGTATACTGGATTTCATGATACCCCATAAATAAAAATAAATAGGGGTTGAATCAGGCGATCTGACCGGCCATTTGATTTGACCATTTTTTCCGATCCATCTCTGCCCATAGGTATCACTTAGATATTGCCGGACAATCTTAGCGTTATGTGGTCCTGCACCATCCTACTGAAAAAATATATTTTCCCCGATGTTCTCAGGTAAATCGTTGATATTATTTTGAATATCGTTGTCTAAGAAATGTAGATATCTTTGGCCCGTCAAAGGCCCGTCGAAAAAAATTGGTCCAATGATTCTTGTCCCTATGATTCCTACCCAAACGTTGAATCCAAATCTTTCTTGAAAATCACCTCCTCTCAGCAACCTAGGATTTTCTTGAGCCCAATACCTTGTATTATTCCTATTGGACATACCATTATTCGTATACCTAGACTAATTTGTAAGCAGTATCTTCGAAACGAACGATGATTCAAATCATGATGACGCAAAAGCAAATTACAACAAGTAAGTCTCCGTTCTGGGTCAGTTTCATATAGATGCTGATACAAACTGTATTTATAGCAGCGATATTTATGTTTTTCAAATACTTTTCTGGCACTTTTCCTGCTGATCCCACATTATATTCCCAATTCTCGCACTGAGGCAGATGGGGAAAAATGAACATATGCTAAAACATTAGTTTCCGCTTCTTCACTGAAGATGAGGTGGATGTGGCTCTGATGAGCTGGTTCTTTCCTTAGCATAATTTCCAATTTCCTGATATAGGTCTTCGATGGGTGCCGTCTCAACGAATAACGAACAGCGTATAGCATACTAGCATTGACAGCGTTCTTCTGACATTCTCCTTATATCAATATCATATCGATTTGTTCGTTTCGAGAATAATGATTATTATTTCTCATTTCAAAAAAACTTTGTACAAACGAAACGAGAAGACAAGTAAAATTGGTATTTCACTTTTGACTACATTAATCACCTACTGTTTTCCATGATTCCACGGCTACCTTTCATTTCATCAAATCTAAAAGGAGAACTCATAGGAATTTGTAGGCATCGTACAAAATATTGTACAAATTCAATAATTGATCTTTTTTTAGTTTTGAACAAAAAGAAAGTGGTTCATAATGTATATCGTTGAATTGGTAATTGAATGCTCTATCGAACGTCAAGATGGCCGTCGGTAGGTACCATTTGACAAAAACGATTCTTTCGTTAAAAATGCGTTCAGAAAATTTCGATTCCTGCTCTAGGATTTGTTATTGATCTTATCAATTGAATGACTATTACTATGAGTTAACGATGTAATTTAGTATAGAATTCAACCTGATCCTGGGCTGAAAAATAATTGATTTTTTTTTCAATTTTGAAATGAAAATTTGGCAATACTGTCGTATGTGATTTGGGCCGTGAAATCCGAAGGACATCAAACATACATGGTGTTCCGATTGAAAAATCGAAGTTGGTGGCTATTCTGGCGAAACCGAAAGTCGGTCATTCTGTTTCCATATGTCTGCGTTCTTTGTGACGTAAACGACCGAGCAGCCAATAGGTTGATTGTGACATATTGCCAAGTTTCTCAAACTCTAAATGTCAGAACTAGAACACTATTCTCAATATCAAGATTTGAAAATATGGCAAGTTGCAAAATGGATTGAAGCTGTCAACTATAGGATTGGTTGATCGAGTGATTACGTAACAACATTCTGCAATGGCGCTAGAAAAGAGTCATTTGACTTAAGTTTTGAAAATAGAAAATAAAAACAATTACCAACATTGTATTCACAAGATGTAAAATCCTTTAAGAATATTTTGAAAATTACGCCTCCTCGCCTATGGTGCATATTTGTTTCAAAAATGAGTTAATCACATACACGTTTAAGTTCAGCGAGTTCAATAATTCCAGTCCACCTTGATCCAAATCGCAACAATCCTTCCGAATATTATTCTCTGAAATAATGAAAAATTCTTCCAGGAATTTTATATCGAAAAAAAAAAAACAGAAAACATTTTGCGCATACAAAAACACTTGAAAAATCTCCAAATTATAATTTGTGATAACTATTTTGTAGTCTTGGATACAACTTCATCTTCCCTCCGGAGAGATGTAGAACTATTCCGAATATCCTGTTTTCTATCCCCGTTAACTGCTACCAATATTCCGACCCAGTTAATCCAATTTGTTTTCCAATTTGCATGTAGACAAGGAGAATTGAATTCAACTCGATGTCATATACTTGGAGTTACTGCTTCCAATCAGATTCTGTAGTCATTATTTTGTTGAGGGATACTTTCGATAGAAGCACGCCATTTCAAACAAAGCCAGTTATAAAATAATAGGAGGACCAACAAACAACTCTCCAGATAGAATTCCGAGTGGCTTTCCAAATAGCGGATGGTGATTGAACGGAATTTGTGGATGTGGGAAATCGAACGTTGGCGGACTAGAAATATGTAGCTCATTAGATTATTTTTCAACTTACTTCAATAAACAGACCTAGGGGATGTGCAAAATGACTACAATCAATCCAACTTCACCCCATGTTCTTCAGTTGCCCATACCTGATGAGAATCCGTGATAATTAAATTATACTACTTGATTTTGCACCACGTTTATATTAGATACAAACTTAAAATTCCAGAGTTCAGAACTGGATTACAATGCAATATCAACCTGCTTTTTTGTATGTCTGTTCAATTATCTGTAACAATAATAATAATAGTAGTAAGGAGCAATCGATTTTAAACAAACTTTCAGATGACAGAGCCTTGGTTTTTCTCAGAACTGGATGACAATGCAATATCAACTCGCTTGTTCGTTTGTCGGTAGAACGTTCACGAAGCAAAAAGTGAGGTTAGGATCACAAAACCTCTCCATAGCACCAACAGAATGATCGATCAGTCAATGTGCATCAAATTTAAATAGTCACCCAATATAGCAATGATGTTAGTTGCAAATGAATTAATAAATAACCTACTAAACATCATCAAGTAATCGTAAAAATACATAAAATAGTAAGACACATTCATTTGCGTTAATTGGTTCATTTTATTTATTTTACCATACTCATATTAACTTGCTTCCGTTGTCTGATTGTCCGTTCGGTACAAGTCTTGTTTGTTTGTGATAATACTAATAATAATAGTAAGGAGCAAGCCTTTCCAAACTTCTCGATGAGATAGAGAATTGAAACTCCAGACTAGCTCAGAACTAGATGACAATACAATATTGAGTTGCTTTCCTGTCTATCTGTTTGTTTGTTTGCTGTTATAATAATAATAGTAAGGAGCAACCAAACTCAACCTGAAATTTGCCACATATCTCTGTTATTATCCATTTAAGATGTTTAGAATCGATTGCGAAATTCCACATATACAAAACTAAAAAGCAGAAAATAATTATTGAGATCAAAAATAAAAGTTCTATATTTCGTGAAAAAATTTGTATATTTAAGCACAGCGCTTTTGGCCATCTTCGGTGCTTATCTGAAATGTATATGATATAATTTTGATGTACAAATATTAAAGATTGTTCAGTACTTGTCATGAGAAAATCAATTCGATTGAAGTAAAACTCGTGAGCACCCTCACATAATAATAATAATAATAATAATAATATTTATTGGCATCAGTAATACCTACAATAGTTAATAATCCTGATAACATAATATTAAGTAATGGTACTCTGACACAAACAAATCAATAGAAAGAACACAAATCTTTCGCTGTTCGTGTCATATCCCATTTATTCATTCATGCGACCCTTAACACTAGATCATAACAAAGTATTAGAATTTTCAATAAGAAACATACATATAATGAATGCACACATACATATACATATATACATTCCGCACGAACATACATATATATTAACATAGATATACATGTAATACGGTTTCGAAGCAGGAAAAAAAATAGCCTAAACGGAGAGAACTGAGTAGCTGGACATATAATTATTTTGGCATATTGAACAGTAATAGAGAGCATGCTGGATTAATGGTAAGTTTTTTTTTTAATTAAAGAAGCTATGTATAATTGTCTTTGATTACTCAGTAGGAATGACTTAACCTCATTTTTATAATATGCTTCAGAAGTGGAGATGTTGAAAAGGGACCTTTCTGAAATAATATCAATAAATCGTGCTTCTGAAAATGATAGACATTTGGTACCCACTGTTTTATTCGGTAATGGAGTTCTAAACTTATTGCTCCTGTTAGGTAATTATGTGAAAGAAAGTCAATATGTTCCCTATTCTTGTATGAAAAGCACACTGCTTTTAGAAATGAGATCTGTCGAAGATCTAGTGTCCTTGCTTCTTTATATAAGTTATCTGATGGGTAGGTTCTTCCTTTTTCGAATATAATTTTGAGGAAATATTTTTGAAGTATGTTCAACTTTTCTAGATATACATTCGGTAATGGAGTTCTGAACTTATTTGAATATTTAGCTCCTGTTGGGTAGTTATGTGAAAGAAAGTCAATATGTTTCCTATTCTTGTATGAAGAGCACACTGCTTTCAGAAAGAAGATCTGTCGAATATCTGGTGTCCTAGCTTCTTTATATAAGTTATCTGATGGGTAGGTCCTTTCTTTTTTTAATATAATTTTTAGAAAATATTTTTGAAGTGTGTTTAACTTTTCTAGATATACATTCGCGATGCCACCCCATTCGATAATTCCATATGCTATACGGGAGTCTACAAGAGTAAACTAGAGCACTTTTAGGTGGGATTTCTGTGAGGTATTTGAAGTGGCCTGGTTCAACGAATCACATTTATAATGTCAGTTCAAATCAATGAAAATTGGTATAATTCAACTTTTTCAAACATTTGAAAATTATTGGCCCACGGTTAGACATCCTGCTGTCAAGTGTAACGTTGTGTTCGATGTTGTCAGATTTACAAATTTATAATTATGGGTAATTCATTCGAACTTTGAAATTATATTGAGAAAAAATTCATAAAAGCAGTGTGGCTTTTATGGTTGCGATAAATATCAAGAGGAACTAGATGGAGAATTCAGAGTTTGTAGAAGTAGAAGAATTGCTGGAAAAGAATGAATAATTAATTGTTATAATGATATTGAATGGGTGAAAGGACTTTCAAACTTCTTAAGTTATACAAGTTTGGCTTGACAAAGCCGATTCCGCTATGATAACAACCAGGTGAAAGGACTTTCAAGCTCCTTGTGTTATATAAGGTTTGCTAGACAGAGTCGATTTTTTTCAATGAACTGGTGGAAAGACTTTCAAACTCCTTATTCCATATGAGGTTGGCTTCAAAATGTTCTAGAGAAGTTGAAAGCAGTGAGAGAAAAATGACCTTTCCATGAAACCCTTGATCCATACAAGGCTTTAGATGCGAGCCTAAATTTAAGAAAAAAGAGTGTTTAAAAATAATGAAAAGACTTTCAAACTCTTTATTTCATATAAGGTTTGCTTCAAAATGTTCTAGAGAAGTTGAAAATAGTGAGAGATAGATGGTTTTTCATGAAACCACCTAATGCCAGTCAACAACATCACTCCCCGACTATATTACCTACCAAAAATACATACGAATTTTATTTCAGGATTTTCAGTCAACAATTCGTTAGACCTCATCGACAAAACTATGGATATCACTTTCGAAGAGTCCACCCTTATATCTTTTGACATCTTATATACCTCTATAGACAAAGAATATACTATTCTCTCAGTGGAATCATTGTCGACAGATGCAAACCTGGATACCAAAACCAAAGCAAATATACTTTCAATACTTGAATTTTGCTTATCACAAACTTTTTTTTTGCAACAATATTTTTTACAAAGAACTCAAAGGTTGAGCCATGGGTTCATTTCTTCCACCTTTTCTAGCCAATCTTTTCATGCATAATTTGGAAAGAAATCATGGTATCCCCTTGAATAACCCTGAAATATAACATTGGTTCAGATATGTTAAAGATTGCCTAATTTTCATAAAAGACTCAGAAGAAACTGCCAATCAAATTTTGAATAGAATAAACCATTTACCCCCAACATTGAATTCACCCTCGAAATACAATAAAATCAACTTCTTAGACATTGACTAGAGTTGAAAATAAATTAGATTTCAGTTTATACAGAAAACCAACCCAAACTGATCATGTCATTCCATATTTCTCTAACCACCCTCGTCAACATAAAGAGACTTCTTTGAGTGTTACATTTACCGTTCACAGAAATTCTCACTTACCAAACTAAATTCCAGAAAAGAACTTCACATAATGAAACAAATAGCTCACGATAATGGATATAATCTTACAATGATTGAAGAACTCATCAAGAAAATTAAATTCGAACAAATTCAAGAACAAATCTACCGCAATATATCAAATGAAAAAAACTATATTTCTATTCCCTTTATCAATAACAAAATATCAACCAAAATTGCTAGATTATTCACACAACATTCAACCAATGCAAACATTTCCTACAAAAACACTAATTCACTAGGCCAAAATTTGATAAACAAAAGTGGTATTTATAAATGTCCTGTAGCTATTGCCAAGCCACTTATGTTGGAAGAACTTCCAGACCTCTCAAAACTAGAATCGAAGAACATATCAATAGACCCAATGATTCAACATTTTTTCATAATATAATTTCAAAGTTCGAATGCCGTCATGACCCATATTCAAAAATTTGTCAATCTTAGAACATCGCACACAGCGTGACACTTGAGGGGATGTGTCGCCGTTGGCCGATAATTTCCAAAAGTTCAAAAATGTTGAATAAGTATATCAAAGTTGAAGAAATTTCATTGATTTGAAATAACTATATATGATTCTTTGAATCAGGAACATACCAACTAGCACAGGTTAGTGATATGACGTCCTATTGGCGTCTTATTCGAATCGCTACTGGCCCGTGACGTCCTCGACCCCAATAAAACCTGAAAATGACGTCATATTCCATGACGTCAAATGGAGTATTTCAATAGAGGTCAACTATTTGTCATCCGAAAATTGACGACAAAAGGAGTCCGTCACTGAGAATTATTCCAGAATCCGTGAATACAGAAACCTGGACCCCTCCTGTTAGCAATTCGCGAACAATGATTAAGGGCCGGTTCATGTTTGCCTGAAAATTCATGTTTGCCTGAACCAAACCAGTCTTGTACCGGCCTGGAACAGAAAACTAACCCTCCTGTACCATATATATTGGAGACGACGTTGAAAAATCTCCCTAAAGACGAGAAATCGGATGGAAATCTGCTTGGAAATTGCGATCTGGCGGGGTGGCGATTTATTAAGAATACCAATGATAAGTTCACTAATTTCGGCGAAATCGAATGGAAAGTCAGAAGGTTCTAGTGATTTCCCTGCTACAGAAAGGCTCAGAAAGAAGGAATTTCCTGCCCTGCCGGCTACCAAAGAGACGCAGAATCAACCCTCGACATCTTATCCCTATCGTAGAAGCTCTAGACTAGTAGCATATATCGACTCCAGTAGAAATATTGCGTTAAATGTTCCAACTTCAAATATGTTCCAAAGTTTGACAAATGTCACATTAGACTGTGACATGCACCAACCGGCAAAAAATGGTCCAGCGGCTGAACCTGAATTCGAGTGCGCTTCTTCTAGCGGAAGAACCAGCCAAGTTCAAAATTGTACAGAGAGTGCCGACGACGTGGATATGGATGATGCCAACGTGAAAAATACTTCACCCACAGAGCAGACTCCACATAGAATTAGGAGACAAAACGTCCCTCCTATCACAGTCAGAGATAAAAACAAGTGGGTCACTGTTAATTCTTTATTTAAGAGTAATGATATTAAGTTGGACAAACTGTCAAAGAATGTATTTGACGGGATCGAGATTTTTCCGGACTCTCCTGAAGACTACAGGGAAATATCCAGTATTTTTGAAGTTCAAGGTATTCTTTTTCACACCTATAGTCCACCTGATGATAAAAAATTGAGAGTAGTCTCCAGGGGAGTCCTTGAATTCTTAGATTGTAATGACATCCAGAACGAGCTGATTGAGAGGGGTTCGCCACGGTCTCAGTGGCCAGTATGCGCAAACTGAATTCATCAAAAACTCTTCTGCCAATGGTAATAGTTCTTTTGGATGAAGAACAAAAACATATCTTCCAAGTCACAGATATTTTGAACGTTCAAGTGACAGCTAAGCCACAGAGACCCAGGGCCTCTGTAGGCCAGTGCCACCGCTGTCAGAGATTCGGCCTTTGTCAGCTGAACTGCTGTGCCGTTTCCGCTTATATGAAGTGCGGTGAGAATCACATGACGAGGGAATGCCAAAAGTCCCGTGATGAACCGGTCAAGGGTGCGAATTGTACTGGGGGTCACACTGCAAATTACCGAGGATGTCCCAATTGTCCTCGGTTTAGGCGCAGGGTGGACTTTGCTTCAAATCAGTACGAAAGAAGACATTTCCCCGTAAATTTGGGTAAGACACAAGCAGGGGTGTCATATGCGGCGGCTGCCCAAGGCGCCTCCCCCCCCCCCTGTCCAATCAGCTCAAATCACAAATAGCCCCAAAGACATTCTTTCCACTTCGGATCAGATGAGGATGCTGTTTTCACAGTTCGCAGAAGCTGCTGCAAAATTCTCAATCGGTTTTAATCGCAACCAATGGGTGGAAGGCAGCTTCAGAATTTCATCAAAGCGGTGAGTTGGAATTGTATTGGTCTTCTACAGAACAGACTCGAGTCTATAGAGTTTTTTGTAGAAAATAACATTGATGTTGCTTTTCTGCAAGAGACTCGTCCTAATGGACAACCTGTTAGATTTCCCACAAAATGCTCAGAAATTACCGAATTGGGCGTCCGGGTGGTGGTGTTGCTATTTTGGTAAACCGCTGTCATTCACGTGCGAATGACAGCTCAGCATTTCCAATTATGATACCCATGGTATTGAATCAGTAGGTATTGTTTTCAACACGAGGAGTGGTCATATTCGTTTAATCAGTGCCTATAACCCTCCGAACAATAGAATACTCCCTGAAGCACTCGATGTGCTTCTAATGGAAACAGATCAACCACACATTGTTGCAAGTGATCTGAACGCTAAGCACGTGCAGTGGAGCCGTGTTACCAATACAAATGGTAGGCGACTGGGGCAACACAGTGACAGGTGTTGGCTCCAGGTGAGCCGACATTCTTTGGTGCCGGTAACGTTAGACCTGATGTGCTTGACATTGCCCTGGCCCGGAATATCCCCTGGAACTGGGACATGCACGTTCTCGCCGAGTTGAGCTCTGATCACAACTTGGTTATTTTGACGCTAGGAGGTGATCCACCGCCCCAGACAGATCGTCTGTGTACAAGAGTGAATAGGGAGATGTTCAGTTCACTCCTGGATATTGCATATTGCGCTCCTGAGAGAATGAATTCTCCACTTGAGTTGCATGAGGCCGTAGCGCAATACGAACCTCCCATTAAAAATGCCTTGATGGATTCCTCTCGCAGGTAACAAGCTCCCAAATACGATGATGAATTCCCGCAAAGGCTTAAAAATCTAATACGTGAAAGAAATAGGACGAAAAGAGCCTTTCAAAGGAGTTTGTTTCCTGCGGACAGAATCCGGGCTAATCAGTTGAATAGGGAGGTAAGAGAAAGTATAACAAATTAGGGCATGAAAGATTCGGCAAAATACTTCAAAATCTAGAAATCAAAAATCAATTATGGAAACTTAGTAAAAAATTTAAAGACTAATAAAGTTGATCTTCCCTCTCGAGCATTTGCAGAGTCGATGGAAAGGCAATTTAAGCTGAATCAGCATCCAGATGATGATCTGGATCGAGACCTTTTGTTTGAAGATAGGGTTCGTCGCACCTCAAGAGAGCCAAATCGGGATGACATTTGTCCGGTTTCGCTGGATGAACCTAAGGCGCACATCAGAGGATTACATCCTAGAAAAGCGCCTGGTTATTACGGAATTAGTAATCGAATGATTGAGTTATTTCCCGATAACCAGTTTCAGGCATTGTTGATCATAATAAACACTTCGATGCGCCTTAAAAAAATTCTTCGATGGTGGAAGCACGCCATCGTTGCGATGATTTCGAAGGAAGGACAGAACCAGACCTTCCCACAAAATTATCGTCCAATTAGTCTGCTATGCAGCTCAGCTGAGTTGGCTGAGAAAATCGTCCTGGAAAGGCTCGACGAGCTTCAGGTTCTGAGGCTGGTGGAAAATACGATGAATCCATTAAATACCAACAACAGCACCCATGTCAAACTTCTTGACATCAGTAGAGCGTTCGATAGAGTATGGCATGAAGGCTTACTTTCAAAATTGATATACTTCCACTTGCCTCTGGGTCTGGTGAAGTGACTAAAATCGTTCTCATGGGTCTCTCGGATTCGAGAGTAATTGAGGCCGGCGTTCCTCAGGGGGCAATATTGCCTCCTATGCTCTACGCTCTTCACACGTCAGACATACTCAGGAGTGAACACGTGAAGATTTCCCTTCACGCTGATGATACGGTCTCACTTTATTCTTCAGTCGACCATCTGATGGGTGTCGTCTATTTGCAGAATGCATAAGACGATCTCCAGCAGTGGTATCTGGAGTGGAAAATAAGGGTGAATCCTGACATAACGCAGGCTATCTAGATGGGTCGCGAGAGAAACAAACCTGAGAGAGAAGTGACTGTCTCTGGAAGAGAGATAAGTTGATTGGAGCGGTTCAAGTACCTCGGAGTTACATTGGATCGCCGACTCACTTGGAGGCCACACGTTAAATTTATGAAAAATAAAAAACATAAGAAAATCGCATCACTCTATCCGTTAGTAAACAGAAAAAGTAAACTTTCCCTGAAAAATAAAGTTATGATCTACAAAATGGTTTTCAGACCTGTCATTTTGTATGCCTCAGCTGCCTGGGGCCAGACCTGCAGAACGAGCATTCGCGTCCTGGAACGGGCGCAAATGAAAGTAATGCGTATGATAACGAACGCTTCGTGGTACGTGCGGAATGAACGGATACTTGAGGACTTAAACCTGCCTTCTATCAAAAGTATCATTAGAGAACGCAATTAGAGAGTATTTGATTGTGCAATAGCCCACGAGGATCCTCTTATGAGGGAAGACACTGATTACAATATAGACGACCCCTCGCGTTTTGAACGTCCCAGGCGCTCTCTGGAGTGATGGGCTATTTATTCATCCATACAGGGAAGTGGAAGCTGCATCCTCTATGAAAATTAATATTTCTAAAAACCTTCAGATCAAAAATTATTTCTTGGCTATTTTTGAGAATCACCACTATGGCAAGGACTAAAGATTCCTCTTTAGTCCTTGTCCAATCAGAATTCAAATTTCGTGAATGGCTCCAGCCCACGTGTTTTTATGTTGGAAGAGTAAGAGCCTTGGGGTTAACTCGAATAAAATAGTGATAGTAGACCCTGAAAAAAACTGTGCTGCCTGGGAAACAACACATGTGAGAATGCTCACAAGTTCAACCTCAATCATGATGATTTTTCCTTTTCATGACAAGTACTGAACAATTCATCATATGTGAACATACGAATTGGATCATATATATTTTAGATAAGCACTGAAGATAGCCGCACTCAGCTCACATATACAAAAGTTTACACGAAATATAGAAATTTAATTTTCGATTTGGAATCGTGAGGTACACAGGAGTAGTGAATGATCATTTAGATATTTTTTTGCAATATACCAAGTTAGTAAGAAATATAAATCAATGTATCCTAGCTCCATACAGTTTTATACCACCACACAGATTCCTAAAACAGATTGTCCTGAAAATTTGTGATTATGAATTTCTAACAGTTATGGAAATAGTTGTAAGATCCAAAACGGAAAATGTGGTGCGCATGCAATATCTTGAGTCTGCGCTCGCATATTTGTTTCGTTGATTGTTGGGTTTTTGTATTTGTTAATTGCGAAGGATCTCCTTTCCTCATCTTCCCTTATTCAAATGTACCGCGTTATCTGTGATCTCCCACCCGCTCTCTGGCATCGGTGTGACGGGCGGGAGAGAACAGGGACGAGAGACCTTGTGTAGCAAGGACTAAAGAAGGTTTCTGTTTTGGTTTCCGTACATCACATTATTTTCCGATTGCCCTATGTTTACCACCAGTGCGGAAGCTGCGAGATCCACCGGCCGGTATGAGCGTCGTTACTTGCAGCCTGTCCCAAAAAAAATACTGGATTACCAGATTCGCCATCCAAAAGATAGTGAATCACAGACGAATCTTTTCCTCAGTTTTTTCTCACTCAAATTGATATTTTGTACAAACCTCACACAATGTAAATAACTCTCAAAATACAGTCCACTCTCATACAGCATATATTCTCAGTTCGCAACATAATTGATTCTTCTTCGCCGATGTGAATTAGTTTTCAATTCCATAAAATATTGCATTTTGTTGGAAATGCAAAGGAGATTATTCGATTTCTATCAATTTAATTTGTCACTCATTCTCGCTTTGTGCTACCAGCTGTGGCAGGCCTAACTCAGTTTTTATAAATTACCTTTTTTTTGTTCGCACAGCCGTTGACCTGGTCAACTGTTTTCACACACAATTATATTCAGTTCATTTTGGAAACTATAATTATTCTCAATCTGATTGGAAATCATTTTGGCCCATTCTCTTTTGGGGTTCATCTCAGTTCCCGTTTACATAGTGTTAACTTCATTCACTAAATTAACGGACCTAAATTTATTTTGGTTATTTTATTGCTATACCCAAATTATCGCGATAAACATCGTCTTCCGGTTCCCAATGAACGTTTCGAAGTTTTCGAGAAAAAAAGTTTACTGCTCTGGCAAATAGAATTAAACAAATAACCGTACTCCGGCAAACAACTATAGATCGTGTCGATGATTTGCCAATCATCTCAGATAGTGCCAAAACTAACAAAAACATAGTGTTGCAATTTTAAGCAAGTTACTCACAGTTAGATGCTATTTCTGCAGAATTTGAGAAGCACCACATTGCTCTTTTGTCAATTCTTTCCACTGATATTGAAGAACAGCGAAAAATTCGTTCAGAATTTGACATAAAGTTTTTTGCTATTAGTGCAACATACTTGGAGTTGTTCCATCTCCCATTGGAAATAGTTAACGAAATAAATCCAGCCATGTTAAACTTCATGTGGTCGAACTGTTCAAGATTGATGGATCTCCGAAAACATTTGTTCACATGTTTCATTTCATTGTGCACAATAATTCCGAATTGAGCAACTTTGAAACATTCAACTATTTAATTTCATCGTTGAGCGGCCCTCCGGTCATTAGTCATGTGTAACCCCCATACTGATGCTAATTATATCATTGCTTATAACGCTTCGAAAGCAAGATATGATAATAAGCAGATGATAGCAACCGCCCATTATATGGGATTAGAAAACGCCTCCTCAAAATTCCAGATCAGAATATGATCCCCCATAATTTGAGAAAGCTGATTGACATATCTGATAGGAATTCGGCTGCTCCAAAAAATATGGAATTTTCCTCCGACAAATGGGACTTTTTCCTTTTGAATATGCTTCTGAAAAAATTGAACACCGACGTGGTTTCTCGCTCCGAAATGAAACATGGGTCAAATTATATTTCTTCCTTGAAAACTCTGAAACATTTCTTCGAAAGCAATGTGACGCCCTCGATCGGACGCCCTCGATCGAACCTTCGATATAAACGCGCAAAATGAAGTTGAAAGAAAACAGATTCAAACCATTCTCTCAAAGGAGTTCTCTTCCTGCTCAGTCGCGACCAAGTGCTTCGTTTCTGACGCAAACAAAAACTTCAAGCACATGCCCCTTGTGTAAAAAAGAGCATCCCATATATCAATGCCCTACATTTTCATCTCACTCCCCACAGTATAGATACAATTTGGTTGAAGCTCACAAATAGTTTCTCAACTGTTGAGGGTAGACAATAGACTCTCTTTCACTTCCTGCTATTTTTTGAACAAACATCCACTGATTTTTACTGATATTCCCCTCCTCCAACATTATAGTTTTGTTATCCACGGCTCAAAGTCAGGTGCTCGATGCTCGCGGAAAGTTTCAAAATGTGAGAGCACTTCTCGATAGTGCTAGTAGAAGTAATTTTATATCTGAAGGATGTTGGCGAAAATTGGGATTGCCGAGAAACAACGTTTCACTATCCACTCAAGGCTTATGCCACTTGAACTCGAAAGGAGTTTCGCTCAATTTTCGTTCTGATATCGAGAAAGAAACCAATTTTTTTGTGAAAGCGGTAATATTACCTCAAGTTTGAGATAATATGCCGCGAGTATCCATACCACGTGATTGGACTCATCTCTCAAATTTGAAGTTTGCCGACGGGGAGTTCAATGTTCCCGAATCGGTTGATATTCTATCAGGAGCCGATTTTTTTGTCAGATTTCCCCAACCAAATCGCATAGTGGAAAATGAAAATGAACCAGTTGCAATTGTAATTGCAATTTTTCCCCTACATTTTCCAATTTATTTCAATGCACTCGTGACTCGACTCCCGAAAATTCCCTGAAGCGTTTTTGAAAAATAGATGAAACCCCTCAGAAAACACTGAGTAACCCTGATGATGAATTGTGCGAAAATATATTTTTGGGCACGTTAGCTCGTACCCCAGAACGAAGATTTGTGATTTATCGTCCTTTTCGTTCACAGGAACTCAATTTTCCCAACTCTCGAAACATCGCTCATAGACGTTTTCTATCACTGGAACGACGCCTGAAAAACGATGTTGATTTGTACCAGCAGTATAGAGAATTCATGAAAGATAATTCGGAACAGGATCATATGTTCCTGGTTCGAGACTCACGAGAACCAGTTCCATCTCATTCCATTCCTCACGACTGCGTAATGAATCCTTATATGTGGTACTACAACAAGAGTAAGCGTGGGTTTTGACACCTGTTGTAAATCCGTCAATGGAATTTCTCTGAACCAGACTCTCTTCACAGGAGAGATTTGTTCTCTCTTGAGATTTCGGTTACACTCAGTTGTACTCACGGCTGATGTGCGTCAGATGTTCAAACAAATTCTTCTGGAAAATTCTTCTTAACATTTGATGTCATTCTTACTTATATTCAATCTACTTGACTTTGAGACTGACAAGAACTAACTTAAAGTAAACTCTACACTATTCTTGGACTATTGTTTAATTTCATATGTGTATAGAACGGATATAATACTTTGTAACTTATATAGAATATATATGTATATTTCTAATATTTTTCCGAGTTCATTATTTCAAACTATTTCACGAATCTTCCTGATAACCGGTACGTACTTCCTGGATAAACGCCCCATACTCCCCTGTATTAGGATAAAGAGATATTTTCCCTGTAGGCCGCTCCAGTGAGATAATCTCGGTTTGACCATCCTCAGACAGTCGATGCTCTTAATACTCATTTTCTCAACATAACAACAAAGGAATGATCAAGTAAAATGAATAATTCATAATATTTGTAAATTCTTTAGCGTTTATTGGTCTACTAATGAAGGAGTGATCCTTCCAAAATAGACCAGTGGCGTAACAACGGTAACTCACTCGAATACATACTGAATCTTTTGAGCTCCAAACTAGAATTGGATTCAACCAGAGGAGAAATAAATAATATTCATACAATTGGAAACAGTGAAGAAAACAAAATAATTCTTGTGAAGTGAAGATTCATAACAAAGCAACAAATCCTCAAAAAACAATTGATACAAAAAGTATCAATTGCGAAAGAATTGAAGAAGAGAATTAGTTTATCATTTGAGTAAGGCACGGAAAAAAAATAAAAAAGCACATTTTTTTCGCAACAAACTTTACATCAACAATGTGAGTTACACGTACGCAGATCTGAAACTGGATGACAACAATGAAATAGAAGATATCTCAGGATATGAAAATTCGTCCGACGAGGAAAATCGTCTGAATGAAAGAAAAGTGAGTCTGAAAATGTGCACTGGGTGAAGAATCCAACAAGAAGCTGTTCCGAACGAGGCCTGGCTCTGTAGCTCCGGCACCAAAGAAGGGAGATTCACACGTAGCAGTAAAATATGTTTATAGAATCTGTAGATAAATTATCTTCTCGCAAACTTTCGATTTCTATATTAAATGGATCCCTATATCCGCGATTATAATTATGAACCTATAGAAACTATAGAGTTGAGTGATATAATGAATGATAATGATGAATTCATTGAATATTACGTATATAAGTACAAGTACAAATATGTACTCAATAGTAAATCATCAGTAGACACAAAAAAATATCTTCAAATTGATCCACCAAAATATACGGAGTGTAATGAAAAACTAGAAGTAACTCTTGATTTTGATTGTATTGTTACAGAAACGTTTCGATTAGAAGATAAAAGTTTGACTGATCTGAACGGTTTTGTAAGTGTCTTTAACAATAATATTCATAATTATCAGTAGATTTTCATTTATAGTTCTGTTTGTTGAAATAGAAAATATATATTTCCAAATTATTTTTTAAACTTTTATGCAGTCGTAGAAAAAGTAATGTTCCTAACTAATGCGTGAAGTGTCTTTCCCGCTCCATGTCGTTCGGGTCAAGGCGTTGAGTGCAGAAAAGACCATTTCCGCATGTGTTAGGTACAACATTTTTCCTACGAATATAATATATTATATTTAAAAAAAAATATGAGGAAGAAAGGAAACCTAATATAACTTTCATTTATTTTCAATTCAAAACCTTCGATTTCTTGGGTTTGAAACCTTCGTTCAGTCTTTTTAGATATGCCGATAATTTAAAATATTTGCTTTTATCGATGTCTTTCTTCAATCTTACAAAAAGTTTAATAATTGAGTACTTCGACCACAAGCTTGACGGGCGAAGATTTCTTGATAAGTGGTGGAAGTATACTATAAATACCTCTTCTTTAAGTGATAATGTATTTTTTTTCCTTGCATGACAACCCAAATGCTACAAATTCTTTCTCGTAATGCCAGCGACACTTTTCTGGAACTAACTGGCCACTTATAGAATCGGCAGCCCCCAAGATTTCTGAGGTCACTTTATGAATCTTCCGACTTGTTCTTTTTTTATATCAAACTGAAGATGGAATTTGAATATAACTTTAGGGTACCGCATTCCTGTTTTGTTGAAATTAACAATCGCTTCTTATCTATCCGATTCTATGGTAACGGAAGAATGTACTCTACCACACGACGAATCATTGAATAAGTTTCTTAGTGGCTTTTCTGATGGGTGTCATCATCATGAAAGTGTCACTCCACGCGCCCATGGAAAAAAAGCAATTGGAAGCAATATGAAAAATAACTTTCATATTCTGGGACACAAAAGTAATTAGTTCAGTGATTATAAAATATGGGGAAATACAATTTGGTTGAGGAACAGTTCAAAATAATTTGAACAATATTATAATGGATGATATCAGACGATACTGAACCCCAGAAGTCTAAGCAAAATAATAAATGAGTTTGACAGATCTTGAGATGTCGATATATTATTTTGAACATTATTTCCCCAAAATGTACGGAAGTTATCGTATGCATGTCGACTCGTATTGTGTATTCGCTGATCTTGAACTCGTAGAAAGTGTCTTCACAATAGGAGCAGCCAATAATTCCTATACTCAAGTACTCCATGAAGCGATGGTGAATTACATAATTGCATGTGCCCGCAGAAGAAAAGTTATTTATGATATTACTGGCTTTCATTTCATTTAAACTGTCCCCGACAAAAATCCTGAACCCAAATTATTTTTTTCATCGTAGACGAATTTGAGAAAGGTCCAAATTTTTCGAGAAAATCGTCCTAATGTATAGCTCTCGTACCTGAAATCTACATGTATTGATGCTTGATCACATCCAATATGGAAAGTTAAGGTTTTTCCCAGCATGCCAATATGTTTTGGCGTTCTACTCAGAGCAACAGCATCAGAGCGATATACAGGACACTTGAAATTTCCAGAAATATTGTGAGCTGAAGCTGGAGGTGATCTCTTGACTGTAGATTGCTACGGATGGTGGACGTTGTCGACAATAGTGGAATCATATATTGAGGGGTATCATAGTTGAATCCAGATTCCGAACCAAAAATTCACCTTCCATAGAAGGGACATAAGCAAGCACTAGAAAAATCACCCTTCTACCATTTCCAGTATTGGTTATCGAAACCGTAACAAAAAACTGACTCAGACCGTCCACCCTCACATTGTTGAGCTCGAGATCCTCCAAATATAGCATTACCAAGAATAATTCTTGATGTTCGCTAAAATTGTGGAATTCCTTTTTCAAGAAGGATATTATCAACGTCTGCAACCAACAAACATCCAGGGAGAATGTCAATCAACCAATACTCACTTCCTATTCCTAATGTTCTCTGTTAACTCTCAAAAATATACTTTCGATTCCGGCGACCATCCCTGAATATCGTGTATCCATTTCCTTCCTTTTCTTGCCCATATAATTCCGAAAAACCTTATAGGATTCAACTTTTTCCATCCATACATGCATACATACACGAAAATTACAGTGCTACACAAATTTACGAATGAGAGAAAAACCGAATAAAACCATGAAATTACACAAATTCATTTTTTACAAAAAATGATTGGATGAAATATCCAGATGATATTATGAATTCATCAAGAAGAAAATATAACTTCAAAAAAGTATACAATCTTCTATTTTCCGAAAAAAATTATAAATTAACCAACCGTTAAGCGCGCAGCGAATCAAGCATGAAATTGATGATTCAACGTTGCGCTTTCTGCTATGTTTCTAGTTCGGAAAAGTGGAAAACAACTTTTATAGACCCCCTTTGCTAGGCTGAGAAGCGCTGGATTCTTTCTCCCCGGATAAACCCACTCAAAACACAATCCAATAATAGTTGGATCAGGAGAAGGAACTAGCTGTTAACCCCCCAAAAACGACAATAGTAGCTTTCACAAAAAATATAGTAGTGGAACGACTCAAGCCAACAGTTCTGAACGGAGTAGAAATTTCAATTGCACAAGAGGTAAAATATTTGACCACAAGCTAACATGGAATCAACACTTGAAGAAAAACACGGTAGCCCTCAACCTATGCAGAAGAATGTGTGGAAAAAACTGGGGTCTACAACCGAAAATAATCATTTGGCTCTATAGCAGACACATGATAGCATACGGTTCGGTGACGTGGTGGCCAAAGACTAGGGCTATTCGAAGGTTGGCATCCAAAGTAAAGCCTGTTTTGCTGCCACGGGAGCTATAAGGACCATCTCAACAACCGCCTTAGAAGTCTTGCTGAACCTACCAACACTCCATGTATACATACAAGGCGAAGCCAGTTCAGTCGCCAGCAGATTGACCAGTAGGCAAGGTCCCATAAGTAGACCGCACGGTAAAGTGTATAACGATCTGTACACGCCAAAGTGTATAACGATCTAAGAGTTGAAAACCGACTTGTCTCAAAAGAATAACATGGATCTGAATTTTCATTACTTTCCTATTAGTTTCTGTCGCACATTGAAGTATTGCGTAGACCTCCCATAATGGAAATGCCATCGGACGAGATGCATCGGGAAAAAATTCGAAACAGTTGGAGAGGCATAGGAGGGAACACTCTCAATCAATGCACAAAGGTCCTGCTATATAGACGGCTCTGAAACCAAAGAAGAGGTAGGAGCAGGAATATATTTAGCCAAGCCAAAAACAGGAGTCTCACTGAGATCAGACAAACATGTGACGATATTCTAGGCAGAAGTTTCAGCAATACATCACTGCGCAGAGAAGTTACCAAAGCAAGAGGTTGAGGAAAAGACCATTGCCATATACTCTGACATCCAAACGGCTATTGAAGCAACCAGCTCCATGCAAGTTGAATCTGAACTTGTCTGTGACTGCTTAAAAACCCTACAAAATAGACTATCTCCAGCTTGGGTGCCAGGCCACACATGCTGGAAGGGCTAATTCATTAGCCTGAAAAGGAGAACGACGTGCCCCAATTGGCGCAGAGCCTTCTCGTGGCACTGCGAAAGCGCTGCGAAAAACAAAAAAAAACAGTATTTGGTTAGAAGGGCAATCTCAAGAATGGTGGAGCAATGCGCCGGGCATGAGACAGGCCGAAGAGTTCATCAAGAAACCATCACCAACATTCACAGAGTACCTACCAAGCCAGAATAGATCAACCAGGATCATGGTTGGGCTCCTGACAAGAGCACTGTAGACTCAATAAACACATGAATAACATCGGACTGGTAGACACAACCATATGTGCTACTGTGAAAGCCTAACAGGGCTAAGGTGTGCAACAATATGGGGGGCAAAATCACAACCCCTCCAATATGTGGAGAACTGAAGGTTGGCCTATGGAGTTCTAGACAGGGATCTCTAACATAACATGAGGGCATACATGATAGATCTGCAAAGGTAGCAGTGAATTGGTTTCTAGTCCACAAGCCCCATGCAAATCTCATCGACAGTTGTTGAATCTGACAGTACCCACTACAGTTATTCTGTACCTTGTACGTGTTTGTGCAAGTCCTCTTCTGGATGTGTGCTGTATAATTTAGGTTTCCCAATAGGTTGCCCAAAAATTAACTGCCTTTTACGATCCACGAGATTGCACAGTATGTGTGACACCATTTCTGGTTCCATGCTGTATAGTCTGCAAGGTTCCCATTGTACAGTTCCATTATATTGGGGTCCTCTTCCATCAGCGCATAACCAGTCATGAACCCTGCAATGATTTCCAGTTGCTATCTGTTCAAAGTTAATAAGTCTGCAGTTTTTTTTTCTGAAGCGGTTCTTTAATTTATTTTTCTGTAAAGGCTCAACAGAATGCCTACTTTGAATACTGAAAAGAGTCCTCAAAATGCCTCTATACCGAACTAGGCCGGTAGAGTCGTCATGGAAATACTTTATCGGACTATTTTCGTTTATTCTGGAAACTTAATAATTAACATCTTAAAAACGTTTCAGGAGCCACAAAGAACTATAGATTAATTGATATTTCGTAATGACAGCCCAAGCTTGCTTCGAAATATCTTTTTGGAATCCTTATTTCATTAAAATTTACAAGTATTTGACAGATATGTCATTGATGAACAATCGCTTGCTAGGTTTTTGCACTTGCACAACTTCCTCACACTACCATATGGATGGTTATTGGAAATGTATGCAGGGCAAGGAAATATGTGTGGCATTCCTGTTCTGTTTATTTGAAAAGTTAGTAAAGAAATATTGTATGCAACACGTACGCAAATGACTTAAGCCGGCATTATCATCATATTTGTCCGCTAAAGCTTCACTTTGCGTACTTGATACATAAACTACTATTTACCGTGCCGGTTCTTGCGATATTTATAGTGATGGTGGGGTTCTTCTCAGATTCATTTTTCCAGATATGCTGGACCTGAACACTTTGATACCCTACGGGTCTGACCTGGATCTGAATAGTTTCCCAATCCTGCTTTGGTGAGTTTGTCGGCTCTTCCGTTATCTGCAATCCCCTCATGTCCTAGAATCCATATCAGCTCGGTTTCGTCTTGCCAGGGTTTTCAGTTCTTCTTTGCGTGTATGCTCACCTGGCTGTCTGAAGAAAATGAAGATCCGCCCCTTCATTGCCTTTCTATCATTTTCTTTCGCACATTGTGATATTGCGTACATTTCCACCTAAAACAGAGGGTAGCTGAAGCCTGTTCTTTGGGGTTTTTAGAAAAAACTTCCGCTCTCGCAGTGTTATCCGTATCAAAGCCATCTACATTCCAGTAATTATCCGTAGTATGGTATTGAGTTCTGTATTATTTCATTCACTTCTGTCTGGTAGATGTTATCTCCATTTATCAAAAGAGCAGAAGGGGATGGTTCATGGAAAGGATCCAATATCATGTTCAGTTCGTCTCATACCTACTTATGATGTTCATGAGACCAACACTAATGTTGTTGAGTGTATTTTCCAGTGTCTACTGATAGCATAATTCAGACTTTGAGTACCCTAAGCCCTGAACGGAACTCAAAACACGAAAACTTTTCACAGAGTACTCCAATTCTGTTGATTTTTCTTTCATTGAATGGAGAATAAAAAAATCACACATCACAACACATTATAAATAACCATATTTTTGGGAAGGCATTGTTGATAGTGTTGAAACATTCAGAATCACAATGATTTTACGAGGCCTCAAATTTATGATAGGATAACACGATTTGACTAAGATGTCTGAAAATCTAAAAATCCATTTGGATTAGTAGATTCAGTATATGACCAAGTTTTGTGACGAAATAAAAAACAATGTTCTTTCCCTTTCAATGATTATTCAGTTCATGGGGTTTCCTTCAACACAGCGACGAAAAACAGATATGGAGTATAGCATTGCTCACCTCTGAAATGGTTCATGCAATTCATGTTCAGGAGACGGAAAGAATCAGCGGAATTCAGTCAAATAACCAAATGAAATGTTAAAAAAAAATCAGGAACGATAAAAGGGAGGAATATCGAGGGGACTGTTGGGAACAAAATGAAAGATTTCAATGGACAAAGCCCTGAAAGAAATGCAGGGTCTGCTAACCGAAACTACAAATATGACATGCTTCTGTCTGTTGACTCCGTTGATTTGTCGTTTACTACTAAGTGATGTTCATCCTTGCACTCCTTCACCGTACTGATGAAGGCCGGAAGGCCGGAACACTGTCTACGCTTAACACTTTTCTTTGAGGGCTATGTCCATTACATTTTTTCCATTTTGTTTTTAACAGACCCCTCGATATTTCTCCCTTTCATCTTCATAATCCTGGACTCGGATGTCACACAGGTAGCTGTAGCTGCCTTCGTGGTGACGTCGGTTGTTGCCCTGGAATGCAGGGTGGGCTAACAGGAAAACAGAAATGTGTGGCTGGCTTCTGTCTGTTGACTAAGTGTTATTCATCCTTGCACTTCTTCACCTTACCGATGAGGACCTAAAGGCCAAAACACGTGTCTACGGTTAACACTCCTTTTTGAGGGCTATGTCCATTAAATTTCTTTCATCTTGATTTCAACAGTCCCCTCGATATTCCATCCTTTCATCTTCTTAATCCTGGACTTGGGTGTCACGCATGTAGCTATAGCTGCCTCCGTGGTGACGTTGGTTGTTGCCATGGAATGCAAGGTCTGCTTACCGAAACCACAAATGTGCGGCTGGCTTCTGTCTGTTGACTCCGTTGATTTGTCGTTTACTACCAAGTGTTGTTCATCCTTGCACTTCTTCACCGTACTGATGAGGGCCAAACGGCCGAAACACATGTCTATGGTTAACTCTTTTCTTCCAGGGATATGTCCATCAAGTTTCTTCCATTATGTTTTCAACAGTCCCTTCGATATTCCTCCCTTTCATCTTTATAATCCTGGACTCTGATGTCACGCAGGTAGCTATAGCTGCCTATGTGGTGACGTTGGTTGTTGCCCTGGAATGCAGGGTCTGCTAACCGAAACCACAAATGTGCGGCTGGCTTCTGTCTGTTGACTCCGTTGATTTGTCGTTAACTACCAAGTGTTGTTCATCCTTGCATTTCTTCACCGTACTTATGAGGGCCAGAAGGCCGAAACACGTGTCGAAATTCAACACTTTTCTTTGAGGGCTATGTCTATTAAATTTCTTTCATTTCGTTTGAAATCTGGCACCTTTATGCGTATTGATAACAATGGAACATCCTTGCCTCTGCAGTTGGAGACAGTTTTCCCAAGTCTGAACAACAAGAATATATTTTTAGTCAAAACAATTTTTGCCCACGCATTCAGTAATGATGTTAAATTCCATGATGAATACTACAGGAATCTCAATTCTGATTGGCACTTACTTCTTTATATTATAAGCAAATCATCTCAAGGGAAAATATGGTATCCTGTTTCAATAATACCAATCCGTCTTCGATAATTAATGCAGGTTCATCTCGAGACTGCTCTCGAAATTTTATAATTATCAAATCGAATTTGCAATTCAGAATAAATTGGAGAGAAAGATTTCGATATCAGATTGAGGTTTAATTAGTTTATCCATTGAATTGAATACAAATTTCTTGCAGGGCGACTGTTATTTTTCCAATTCATCAATATATATATATATATATATATATATATATATATATATATATATATATTATTGGTAGTTTCTCAAGCCTGGGAGTATATTTTCGGCTTGTTTTTCTTGGATATTTTTGTTCGTTATATGACTTCAGTGAATGAATCACTCTTGTGTTCTGTGATAACATAGGTATTAATTGTTTTTTACGTTTCGACGGATAAACCCTTGTTTTCATCAGGAGTAAAAATTGTCTTCATACATAGATTTCGTTAGGACATTTTTCTACAGAAACCTAACCTATTTGAGTGCGAATTGCTTCTTGTGCGGTTCTACAAAGATATGATTTCTGCAGGAGTTTGCTTTTAATGTTGTTTCTCTCCAAAATGAATATTTCCTGCCTATGTAACGATTGGATCGATCTGAAAATTCTGCGCACCATTCTATGGTTATATATTGCAACATCATCGTGTGGCAACCACATGGACGTTCTGGTGTTTGAATTCACTTCTTTGAACATTCTGGAAAGATATGAATACCCTTCACCATTCAGCACATTGTCGAGAAAGAAGGGTCCAATAATGCGATTTCCAATAATTTCCAAACATTGGGAGACCATCGCTTTTGGTGATCAATAGTCCTCAACTAGTGAGGATTTTTGATTGCCTACTAATGCATATTATATCTGTTGACCGACTTGTTGGTCTTGGACTTTGCTTCATCAGAAAACAGGATGAGAGATTCATAGAGTCTATTTTGTAAAGTTTGCGAGATTTGTTGCAAAATTAGAAATTCTGATGGAAGAAGAAATCGAGTAGGCCGCTGTCGTGGAATTTGATTCATCCAAACTATACTAAGAAGCATACAACAAACTGAAATTGTTGTAGACACAGGAGTACATCACGAAGGGCATAATGACAAGAACAGGGAGAGATGTTCAACAGGACAATGTAAACATGTTCAGTTAAGGCTACTTATAAATGCTCAAGTAGATGTTCCACATGAGCTGCTAGTCTTCCAGTGGATGGGCCCCAAACTCTAGCAAGCATTGCTCCATCAGTTGAACAGAATACTTCCGTGATCATGTTTTTGATATCATCTGCATTTGTTGGACAATTGATAATCTTTGGTAACCCTCTCTTTGAGGTAGCCCCAAAGATAGAAATCCATAAGAGTGAAGTCTGAGGATCGCGTGGGCCAAGGAATAGTATCTCCTCCACCTATCCAACGATTAGGATTGGATTGATCTAAAAAATATATGATTATGGATTGCAACACCATCATGTTGAAACCACATGGTCCATCTGGTGTTCGAATGCACTTCTTCTAACATTCAGCATTTTGTCGAAAAAGAAGGGTTCAATAATGTGATTTCCGATAATTCCTACCCAAACATTTAGCGACCATCGCTTCTGGTGATGAACATGTTGATTATTTTATCTGTTGACCAATCTGTTGTTCCCAAACATTGCTGCATCAGAAAACAGAATTTTGTTCGAAATAATAAATTCCTCGTCAATCATGCCATCCATTTGAAAATAAAACGCACCTCTATTTGCAAAATCATCACCATATAATTATTGATGAAGGTTCAGATGTTTGAATATTCTTCTGTTCACACTACTTTGTGGAATATCCGTTTTTGCTAATGTTACCCTAGTGCTTGAGGGAGAATTTCTTTTATGTAACATCAATAAAACTTGCAACTCATTCTCCTCGTTGATCCGACAACTAACATAACATAAGACACACTACCAGGGAGATCGAACCGATCTCTTGACTTTCAAAATGAAGACACCCCTGGAATTCTTGCATCTGAATATTTTTTATGGTAGATTCTGCTTCCTATCGGAGGATTATTGTCAGATTCGTCAATATAGTAAACAATTTTCACTGATTCTTCGCGAGTGGAGTTCATCATCAACAATCAAACGTGAACAATTATTGAAAGAACACGGATGTGTCAAGTTCCACGACAGCAGCATACTCAATACTATTTTTTTATTCGAATAAATCATCAACATTTCTTATATCGTTACAAATCTCGCAAACGTCACGAAGTAAACCCCACAAAACTCATAACGACAAAAAGCTCTTGAACAATGTCATGAAATGATACAATATAATATAATAGGGTGTTGCATTCGAAAAAATCGAGTCATTGCCATTTGTAATTTGTCATTCTCAAAAAATCGTAGTAGGCGACTGAACATCGACTTTTAGTCTGCCTGCATTTCAAAAGATGCGCTGAAGCCTAAGGGATTGACGACGCTATCTTGACACATGAATCAACATAAGTCAAACTATTTCGCAGATGAGTATACAAACCAGGTTGCGTTATATCGACAATAATATTACCAATATAAAGATCATTCAAATGTTCTTCCTGAAATATAACTCTCCATTCTCCTATAACTACTTTTTTGACATAACTTCGAAATAAAAAATAGATGAAAATGACCTGTTCTCCTCTTCTTTCTTCAACATTTACATAAATAAACATTATTCGAATATTCAAGGTATAGTTTTGACTCCTTCGAATTCCTCGGTACTTGTAGATTGTATGGAAATCGATATGGCATTTGATCCTCTCCATTCCTCGACCTATAAGATCTTCTCTATCTTCCCCTTCAGCTATTTGAAAACTGGTATTTCGGGACCCTTTGAGAACCGTATCAGTTTACTTGAAGCTAATTACCTGTCTGAGGCGTTGGTTAAACCACTTCGAGTACCCCTCAGTAAACCAGTATTTTTTATCACTTTGGATTAACATTTTGTGGAAACCTATCCTAATACGAGGGAGAAATGGAAAATATAATAATCGAGAATGTTATGGAATAAATGAAAAACTATGATCGATTGATATTCTCAAAAAATTCCACACTAACGTTACAGATGATTTTTTCCACCGATACAGTAATGTCAACATGAAATAAAATAATCAATAAAAAACCTTTTTTAAGACAAGCTTTCATTCGAATGCGCTAAAAAGTACAAAATTATTGCTTCTGAATGTGTGACGTAGGTTATTCCGTGAGTTATAGAGTCAAGAGGTTGTCACGCAAAGTTTTCAGTTCGAATACAAAAGCAACAACCTCTTGAATCTATAACTCACGGATTAACCTACGTGACACATCCAAAAGGTATTTCATTGATTATTTTATTTTGTGATTTTCAGTAAATACGCCTTATTCTGTGCATTTCTGTTGAAGCATCGTTATTATGAGGCTTTTTGAGCCATCTAGTTTTTCAATGAGGAGGGAGACCTTCTAAATATTATTTCATCCGCCATCCTGGAGCTGCCATCTTCAATTTATGAATTTTGACAAAAAAACCATAATCTTTGACTAAATTCATAATCTCTGACACCAAAAACCTCGACATTTCAATTTTGTATAGAAACGGTCCATAATCACAAAACAATATTGGAGCCCTCATTTTGAATTTATAAATTATGACAAAAAAATCATAATTTTCTAGCCCGAAAACCACCACGTACCAATTTTGAATAGAATCGGACCATGATCACAGAGATGTCGGCCATCCTGAAGTCGCCATATTGATTCTTTTTTTTAAAAAAAATTTTTGGCCGCCATCTTGGAGCCGCAATTTCGATTTATCTCTAACAAAGATTACATAATGCTTTGTTACTGGAAATATAAACACGTGCCAAATTTGAAAGTAATCCGACAACGGAAAGTGGGTCAAATTTTACTTGTAAGATTTGATTACACACATCGGGACAGGTAACAGCTTGTAATTTATACAAGAATATAAAGCGACATGCGAGGTATCATAGCTCGCCTACGGCTCGTTATGCGTGCAAAAAAAAAGGCTTTGCATGATTTCTTCCAATACTTTGTTTTTTTAAAAGAAAAATTGAAATAACCTTTATTATTAACGTTTTGAAAGCAACCGTCCAATTTCTATTGTTTTGGCAGTGAAAGTGACATTACGCAAAATTATTTCAGTCAATCGCAATACATACCTACCAGGAAAATTAGAACAAATATAAGGTTGTCAGGGTGCATAGTAACAATTTCAATTATTGAGGGCGCATTACTGTAGAACCGTAATCAGATAATTGTCGTAAATTTTTAAAATATTGCTTTAATTATGGATGAAGAAGGTGATTTTAGTAATACATCTGATATTACTGCCGATGTGATGGAGTCAGTGGAAGCAGTTAGCTCAGAACTTCTACCAGTAAAGTCCAGACTACTATACGGAAAAGAATATGATGCATTTGATATTTGGTGTTCTCAGAAAAAAATATCTAAGGTATCAGAACCATTCTTGTGTATTTGGGAGAAAAATCTAAAATTATGAAGTAGTCAACCCTGTGGTCGAAGTTTTCTATGTTAAAATCAACTTTATCTAGTAACATATAAGTCATTATTCCAAAGTGAAGGCATTTCTTAAAAGAAAAAGTACTGGCTATAAGCCGAAAAAGGCAAACGTATTCACGATAGAAGAGGTAACTAAATTTTTGCTTGATGCTGGCGATGAAAATTTTCTATTGATGAAAGTAGTAATGATTATGGGATTGTCAGGAGCCCGTCGCCGGAAAGAATAAAAAAAAACAATACATGATATTGAGGACCAGGATTCTTATATGATTGTTGAAATTCCTGATTCGAAAACAAAAATACAAAGAACATTTGTAGTTCCAAATAACAATGAACACAAATTCAATCCAGCTGAAATTTGCCGTAAATACATGTCACTGCGTCCTTAGATAGCGGAAATTCCTAGATTTTTCCTTCAGTAGTCGGATAAATATTTTTTCATCATTCTTCAAACGCACCTGAAAAAATTAGAAATAATACAGAAAAAGATTCTCAAAATAATCTATGGTAAAAAATATACTTACCCAACAAAATCTCTTTTTGTCGAGGCCAAAGTACATAACATTAGACAACTTTACTTGTTCACCGTTGCCAAATATATGTATAAAAAGAAAAGATGTCTCAACAAAATAGAACACCAATACCCCACTAGATATCGTGATAGAGAAAATGTTCAGACCAATTTAGCGAAAAAATCAGCAGAACAGCAATGTTTCACTCATATAGCACCCAAATTAAACAATTTTCTACCAAGTATGTACAAAACATATTTATACACACTAAATTCATTCAACCTTTTCGAAAAAATATTCAAACATTTTATATTTAATATTGAACCCGATCCAGCAGAACATTTGATAGGGATCTGATTGCTACTCTTACTTACCTCCGAACATGCTATATTTGTGATAGATTAATTAAATAACCCATAAACAAACCAGGACTGGTTTTAAATGGGGGATTAGTTCAGCCTAATAACTCTTACTCAATTTTATATTTATATTTATAATTATCTACCACCAAACTATTCTTGTAATTTATATCTGAGTATTTATACTTTATATTTGAACATATACACTTGGAAAAATATCATTATCTTTTCTTGGATTACCTAATTCTGCAAAATATACTGGCCATAGTTTAAGAAGGTCCTCTGCGTCAGTTTAAGTTGGTTGATAGGCTGATATTTTGGATGGCGATCGTCGACCGTTGCTATTTGGAGCAGTCCGTGGAAGAAAAAGTGAAAATTGGAAACGGTATTTTTAGTGGTGATATCAAGAAATGTGGAAATGTCGAAGTCGAGAACAATAATACCTGTAACATTATTCAAGGAAAGCCATTTGATTTACTATTACCAAAATCATCGTTTGGAATAACAGCAATTGTATTATCAATATGAATCTTGTAGGAAACTAGTGAGGATGGAATATTTTAAATGAGAAACGATTGAAATAAGAATGATGGGTATTGTGTATTACCTGTATTTAATTAACGTAAATCTGTACTTCTTTGCACGCCGTGCAGAACATTTTTTCTGCACTCTGGTCAAAAAAAGCCTTCTTTTGACATTCATAATCATCAAAAATGACACATTTTTGACGTAAGTATTGGAAAAATAGGTTTCTGTTTGATATTCAAGAGTAAACCTTTATGGAAAAAGTTTTCTTGTAATGTATGATATATTTCTCTTTCGAATATACTTTCTACTTTTTGCTATCTTCAGGATTTTAGAATTGCGCCCATTATCCATCGAAGTTTAGAATCCTAACCGATACCAATTGATTCAATTCTCTAGTGAAAATGAAATCTCACATTATAACAAGAATATGGCAAAAAGTAGGGTTCTTATTCCCAATAAATTCCTCTGGATCCACTATATCACCCCTTCTCTTCTTTCCTACTCACCACTTTTGACCTACTGCCAACGTTTAACAAATGACAATCTAATAATCGCTTGTGGCGACCCCATCCACATGTCAACACTCGAGGACAGGTGGATATCGCCCGAAGACCGCAAACTAATGCCGAGGAAACTAAATTAACACTGTATATAAGGGCGTGCACACACACAAGAGCGGAGTTGGGAGTTGGAGGAGTTTAATTGAGCGTGAAGTGCAGATAGCGTGTGCGTCGATTTGTTGCTTAATCTTCGAAGCAATGTTGCCATATTCAACGGAGTCAAGTTGAATAGCAGTAGGACGTTGCGGAAATAATTCAGAGTGAATAGTTATGTAGGCAACGACTGATTGGAATATATTTTGGGAAAGATTAGTTGATTAGTTTTCCATACAAAATAATGAAATGAGAATGAATGAAATGTTCCCAAATAATCTCTTATTTGCTTTTTGAAATGTACCACCTATGGCTCCATGTAACCTGATGAAATATGAAAATCCTGGGGGCTGAAATATATTAAGTATTTTTTTTTCATTGTACTCGAAATCAACGACATACCAGCAGTCATTAGATATATCAGTAGAAGTTGATGGAAAATTGTCAAAAACTACTTCTATCGTAGAAATGAAAGAGTTTCCAGCCAGGTTTCAGATTTCAGTTTGAAGGCCAATTTCTAGGATGATTCGAATTGTTAGCAATTATTTCTATTGTAGGCAAAATATTCCGCTTGCTACTCAGTTCTGAACCAATCTATTGATGGTCTATCTATAGTGGTGAATGACACTCTTTCCTAATCGGTGTCAACGTGCTTCAAACGTCGGAAAAAAATTAGCATTTTAACATATGAATGTTATAATGAAGTTAAATTCACTTATGTAGACTTTCAAGTTTCGAGACGATTCCTTGTGGGAAACACCGATCTGCTTTCGGAAAAAGCGAACTATAAATTGATGAGGAATACTCATTTGCTTCTTGGAATGCACCACCTATGGCTCCATCTAACCTGATGAAATATGAAAATCCTAGGGGCTGAAATATATTAGGTTTTTTTTTTTCATTGTACTCGAAATCAACGACATGTCAGCATCACTCAGATATATCAGTAGAAGTTGATGGAAAATTGTCAAAAACTACTTTTATCGAGGAATAAAAGAGTTTCCAGCTAGGTTTCACATTTCAGTTTGAAGGCCAATTTCCAAGATGATTCGAGTTGTTAGCAATTATTTCGATTGTAGGCAAAATATTTCGCTTGTTACTCAGTTCTGAACCAATCTATTGAAGGTCTACCTATAGTGGTGAGTGACAGTCTTTCCTACTCGTAGCTCACTTGCATCAAACGTCGAAAAAATATAAGCATTTTAATATATTAATGTTATAATGAAGTCAAATTCACTTATGTAGGCTTCAAATTTTCGAGACGATTCCTTGTGGAAAACAACGATAGCACTCACTTCGTTCACTACTAAATCTGGTTTCGAAAAAAACGAACTATAATTTGATGAAAAAACCTTATTTGCTTTCTGAAATGCACCACCTTTGGCTCCATCTAACCTGATGAAATATGAAAATCCTAGGGGCTGAAATATATTGGATATTTTTTTTTCATTGTACTCGAAATCAACGACATGTCAGCATTCCTCAGATATATCAGTGGAAGTTGACGGAAAATTGTCAAAAACTACTTCTTTCGTAAAAATAAAAGAGTTTCCAGCCAGGTTTCAAATTTCAGTATGAAGGCCAATTTCCAGGATGATTCGAGTTGTTAGCAATTATTTCGATTGTAGGCAAAATATTTTGCTTGTTACTCAGTTATGAACCAATCTATTGATGATCTATAGAGGTGAGTGACACTATCTTCTAATTGTTGCTAACTTGCATCAAACGTCGGAAAAAAAATTGCATTGTAATATAATAATGTTATAATGAAGTCAAATTCACTTATGTAGACTTTCAATTTTCGAAACGATTCCTTGTGGAAAACAACGATAGCACTGACTTTGTTCACTACAAGATCTGGTTTCGGAAAAAGCGAACTGTAATTTAATGAAGAATACTTCTATCTCCGAAAAAAATCAACATGGCATTCAAGAAATTAACATGGCCTGATTATTCAAGGGAATGTTGAGGGCAGAAGATGGATAGGTCGCAAAAAGCTATCATGGCTAAGAAATATTAGAAACTGGACCGGACTGGGAGTGGAACAACTATTCCGAGTAGCGACAGATAGAGACCAATTCAACCAAATTGTCATGGAGATGGCCCACGCTTGAAGACAAGCACGGCACCGAAAGAAGATTCAAGGAGAGTATTTTGGATGGTAGAAAATAGTGAATGAAGTTTATCCTCAGTAACAGTTGCTCCTATATCTGATTGAATGAACATCCTGTCTAGAGTTTAAAAAATCCTGTTGAGTTTTGGACAGTGTCATTGTGGAATTGTTCGATAACGTTTTGTTATCGAACAATTTCCCAATGACAGCAGAAAAGAGGCTGAAACAATGAAGGATAGTTATCAATAAAGATTAGAGTAGAGTAGAATATGATTTCTAGCATCTTGTGGAGTGGAAGAAATATCCGAAAAACCACTTTTTTCTGTATTTCAGAGAAGTAAAAACTTGCGAAATAGTTATTCACCTAACAAGTGCAGAAACTGGTACTTTTCCGCACTTGACGACATATGACCAAATGACGTGAAGCGGAGTTTGGTCAAGCCGTTAAGTGATGAAAAGACCATTTCCGCATGTGTTAGGTACATTCTTCCTACGAGTACAATATATTATATTTAAATTTTTTTGTGAAAGAAAGGATACCTAATATAATTTTCATTCATTTTCAATTCAAACTAATTATGAATAATATTGAAATTGAATGTACAATCGGTAGATGTGACATGGAAGAAAGCTTGTTGAATTCTCGCTGAATTATCGACAGGTGAGGATGCTACTTCGCGAGAAACTGTCAATGGGGAGCTGGGGTTTGGTATTGGAGTGTTTGAACTTCTTGATGAGCAAACTTCTTCTTATTTTCGAGCGAACTCTCGATGTATGATTTTGCCACAGACGTAGAATTCCATCCACCAATGTTGGTGATGTTGCCCCCAGAGTCGGCCACCATTGTGGCTGACGACCGCCGGAAATAATGACCGGTGTAATTCTTAGGATTTGGGAGACCCAAGTACATAGCAATACTTGATGGAATTTTGCCAAGAGTATCAATTCCCACACATTGTTTTAGTGCATTTTCCTGATGCAAAAAAAAGGAAAAACCGCCGTTGATAAGTGTTAGCAGGACGCAGACTGGCATACTTTTTTGTATAATTCTAGGTACCTTGATCTTCCATTTCTGGGGTCGTAAATAAAAAATTTAATGATGTTGGTTTTTGTGTTCGGGTTGGTAATAACAAGAACATTTTTCTTGTCCTCAATATCGTCTATCGTCATATCCATCAATTTTTTCGCAACGGCACGCACCAGCGACTCCAAAAATAGTAGCCACCTTAATCAAGAGGAAGTCGTTGTCGGGAGAATCAGATAAGAATTTATCGATTTCCTATTTTTAGAAAACCTTCGATTCCTTGGGTTTAAAACCTTATTTCAGTTTTTTAGATATGCCATTCAATTTGAAAAAATTTTTTTGCTTATATCAATGTCAGTTAGAAAAAGTTCAGTCATTGAGTACTCCGACCACAAGGTTGACGGGCAGAGATTTATTGATAAGAGGTGAGAGTATATTGATAAATACCTCTTCTTTTAGTGAAAATGTATTTTTCTCCTTACACCACAACTCAAATGCTGCAAATTCTTTCTCGTAACGCCTGCGAGACTTTCCTAGAACTCACTGGCTAAATGAATCTTCTGAATTGTTCACTTTTATATCGAATTGAAGAATAAATTTGAACATATGGAGTCGAAGTATGTTGACAGCGCCACCTTTCGATGATATTTTTGAAATTTGGAGTAGCTTGTCGTGTAGTCACTATTGAGACAGCATGTTCGTCCTTACCCCTCTCTATGAACAGTTCCTCTCGAAAATTTTCAAAGCAAAGAAATTCCATAGGCGTACCAAATGATTTAGTAAAAATGATACACACGACGTATCATGAGTTTGATAGCATTCGCCATAATTTCTTTTTCCGCTACTGGAGAGTACTCACCCCAGACCCCGGGGTATTTTTGCAAGATACCAGTAAACAAAATTGAACAAAGTTCACTGGATACCCACTTATTAACCTAATAAACGTTACCTTTCAACCGCTGCATTTCATGACACTGCTGCACATGACAATCGTGTGCACTCATGTTTTCCCCCTCTCCACCTACCACTGTGCTGTCTCAATACTGAATTCACTTTATCCAGCATGGATTCCAGTGCAGTTCTCGTGAAAAAAATTGATTAGAAATAATTTGTGGTGTCGATTGCTCGAATTCTGAGTGTGAAAATCCTGAGCTCAGTTTTTGTATCTTTTTTTTTATTTTATGTTCTGGTTCCCACGAGAAGGGATATCCTGTAATGTTCAGAGAACATCGTGGGAACCAAGGGAAAGAAGGTAGGAGTTGGTGTTCTTCTTGAATTTCTGGAGGTTGTATGCTTCGGGGAACACCTCCCTAGGCAATGAGTTCCAAAGCCTCGCTGTTCGTTGGATGAACGAGTCTTTGGAAAGTGATGTTCTGCAGGTCTCCAAAGTGATCACGAAGGGGTGTGATGACTGAATTGACGGGTTATTCTCGAAGAGACTGCCAAAGCAGGAACGATTGTTGATATTTCAGAAGAGCATCGCCCATGAAAATATCTATAAAATAGAGACAGATCGCCAACTTTTCTACGGTGTTCCAGACAAGTGAGCGAGTTTGTAAGCGAGGCATCACCGACGAGACGAATTGCCCTTTTTTGGACAGAATCCAATAGCCTCAGGATATGTTTAGGTGCCGCGCTCCAACTATGGGAACAGTATTCCAGGACAGGTCGGATCTGTGCCTTATAGATCATAAGCAGCTGAGTGGGGGTGAAATAGCTCTTGGCACGAAACAAAAAACCAAGTTTTTGGGATGCACTTTTGGCAATGGACCTCACGTGATTTTCCCAGGAAAGGTTATTGCTGATAGTAATACCAAGCATCGATATGGATGACTTCAGTGGTATGGTTACTTCTGGTATGGTTACTCCGGCAATGGTGGCTGAAAGAACGGAGGAAAAATTGTATAGCCGCTGTTTGCAGGCAAGAGTAAGTATTGATGTTCAGTTACAATAAACATCATATTGAGAAATATATTCTAATTTGAAAATAATGGAAACTAGAAATAATTATTCAATGATTGTTGGCTGGATTTTGTTCTTGAAATGAGAGAAATCCGAAGAAGGCACAGAAATATTTGTACCCAGTTTATATTACATTCTGTGTCGAAAATGTCTTTTTTCCATTCGAAAAATTTTCGTTATCAAATCTTCGACGAAGTAGTTGAGCTTTGTGAAAATATACGGAATCGACAGAGTTGATCTTATGCATGGCACAACTCGATATTCATATCAGCTCGTTCGTAGACGTTGTCTATGTGGCAACTTTTCAATAAACATGCCTCTTTTGAAAGGCTTTCTTTTCGGAAAACATCCGCATTCACTTCTTGGAATCCGCTGTGGATTAAAATTGACCTCATCGTTCAGAAAGAGAACCGCTAGGAGCGCTGTGTGTTTCCCGGTCAAGTTACTTCGACTCCATATAACTTCAGGGTGAGATGTCTAAAAACCATGGTGTATTCGGTTGGTTGGTTGGTTGGAAGCTGACGAGCCAGAGACAGGGTTGGCACTTAGCTTTCCTTGACACTGCGACCAGCTGGGGTCTATTGTATCACTCTGTCGTCAGTGGTTCCTCATTCAAACAGGTTTGTGCCTTTAATTAGGTTTAGAAGCCTGTTGATAAGGTTCTTCGGATTCATGCCTGTTTCCGGGCTAATCTCTCCAAAGGTTCTGTGTCGCCTACTACTTAGGGCGTCACAGTCGAAGATTGAAAGACAAGAGTTAGACCCGAGGCCTCCTCTTGTCTCTTGATGACAAGCCATTCTTCAGTATCTATCCCCATGTCCTGGGTTTTGATGAGCTGAAGAATCTTTTTGGTTTCCATTTTACCAAATGGCTTTGGAATCCACTCTGTTTCCGGGAGTTTCTCAGTAGGTGTTCGACCATCTGCTGATCCCTCCTCGGTTGGGTTTACGGTTTCTGGTGCCGAGTGTGATTCAACTGGAATCTCCTCGACTTCCATACCCGCTATCGGTGTTGGGTCTTCTTCAACTGGAAGTTCCCCAGGGTTGTTTTTCTGTGTGGTTCCCATTTCGTTTCCACGAGTGTAGGGGAAAGGGTCGTCCACACCTGCGGTGCCCCCTGCGCAGGTGTAAGGCAGATTACTCTGGGAGGTCGCCATGTATCCCAGAGGCTCCGTTGTGATACCTGACTGGCTCAGGTATCATCCATCCCTCGGCACGGGTCGCTTAACGCCTTGGATTAAGCCATGTTGTGGTGGCATTTGGTTTGAGATTGACCTAGAGATCCGCAGGTTTTGACCATTTCTGGTCATTCCCACTGGATTTTCATTGTCAACCCCGTTATCCAGCGATACCACTTGGAGGTAGCCACCTAAGTTTCCGCAACCCATCTTCATCTCTCGTAGGAGGTGAACATGTGTTGACGCAAACTACTCGTATTCACTTATACCTGTAAAATATTGGGTCGAACTGGGGGATACCAGCCCACTTGATAAAAGGAGTTATCTAGAGTGTCAGATGGCGCCGACGTCGTTTCTTGTCATAATTCAGTAAACTGCCATTACAGACCACACAAGGTGTTTCGTGTCTCTGATCCGTTCTGTGATTGTGCTTTTGTCGCCTTTAAGGTTATGTCAATTCATTGTGAAATATTTTGGAGTTGATCGATCGATGTAACATATTTCAGAACAAACTATTCCATGTACTTATGTCAGTGTTACATAGAATTTTCGAGAGGTGCTCCGAAATAATTCCAATTATGAACCGTACCAATTTATTTTGTATGGTTAATTTTCTATTGATACGGATCCACCGAGTTGGTACTTATGTATTTCTGTCCCTGTTTGATCATGATAAAAATCTCATGATGGAGCGGATAATGATTTTATGAAGTGCTGTAAATTACATATAATTAATCAGTTTAGCTTTCAAACCAGTAAAAGTACGGAAGATACAATCTCTCTCGCTTTCTGAAAAATCTATATTTTAGTCTGAAGGAATTGTTTTGGGACATATCTGAAGCTTTTGACTGTAACGTAAGCTTCATCTCTACAGAGGACGAAGTTTCAATTGGTTCGAATCCTATCTGAGTGAAAGAACCTCTCAGCTTTTGGACAAATTCAGAGGGGTTTACTATTTTGGCAGACAACACGACTATCGCAAGAACTCAAATTACCTTCATATAGCGGAGTAAAAATAGCTCAAATTCATGCATCATTTTGGAATCCTGAAGGACTCCATGGATTTTCCTACTTTACTTACTTACTTACAAATTGCTTGCAGAAAAAAGTTATAAACTTATATTTGTGCGTTGCTTATTTATTAATTGTTTAAATGATGAAAAACAATTTTGTTGGGCAAGTTTTACCCAAATTGATGCTATAGGGGTTTTTGAGGTCGGTGAACCAGAATATGACATTGAAAAAACGATGGCGTGGCCAGTCGTAAAGGTAGATTTTATGATTGATAATTTACAGCTACCTATCTTTTATTTATGTGTACATCTCGGAGAAAAATTTTTCGGGTCAAAGTTGTGTTGCTAATAAAGCGCTATCAAACGACTTATAGTTTGCCCATATTGGGTATGGAAATGAAATATTGCGAATTTTTTTAATCTTTTAACAGCTGCTATTTTGGGACTATTGGACCATTTTCGAAATTAGCCGAGGTATTCATGAGAAGTATTTTTGTTTCATTCGGTTGAAAAATGTGGCCTCTACTGAACGTATTCAATATCACATTTTAAACTAGATTCTTTGAAGCATGGCCTCAAAATTCAAATTTGTAATTTTTTTTTATTATTCAATATTTTGAGCTCTGTATTTTTCAAAATAAAATTACTTTTCTTTTAATTGTCTTTTTTTTGTTAGTCATTTTGAGAGTAATCTGTGGAAATTTCAGATTTTTATCTTGCAATAAAAATAAAATAGATTTTAGACAGAATTCTGCTTCGACGTAATTTCATTTACGTACTATTCCTAAACATATTTTTTCACTTTTGAAAACATGGCTCCACGTTAGCTGCATTTTTCTTCTTCCAGTTGAATTTTTGTTATGGTAATTTCATCAATTAGATCAAAAGTTATGACAAATTTAGTGTAAAGCGCTCGTGGGTGCGTGCTCCTCCAGCGCTGCACTTCAGAGTCGCCGCCTCACATTTTTTTCGCACGTTAGCAAAAAATTTTAGCAACTTACAGTTTTTATTGTAAAGAAAAATTTTATTTACCTTTTTGATGTAAAATGTTCCATTTTTGCGAGTGGCACCGTTATTTATTCTTTTTTTTTTAATATTCAATATACAATGTAATTTGGCAACTTATTTGTTGAATGATCAGTTAAGCACACACTTTACGGTTGGTAACTTCCTTTATGTTGTTTTCAACATCATTACTAATGTACAGTGGAAAGATCCCGCAGTCCCCTAACTTTCTGAAGCTAAAATCTAATATTACTCCACTACTAATAAAATGACTCGTAATGTATAATCTAATTTGAATCTTCTCTGAACTGCCTTCGCCCATTGTGATAATTTTTTTTAACTTGTGATTGTAATGTATCTAGTAACTAGCAAGTCAAATAATTCCATTATTTTTTTATATTTATTTTTTATATTATATATATTTTGTATAACATTTTTCCCATGAGATGACAATATTCTCACTGAAAGTATTTGAAAATTCTAAATATAGTGGATATTTTCTTCCAGAGAGCCCTCTGTGACGTTTCGGAATTCACTAGCCAAAATCAAGATATCTTCATGGAATGAAAAGTCCACGCTTACTTGTGAAATTAATGTGTTTATTAAAAAGTGATAATTATCCTAATCATAGTCATTAGCCTTATCGATCTTGGGAGTGGGCCTTGTTCTTCCGAACAACTGTTTGGTTTAGATCACCCTCCTCCTCCGATTATCTCATGAAGGGGTTTACTGAAAAATGAAAGAGAAGCATTCAGATTATTGTTTTCTTCCCTCACCTTTGTTGGTAGGGCTCACCTTTTCCGGAGCAGTCATTCTAAGATAGCTGGAAGCAGCCTAGACTGTCGTAGACCAGGATTCATCGATTTCTCAAATTCATCAACAGATTTCATGATATCTACAATGAACTCTCTGATTTTGTTCATGTCAGAAGGTTGTAGGAGAGGTAATAGTCCGGCAGAGATGGGCAGTGAATGGCTTGGTAATAGATTGTATCGGAAAGTTTAATGGAACAATGTCATCGGGGACATTTTCCAATCCCCTCAATTCTCAAGTTAATTCATCATCTGGAGACATCAGTCCACTCTCCTACCTTTCCTCATTCCTCCGTTGAAGGTTCGATGATCCCAAAAAGGCCATTTGAGAAGAAAGCAATTTGAATATATCGCCAGGTAGACTTCAAGAAAAATCAGATTTTTGACAGACAGATGTAAACATTCTAGTAAGTTTCGAGGATTTCATCTCATTTTCGCGCCAACTGTTCTGAGCGGGATCTTGTCTGTAGAACGATAATCTATAATCTTTGTGAACGATCAATTCACAATTTTTGCATGAAGTAATATTGACAGAAAAAGAAAATTTCTTAAGATTGAAGTTTGACATTTTGCGTGACACAAACAACAAACATTCCTTGACCGCGCCATCTACTAATGAAGTTCTGAACTGAATTTAAGGTTTTTCATTTGTTGTCCCCCAAAAATTCTAAACAAAATCGAATCAGTGAATACACCAGGGTTCTCAGGCATCTTACTTCAGGGTACCGCAATTCGCTACTTGTTAACCAGATTCTATGGTAACGAGATAATGTACTTGTAGAATGAACGTATCATGTATCTTAGATGGATAAACTTGTCATTCGCTACTGCCAACTAATTTGAAAAGTTATACGCAAAAGTTAAAGAATCTTACAGAATTCTCACGATATCTTCGGAACAATATGATTCGAACGATCAAAATAGAATTTGCCAAAACACACGTAATTCCAACAAACATTTTGAGTGAAATTTACGTCATTTCAACCTTCAAATAGGTCAGCACCTAAATTGAAGAAGGTAATTCTAACGTTGTGATTACCTTAAATCTACCAATATGGAGGAAAAAATGGGAGTCGAAAATTGGGCAATCAAGACATTTTGCCTAATAAGTCGAAGTAGTAAGTAGGTAAAATTGTCTTCAGAATAGTCGACTGGTCGTGAAAATTCTGTTATTTCCACCTATTTTAGGTTATAAATACTTCATTAAAATAAACAGTAGAAGGTTAGAAGAAGATAATAAATGTTTACTGCATATCGTGTATCTCAACCTACATGTTTATTCGTAGAAGCTTTGGAAATGAACATGGCGTATGAAAAAAGAACTGCCAAGAAACGTACAGCAGAGAATGATGTATGCAGTGATGGTTCCGCATTCACATCTAGTTCGGATTTTATTTGCGATACAAACTTTTCTGTGATAATGTTGAATTTTACTTATGTTAAACAAGTGGGCCCTTTCAAAATATCAAATGTGCATGGAAAAAATTCACAAAATTAAGTGTACTTCCTTAACTTTTTCCATCAAACACTGCAGAAACTGATTCCATAGATGAAATATGTATGTACATATCATATTCACCAATTTTTTGACTATCTATCATCAAAATATAGTCGATTTAAGAAAATTATGGATCATTTTTGCAATGGCGGAAACGCTTCGAACCAAAAAATATGGCGTCTATTCCATAATGGACCTTCAATTCGCATTTTTCTAAAATTTCAACTTTGAGAACACATAGGCTTTATGCAAAGTCGAAAGTAACCTTTATTCCTGACTTTGAAGTCCATTTTCCTTATCTTGGTATTTCAGACCCTTTCACATTGTGGTCACGTAATGGAAAACAAATTTGTAATGGGATGTTTTTTCATACGATATGTCTATACGTTTCGTTTTCTGGTTGGATTGGAATCGTGGATGATAAATTTATATTGTTGTTATTCGATATTCTGAGCAGAAACACTAAAATGATCACTTTAATTCCTAATACGGAGAAAACATAAACATTATTTTGTACTTCTTGATGATGGTTAAACTAAGTCTAGCCTTCACCTAGTAACTCGAAGGAAACGATATATACTTCAAAACCCCGTAATATGTATTTATTTCGAAATTGATGTGTTTATTGAATATCAAATATTAGTGATATTGAAAATGGTACGCGATAATTGTATTCAGTGCACATCTTTCCATAATAATATTCATGATAATGTTATCTTAGTGTAAGGAGGAAATTTTTATCCGAAGAGAAATAACCAATCACAACATTTTGAATATCAAATGGTGTGTAGTTTGACATGGCGGCGTTCCGCATAGTCTGAAAGTACTCTTAGAATGCTAACTTTGCAGAATGCCGTGCTCGGAAATATCCAATTCAATTTGTTTGCCAATTGTGACTATTTCCCAAAGAATTGAGATGTTATGATTTGCTTAAGAACTTTAATTTGACGTTTCCGGACGCCACAATGATCAGTGTTGAAGTTTTCGGAGTCATCGTTTCGACACATCAATCTTTTATTGTTTTGCTATTTGCTTTCCTTTTCTTGCACTTTATTCAATACATTCGTTTCACCCATTTGCTTTAGCTAGACTAACTTCATTGAATTTCATTTTGTCGTATCATTGAAGACGTCAGTAGTTTACCGCTGGGGGCAGACGAAGCTTGTTGAACGCAGCTTATCTGAGCATTCATTCTGTTTATTCTGTCAATCCATCCATTACCGGCATAACCTAACATAAGCCTGTTTTGTATTGCCTCCGTCGATGGTTAACACTTATTTGCTTTCATATTTCATTCATATAAATGGATGATGAATGTTTTAGAATAGTTGAAGCCATTAAATGACGTGGAGCACATGGTAGAATACCACATAAGTAACATGATTGCTCTGATCTTTGTACTTTGGGAAGTGTAGGTTCGGATTATATTCCAATTCTGGCAGCCAATCGATAGTAGTTGGTGATATATTTGTATGGTTCATTAACTCTATTCAAATTTCTACTCGGCATTTTATAGATTTCTATAATTCAGCTCCAAAATGAATTATTTGAGGAGAGTATATTGTATCATATCATGCTCATCCGAATCGATTCAGGCTTCAATATCTGATAATAGACCAAGTTACTTTGAGGAATTCATTTTTGGTGACTTTGACTTCGTTATAGACATTCAGTCTTATCAGACAAATATTTCAGTAATCTTGCCCTCATTGTGGAACATTAAGTATAATCTAGAACAAAAAATGCCCAGGAAACTCAATTGGTGCCAAAATAGGTAATGTGGAGTATATAGTAGATCTGTTCATTCCCTGTCTATGTGAACATACAAGTAATAATTGGGTTAATATTTACTGGAAAGTATTTTCTGAAAGTTCGAATATTTTGAACACATTTTGCTGGTCATCTTCAGGTGAAATTTAACCTAATAAATAACTCTATTGACCCATGAGGCTGTGAAGGTATATTTGAGGTTCATAACAAGTAATTTCATACTATGCACCTGGCCTATCGAGTTTATGGTTTTTGAAGAAGATCGGGTGGTCTCAGTTACTCGAATTATAACTTTGGAGTTAGTTAGTAGGTGAAGGTAGAATATTTGGTCAGGAATAGGTGAATTCGGACTTCTTCAAGCCATTTTACCCCTCTGCTTGTAATAATTATTCTATAATGTTGGTTGGGAATACCTTTTTAAGTCCAGTTTATTTGACATTTTGCTTCAGTGACACATCAGAGTATTGCAGTATCATCCAAATATCTCCGCATGAGCAATACAAGTCAACTAAAATGGTTTCACCGGAAAAAGAAATTGTCTGAGAACTTGAGAACCACCGTTTTGTGATCCGTTGAGGAGTATTGCATACAGTGACGTGATATGGGGACAAAATATGCATGTTCGTTTGAATGAATCTGAGTATTTTGAAATCGTACGGGAAAGTACTTTTCCGCACTAGTGCAAAGAAAATGCTTTTCTCCACTTGACAAATCATTAAAAAATGTGCACTTTTCCACATACTCGTCGGAAAAGCAAATTTTGTCATCATTCTGAGGTGATGGGGGATATTTTGAGTTTACTGTATGCCTTTTTCGGTACGCATTCCAATATTTTAAAAAAATATATCAATTATTCAAGTATATTTATAGAAAGAACATAAATCATTGCGACCAAAACTCCTCCAGAATACATTCGACGAATACCAGATCTTCCCTTTTCACTTGATTCTGTGTTATTGGCAGTAATGTTTTTGGATATCAACTGTATCTCTATTTCTGTATCTTTCTGGAACTCATCAAAAAGCTCCTCTTTTTCAGTTTCGAAGGTTGTCGGCAAACTGATTTCCTCTTCTGATGTTTCTATTAATACAATGTCTTCATCGATGTCGTCTTCATTCTCATCGTCTTCTATATCATCATCTGAATCTATGTAAAACTTGTGATTTATTGATGTTTTCATTTTCATTTCACGAATATCCTACCTCTTTGGTATCTATAGTCACCTCTCTTGTGATTTTTAGATTCCTTCTGGCCTGAAAAAAATAATTTCCTGAGATTTTTTTGTCGAAAAATTTGTTTGGCTAGACGGTATGAGAAATTTTTCTTGCAGTCAAGTATCAATCGGAAATCATGTTATCAATTTTTTTTTATGAATTCAGTAGACGAATAAGTGAAATTGATAAACCAAAATAATGACACGAGATTATTCTGATATGAGATGGAGCGTTCTAGTATCTATGTACTTTTCACCCGACTGCCCAACGCGAAGGAGGGTAATGTGTTCATCAGTCTATGTATGTATGCATATTTGTTCCTTTGTGGAGCTCTGGACACCAAACGCTTGAGCTAATTTTGATGATTTTTACGACAATTGAGTATCAATAAAGACATGACAGTAATATTCAAAATTCAATATAGCGACAACCAGACGCCATATAGTGAAAAAATTATATCCGCGTATAGCCTGCCACATCAGTTATTGGTTAGTTTGCTCGTTAGTTGGTTCATTTAGGTTTCAGTTACTATTTCGTTTCCGTTACATTTCTAATACACTATCACATAAATATTTCAATAGAAACTTAATTTTAAGTACAGTCAAACACGACTTTAACGAATGGCCTAATGACTTTGGATTATTTTCGTCTTATAATCATAAAAAGTGTAAAATAAAAAAAAAACCCGACTGCGTAAAAAGTGAACTTTCACAGTATTAAGTTTAATAGTTAACCTCTCAAAACATAATTTTCTGAAAAAAATTTCTGGTAATCTTGTTTCCATCTTTTTTGAAGTTCACTTTTTACGCAGTCGGGTTTTTTAATATTTCAAATTATTTTTTTTACTTCACTTATTCATGCTCCTTATGGCATACGCAGTTTGGGCTTTTAACATTATAAATCATGGTTTTTATACATATTCAAGTGCAATGATTGTGTATTGCTCTGAAGTTGAGTTGATAATGAATATAAATTAATTGGAAACAAGATGACCAGGAAATATTATCAGAAAATTATGTTTCAAGAGGTTAACTATCAAACATAAAACTGTAAACAATCTCACACAGTCGGAGGCATCTTCTTCAATTCAACAATGAAGATATATTATTAACTCCGACTGCGTGAGATTTTTTACAGTATTAAATATATAAGTCAACCTTTTTAAACATGATATTCCGACAATATTTTCTGGTCATCTTGTTTCCATCTTTTTCAAAGTACACTTTTTACGCAGTCGCGTTTTTGGAATTATTGAATTTACTTTTTTTATTTTACACTTTTTAGTTGCAATTATAAGACTGTAAATTGTTTTTGGGTGGCTATTATAACTGAGACGAATTTGATCTCCGATGTGATGCAATCGTTTCTGTCGCCATGCCGGAGTCGGAAATGAATAAAGCGAGAAATTACACAAGATAGGTTATGAGTAGAAGACGTGCAGTGTCTCACCCAGTTATGTTCTGATCAATTCTTTGGATATCGCTAGATAAAGTACCCATGCAATATTTTTTCAGTATTTTTCAATTTTTCATTGGGGTTACCAGTTAGTGATTTCGAGTAAAGAGTGTAACATTTGAGAGTGTATTCAAATGGATGCCAGCTGTGTAACAAAATTCGCGATTCAAACCAGTGATTTCCTGTTTTATCGGAAGGCGAAACAAGTAAAATAGTATTCACTGTTGTTTCGAACAATTGAACCTTTCCATCAGACGTTTTTCTTCCATACCACAGAAGAGATAATTTTGTGCAGATCATGAAATCCTGAGTATTATACAGAGCAAAAATATCTAATTTCAGGATTTATCTCATTCGCATACTCAATCTCCAAAAGAGATTCAAATGCAAATTCTCTGTAAATCTCCGTCTACACCATTGAGTATTGAGTGGGTAACTCTTGAGAGGTTTCCGAATAGTTCAGTTTCAATCATTGCATAATGAATGATTTCACGAAGTTTTTAATAATTGATAACTTGTAAAAAAACCGCCTCATATGATATTGCACGCAAGGCATAACAATTGTAACAAATTTTTTATCCAGAGCTGTTTAAGGTTTATGAAGCGGAGGTCCTATTGTGTCGTGACTTTTTCATTTATTGTATTTTTTGCATGGTCACTTTTCTGTTGCAGAAATCTTTTTCCATAATTTATATTATATTCGATTTGGATAGAAATAGTGTCATAGTTATTATAAGTAATATTATAATCACTAGATTACCTTCAACGTTCTGGTGAATAATTCTTTCTACCTTCAGAACTCCTGATTCTTCATATGTCCAGCAGCTACAGTTTTCTGAGTTTGTCGGGCAGCTGAAAAAAATCAATGAAAGGAATTCAACTCAATTTCAACATGAATATCAAGTGCAACGAGTATTTTTGGGTTTGTCACATTTCATGAATCTCAAATCCAGATAAGACCGCCAAGGATATAACATGAATATAAAGATTTCATTGCAAAATGATGGATTGATATTGAAAAAGCCATGAAGGATGCATAAAATTTGATAAACACCATCATATTTAAATATTTAAAATCGAAACATGGCAGCAATTTTGTAGAAAATGTTCAGCAGAAATAGTTCATTTGTCAATATCATATAATTTACCTTTACTAATATCGGTAATTCAATAAATTGGTTCAGAATCAGAATATTGGCATATCAACATTCATTTTGTCAGGTGAAAAACAATATCGATTTTTTTTATCTCGAAAACACACTGGTCGAATAGCGTTCCAACAATATCCGAGAATATATTCATTCCATACAATGATATAGTTTTTATTATATTCATGATGAAATTCTCATCTTGCTTGGAGTTGACGATACATTGCATTATATGTTTTGAAAAAAAATTGCATAATCATTTTTTTGATATATTTTGATTCATTATAAATATAAATTTTCGTGTAAGGAAGTATCAAACATCAAAAATTTTCATATTACTGAAAATAACTAAAAGTGCAGCTCAACTCCAAAGGAACCTCTTGAAGGACAAATATCGAGTGATAGATATTCTCGAAAATGAATGAGGAGGGTACACCACTACAGGAGAAGGTTATGTTCCACTTGTCTGGGGCTCAAATAGTACAGACACCTGCTAATGAGAATAGACTGGAGGCCCTGAAAAGGGGTTCCAGGAAAGTTGGACACTACCGAATATGTTGGTCAACTATGACAAAGTAAAATGGACAATAAGCTCATTTGAACCATTCATGTCACCGGGGAAGGATTAACCCAGTACTATCGTAGAAGAAAACGGAACCTCTGCATAGTAGACTGAGAAATACCCAGAGGCAGCCTGACTTTTGGACATATACCAAAGCCATGAAGGAATATTAGGGTGATCTTCATACCAAAACCTAGGAAAACTGGACAGGAAACGACGAAGTCCCAAAGAACAATGAGTATCGTGTCCTTTGGACTGGAGATTAGTGTATGAGCATATAAGGGACGAGGCACAGGAAGAATAATCACCACATCGAGAAAAATATGCATATAGATCCGGCTGCCACAAAGATAGTAAGTGTAGAGAATACGCTGGACATCGAAGAGATACTTGTACGGGCTCTTCTAGACACCTCTACCTCTATAGACTTATAAACTCAATTATCGGATCTCTCAGAACAAAAGGTATCGAGAAAACTTACATGGCCTATATGCAATGACTGCTAGGAGACATGATTATACCCCTAAAAGAGGAAAATGTAGTGGCTAGGAAGGTCAGAGGATACCCACAAGAAGAAATGCTTTCCCCAGTCCTGTTGTATCTGGTCATGGATGGACTACTGTGGTCTGTGATCGAAGAAAGTCACAAAACTATTGGGTACGTCAACAACATAGTCGTCCTAGAACAAGGCAACACAACAACACGGTCAGGGATCGCATGCAAGAGTTCCTGAACTTTGTTACCGAATGGACAGACTTGGAGGAATTGAACATCAATCCTCAAAAACTACCATAGTAACATCCACTCGAAGACGGAAACTCGAGGGACTGGGGCCCATGCAACTTCGAAGAGAAACTCTACAGAGTAGGAGAGAGATCAAACATCTGGAAATGATAATGGACTGGGAACTGACCTGGAACGAACATCTGATGAATAGCGGCCACCACACTAACTGCAACAAAACGTTCTTCAGAGAAAAATGGGGGCGGAAACCATATATGGTACACTGGTTGTACAACATGGTGGTCGAGCCGGTCATGACGTACGCTTCTCTGGTATGGTGGCCAAAAACACATCAGGAGATCGCTGAAACTATAAAAGGCAAGGTGCAAGATCTGTTACATATAAGAGTCTAAGATAGGGAATGTTGTTCCCACTTCTGTCTTCCAGGCAGGGGTCTACGCAATTTCCCAATGTGCGAAGGAAAATAAAAGTAGAGGAGTAGATCTATATTATTTCAGAGAGTAGGGCGGCACTGAAGGCTCTGAACAGCCAGGAAGTGACGTCCCAGCTGGTATGGTTCTGTAAAGAGGAACTGGCAATTCTGGCGTAACGAAACCGGGTCAATTTGATTTGGGTTCCAGTACATCAGGGATTTGCAGGTAACGAAAAAGAAGAGGATCATGAAGGGAACCGGGTACAGGACAGGCATCAAAGCGCATAAACGTCTGTAGAAGACTGGATCCGAATAAAACAGAAACAATACTGAAAAAAAATCCAAGGGATCATATACCGGAAAAAATACATCGAAGGTCCGTGCCGACAGCAGACCTCTTTGAACAAGAAATAACCAAAAATTATTACTGGGCTCATAACTGGACACGCTTCAGTAAAAAAACACTTCAATAAAATGGGACTGTCCAATGAAGATCTTACATGCAATATGGGAAGTAACCAGAAACAGTGTCACACATACTGTGCAACTGCGGAGCCTTGGATCGTAGAAGACAGTCACTTTTCGGGCAATCAATTGGTGAACCGAAACTTCACAGCCCACAGCAAGTGCAGGACTTGTTCAAACCAGATCAAGGTATAAAATCACTGAAATGGGTCCTGTGAAAAAAAATAACAGGCAAGATTCAATGGCCCGAAAGGCACAAGTGTCATTCGCCCTACCAGATGAGCCATTAAGATGGAGTATTCAGGTGTCCAAAAAAGATTTAATCCACTTCCAAAAAAAAAGCCCCCTGAATGAACCTATTTGTGTGTTTTTTAAATCCTAACTTAGAGCCTAGTTATGGACAACGATTTCTTGTGATTTTTCTTGTTATACATACAGATCCTCATCAATATTTATTGTATTAAAATGTGAAGACAAGAAACTTTTTGCCCAAAAACTCCTCATATTTGACTTACCAGCATTGATGTGCAGATGGTGATGATTATTGTATATAATTCTGAAAATTTTTGTTGGTAATACTGTTGACATTGAATGTTTTACAAGGCTTCGCTCAGTAGTATTCCGTTCAATGGTTTTCGTTATTCCGTGGTTACCAGGCGAGTAGTGCTTCGGATGACACTTAAAAAGCTAAGGTCCCCGTCTTCTTAACTCACACAAGTCTCTGACTTCCGAAGATTGTTTTGGAACAGAGTTGGCGGTTAAAAACAATTTTAAATAAACAATTTAAACAATTTAAAAAAATCAATGAAAAAAATCAATTGAGTTCATCAAGCAAACAACAGGTAATGATGGGTACATTTTCGTCCACAAAGTATTGACCGAATTGTGAAGAAAGTGTAGCATAAAGGACTTTCAGAGAAACTTCACGACCGAAAAATTCGTAACATCTATAATTATTAACTTTCGGTTGATATTTCAGTGTTTGCATTTGAGCTTTGCAATAACAATTTTATGATTAAATATGTTATGCAATATTCATCATTCCCATACATCGTCTGAACTCATAGGTGAAAGTGCATTTTCAAAAGAAATGGAACAGTATGAAAGTTTCTTTTATTTCTGAGTATTTTCTCAGCTTTTGAATGGAAATGTTAATATGCTTATCAAAATATTCCAGAAGAGGGACATTTGCGCCTTTCCTATTGTATTTTTTTTTTAATTTGGCACATACCAAACTTCCCTAAGACTTGTCAACATTGCAGAATATTCACAAATGTTGTCACTGATGGGGAGTGCCCGATGCAGTTTTGGTCTTATATATATATATATATATATATATATATATATATATATATATATATATATATATATATATATATATATATATATATATTGATGTAGTTGCGATTTTAAAATATATTGACATAATATCTGTTCTTTCTCATACACGAACTTTTCATTCCGCCAATTCATGAACAATGAAGTGTGTCCATTTATTTCCTTATTCTGCTATATGATGTTTATCCAAGAGCAACACCTCAGCTCAATTTTCACCGAACATTTGTAGCTACTACGTTGTAATTATGATCAATACAAAACGATTCACGATGATCCACCAAAATGTTTAAGTATTATAGCGCCAATATTATTTTTCATCAGCCTTCGAAATATTATTTGACGATATTGTGTGAATATTTTGTTGGTAATGGTAGGTCAAGTATATGAAGGAAGAGAGAGAAAAAGTAAAATGAACTGTTTATTTGAACAAATGGCCAAATGATAATATAAAAATAAATAAAAATCAGTTTAAAAAATATCGAGCGATAATATGAGTAGTTTGTTTTCTCCCAAGTCGTTTTAATATTAGTGTGGAACTGAGAATATGGTTCGATTCCCCTGAAACTCGATATCCAGGAAAATTTTCAGAACCTGTGTATAAGAAATAGAAATAACAGTGCATATGTGACAGACACATTTTTTTAATTCAATCATTTGAACGATTCGACCCAGAGTTGATCTCCAAATCAGATCACAAAGAAGTTTGAAAATATTATTGAATTGGATTTTCTAATATTTGTGGTCATCGATAAATAATTATTATTTCGCATAGGAGCCAATATATAATGGAAATCGTATTGATGAAAGAATTCATTGGGGATAGTTGCAAGTAAGTAGAAATATTGCGTTGCATAACATGAACTCAGGAATCCATTGAAACTTGAAAGATGTTGATCAATGGCAAATGCATGGGTTCAATTCTTGCCAAATAACACCACTTACCAGGCATATCCAGGCCCCAGACAGTCGAGATCTCCCTTTCCGCTATAACAAAAAATAAAAGCATCGACAAATGTACCCATAAATTTTCAGCTGAAATACTAACGTATGGGTATTTAGGCAAGAAGCGACTGATCGCTCTTCTGCAATTGAATTTCCAGAGTTCCCTTGCTCGATAACTCTCCATTTCGACCAAAGAGACTTCACTGCTGGCTTTCTTGCTGATCTATCCATTGTTTCTTCGCAAAACTGCAAAAATTATTTTCTGTTTAATAATGGATACTAATTTCAATTCAATTCAAGAGGAAAATAAAAATACATGCCGATAACACTGTACATATTTATGTTGCAAAAAAGCAGTCCCCCGCTGAATTCTCATAAATTTTCAGTAGATGATTCCAATATTTTCAATTATATTCATGCTGAGAAGGAAAACATTCTCAATTGAAAATTGAATAAAGAGATTTTTTGAAAATTTAAAAATGTACGACAATACAGAAGGTATTTTTTCTAATATCCAACAGAGAAAACTACTTTCCCGACTAAACTACATCTGATAGATATTGTGTATTTATTTCAAAAAAATCTTTTAAATAAATTTTCAATTGAGAATGTTACCCTTTTCAACGTGAATACCTCCGAAGAGGTTATCTTGAACGATGGAAGATAGTAACTGAAGTTTATCTTTGAGTCCCAGATGACTCCACATCTGATTTTATGAACATCCTGTTCATATCAGCAAACAAATCAATATATTCATGCTTTAACGCAAAATTCCTATGGATTTTCTGAGGCCAACATAATCCCATAAATCAACACCAATCTTTTTGGTTCATGTACTGATGATAATGGGACATGACGAATTTACCATCAGAATAGAATATATGATATAATTGAAGGCACCTCGAGAAATTGTATACAGGGTGACTCAGAATAAGACCGAAAAACTCCGACTACAGATTCCTCACCTCATTTCGAGGGAAAAAGTTGCTATCAAGGCATGTCCTAAAATGCATTTTATCCAAAATTCCTGAAGGAAAAAATTTTAAACTTGGTACACTAATCAAGGTTTATCAACGTGCTAATTTGAAGTTACTTTTACGATGGTATGTGGTCATATGTTCCTTCATATTTGCTTGGGACAAGTGAATGGACAAATGAGCGTTTGACATCTGTTCGGCTCATCGATACTCAACCTAAAAGTCACAACATTCTATGTGCCTAAAAGTGGAGGTTTCTGAGATAATTGAGAAAAACTGAAGATATGTCCTTAGTAGAGACATAATTTCCTATGTGCAATAATCGCATAATGCTAATTTCTTACAATTTATCGGGATATGTGTCAACCTCCTGAACATTTTTCAATGTTGGGAGAATCGGAAACATAGTACGGGTGAGTCAGAATGAGACTGATACTCCATTTTTTCATTCGTAGTATTATTTCATCGAATTGATGTCGTGGAACACTGATCTGATATGTTACCATACTTTCTTGCAGATGATTGTTTTCACAGATCAACTGACAAACAAACCCAACCTCAAATCCATAATACTTCACTTAGATAAGAGTTAAGGTATGAAAATATTTTTGCGAAAAACTGAAAATTAGTACTCTTGATTTATTGAAGTTCATGTTGGAGTATCATTATCAAAGCCATTTCTGATTGAATTATCTAGAAAAATATTATTAGACTAGGAGGAATCGGCGCATGAGTACCGAAAACTATTCCACCTCAATTTTTTTATGCGATCCTCTTCAAACTGCCCTACTGATGATATAAAGGCATGTTGCCATGGGGCAACCCTGTGCCATATTGTTTAAACAATTGCAAGGAATTGTTATTTTTCAACCGGACAATTTTTTTTTATATTCTCTATGGAAATACAAATTAAAAAGTTCCAATGACTTTTCACGATAAAATTGATATTTTTAGAGATATGAATATTTAAAGGTTCGAAAAATCTCAAATTTGGGTACATTTGACTCATGAAAAATATATTTAAAAAAAATAAAATATATAAATAATTTTTTTTTTAATTCTTTATACAATAGTTAATAATATTCTTAATAGATATTTGAAAAAATTTCATTGTTTATACCTGTTTTTTATTGTTAATTTCGCGCGCTCACAAGTATGAGTCGCTTACCTTTAAGTATCGCCATCTCTCTCTGACTCATGCGCTGCATCGGCCTCTCTGTGTCCTGAATTATTATTTATCATTTATCTTGAAAACTATTAACTTTATTAAGATTGTTAAGGAGAGCAATGTTATTAATAATGGAATTGTCTACAATTTGTTTTAAACAAATTTTTTTTCTGGAATCAATTTTACAAAAGTTATTTAAGCATAAATCGGAACATGTAATTAAAATTACTTTTTTATCAGTTTATATTACTTTTTTTTTAATTAAAACAGAAAGTAATTACATTGAATAGCTTCTTCAAACGAAGGTTATAGATGTAGAAGTATGAAATAATGAAATAAAATTTAAAAATAAGTATTTATTATCAATATCATTTTTATATATTATAATTTTACAGTCTTCTGGATCACAACCACATAGAAGTATGCAACTAATATTATTTTTTTTACAGTAACAAGCTTTGGTTGCACAGCATTTCTTACAATTACACAATTTTTTAAGATCAGTTGGAAATGGGCGTTTGTTTATAAAGGTAAATAAAGGTAGCAAAGTACCATTCTCTAGTTTGTATCCGAAATTCGTAAAATATAATGTTTCATATTGGGGATTCAATGCATTTTTGAAAAAATACTTTGTTTAGCTTCATCGGCCGTGTTACCTTTTTTACCCAAAATATTTAAATACAATCTTTCTAAGCCTTTCAACTCCTTAGTACTTAAATCCAAGCCATTGCCAAGAGGGACTAAAGCATCACGATTTTCTTTTACTTTTATCATTTCTAAAGCTTTTTTTTGTGCCAATTTTACTAGTCGTATCACAACCCGTAAATGCGTGTAAAGCAGGTAAAATTTCACAAACCGGGTACGACGCATACTTGTGAGCGCGCGAAATTAACAATAAAAAAACAGGTATAAACAATGATTTTTTTTTAAATATCTATCAAGAATATTATCAACTATTTTATAAAGAATTAAAAAAAAATATATTTATATTTTTTTTTATATATATTATATATATTTCATGGGTCAAAAATACCCAAATTTGAGATTTTTCGAACCTTTAAAAACTCATATCTCTAAAAATATTAACTTTATCGTGAAAAGTCATGGGACCTTTTTAATTTGTATTCCAATAAAAAATATTAAAAAAAAAATCCGGTTGAAAAATAACAATTCCTTGCAATTGTTTAAACAATTTCGGTTTGAACAATATGGCATGGGGTGCCCCATGGCAACATGCATTTATATCATCAGTAGGACAATTTGGAGAGGATCGCATAAAAAAATTGAGGTGGAATAGTTTTCGGTACTCATGCGCCGATTCCTCCTAGTCTATATCCAATCATCATGTTTTTTATGAAGAAAAACAATTATTGTGTATTAATATCTACTTAAATTATTTCTTTGGATTCGTAAAATCTAGTTGCAAAGTCAAGCCTTTCATGCTAGTTTGTGGTAGGCTGTTCAGTACACCACTGATCAACGCATAAAACATACACGAAATTTGGAACTGAAAAGAAACGTAGCCTTTTTTCATTGTTTCAGGTAAAAACACACCGATATATCGAAACCTACTTAAGACATAATTGACAATAACCCAAAACAGTTTGTATTATTGTCAACTCATATGTCATCATTTTAGTCAGTGTATGAAACACTTGTAGAATCTGTGGAAGATTTAACGGCAAGAATCTTAGCAGCCTGTACGTTGATACAGGATACACCAGGAATATTCCAAAGCGTGCGACAGTCTATGATACGGAGTTGCCAATTGTGTATTGAACAAAATGGTGGTCCATTTGAACATTAACTTTAATGCCGTGTTTGTTTCTATGTAGTGTACCCACTGAACCGTTTCTATCATTTAAGTAGATATTAATACACAATAATTGTTTTTCCTCGTCAGAAATATGTTGATTGGATAATATTTTCCTAGATAATTCAATCAGAAATGTCTTTGATAATGATACTTCAACATAAACTTCAACAAATTTCCCAAAAACTATTTCAGATCTTAACTCTTATCTAAGTGGAGTATTATGAATTTGAGGTTGAGTTCGTTTGTCAGTTGATCTGTCAAAACAATCATATGAAAGAAAGTATAGTAACATATCAGTGAATCCGCGACATCAATTCGATCAAATAATATGAAGAATGAAAGAATCGAGTTATCGGTCTCATTCTGACTCACCCGTAATATGGATTCGCCCAACATTAAAAAATGTTCAGGAGGTTGACACATATTTCGATATGTTGTAAGAAATTAGCATTATGCGATTATTGCACATAGAAACTTATGTCTCTACTAAGGACATATCTTCAGTTTTTCTCAATTATCTCAGAAACCTCCACTTTTAGGCACATGGAATGTTTCGACTTTCAGGTTGAGTATCGATGAACCGAACTATGTCAAACGCTCATTTGTCCATTCACTTGTTTCATGAAAATATGAAGGAACATATGACCACATACCATCGTAACTAGGCCACTGAATCACGAAAATAAAATATTATAACTTCAAATCATCACGTTGATAAACCTTGATTAGTGTACCAAGTTTAAAATGTTTTCCTTCACGAATTTTGGAGAAAACAAATTGAATCTTAATTTTTTTTCGTTTTTTCGACACCCCGTATCTCAGAGAGGATGCATTTTAGGACATACCTTGATAGCAACTTTTCACTTCGAAATGAGGTGAGGAATTTGTAGTCGAAGTTTGTTGGTCTTATTCTAACTCACCTTAGTGCTTTCGTAAGGTGTTGAACAAAATCGTTGAAAATTCAAGAAATAATTTGTAGAAAAAAACTCGTAATCGTCAAATTTTATTTTAAGTTGTGCATATTTTATATATGATGCATACACTTTTCAATGAACCCCCTTCTTTCATTGCCTACTGTGAAAGAGAACATTGGGCAATCACCATATGGTGATAATTACGCGAGCGTGAGTTGAAGTGAACACCCAACTAACATTATAGGAAAATTATACCAAGCAGTGGGGTAAAACGGCTTCAAGAAGTCCGAATTCACCCATTTCCGACCAAGTATTTTACCTTCAAGTACTAACTCCAAAGTTATAATTGGAGTTATAAAAACCATAATTGAGACTACCAAATCTCCTTCAAAAACCAAAAACTTAATAGGCGTAGTGCGTAGTATAAAATTACTTGTTATGGACTTCAAATATACCTTCACAGCCTCATGGGTTAATAGAGTTATTTGCTAGGTTAAATTTTACCTAAAGGTTACCAGCTAAATGTGTTCAAAATACTTGGAACTCTCAGGAAAAACCTTCTGGTGAATATTTACCTAATTATTACCTCATGTGTGTTCATATAGTCAGGGAATTGACAAGTCAGTTAACAGGTCTACTATTACCTATTTTGGCACCGATTAAGTTGAAGGAGTTGCCTGGACATTTCTTGACCTAGTTTATACCTACTGCTCTACAATGAGGGCGAGATTACCACAATATTTGTCTAATCAGAATGAATGTCTACAACGATGTCAAAGTTACCTGAAATAAAATCCTCAAAGTAACTTAGTCTATCATCACATATTAAAGACCAAGTCGATTCAGATGAGGATGATATGATACAATTTACTTCCTTTAATTTTTTTATTGTGCCCTAAATTTTAGAAATCTATAAAATGCCGAGCAAAAATTCGAATAGAGTTAGTAAACCATACAGGTATACCACCAACTATTATCGATTAGCTGCCAGAATGAGAACAAATGAAAATATAATCCGAAACCATCCTATACTTTCCGATGTCCAGAGATCAGAGCCATCATCTTCCATTCAGTTGGCTGATAAATTGTATATTTCCGGGCACCGCATGCGGAACGCAGAAATGTCAAATCAAAATTATTCAGCCAATCACAACACACCATTTTATATTTAAAATGTTATGATTGGCTATTTCTCTTCGGAAAGAGTTTCCCTCATTAGACCATAACATTAATCATGGTTTCTATTCTGGGAAGATGTGCACTGAAATATAAATATCGCGTACTATTATCAACATTACTGATGGATTTGATATTTAATTTCAGATAAACACTCATTACAGGGTTTTGTAGTCTATATCCATGTCTCTGAGTAACTATAGGTTACTGGGCTTTACCATTAACATTAGCAAAAAATATTGATTTTTCCACCCCGTATTGACATTTGAGTGTTTCTGCACAGAACATAGAATAAGTAAAATATAAATTCATTATCCACGATTCGCAATCCATCCGGAGAACGAAACGTATAGACATGCATGAAAAAAAATCCAGAACATATATTGTAATTCATCACGTGACCACAATGTGAAAGGGTCTGAAATCCCAAGATAAGGAAAATGGACTTCAAAGTCAGGAATAAAGGTTACTTTCGACATTGAACAAAGTCTATGTGTTCTCATAGTCAAAATTTTAAGGAATTTCGACATATAGGTCCCAAATGGAACCTACGCCATATTTTTCGGTTTGAACCGTTTCCGCCATTGTAAAAATATGATATGTATACATATACTTCATCTATAAAATCAGTTTTTGAAGTGTTTGATGGAAAAAGTTGTGAAAGTAGACATAAATTAATGGTTTTTTTTTCATACAAATTTAATAATTTGATGGGCTCACTTGTTTTAGACGAGTAAAAATCAACATTATCACAGAAAAGTTTGTATCGCAAATAAAATCACAACTAGGTGTGAATGCGAAACCATCACTTATTGCCTTCTCTGCTATACGTTTATTGACAGTTCTTTCTTCATACGCCATGTTCATGTCAACTTCAACGCTTTCACGAATAAGCATGTAGGTTAAGATACACAATATACAGGAAACTTTTATCATCTCCTTCTAACCTGCCATGGTTTGTTGTTTGTTTTATTACAGTGTTTATAACCTGAAATAGGTAAAAATGACTACATTTTTACCATCAGTCGACTAGTCTGGAGGCAATTTTACCTATTTATGCCTTCAACTTATAAGGAAAAATGTCTTAATCTCCCAAATTTCGACTTCTGAATTACTTCCATTTTTTCCCCATAATGGTAAATTTAAGGTAATTATAACGTAATAATTACCTTCGCCAATTAGGGCGCTGACCTATTCGAAGGTCGAAATGACGTAAATTTTACCTATAATGTTTGTTGGGCAGTTGACAATTTGGCGGAACGAAAAATGATTTTCAGGTCACATTGTGGTCAAGGACGTCATTGACCAAGAGTGACTTGAATAAAACGTCATTTCACTAACCTGTGCTACCTGGGTTGATATTTTGGATTCGAAAATGAACTAGAAATTTTCTTAAAAAATTCTTTTCCCAAAATGTACGCAAATAATATATATTTTATATGCAAAATATACTTCCTCTATATTTATATTTTGAGAATCAATTATAATTCTCTTTATACGAGAAATAATCCGAGAAATTCAAATGTAATTTACTTTGGTAATATTTATATATGTCTTGTTTCATCGACAAAATACTCAAAATATCATAAATATAGAGGATACTCGGTTCAAATCAATCTAGCCGATATGAAATTTCTATAGCTGAGTCTATTCCTCCAGAATTGTCATCCATATTTGTTCTAAAGTAGTTGGAAATACATCTATATAATTTTTTCTGTTTATCGAAATACAGAGAACTTATTTAAAATTTTTGTTCGGACGCTTTTCAATTCACATATTTTTCTATATTGTATTGTGTTCAGATTTATTCATTCCCAGATGCCTTGAGCCCAGAACTCGACAGAGGTGACAGTGGAAATCGGCAATTTGATCTTTGGGGGTCATTGTTATAGGCATTTTGTACTGAAAGTAATCTGGAATGACTATTCTGTGAATTTGGGATATTCTGTGTCTTGTGGCTGCTGCCCCATGAATTTCACACAAACACGTGAAATAGTATTCTTTTCACATTTTGTATTTTTTGTTCATTACTTCTGTTAAGGGTTTATTCCATTCGCGGAGTATCATGACTTCTGAGCACTCGCTATATATTCATTTTGTTGTAAATCTTTCTGAATTTTTCGAAAGATCGGGAATGATTGAGATTTCTTTCGTCACTGTTGTTGAGAATGTTCAATTGTGTTTCCAGTTTTTCGTTGTTGAGTAGCTGCCGAAAATATAAAATAAAAAAGTGCAGTATTTCGGACCCATTCGGGAATACCGTAAGAATTGAAACTTTTCTATCCAACATTTTTCTTTCTTTATCTTCTAGATCTTATACTGCTCACGATTGAGGAATATGCAAAATTTCGAATTTTCATGTCAAACTATTCCTGGAGAAGTTGACTGTGATATACAGACAAACGGATACATGAATTGATTTTATAGAGTTCCATGTCTTTCATTCTGAAGTTCCATAAAAATATGAGAATGTGCTCTTTTTTCCATTTCTCACAAAGAGTCTCTGATGACCGTGTAGTGAACCCACAAATTTTCTACAGTGTCAACGAATAGTTGTGAATTTGTTTTTTCACTTTGCTCTCTAAAGGAATTGAAGGCTATATTGAAGTTTGGAGTAATACTGAATCAATAACTCTGCGAGTCCTCCATACAATCATCAAAGACGCCCTGGAATAATTCCGAGAAATACTTCATCCCACGACTCCATATGCATTTTAAATAAGAGAGTTCCCACATAAATATCAGATGCAACTGATAACCGATGCATTGGAGGTGCATTCGATCCTTCTATGGTCATGATACCGTTCGAGATAAATAGATTTTTTACCGGGTTTCTTCCTCTACACTCCGGATCACATTCCACTGTATGCACTCTGTTTTCTACCGACTCTGCTGTGCATCCAGAAACTCCGCAAACGTTGTATTTGCAGAGACTGCTGGGCAATGGAGGTATGTAACAAGTTGGAAAACCTGGAAAAACGGGAAAGGATGAGTGATGGATGAATATATTATTGAAAAGTGAACGGTGTAGTGGTTAGAGTTCACTAAAAATCTCGCCAGTCACTTCAGTACCAGGAAAGATCGACATGGCTCAGAGTTGACTATTATCATACAATAGGTCTGAGATGGCAACCAGAATATATTCGAATATGCAAGACAATATGAAAATCAACTGATTGGTGAAACTGTTGATTATGACACTAACGACTCCTTCCGGTTGCCGAAGACTTCAATTCTATAGCCTATATATCCTTCAGTTAGTGGATGAATTTCAATAAAGCTTTTGAATTTAGAAATGATTTCACCAACCCAAATATTTCAACGGTTCCAATTAAACTGAACAATGAGCATGGTAGAGCGAGTTTTTCAACAAAACTTCTTACTTGCATCTTTTGGGTCCAACATGTATGAGGAATTGCCTACAAACCAATATGAGAAAAATATTTTTTTTTTTTAAATATTCTTTTGTTTATCCTTAAAAAACGCAATCAACCGTTTGAAGTAGTCGCACAAGAAAGTACCCGTCCATTTCCACTCCGTGTTTCTAGAGATATTCAAAAAGCAAAAACCATGGCAAGTTACTGATTCTTTCGGCTGGTACTAGGTTGATGCTAACTTCCCCAACAAAAAAACGACGAAAGATGTCGCTGCTTTGTCTCAGAAAATAAAACTCAATCATGTGAGCTTTGGTTGAACTTCGAAAAACTCTGTTGCTATGTAGGGAAAATACTTGTTCGACTCTGGGATAATCAGCTTCAATAGTATGCTAAATATCAACTTTTTACTTCAAACAGTCTCTGAGGGTACAGTGGAGTGCTCTTAACTTTGTGAATAGTTCGGAAGCATTCATATAATGCGCTGTTTTATTATATCTACATAATTACATGGAAGATGAATATGGGAATTGAAATAATATCGAAATTAATATTCCCAAATATGGATATATTTTAAGTAGACTACCCAATTTTTCCGTATTCGTTGACATGTTCACAAGCTTGTTTGAATGGCAGTACATTCAAGTGAACTTACTGAAATTTTTATTCAACAACATTCAACATTCTAATTGTTTATAGCGGAGATCGGTATCAGTTGAACATGTATCAATTATATATATATATATATATATTTATATATTTATATATTTATATATATATATATATATATATATATATATATAGAGGAAAGGGAGGAATATCGAAGGGACTGTTGGAAAAAATTTTTAATGGACATAGCCCTCAAAGAGAAGTGTTACCCGTAAACACGTGTTTCGGGCTCTCGGCCCTCATCAGTACGGTGAAGAAGTGCAAGGATGAACAACACTTGGAAGAAAACGACAAATCAACGGAGTCAACAAACAAGAAATAAAAGCCCGAAACACATGTCTACGGTTAACACGGTCCTCCATCCTGCGACGTTGTGTCATCCAAATTTGATGTCACAACATTTTCGATGTTGTTAGGTCCACTGGAAAATGGAGGGTGCAGGGGGTACCTATTTTGAAAGGATGCCACAAAATGTGGAAACTATGATAGAAAAAGTTCATATACATCCTCGAATATTGTATATTTTTATACACTGTGGACATGTCTTTATCGGACACACACTACTCTGTGACATCCTGCAGGTATGCAATGAGATCAGTCCGTGATGAGTTGTGTCATCCAACAATTGGCAACGCCGGAAAAATATTTCTAGTGGTATTTTTTTTTTAAATATGTATATTGTTATTTTTCTTCACTGTCAGTGCCATTATTCGACTTCCAGAAAGGAATTGAGTGACGTGAATGAAACATTACAGTTCCATTTTATAGGATTAATGTCTGGCTATCCTGAAATTTGTAATATATTCTTTTGCAATCATTTGTCTGATGTCTTTGGTCCGGGACTCAACGGGTAAATATTCAACTAGCAGCTGGTTCCTTTGTAGTCAGAGTTTTGGCATAACCGACACATCTGAGAAAAAACTATTGGAAGATTTATACAACAGAAAAGTGACATTCGCCAAGAAAAACGTTATGATATCTGAAAAAACTAAGAAAATAAGAAACGTCGCAAAGAAGCGAAAAATTGTCGAACAATTATCTGAAGAGTCATCTGAAGATGACACTATATGATTAATATGATGTGGTTCTAACAGCAGCAGTTAGGTGGATTGGCTGCAGTGCAGAAAATGTATGAGCTGGGCTAATTTTTTTGTGCTTAGAACGATCCATTATTTGTTCGCAATAATTATGAGTCATCAGTGTCATATTAATTTTGTGTATTTTTCCATTCAGCTGCATACTTCATACATTAACTTTCAGTTTTCGTTGTTGGCGATCAACATTCCATAGCTTTCATGTTATTGTTTGAAATTACATTATTTGTATTTTGTTGTGTTGTGTTGTTGAATGAATTTCAATGAAGTATACAATTTTACGTCATTAACAATGGAAAAATAGTTGCGTCAGAATGATATATCAAGGACTCAACTGTTTTTATACCCCTGTTACGATAGACATTTTGAGTGTTACTATTGACACCACCTTGGTGTCAATAGAGAAAAGTGATACGCCACTGCTGATTAAACGTTGAAATCAAAGAGGTACGAGACGAGATTTGTAAATTATCGGCAAATATTTTGTCGGATCCATCTGCAGATAAATCGTCGTATTTATGTCAAACGGCAAAAACTATCACATCAAATTATTGCCGTGGATTTATCGTACCACTTAATTGATTTCTACAACTCCTAACGAACGGTTTTATGGGTACAATTCTGTAAATCTAACGATAAATTGCTCAGATTGGTCAATACATTGTTCCGTGTTGCTGTGTAGAGATAGTACGTGTGAATTTTGTACATTTCCAATGGTATCACATAAGCTGCAGCAAAGAGATGAGTGTTATGTTATTTCACGATATTTCAATCTCTTATTCCGGGACGTGAGGTTTTCATTCGATAAATGTCCCAGAAGTTTTTCGTTTTCCATTTGTTCGCCTAGAGGTGGACAAAAGTATAACCAAGTTCCGTAAGACGGTGTTGAGCCGGTGATAAAAAGCAAATAGCGTCTTAAGCTGCGAGTTTGGGAATGCCAGGAAGGTGTTGTAAGCTGATCAGCCTTATGAACAGAGGACAGAGATGTTTTTTGAGTTGTCTATCATACACTGGCATTTTGTCATTACGAAGATATTGAGGATGAGTACTCCGCAGAGGATTTGTGTTTTACTTTCCACGAACTAGTTTCGGTTACAAAAGCAATGGGCCTTACATGTGAACTAATGGTAACTGCAATGTACTTTGAGTACTAAGAGAGAACATCGTTACTTGTACCGTATAAGCAATACTCAAAATATTGTTGACAGTCATACGTGTAAGAGAGAGTTGAATGTGTTAGTATCATTTGGGGACCGTTCAACGTTCTCACATCCTTGCAAGGGCTAAAGTTGGATCCCATATTCAACTCAAATTGTGAACCACATTCCTTTTCTGATTATTATATTATTTGAGAAATCTATCAAATAGCAATTGGCCTCACATGTGGACTGATGTTAACTGCAATGTAATTTAAGTACTTAGAGAGAACATCGTTACTTGTACCGTATAAGCAATACGCAAAATGTTGTTGACAATTATACGTGTGAGAGAGTTGAACGTGTTAGTATTATTTGAGGACCATTCAAAGTTCTCACATCCTTGCAAGGGTAAAAGTGAGATCCCATATCCAACTGAAATTGAGAACCACATTCCTTTTCTGATTATTATATCAATTGAGAAATCTATTGAATAGTTTTGCGTTGAATCTGATATCATTTAGTGGTTTTCCGTCAGGTCAAAGCTTGCCTGGGCTATATGGATAATTTTTTCAACTTGTTTAACGACTTACACCCTCACTTTTTTATGTTCTCAAGACCTTATGATCTTGCGACCTCAAAAAACTAACGAGCAGGCACATTACTTGCCGTACCTAAAAGTACACAGAAGTAGCATCACTTTATGATATTCAAAATATCTATAACTTGACATACATAACGTCCAAATGCGGTGAACTTTCATATCAATACAAATATTTTTTATCATTGACTCCGATTCATCTGGAACTAGTAGTGAGCACAAAATTGTTACATCATGGTAGATTATTCAGAAATAAAAAAAAATTGTTGCACCGTGAGTATTGGAAATAAACCAGGAAAACTTCAGGTATCGAATCACTAGGGGCCAAATTTTGCTTTGATTTTATTATTTTTAATTTTTGTAGCCAGCTCTCCGTCTATTAGTATCTGAGAAATATGCGAATTATGTTACTTTAAAATTATCTCAAATGAAGATTTGTTAATTTTACTGTTCTCAAAACTCTATGATTGCACAAAGTATATCAGAATCGGTGAAAGAATGACATTTATACGTACCTTCTACTTTGTACATCCCATCTCCAAAAATGGTCCGATCGCACAAACAATCCCTATTGCGTAACATTATTTTAATATCACAAAATCTCCTATGAACTCTTGCATGATATCTGCCTATACCTAGGTTGAATCTACATTTATGTTTCCTTTTCTTCGATAAACTTTCCGAACAGAATATCCAATCTTCCAAAATGGTTTGATGGCATACCCCCAGAAAATATTTCGTGCTGTTTGACTTTCCAAAATCTTCGACGAAAATCTGTAAAAAACGACGTTTTTCATGAATGTTCATTCAAAAAGGGATGAAAATCCCTTACTGCGAAATATTTAAGTCCAATAGCTATGAGGGCACAAGTTTCCAGTTGAAGTTCTTTCACCCATTCGTGAATATTGTAAGTGGTTTCATTCTCAAAATTTGGGAGTATGGAAGTATTTTCGAAATCTTCCATATGTTCAGCATGTGACAAACATAGTGATAGTGTCAGAAGTGTCAGGAGCATCACAGTGACATTCTCCTCATTCAATTTCAATTTGTTGGGGAAGAAAAGTGTCGTACCTAGTGACCCAAATTAATTATCTAAGATATTTTTTATTCCAGAAATTTCGTATTTTGTTTTCTCAACCATATAACTAGGAATGTTTGTTCATATAGAGTGTATATAAGTTTTAACACTTTCAACTTCCGTAATCTTCAGTGCTTCCTGGTACTAAATATTCGAAATGCATAGTGTGAGTTTATAAATTGAAATAGAAAAATTCAGGGTTGAGATTTTTTTTTATTTTCGAAATTTTTTAGTACTAACAATTCACATGCAGGAAGTAATATATTGGTAATTTAAGAATACTAATAATGACTTAGAATCTAACGAATCACATGTTGGAATTGTCAAATGTATCAATGCCAATCAGTTTGAGTTCTAAATATCATATGTCAATGAGAGAGAGAGAGAGAGAAGTTATACCAACTTAATTGGAATAAAATCGAGAAATAAATTGTCAATTCAGTGAAAAAAGTTTTTTCAATGAAAAAGGTGGTGTACATTTATCGATTTGATTTTAGTTATCAATCCTTTTATCAAGGGGATGGGAATCTCTATTAAACTTGGGTCTTCAGACAATAGTTATTATTGTGTAGTTCTTTTGGATTTTACTGTTCTTCAAACAAGTCCAATCTCAAATAATTCTTTTTTGTCTACGTTATGAAAAAAAAAATAGTTTCTATTGGGTCTAAAATTATAGTTGTTAAATTTAAAGAGGAATCCAAATGTTGATTTAACAGGTTTTTTCAAATCTGCAAGTGCGACCGATATATGAGGCAGGGCAATCAGAGCAGTCAAGTTTATAACCACCACTTTTGTTAAGTTTATTGATTTTATCTTTGGAGTTAACCAAATCGTTCAAATTGTTACTCGATTTGAATGGAATTTTTATATCTGGAAGCAATTCTTGAATGAAATTAGAAATATCGTTGCAAATATTGTTCTAAAAGGAAGGTAAAGCGGAATATTTAAATGGTTATAGACTGCCAAGGTGACTGGAATTGAAGACTAGGTTTCTGTCCATGCCGGACCTTGTGAATTAATTTATCTATTGTGGAAGGTGGGTTACCATTGCTGACAGCATTCTGTTCAATTATATTGACTTCTTCGAAGTATTTGGCAGGGCTCAAAGGAACGTTCAAAAGTCTCCTGATGTATCAATTGAAGGCAGCCATTTTATGTTGCATATGATGGTTAGAGTTGAGTGGAAGGACATGATCAACCTGGGTAGGTTTTCTGTAATTAAAGAACTCTAATTTGTTGTTGAATTTTATGATGGTTATATCTAACTATTTATTTCAATTTTCGGGGTAAGTTTCATTTTAGGATGTATAAGAGTGAGTTTAAAAATTCTTGGGCATCGTTGTTATTGCCTTCAATTAACACCAAACAATCATCTTCGTAACGAATTCATTTCACAACATTTATAGAAAGCAATGAAAACTTTCAATTCAAATCAAACATGTACGTTTTGGCCAATCAAAACATTATTATAGTGGGAATATTCTACCCAGAAAATTGCCGCAGGAATAATTTGAGGTATTTTGTTTCTATTGTCTGACAACGTATAGGTCTGATTTGACGTCTGTCATCAATTCGCATGAAAATTGAACATGAATCAAAACCGGTCTAGTACATTGTATCATTGTGCGAGAAAATGTGTTTATGATCAAACATCAAAAAATAATCTATAGAATACCACACGAGAGTTGGATGAAGTAGAAAATAATTCTCCAGATTTATTTCTCAAACTTGTTGCTATTTGGCCATAGCCACTCGAGCCCGTTGGGCCCTCGTGTCTATTGCCTGACAACGAGTTTTCGAAAATCTGTCAGATTATTCTCACTCTATTCTCACTTTCTTGTGATATTACAACTGATGATGAATGAGTTTTCTAGGTGTTCCATGAAAATATCAGCAAGGAAGCGTGAGTGGGGGTTACCCATTGCTAAATCTTCGGGTTGGCTATAGAATTTGTCATTGATGATGAAAAAATCTTGAAAACTAGAAAAGTTTAGTGAAGTTGAATTATCTGTTTTTGTTGATTCTGAAATGGAATGTGTAGAAAGCCAATTAGAGACTAATGGTATTGTTCCAGATATTGGAAATGCTGACATCAAAGGAAATCATGATAATATTCGAATCAGTTTGGAAGTTTCCATTTTATTGATTACTTACCGAATTATCACTTGTAGTACAAACGTTGATGGAGTTGAGACTGGGGTGTTGCAACAACTAACTGCGGATCTGATTGAAATTCCTTCTTTGTGAATCTTCGGAAGACCATATAGTCTCGGCATTTGTAGATAGCTAGGAATCAAATCATAGGATTCATTGAATTCAATATAAAAGTAATTGCAATTTGTGATGTGGATTTTTCTTTAATTCATGAATTTATTGAGTGGGTTTGAATTGAGAAGGATAACATTGTTCGTGTTTGAAAAACTTTTTGTAAGTAATCTACTTGCTCAACGATGACCAGGCAATTTCCTTCGTCAGCTTTGGTTATTATGAGATTATCGTTGAAGTTCCGTCTTGAATTTTTGTAATGATTGATTTAAATTATTGTGATTGGACTTCTTTAAAAAACTGGTGATGACTTTTTTGTTGAAATGGTATTTTTAAATGGTGAATTGACATGCTTTTCTTATTTTCACCCGACTGCGCGACGCAAAGGAAGGTAATGTGTTGATCATGTATGTATGTTTGTTCCTTTGTGGCACTCTAGACACCAAACGCGTGGGCCGATTCTGATGATTCATACGACAATCGAATTGTCTCAATCTTGCGAGTGTCACATGATCAAAATTCAATATGGCGACAACCAGACGCCATATTGTGAAAAATCCCAACTAAAAATTGCTCAATGAAGAAAGTTAATTCAGAAATAAAAAACCCGGCTGCGTAAAAAGTTACCTTCAAAAAACATGGAAACAAGATGATCAGGAAATATTGTCAGAAAAGTATGTTCCAAAATGTTAACTATCAAACTTGATACTGTAAACAATCTCACGCAGTTGGAGGTAGACGTACCGGGTGTGCTTAGAAGTTTTTGATATTAATTGATATTTGGGAATTTCCCTTGAGCGTAAATTTTACGACACGCGCCTTATAGTGTAGGTATATTGAATAAACTACATTTTTCTCTCATTTATATCGTTTCTCTTATAGCTATATGTATTTTTCCGTTCTAGACGTGTTTCATTATGGCTCGTAGGTCACTTACTCAAAATGAGCTATAAAAAATGGCTCATGATTTATTCGAAGAGCCAGAGCAAGATGATGAGACCTACTTTCCCTCGACTGACAACGAGTTTTCGGAAAAAGAATCGAGCAACGTGCTGAAGAAAGTGCTACCGAACAAGAAAATACTTCAGACTAATCTAAAGGAGAGGAGGAAACAATAGAAGAATTTTCCACTGGAAAAAATAAATCTACACAATGGCGAAAGACGACATACCGTGTTCCTGGAAAAACCAAGGGCAAGAAAGTAGTCGAAGTACCCACTGGCTTGACTCAAGAAGCTCTTGGTATTGACAATGAACTAAATGCGTTTTTCCAAATTATCGATGTCTATAATTGACGACATTTTAAGGTACACAAATATGTATATCGATCAGCTGAGAGTTGACCATCAATATTCTAGAGATCAGGACTGTAAAACATCGACAGGCAATTTTAAGTGTTGCTTGGTATTTTGTCTGAGAAAGTCAAATATATATTTCTAAAGTACTGTCATTTATCATTTTCCATAACCTTACAGCATTTCCCCAACATTCATACAAAGAGAACACCATTTACATGGAGAAAATTTGATGACGTAAAATTTACGACAAGCACCCGCTCACGGGAAATTATACACCGCGCGTCCGCTGGAAGGTTAATACTTTGTTTGGTCTTATCCAAAGTCCGATGTTATTCATGTTTTCATGAGCCGGAATATTGTTCAAGCCTCTTGCTATGTAATTTTTAGAACCCGAAAAACGATGCCATATATGCAATATAGTTTTTGTTTGAGGGTTTTATACATTTACTCCACTTGAAACTTTTTCATTTACATGTTCTTGAATTTTGCACGGTCACAAATAATCATAATTTTGGTACAAATACATATTTATGCATGAAACATCCCATCGGGTTCCAATAGACGACAAAAATAAAGATGGATTATATGGGTTTGTATGAAGTTGAGGGTAATAAGTTCATTCGCTATGCAGCCCTAGAGTTAGACAGCGCTATGCAATATAATAGGATGTGGATGGGTTTAATCCTCCTCCTGGTAGATTCTGCACTCTGCTTTCTCCATCAATTCCAGTTTCTCCTTCCAGATTTCTGTTAGTATACGTGGTTTGTTTCTGCTGAGAGTAATGCATTCGCTCGTTTCGACGCTTGTAGACTTTTCAATATTTGCATACCCCATAATCCACATTCCACAAAAAGGGTTCAGGTCATAAGGATGGCGTTTCAGCCCCTTTGTTTGGAATCTACAGGAGAGTGACCTTGTTTCGCCTAATTAGTTCGTTTAGTTTTTCTGAGCAGTGTCAGTGTATTTTTCAGCTGCTCACTTGAAAAATCAGCCAATTGATGGATTCTTGGCTAACAGACGAAATATTATTTACTGTTTGGTCTATTGGGAGCATTATGATGGTCTATTTTATGAGGTAGATTTTTGAACTGGGCGCTTTTTTGATACAATATATTCCTGCTTGGAAAATGCTTTTAAATTTGGCAGAACTATATGGCCCACAGAAAACTGCGTTAAAACCTCTATTCTTCACGATATACGTGAACAAGCGAGTCAGCTTTGCCGATAATATGTCTGTTCTCTACCAAACCATATCATGGGAGAACTAAAAGAATGAATCAGAAGAGTTCCGAAATATTATCAAATGGTTCAAATTCAACGAATTGACACTTATCATATCATTTCACGAACAAGCATATTTTGCTTCAGTGATATTCGGTTTATTAACGAATTTTATGTATACCTTGGTGGTTTGTCTCTACACTTATGTGAATTTTCAATAGTATTATTATTATCATTATTGTAATTATCTGATCAATTGCAATTAGGCGCTAGATTCCGAAGCTCCGACCCTTTCGGTAGGGCGTGCTGGATACACAAGTCAGTGACCACTCGTCCCACCTAAGAGGTGAGAGATCATTGGGTCCGGGAATCATGAGTCCTGAGCAGACGTAATGATCCAAGAAATGACTGCCTTCTGCATGCAACCAGTTAAGAATTCCCCGTGTATTGTACATAGTGGATCAAGTTGTATATATTGAGATTAGTTACTGAATTAGCATTTTACGTAAGAAACCTCTTTTGTTGTTGTTGTTGGGTTCTGCCGATTCACGACATGTCGGTATGTTCTTCAGATTTGAGAGTAGCGTTTGTATCATTCCACCCAAGGATCCTATGATCAGAACCACTTTATTCACAGAATGGTCCAGACAGAGTCTGCGGAGTTCGAAGAGTAGTTCTCGATATTCGTCCCAGCCGGAGCCAAGAACTGAATGACGTATATCGTTTTCTGCTAGCAATCGGGAGGGCTACATCAGGCTTATCAGCTTGTATTTGCCTGAGGGAGGGAAATGGGTAATTCCAATGAATTCGGCACTTCTCATTCACCACTACGAACTCAATATCCTCCAGAGCGTATGACAGCACTGGTGTTTCATCAACGCCGTACGAGTGCCGTAAGTGATAGAACAACGCGTGTCATGACGATGGATATACAATAGGTGTATGTTGGTCGACTATCCATCAAAAAACAACTATTTCTCTGGCTGATGCCTAGACGGACATTGATTGATATCCGATGGATAAACGTGCAAAGTCTTTACTTTGCAAATATTCGTTGCGAAATCAATCAACATGAACCACTTCACATACACCTATTGTATAGGTTTCTGTAGTCATCTATCTTGAGGAATAAGACATTTTCCATTTTTAATGAAATTATAGCTGGCTATCATAGACCAGGGTCGATAATTTTTGAAACCAAAAAAAAATTATAGTAGAATGAGTCTCATTGGAAAAGGAAGAGAATATAACAAAAATGAAACGAAAGGGTAAAAAATGGTTTATCACGATTTCCGGCAAAACTTCAAGTCCTATGGAAAAAAGTTGTAGGTAATGAAAAGATCTACAACTTTGGTATTCACACTTTTTTCACATAATCTTGAAATTCATGTGAAAAATTCAAATAACCAAGTTAATTTTTACCTTTTACAAAAAAAATTTTCAATTTTTTTTAAAAATTTTTTTTATTAAAAATATTTATTTTTCCACCTTATTTTGACTTGATATCGAAAAAGCACCCTAATTTTCAATCAGAAATTCTCCCGTCAAAATATCAGGTTTTTTAAAAAAGACGGTGAGCTTTTCGTTCGTTGAAATCTCTACTTTCTGATAGTGTAAAGGAACATATACATTACTATGATAAATGTTCTCAGAAAATGCAAAGAAATAACAGGTAGTAAGGCCCAGACCCTCCTAGTCCCTTCCCCACTTATCTATGAAATACCTTTTGATGGGCTAAAATTTTCCGTAGGTCACACAGGTATATAAGTTATTTCGGAATAGCAATGAATAGGCATCTACGCATATATTTTAAAGAAGATTCTACAACTTTCTCAAAATATTGTAGATGTCTTATTAAATTCGGATTCGAGTTTTTTTCGTTTCTTTGCATTTTCTGTCATAGTAATGTACTTTTTTTTATACCATCAGAAAGTAGAGATTTCAACGAACAAAAAGCCCACCGACTTTTTAAAAAAAGCTGATATTCTGACTGGAGAATTTTCGATTGAAAATTATGGTGCTTTTTCGATATTAAGTCAAAATAAGGTGAAAAAATAATTATTTTAAATCAAAAAAATTACAGTGTGTTTGGATTATAAAAAAGGCGATTTTCACCAAATTTCCTCAGAAAAAAAAATTGTTGTAGAAGATAAAAATAAAAAACCAAAACTTGGTTATTTGAATTTTTTACATAAATTTTGGGGTTATGTGAAAAAAGTGTGTTGACAAAAGTTTCAGATCTTATTATTACCTACAACATTGCCATTCAAATTTTTTCCATAGGACTTGTAGTTTTGCCGGAAATCGAGATAAACCGTTTTTTACCCTCAAAAACTCACCCCCTTCCACTTCCCGACCTCAGATCGCCGGTAATTTATTTTTCCTTTCATTTTTGTCATATTCTCTTCCTTTCCCGATGGGTTTCATCCTACTATTATTTTTTTTTTCACTTTTTACCATTTTTAAAGGCTTCAGCACTGGTCTATCAAGAATGTTACAGATTTCTGTCTCTTATTGCAGATATTTCTATCTATATTTTGGTTGCAGTAGTTCTGATGAGATGGCGTTAAATCCATTCTGCTAATTCAATCCCAGCAAATGCTTTCAGTCAGGTAACGCAGACATTAATCATTGTCTGCTTGATCCACCTGATGAGGAGCAAATACCCCGAAACCGGTCTACAGGTGGTCAGACTGAGTGAAGTGGTTATTATTGATCCATTCCGCAACGAACATTTGCAAAGTACCTTGTAGGACTTTGCACGTTTATCCATCGGATGTCATTCAACGTTCGTCGAAGCATTAGCCAGGAAAAGCAGTTATTTCTTTATGGATATGCAACCAACATATTAAACACACCGTCAATAAATTGAGGACCATCTTATTCAAATTCAGGTAACTCAAAGAACTCCTACCGCTGACGAGTCTAAAAACATTATACTACTCGCTAGTTGAAAGTCATATCCGCTACGGAATAGCAGTCTGGGGAGGAGCGTTAAATACTCATATTCATCAGATTGAAATTATGCAAAGGCGTTTCCTCAAGCTAATGATTAAAAAAAATAGCAGGTATCCTTTTGACAGTTTATACATCGAAACTCGTACGATGGATATAAGGCAGCTGTACTTCTTATGCTCTAGCACTGAATATCATACAAGTAAACATACAGCGTTGCTCCCTTCACACCAGTACCTAATACGTCAGAGAGATCAGTACATTACACTCTAATGGTCAAGGTCACTGCACAAAGATCATATAATTATTTTGCGCCTAAACTCTACAACAACATTCCTGAAAATATAAAATCCATTACAAACATCAATTGCTTCAAAAAAGATTTGAAAAGACATATTCTTCAAAGTCAAAGACATGAGCTTCTACATCAATTTGTGTAGATGAGAAAAACCATACGTACCTTTGCTATATTGTTCGACTCTGAAATGTATTTGTATTTATATACTTATTTGTCCACTTGTATTTATGTATTTATCAAACTAAAATTCAGTTTGTTAGCTTTTAAAATGTGATTTCATATGCTGGAACTTTTAATCTATGATTACTTTCTTTTAAATGTATATGTTATAATTGTATTTGGACTGAATGTTATCTATATGCTTAACCATTACCACCTTCACTTGGATTTTGTGTTTGATTTTTATATTATCTGTCTGCTATATTAAATCTAAAATTTATATATTAAACAAATTAAAATGGATATTCAGGCTATTATATTAACTTATATAGGCGAATTCATCTTCACCATTCTTTATTTTGATTTTTTATTTTTTTATTTATAATTGAATTCAATATTTATGTCAACTTTATACAATATTTTAATTTTGCTTTGAATATATTTTCTCCACATACAAGCAACATGTGATGCTTCTGTGGTTTCTACCATGTTTATTCAGCTCATGTATTACCTTCCTGTTACCTTTTGTGATCTGAACCTGAATAAACATTATTTATTATTATTATTTATTATTAATATACACCTTTTGAATAGGTTTCTGTGGTCAGCTGTTTCGAGAAAGAAGACATTTTTCATTTGTAATGAAACTGTGATAGTTTCCAATAACCAACGAACAACAGCTGAGCATGAATAAAAATCAAATATAATCTATATTTATCGGCCTGTAAAAATCGTATATAATTTGAGACAGCCTGTTTGATGAAAAAATAATTGCTCAATGTGATAATTTTCAATTGCTAGCAGACGGCAAGAAAGAGAGAAAAAAACAAACTAAACTAGATGATAAAAAAAGTATCAGTGAGGAACAGAAACGAAATCATCAAAATCAATCCAGAGATGTAACTTATTCCATTAAGTGCTTTTTCTTCATTTATTTTATGCACCAAGTTATTTTTTTTCACAAGAAATGTTTCCATATTAACGACCCCACACATTGGATTTGCTTACTTTATCAATGGTACTTTTCAGAAGAAAGAGCCTCGTTTTTGTGAGATCTTCTTGCAGGTTTATTCCTGATGATTTTTAATTTTTCATGGCATTATCTCGAACAGATTTTTTCAGTCGCACCAAAACGAAACAGCTGCTGGCCTGGGTTTATTGACATCGATGTTTTTGTTGGACACTCGAAAGCTGGTTGATGTCGGCTGTACTGACTTTTCAGTAACATGTTCTGATTGAGAATCTTTGAAATAACCCCGTGAGTATTTTTGTTTGCATTTTCCTGGATTCCGAAAAATCTCAAGTTATTGTTTCTTGACAGTTGATTCAAAGCATCTATCGCCTGAATGCACCGTTTGTCAATTTTAATTCTAGTTCCCCAATCCCGTTTCTGTAATCTTTGGCCTGTAGCTATGCACCGTCAGCAGATTGAATAATCCAGATTGGAAATCTGACAACGTTGGTTTCGCAAGACTTTTTGACAGTTGAAGATGATAAAACGTCAAAATTGTCAGTTTCGATTTTTTATTTTCAAAATGACTGATGGTGAAAACGCAAAAAGAATCCCCAATTTTTCCCCGGAAGAAAAGCAGAGTCATGAGGATATACTCTTAAAACACGCTTATATTATCGAAGACAAAAAAAACAAACAAAGATTCCAATGATGATAAATCTCAAGCTTGGAAGCGAGTTACCGAACAATTCAACTGCACTGCACCTATACTCTGCTATACGACCGTTGAGCAGTAAAAAAGGCTCTACGAAAATAAAAAGAATTGAGGAAGCCGTTATACCACCACACCTCAAATCACCGGAAAAGTATGTATGTAGCCAAGGAGTAATATCCATGAAATAAGTTGTGTTGGATGATGGTGCATGAGGTGGGATAATCTACTAGCCAACATAACCCTAAGCAAGACACTGCAATTATCAACTTACAAATAACTTTGGAATTCAATTTCGTCTTCTATATTTTCCAGGAAACTGAGAACTATAGGTTTTGTAAGTCGAAATATTTCAAAAAATGAATAATTGTCCATTGTGTTGAAATAATCACTCCTTCCGTAGACTCTGCGAGGAAAACCAAAGTTGATGATATCGAGGATATCTAGGTCATCATCAATGAATATTACGTCCTCCATTTTATCCCAAAATAATGCAAAACTTGCAAAAAAACTCAACACTCGAATAATCGGTGTCAAAATAAAATAGACGTCATTCGCTAAACCACGCTTCATTGACCGATTAGAAAATCTGCAGCTTAAACCAGATTTTTCTTGCGATGCATAATAAACAACACTCTAATCCAGGTTTCCGTAACTAATCCGCGAAATTAGCCTACGGTGCATACGGGCGTATGTCAGTTTGAAGTTAGTCATTATCTTCTTGAGATTTTCCACCTTCATGGCGAGAATAGCAACAGTTCCACCAATTATCGCTGCTAGGCTCTGCATTCATTGAATCTCACGTTCAGTGAGACCCATACTCACTTAACACGAAGCCCACAATTATTTGTTTTGTTTTGTTTAACGTTGAAATCTATATATTTACTCAGTTCGACTTTTTACGGACCGCGGTTCAACCGCAACTCGATTTTGTTCCGATACACCGATAAAAACTAAGTTATCCAGTCAAAAGCGTACGCACAACCTACACATTTGCCATATCGACTCGAATATTGGAGAATTAAAACTAAATTCCGTTCAAGATAACTAAAATAGGCCGCCAACATTACAAGGGTAAACTTGAACAGTTTTCAGGAATAAACATATTTATGTTACGTGTAAAATTGCCTCCAAGTAGGTTCTAGAGGGAATACATGTTCAGAGCAACGGCTTGTATACGGGACTATGTTTCATAACAGATGTAAATAAATGGAATAAAATTTACATTCCAACAACAATACCAACTGTAGACAACATGTTTTTGGGTGGGGGGGTGTATGAAGTCCTTTATGGGCACGTCACATTGTAAGGTAGTGTGGAAATCACTCTTTGAGTTTGAGGGTCTCTTTGCCCCCGGGTTACCCACAAAAAACTCCTCCACCCAGTTGGTTAGTCTTTTCTGTCGTTCTCTTTCACAGCACCCATTCTAGTAATTTTGTGCCTTGCACAAGTTCGTACAGGTTCTTTACTGGGTGTGTGCTATACAGTCTCGGTTCACCAATTGGTTGTCCGAATATTGACTGTCTTCTGCGATCCAAGTGCCCGCAGTTGCACAGTATATGTGATATTAGGTCGCCGTTGAACAGTCCCAATTCATTGAGGTGCTCTTCTACTGGCACGTGTCCATGAGCCCCGTAGTGATTTCCAGTTGTTTTTTGTTTAAAGGTAACAGGTCTGCTGTTTTTTTCCGGCACGGGCCTTCGATGTACTCTTTCCGTTGTCTGTTTCCTGGGATGTTATTCCAGTGTTAAAAGTTTATTTCCCGGATGCAGTCTTCTACAGACGCCCAGGGGGGTCTGTCCTGGACCTGGTTCGTTATCCGATACTCTTGTATTCTGGTTTCTGAATCAGCTTACTGCGGTTTTATTCTGCCAGAGTTGTCAGTTCCTCTTTGCAGGTCCATACCATTTGGGACGTCACTTCCTGGCTACTCAGAGCTCTCAGTGCCATCTGGCTCTCTGAGAGAATATGGATCTATTTCTCTAGTATTGCTCTCCTCTTGTTTTCCCTTACACTTCGAAGGGTTGCGAAGACTTTTGCTTGAAACACCCAGTGAGTAACTAAACTCGGTCCTTGGATTTTTAAAAAACACTCCTGCTTCCACAGCATTATCTATCTTAGACCCGTCTGTATACCAGATCTTGCCCTGTGGAATGGTGTTTGGTTTTGTGTGATTCCCTGCATTTCTACTATCACATATACTACAGCTACAGTCCCTTCCATTAGGGTTGTATTATCGTCCTGTTTCTTAGCATTGCGTCTATCCAGGCCACACAAGGTTCCTCGATTTCTCTCTGTCTTTGACCTGGTAATTGAGTCCATATAGGTGTTATTAAAAGCTCCTTCTATATCTAGATAGATTGCTATTAGTACCTCTTCATTTTCCAGCTTGTTTTCCACTTTCTCTACCAGTTTGTGGAGTGCTGTTTCTGTTCTCGATGCAGTGGCCTTTCTACCAATGCATTGTCACTAATATCATAACCTGATGAACTTTCCATGATGACCACTTCTGGAAAAAAAGTAATTACTCGTTCCTAGAGAATAGTATCTTTCTATCGACTATATACGAAGCCCTAATGGGGTGAGTGGACTTCTAACGGTCGTCACAAAAAATACGGAGTTTAAAGCGAACGTTGTAGCTGGTATCAGCTAGTTATAGTATATAACAGTTTGTAATTGAAGTAAGGTGGGTAGGTAATTATTTCGGAAGTAATTCAAATCAAGTAGGTAGCAATTAGTAGATTCTAGCCACAAAAAAATCAAAAATAAATCTTTTTAACAAAACATCAAACCAACTGAAGAAGAAACTGAAAAGAAAAAAGAAAATTAACCTTTTTGGTCTCAATAACTGAGATCCAAAACTCATCTAAGTAACTGATTTTGAGCCGGTGCCAAACAAACAATCAACGAATATCATTAAATTACTTCAAATGAATTATCAGAACAAAATGACATAAAACTTCATATAGTGCAGAATAATCATGGACAAGAGGAAATAGAACAATTTTACTAATTCGATACTGAAAAAGATTCTGTTGCCCTATATACTCATTATATTGAATCTATGAAAGAATGTTTTCATCTTATTGATGTTGAAGTATGGAATGAAGTTATCTGCAAAATCATTGAAGGACAATAAATATAATATAAGAAAGAGCACTCAACTTCCCAGCAATTTATGCAACTATGTATCACAAAAAAATAACTCCGAGCGGGATGTACGTATATGAAAGGATTTTTAATTTTTTCGAAGTTATGAATGGAGGTTCATAAAATCAGAATAATTATCTGCCACTGAAAGATGAACTTCAGTCACTATATCTTCCATCGTTCTGTATAACCTCTTGGTAAGTTATTCTCAATTGAAAATTGGAAAAAAAAACAGAATTAGAGAAATCTATGATGAAAAGTAACTTTTCGTTATATCTTACAGAAAACAACTATTTTGCGAAATCCCTCACTTTCAACCTGAAAAAAAATTATTTACATTTTCATTCGGATATTTGATTGAAAAAAATGTTTGACCAATATTGACTGAGAATGTTTTTTAATCAATAATCTGAATATAAATGCGAATATTTACTATGGGTTTTTTTCAGGTGGAAAAAATTTAATATATATATATATATATATATATATATATATATATATATATATATATATATATATATATATATATATATATATATCAGATGATCTCAATTTCCAGCATGCCATAGTGGCGGAGAAGTAGTTGTTTTCTGTTAAATATTACAAAAAATAACTTAAACTATTCGTCGTAGATTTTTTTATTCTGATTTTTTTTTATCGTCAATAGAGAGTTTTTTTTAATATATACCTTGTGCAACACGCAATACGAACTCTTGAAGACCACGCCAGAACACTGCAAGCGACTTCACATAGATCTCAACAGAAGCAGTTGACGTGAATTTCCCAAAGAACTCGCTGAAAGGCTGTGTAAGCAAAGTTCCCACATAATTCGCCAGAAGTACTGCCTTTGATGATCAGACAGAGATATCGCTAAGACTTCGCTGAGTATATCTCGGCGGCGGACATTATTTGGAAGAGATATGGAGCTATCAACAAATTCTCAGAAAAGTTACAAAAGGCGGCGTCATGATTTCCTAAAAAGAGTTCGCCGAGATATCTTTAGGACCTCGTTGTGTTGCCTGGGATCACATTTTTCGACTACGGAAACATTTTTTTATTTTTTTCATATGTTAATATCAATAAATTATTGTTGTGAACGATTTTGGGCACATTATATACAAACAGAACGTAAATGACAAACTGGACATATCACATAATATATTTTTTAACCAACGAAACCAAAAAGAAGGAGGTTCTCTATTCGACCCGTATATTTTATGTTTTTCCATCATATTTTTTTATGTATGATCACGCATAACTTTTTACTGAGGCGTCCGATTCCGATAATTCTTTTTTCAATGGATAGGGTGTACTTCGAATTTGGTCCCATTCGAATTTAAAAGATTAAATCCACCCCTAAGGGTAGCGACATGAAGGATATTGATCACTCACCCTCTGAATTCTGGTCCGTTAACCGATTCTATAGGCATAACTTTGTACTGCGTTCTTCGATTGGGATGATTCTTTTTTTAATAGATAGGGTATACCTTATATTTGGATTTTGAAAGGGATAAGCCACCCTCACGGGTAAAAAAATAGGGGATAATTGATATTTCACTAGTGAACATAAGCACACACATAATATGGTTGACAATGACAGATCGCTACTGACATTGTTCTTGTTTCGTCAAAATCAGTATATTTTATGAGAGGATGGAATGATATACAAAGTAATGGAATGAACCAACCAGAACAACGAAAATAATTAATGTTACAACAAATAGTAAAAGTAGATAATCATATTATTTAACTGGTAATAGTTGAAGTAAGGTGGGTAAGTAAGTATTTTGGAAGTAATCAAAAAACAAGTAGGTAGTAAAAAAAAATCGAATTTAAACGGTTTTCTTCACATAAAGGATTCAATATAAAATTGAACCAGAGAAAGGTAGATCTCAGGTGAAAAACAACTACTTTCCTGGCAAATACCACGCAGAACGTTGAATGATATTCACCTGAAAATCCATGCATACTTCCATAAAATATCAATGGACATTGAATGCAAATGTTTCTTTCTGATAAGCTCGATTATGTTTAATTTAAGTCGTGTTCACCTAACAATCCGCATACCGGTTTCAGGCTTCTTGGCCCTCATCAGTACGGAGTAGTCAACCAGCCAAAAGTCCAAAGAACTCTGGCTGAAGTGAGACACAACGTAAACAAACCATCATCGATCTTGTAACACCTATAGGTACGCCGGAAAAGATAAACTTTAACTGGCGGTACCTAGTGACAGAAAGAAACACTCCGAAAATCTCCCACCTCGATAGGTTTCTAAATAAAAGGTTCCTTCTCAGTAGGAGTGGCAAGCCCGTCTAGCATATAGTGAGAGATAAGTGCCATGTGAAGTGGAATGAATAGAAAAATCGAATTTAACGGTTTTCTCTACATAAAGGATTCAATATAAAATTGAACCAGAGAAAGGTAGATCTCAGGTGAAAACAACTACTTTCCTGGCAAATACCACGCAGAACGTTGAATGATATTCACCTGAAAATCCATGCATACTTCCATAAAATATCAATGGACATTGAATGCAAATGTTTCTTCTGATAAGCTCGATTATGTTTAATTTAAGTCGTGTTCACCTAACAATCCGCATACCGGTTTCAGGCTCTTGGCCCTCATCAGTACGGAGTAGTCAACCAGCCAAAAGTCCAAAGAACTCTGGCTGAAGTGAGACACAACGTAAACAAACCATCATCGATCTTGAACACCTATAGGTACGCCGGAAAAGATAAACTTTAACTGGCGGTACCTAGTGACAGAAAGAAACATCTCCGAAAATCTCCCACCTCGATAGGTTTCTAAATAAAAGATTCCTTCTCAGTAGGAGTGGCAAGCCCGTCTAGCATATAGTGAGAGATAAGTGCCATGTGAAGTGGAATGAATAGAAAAATCGAATTTAAACGGTTTCTTCACATAAAGGATTCAATATAAAATTGAACCAGAGAAAGGTAGATCTCAGGTGAAAACAACTACTTTCCTGGCAAATACCACGCAGAACGTTGAATGATATTCACCTGAAAATCCATGCATACTTCCATAAAATATCAATGGACATTGAATGCAAATGTTTCTTTCTGATAAGCTCGATTATGTTTAATTTAATCTTCCCTAAAAACTTACTCCTTTGTGGGTTTCCCCTCTACCGGAAGATCCCAAAAAAAACCAAAAAAATGGGAAAATTCCAAAGCCCCTCAAGACTTAAATAAGGTACCTTCGGAAAAATAAATTAAGGCGGATAAAGTTGTTAAAAAATTTGTCTCCCCCCCCGATCGGCTTTGCCCCCCTAGAGGACGGGCCTTAAAGGGAAAACGAATGGAAGGTGCCCAAAAAAATTAGGGGTTAAAAAATGAGTATCAAAAAAAAAAGCTTTTCCCGGGAAAAAAAAAAAGTGGAGATTTCATGAAAATCCTCAGTTTCGTATTGGCCAGGTGTTTTTTACCTGGTCTACCTTCTCCTTAAGGTCTTTTGTGAACAAAACCCCTGAAAATTCACCATACAAAAAAATCACAAAATCTGGCCTGCCTCATGAGATCTTTATGACCTTTCGAAGTGGGGGATTGAATTCGCATGCGCCTTTTTCTTGGCCGTACCAAATTCAAAAATGGGTTTCCCCCGGGGGCTCGGAGTTCCTGAAAATTCGGTTTCCACGGCTGAATGAAAACCCGAGGCTGAACCCGATGGGGGGATTTAGGGAAAAAACAAAAATTAAAATAATAGGCCTTGAAAAACTTCTCTGCCAAAAAAAAAAATGGGGTTTCAAAGTTTCAAAGAATATTCCGTTGCTGGTACGCCGGGTAGTTGGGTACCGGGGAAAACCCTTTTTGGTTCCTTCAATTGAAATTTTCGGAAAAAACCGGAAAGATCTATTCCAATTCAATGGCCTTTCTCCAAAAGCGGGGTTGTTCCATGGGGAATTTTTATTTAAAAACCCACCGGGGGAGTTTCCGAATGTTTTTCAGTCACGGAATCGCCAGAAAAATTTAAAAAACCCCTACCTTGGGTAAGTGGGGGGGTTAAATGCTGTCCCATTTGAGACCCCCCACTGGTGGCCACTTACTGTAAAGGGCCGGGGCAAAGGGAAAAATCATTAGGTGAAAATTCTTATTTCCCCCTTTGGCCAAACGGGAAAAATTTATTCAAGTCCATTATAAAATGGAAATTGGCCCAATGTTTTTTTTTTTTTTTTTTTTTTTTTTTTTTTTTTTTGGGGGGGGGGGGGGGGGGGGGGGAGAATATCAACGTCTGCGGTATTTGCCAGAAAGTAGTTGTTTTTCACCTGAGATCTACCTTCTCTGGTTCAATTTTATATTGAATCCTTTATGTGAAGAAACCGTTTAAATTGATTTTCTATTCATTCCACTTCACATGGCACTTATTCTCACTATATGCTAGACGGGTTGCCACATTCTACTGAGAAGGAATCTTTATTTAGAAACCTATCGAGGTGGAGATTTCGGAGTGTTTCTTTCTGTCACTCAGGTACCGCCAGTTAAAGTTTATCTTTTCCGGCGTACCTATAGGTGTTACAAGATCGATGATGGTTTGTTTACGTTGTGTCTCACTTCAGCCAGAGTTCTTTGACTTTGGTGGTTGACTACTTACTGATGAGGGCCAAGAAGCCGAAACCGGTATGCGGATTGTTAGGTGAACACGACTTAAATTAAACAAAAATCGAGCTTTATCAGAAAGAAACATTTGCATTCAATGTCCATTGATATTTTATGGAAGTATGCATGGATTTTCAGGTGAATATCATTCAACGTTCTGGTGGTATTTGCCAGGAAAGTAGTTGTTTTTCACCCGAGATCACCCTGGTTCAATTTATATTGAATCCTTTTTTGTGAAGAAAACCGTTTAAATTCGATTTTTCTATTCATTCCACTTCACATGGCACCCTTTTCCTCACTATATGCTAGACGGGCTTGCCACCCTACCGAGAAGGAATCTTTATTTAGAAACCTATCGAGGTGGGAGATTTCGGAGTGTTTCTTTCTGTCACTAGGCACCGCCAGTTAAAGTTTATCTTTTCCGGCGCACCCATAGGTGCTACAAGATCGATGATGGCTTTGTTTACGTTGTGTCTCACTTCAGCCAGAGTTCTTTTGGGCTTTTTTGGTTGACTACTCCAACTGATGAGGGCCAAGAAGCCTGAAACCGGTATGGGATTGTTAGGTGAACACGACTTAAATTAAACATAATCGAGCTTATCAGAAAGAAACATTTGCATTCAATGTCCATTGATATTTTATGGAAGTATGCATGGATTTCGGTGAATATCATTCAACGTTCTGGTGGTATTTGCCAGGAAAGTAGTTGTTTTTCACCTGAGATCTACCTTCTGGTTCAATTTTATATTGAATCCTTTATGTGAAGAAAACCGTTTAAATTCGATTTTTCTATTCATTCCACTTCACATGGCACTTATCTCTCACTATATGCTAGACGGGCTTGCCAATTCTACCTGAGAAGGAATCTTTATTTAGAAACCTATCGAGGTGGAGATTTTCGGAGTGTTTCTTTCTGTCACTAGGTACCGCCAGTTAAAGTTTATCTTTCCGGCGTACCTATAGGTGTTACAAGATCGATGATGGTTTGTTTACGTTGTGTCTCACTTCAGCCAGAGTTCTTTGGACTTTGGCTGGTTGACTACCGTACTGATGAGGGCCAAGAAGCCTGAAACTGGTATGCGGATTGTTAGGTGAACACGTAATCATTCAACGTTCTGCGTGGATAATCGAGCTTATCAGAAAGAAACATTTGCATTCAATGTCCATTGATATTTTATGGAAGTATGCATGGATTTTCAGGTGAATATCATTCAACGTTCTGCGTGGTATTTGCCAGGAAAGTAGTTGTTTTTCACCTGAGATCTACCTTTCTCTGGTTCAATTTTATATTGAATCCTTTATGTGAAGAAAACCGTTTAAATTCGATTTTTCTATTCATTCCACTTCACATGGCACTTATCTCTCAAGTAGGTAGTAATTGGTAGATTTTAGCCACAAAAAATTGAAATATAAAAACTTTTTAACAAAAAATTAAACCGACGAAATACGGAACTAAAAAGTAAAAAATGAAAACTTTTTAACAAAAAATTAAACCGACGAAACAATCAACTGAAAAGCAAAAAATAAAATAAATCTTCCTGGTCTAAATGAAAATTGAGCTCCTAAGCTAATGTAAGTAACTCATTTTGAGTCGGCGCCAAACAAACTAGCAATTGAATTAGGTGAAGCGTAAAATGATGGCAGCGAGATGCACGGCTGCGTTTTGATGACTTCTTTCATAGATAATGATCTTCGATAATTGTTTGTTTGGCGTCGACTCCAAATCAGTTACTTACATTAGTTTAGGAGCTCAATTATCATTTAGACTGAGAAGGTTTATTTTATTTTTTGCTTTTTAGTTGATTTTTTCGTCGGTTTAATTTTTTGTTGAAAAGTTTTTTTGATCCAAATTACCAACAGAAAAATGTCATTTTTGACTTCTATTGGAAAAAGAACAAAATATGAAAATGAATATTTCTATACAATGAATATTTAGGCGTTCTCTTGTGAAAAACGTTGAAGGTCAAATGATCATGCTTCGAATTTCCATAGTGATATATATAATATTCCAGTGTAACTAACATATTTCATGAGCAAGTAGAACTATAGGAGTTAGTATTAGTGAGGGTTTCATTAATTTTCGAAAATATTTTTGCTTCAATTTTTGGTTCAAAAGGCATATTTATATCGACATGGTCGGATGCATATATAAAATATTCGATTCATAAGCATAAAATCAAAATAACAAACTTGGCTCAGTGGCGAAAACTATATCAACAATATTATAGAATATTACCGACCAATTTGAGGCCCAAATTATCATTATTTTTGTTGATTGAAATTGAGAATTTGGGCTGCATCTCATTCTGCCCATTCACCCGTAAAATTTGAAATTATTAAATTTAGAATATTACTAAATCACCAGAAAAAAGTTCCATCAGATAAATATGCAAAATCCTGTTCAGAAAAGCTTTCTGAGTTGTTTTACCCGCCCTGTTTTATATGAAAATTTGAAGGATTCGAGATCACCGGGGCCCCAACTGCTATGGTGGGATCCGAAACTACTCTTGAGGCTTTGAAATCACCACCAACAGTGGAAATCGAACCCACGTAGGATGAAAAACAGTGGATACAAGACGGACGCTTCTGCAACTGAACCTCTGACGAGAAACGAAAAAAGTGCAATAAAATCACGCAATAGTAACTGTGTTAATCAGCGTGGAAGACAAAATTAATTGTACTATACTACCAGTGGAGTCGCTCCAGAAAAAAGTCAGTCAATTCATTCATTTCAATATCTACATCAATTCATACAGTTTTGAACCTATCCCAAAACATGATTTTCACACCCTGACAACACAACCCTTCAAAATACGCCTTCTCGCATAGAAATGCGATAAAATAATTAACGATGATGCATAAAATAACTCATATCACTTCACCTTATGAAAATTCATCACGACACGACGTGAACGAAGTATATGGAAAATTGCAGAAGCGCATGTCACCGAGAAAAGCACGTGTTCCTTCCCGAGGGGTTTCCACAGCTAACTCAGTTAAAAATTCTCCTCGGACTGGAGCAGATCGTTGAAGTTTCCGGGGTCGCTGGCGTAATATAGCGATAAAAGTAAATTTTCGCAGAATTTCGGTCGAAGTGATTGAACAGCTTGGCTTGGCTTGGTGAGTACTTGCAGTGAATATTTCCTTTGGATGAACTTTGTCTTCAGTTGAATCAAAAAGGAGATTTTTCAATCCAACTTCCAAAAAAAAATTGATTTCCATTTCCATCATAAAGATATAACGTTTCAAAGTATCTTTCATTGCTTTGGAATTTTATGAATTTTTGAATCATCATATTGGTTTGGAGGGTTCTACAACTTTTGAAGACTTCCGAGAAATTTTAATAGATAATTTTGACAATTATGCATGACAAAATATCCTTTTGATTTCATAGCCAGTCTCACAGCAAGTGAAGTTGATCATTATTTATTCTCAAAAGCAGCTTATTTCCTTATATCAACGCATCCACGTCCAAATAGTGTTTTATGCTTCACTTGATATCCCTCAACTGAAATAATTGAAAGAAAACGTCACGAAGGGAAGTTGGAAAGTGAAATCATCACTTCAGTTTCAACTTCAATTAGACCGTGCTAGCGGCTTTGCCAACATCGTTCCAATTCAGTTTCTCATCAGAAGTCTATTTACCAATGTTCTTATCAATGGAAGTCTCGAAATTGTTAAGAGTAAAATTATTAACATCATAACCCAGACGAAGGTCAGAAAACCATTGGGAAAATACTGAAATTAAAAACATTAAAAACCAATTCTGAATTCGAAATTGAGTTCTATGAGTATCATGAACGGCTTTGGTTTCTCCTTGAAACTTACCAGGATGATAATGTCCATATCATCTAAAACAACTATCAATTAAGAAATCATTTGAAAAAGAAAATATAATCTACCCAACTTTTCGATACACCACTTCAATGAAAGAAAAGATATCGATAAACATCCACAACTTCAATCATCATATCAGCTATCGATAATTCATACAGGATTGATTGTGTATAATAGCAAAAATGTTATTTAGAATGTGAATATTATTCACCGAATACCTCTACTGGCAGAGCTCATTTTTTCTACGAATCAACCGTGAGAATACTAGCATAATTTTTAATCCTTCGCCTTTAGTTCTGGAAATATGGACAGTACTCACATTGTGCACTATTTGCAGACGATTTCAATTTACTTAAGGATATCAGAAATCAAGAAGATGTGATTCTGCTACACAAAGACCTAGATAGAGTCAATGAATGGTCCCAGGCAAATCATTTAATGTTGACAAACGTTTTAGTATGTCTATTACCATAAAAAACGAAGGATTGAATCTCATACAATAAATGATAAACACTTGATTGGAAAAACAGAATGCAAAGATTCTGGGGAGACAATAGATGAAAAACTCAATTTTGAGAAGCATATGACCAATATCGTTAACAGAGCATATAAGATGATGGGCTTCATTATTAGAAATTCCTTCAAATTCATCAAATTATCCCCACTAGTACAATTATATAATGTATTGTTGGTAGTATACAAATATGCTAGTATAATATGAACACCTCAAAAATGAAGTGGAGAAGGTACAGCATTTTTTTCAAGGTTTTTATATTACAAAAATCATGGTGAATTCATTTTCAACCTGAGTTATCGCTCTTCTTTGATTGAATTTGAATTTACAACTTTGGAAACAAGAAGAAAAGTGGCTATCGTACTATTTTTCCATAAATCACTACATAATGAAGTGGATAAACCCCATTTGCTCACGCTCGAATCGTGTTTTTTGGACTTCAAAAATCCCATAGGAAAAAGCACTATACAGTTTTGTCGAATCCAATAATTTTTCTAAAAAGACTTCTTTTCCTCGAAAACCCTATTCGAGTGTTGAAATAAAATAAAAATAAAACCCCAGCTACTTTGCAGAGAAAACAATCGAAAAACGAATACATGCGATCTACAAAAGTAATAGTAATAAAGAAAAGGAAACTCAAATAAAAATAATGAAACAATAAAAAAACATAACATTACTATTCAACATCGATTACAGAATACGAATCACACCATTCAATAAAAAGTGAAACCAAATACCAAAGAACACACCAACCCATACAGTTTATAGAATACCATGTGGAGACTGTTTAAGTACCTATATAGGTCAAACAAAACAAAACTTGTAGAAGCGAATACAAATCTCATAAGTACTCAAAAACTGACATGACAGCCCTATCCGAACACGAAAAAGAAAATCAACATAAATTTGACCCTAACATAGACCAGAAATCCAAGAGTAAGAACATTCCTTGAAATAATACATAAAAAAATGTATTAACAATAGAACTGATATCAAAAACTTAAGTCAGATTTATAACGACCTATTTTCAACTTTGTTTATAATAGTGTTAATGGAAACTGATCTTCACATGTTGCTATAAAAATACAGTAGGACTCACAACTCAATCTTCCAAATAATCCAGTGTATTGAGGGAGGGTGATAAACCTTTCCCGAAAACAACAAAATCACACATCCTGAACAACATTCGTACAATGCGAAAGCAGAAATGAAATTACATTTGTGTTTTAACCTGAAGATGACAACTACTTTATCGAAAAGTCGTTGAAATGAATTATACAAATGTACAGAATCAAATTTTCAATCCGAGAAATTGAACCTTATATTGATGGCACTTGGTTGTGAAGAAATGTGCTTTTATTGCTTAATATCCGGTTTCTTTCATGGTAGCGAAATCAAATACATACCAGTTCAAGCATAAGCTTTCAAACAATGAAGTTTCATCAACATTGGTCCAGTAGTTTTTTCGATATGCTCGAACAAACAAATAAACAGACAATTACAATTTCATAATAGTATAGATATCTACCGGAATAACGCCTGTCATGACACCCTATAATTTTTTTTTATTATTCGAAAGTGCTTTGAATCTGTAATATGATTGTTGTGAAGAAATCAAATCGGTTGAAAAATGATGGAAATAGAGTATATTTTTCAATCGAACAAGGTTGGCCATGAAAATCAGCCCTAGATCCTCTCAACTGACGAATGGCGTTGGCAATATCCTCAGCGTGGACGTAAAATCCAATTGGAAATTGGGGTCCCTATGACATTGCTTCTCCCATATTTCTCAACAGTTATCAAACATTGCATCAAAACCGAAAGTATTGCTCACAAAACAACATCTTTTTCACTTCATGTTGATGAATTATCAGATTATCCGTGTGAAAACTTCTAGAAGATTCCGAAAGGAACGGAAGATTCAAGCAGGTTTCATTATTGAAATTGTTTTTCAACGAAGGCGGTTCGAGCAAAAGGAAGCAAAATAAAAAAGCACATAAGTATTGAATGAATGTGGTTTTTTGTGGAGGAACAACGTTTCTTTACATGTTTTTGGGTAACCTTCCACAGTCTGAAAATGAAAATATAATCAGGAAAATCTATTCAAGTGACAGTTTGTTCTACATAATGGATAACAGAGAATTGAATGATGTTGAAAATGGCGATGGCGCAAAATTATACTTGAAATGAACGAGTATGGTTTTCCTAATATCAATTACAGAAGCATAAAAAAGTCTTGAGGCGAAATCCTGTGAGCAGCAGTGGCGGAGATAACTAATTTTATTTAGATATTTCAAGATTTTAAAAATACTTCATAAATAATGAAAAATGAAAAAAAAATAAAGACAAGCTTTTATTTATACAAATACATTGAGAAAAAAAAACTAGAATATCCTACAGAACTAGAATATCCTAAAACGTATTTCGATCGGCACACACCAAGACCTCAGACGCTACTGGTTTTTAATCTTTCAGAGCTATTAAAACACAAATATAACGCGTGATTCATGACCTCCCATCGTATAGCCACACCTGCGAGGAATGATGTCGTACTTGATTGGCCCAGACGAATCGGTTTGTGAATAGACAGCAGTCACTCAGGTCCACGTTGACTATCGGCTCTTTTGATTTACCGTTTGCCGACGGCGAATGTTTACGAGTAGTACAGATTATTTTTCTTTTCGTTTTTTCGCATTTACGCTCGTGTTAGCGAAGTGAGTTTTTATTTGCTCCCTATAGAAACACCTTCTGGAATTGATATTGACTGCCTTGACTGCTCATTTATGGTGAATGTAGAAAAAATTCAACTACGGCTTGCATTCTATACAGAAAACGATTCCCTCTCAATTAACGCCAATCAAGTTGAAACCATTTCACACGTTAGGGAAGGCAATTCAGGATGGAACCAGATATGAATGCTTATGATCAAGATGAGTTTTTTGTTGATGAAGTTATGAAACCAATGTTTTGACTCTGTATATGCCGATCCCACTATCTCAGTTCGGCAAATCGAAAAAGAATTGCCAATTGGACGAGAATCAGTCAGAAACATCCTGAAAAAACAAGGTTTGAAACCCTATAAATATCAGATTTACCACCGCCTTCACGTAAATTATCATCAGAGTAGAGTACTATATTGGAAAAGGCCACATAATCAATTCTAATATCACGAGAAATTTTCCGAATAATCCAGATTTACTATTTTTGGAATGTTTAATAAAAATAAATAATAGTTTAAAAAAACAAAAAACACGCTTTCATAGACAACCAGACTAAAAAAATAGAAAATGAGAAAAAAAATTATTTTATTGTAAGAAAAGCGTGAAGTGCATGGTATCGCCTCGGCCAACAATTACCTGTGATCTGAGACATTTCTTACTTCACTGCCGTAGGTGTGTAATGTACTATATAATTATTGATACCATGCACCCCACGCTTTTTTTTAAATAAAATAAATTTTTTTCTTATTTTCTATTTTTTCAGTCTGGTTTTCTATGAAAGCGTATTTTTTAGTTTTTTCAAACTATTATGTATTTCCTACTTTTTAGTGTGGTTCATTTATAAAAGCGTGTTTTTCAGTTTTTTTTCAAACTATTATTTTTTTTTTTTTGCAAATTAAAAAATGGTATAATCTTATTAAATCAGGTAATCCTAATCTCCGACCCCAAAAACCCCCACATACCAATTTTGAATAGAATCAGACCATAATCACACAACTCGGCCGTCATTTTGAAACCGCCATATTGAATTCTCCTATATTTACAAAAGAATCATAATATTCGACCCCAAAAACCCCCACATACCAATTTTGAATAGAATCAGACCATAATAACAAAACTTGGCCGCCATTTTGAAGCCGCCATCATGAATTTCCGAATTTTCACAGAAGAATCATAATATTCGACCCCGTAAACCCCACATACCAATTTTGAATAGAATCAGACCATAATCACAAAACTTGTCTACCATTTTGGAGCTGCCATTTTGAATTTTCCGCTTTTGACGAGAGAATCATAATCTCCGATCATGAAAACCCTCAGACACCAATTTTGAAGCGAATCGGACCATAATCACAAAACTCGTACGCCATATTGGAGCCGTCATTTTGTTTTTTTTTCCACACAAAAATTCCTCAATGCATTGTCACCAGAATAATGTACACCTGCCAAATTTCACATCATTCGGACGTCTGGAAGTGGGTCAAAATCGTGCCCAAAGGAGTCGGTTACAAACAAACAAACAAACAAACATACAGAGTGGTCCAACGAAAAGTATGCACCTAGCTTTTCTCCTTTGTTTAGAATTGAAAGCAAAAATGCTCGGACATGTGGAATTTGCTTTTGAGGGGGACACATTTTAGATATATTTTTCAACCTGTGCCTTTAACGCCCTAGCGAGGGGGCGTCACAACCCTAAAATTTTAAATGGAAAGTGGGGTCGAGTGATATATCATTTGAACGGGCACAAAATTATCTTTCTAATGATACCCTATTTATTGAAATTTATTCGAACAGTTAATGCGAAAACGGCTTTAAGAACATTTACCCGATAATTTAGATATTAATGGAACATACAAATAAGTTTTGGTTATTAGGAATCAGAATAACTACAATCATTTCTAAATTACTTCATTTTACCGAAAGCAACATTTCAATATAATTTTTTTTCACCACAAAAAATCCCCATTTATCGTTTGCTTTTTTTTGTCGAAAAAAACTGCAAATAAGTGTAGGAAAAGAATTTAGGCAAACTTTTATTTTAGTCCCTTCATTGATTCAGTCTGGTCGCTTTTGAAGTTATTTTAATTTCACTGTACAAAATGGTTTATTCCATTCCAGAACGAGTTGAAATTGTTAAACTTCATTTTCAAAATAATAGTTGTGCTAGACTAACTGCTCGCTTGTTTAAGGACAGTCATCCCGATAAAAATGTTAATGATTCGTATGTTGCCAAGTTAGTTAGAAAGTTTGTCGATACCGGATCTGTTTGTAATGTGAAACACCAGCCGCAGAACCCCATCAGAAATGAAGCTGTGGAAGTCGCTGTTTTGGGGCATGTTCAATTGGATCATACTCAAAGTACCCGTCAACTAGCTGAAGCCTCAGGAGTCTCCCGTTCATCCATAATACGGATTTTAAAAGCGTACAAATTTCATCCGTACAAAATTAAATTAGTACAGGAACTAAATGAGGATGATCCTGATCGAAGGCTGCAATTTTGTGAACAAATGAGCCAGCGTTTAATTGAAGATCCGCACTTATTGTTTAACATTTGTTTTACCGATGAGTGTACATTTTATTTGAATGGAGCTGTGTATAGGCATAATTGCCGTTACTGGGATGACAGTAACCCACATTTATTCCGTGAGGTTCATACCCAATACCCTCAAAAAATAAACGTCTGGTGTGGCATATTAGGAAGTCATATCATAGGACCACTTTCCATTCCTGTAAATTTAACTGGTGAAGTCTACCTAAACATGCTTGACGATGCAATTGATCCTTTCATAATACAGATAATAGAAGACGACCAAAATCATGATGCCGATCGGCTTCATTTCCAGCAAGATAGAGCACCTCCGCACTATGCTGCTCCTGTAAGAGAATTTTTAGATAACCGGTTCCCCGGACAGTGGATTGGAAGGAGAGGCCCAATTGAATGGCCTGCCAGGTCACCTGATTTATCGCCTTTGGACTTTTTTCTATGGAGACACTTGAAAAATGAATGTTTTGCTACGAAGCCCGAGTCCATAGAAGATCTTCGCCAACGGATTACAGCACAATGCAGAAGCATAACACCTGATATGCTACAAAATGTTAGAAATAGATTTGAACAAAATCTGTATTATTGTATGGAAGCAAGTGGGTCACATTTTCAACACTTGTTGAAGTAACGTTTTAATAAATCAATTTAACAGCTTGTTTACTTTTTTTACAAAGCACTGTTACAAGTAACAAACATTGAAACGTAAGTACTACTAATTGTAAATGTTTTGATTCTTAATAACCAAAACTTATTTGTATTTTTCATTAATACCAAAATTATCGGGTGACTGTTCTTAAAGCCGTTTTCGCATTAACTGTTCGAATAAATGCCAATGAATAGGGTATCATTAGAAAGATAATTTTGTGCCCGTTCAAATGATATAACTCGACCCCACTTTCCATTTAAAATTTTAGGGTTGTGACACCCCCTCGCTAGGTCGTTAAAGGCACAGGTTGAAAAATATGTCTAAAATGTGTCCCCCTCAAAAGCAAACTCCACGTGTCCGAGCATTTTTGCTTTCAATTCTAAACAAAGGAGAAAAGCTAGGTGCATACTTTTCGTTGGACCACTCTGTATAAGTGAAGCTAATATAAAGCGTGTAATAACATCAGATACTGGGCCACTGAAAACTCAAGGCTCATGAGAGAGATAAATTTTCAGGGACACTTTGTGTTCAACGGATGTGTGATTGGATCTCAGATTGTTGGACCAATAATAGTCGATGGTATGCTGAATTTGAAACGCTATTTGGAATTTTTACACAGCAAAATAGCAGGTTTCTTTGAGAATTCACCTTTATATGAATATAGAAACATGTATTTTCAGCAAGCTAGTCCAGCAAGATGGCCCTACAAAACATCGTCTGATAGCAGCAATTGCTAATATTACTCATAGTCAGTTGAATGGAGTAATGGAAGCAATATGAAGATTTTGAACAGTATTTGTAATTATCTGTTTTTGGAACAAAGACTGATAGAAATCGTCACGTAATGCCCCCTCCATGCGAGTTTCTCTCTCTTTCTATTATATACGAGTCTCTGTGACAACTACACTTGGACCTGTCAGAATTGATTGTCAACGCATTCAATTCCTATACAGGAAAATAGGAAATGCAAAATTGATGGAATGAAGGAATTCTGAACTAACTACATACAGGGGTTTGATATTTGAGTTCAAATATACCTTTTTCAGCATGTTAGAAAGCCCCAGTTTTTCAAGTAAGGCAATGAATAAATTAATTGTGTATATCAATAAAAGTCCTCGAAGAGCAGTGGTTTGCATGATAGTCCCTCACGCGGTAGGCTTGGGTTCAATCTCTTACCAAGGAACCTTTGTTTTGATTTGACTTGATGGTGAAAATGTTGTATATATATATATATATATATATATATATATATATATATATATATTAAATATATTTATTTTCTCCACTTTCTCAGAATAAAGGTCAGTCAAAAGCATTATTTAAAACGACGTTTCGACATTTGTATTTGTCATCTTCAGGTTAAAACTTAACATGTCTAACATGTGTCCGAATTGACAAAGTTAGTGAAATTCTAGAAAAATTCAACAATTATCACCATAGACTGAATTTCACAATTGAAAAAGAAAACAACAAACAAATTAACTCTCTCGACACAACAGTGGAATATGACAACTCAGGAAAAATTCATACGAACTGGTACACCAAACCACATCGGTATAGCAATTTTTGTATCAAATGCACCATTCATTTAGAAAATAAATGTCATTTAAAATTTAACAGACCGAGCCATAAAACTAGCATACCCGAAATTTAGGGAAAAAAACATTGATAAAATTGAAAGAATATTTATAGAAAATAACTATCCGAGCCACCTCATTGAAAAACCATGAAAAACGAATTCATGCAATGTATGATGCTGACAATAGAATGAAGAAGACAACAACATACATATCTCTACCATTAACAGAGAAATTATCGAACAAAATCAACAAATCTCTGGAAAAATACAACATAATCGTATCACATCGATTAAAAAACACAAATAACATCATATATTCAACATTGAAACCCAAAGTTCCTGAAAACAAACAAACCCACACAATATACAAAATCCCATGCAAAGACTGTCCAAGTACGTATGTAGGTCAAACCAAGCAATATTTACAAAAAAGAATGCAAGCCCACAAAATTTTCAAAAACAGACGTAGTAGCTTTATCAAAACACGAAAAAGAAAAGAATCATAAGTTTAACACTGAAAATGTAGAAATTCTAGACAAAGAAATGAACTCAAAAGTAAGAACATTCCCCGAAATGATACACATAAAAAAAGACAGAAATAGCATCAACAATAGGAATGACATCAATAACCTCAGCCAAATATACACTCACATTTTTAAAATCTAATAAAAACCGGGGAAGGGAAAAAACGGAAAATAAAAACCAATTTTTCAACACACCACGATAGCAAATATTTCACATATCAACAACGTTTGAACTAGCAAAAAATCATACATGAATAATTCATCTGATTATTTCGTAAGTAAAATGTTTTTAATAAATACAGTTTTTATACCAATAATTTATCAATACTCTATTTATTATCGCAATTATGTACACAATATGTTGTTATTTTAAATTATTCTTTTTAGTTTTAACCTGAGATGACAAATACAAATGTCGAAACGTTTTTAAATAAACTTTTGACTGATAATGACTTTATTCAAAATGGAGAAAATAAATAAATTTGGAAAAAAAAAAAGAATAATATATATATATATATATATATATATATATATATATATATATATATATATATATATATATATATATATATATATAAATATATATATATATATATATATATATATATATATATATATATATATATATATATATATATATATATATTTATCAGGCCTTTGGATGAGTTCAAGAACAGTTAATGATCATTATGAATGAAAGAATCTGTAAAATAAAGCATTTAGAAACGGTAATTATTTGGCCATGATTCCTTCGATTTTGGATCTAAAAGAATTGTTGTAACTTTCCCCGTTGAAAATTATAATTTAGCATAAAATCTGGTACTTTTATCCAGTTTCAAATGTGATTCGGGAAATATTCGCAACAAATATCATTTGTGATGAAAGATTTTAACGCAAATTCCTTTAAATTTTCCCCTCAAGCATTTTGCCTCTAGGAAATTTAACTCGTGCAATTTGCGGCCTTATTATCAAAGATCAAAACCTCTCAAGCTTTGCTTTCGTGGTTTTATCAGATAATAAGACCGCAAATCGCACTCGGTGAAATTTCCAGGCAAAATTTCTAAAAATGTTGAGCAACTATTTCCCTCATTATTTTTCAACCAATCAAATGGCCAAAATTCCAAACTAGAAAACCAATCAGGTCGGTTTTATAGTGACAATTCAACTCATGTATAAAAAATCCCATATGCCACAGTGCATGTCAGTTTGACAGCGGCAAACGTTAGCTGCAACTTTTACAGCGACAAATGCACTAGTGGTTTTTTCACTTATTCATTTGTTTATCAATTATCGCGGTGTTGGTGGCCAAAACGAATAAAGTTTGCATTGATGTTTCTGAATTTCTTATTCATTAAATTGTCCTGCCGAATTACACCCGATGTTTGTATTGGGTACATTTGTGATGTTCAAATTCTAAACTGTTTCCCTTAGCAATTTGATTCGAAAAACTGTCAACCTAAAAACGCTCCACTTTCGGTGTCGCGTTTTTATAGTTGACAGTTTTTCTCGTCTAATTGCTAGGCAAAAGTTTCTCATTAAACAACCCAAATTTACCCGATGAAATACGAACCTCTCGTGCAATTATAAGTGATAATAGGTCTTATCGCTGTTTTATACTGATAAATTAACTCCTGTATAAAATGTGTCATTTAAAGATGAGTGTTTTGTCATTTTGACAGCGATAAAAAAGGTGCATCGTTTTTTATCACCGATAAAAACGCCTGTTCCTCTTAAGCGTCTACATCTAATATGCTTACGTCACTTTAATGTCTGCCCTGTCAGTTATTTAAGTATTGTTGATAATTGATACTGAAACATTACAACATGAGTCGTTTTGGGAAAGTTTCGACTCAACAAATAACAAAAGATATAGAAAAAGCAATCCCGCAATCCAGAAAAAAGTCAAGTACGAAATTACGAACTGTCGAAAATAACTCCGTTACAAAAAGTAGCAGATATATTAAAGGATTGGGCCTATAATATGAAAAAGAGGTATGGAGAAGATGATAAAGAATATGCAGTTAAATCAATTTGGAATTCAACTGCGAAGATGATTCAAGAAAAATATTTCAATGAATACAATATTAAATTTGATCCTTTTGCCAACATAACTTTTAAAGAAGCTCGTGATGCAAGAAATAGTAAACGGAAAGAATTACAAGTTATGCCAGAGGAAATAAAAGTAAGTTCTGTAGCATTGAACAAGAAAGATACAGTAAAAATGGCAAAATTGTGGAATATAGACAACCCAGAGGGATTACAAGAAAAATTCTTTCATATAGCTTCTTATGAATTAGCTTGGAGGGGGGGAGAAGCTGCAAACTGTAAAATTTACCATTTTAAAGAAGGAAAAAATCAAGATGGAACTTCAACAAGAAGATTTGAATACAATACAATATTTTCAAAGACGACACAAGGTGGGTCGAAAAAATTGGCAGACAGCAAATGGATAACAAAAAATGAAATGGATGAAGGTATTTGTCCCGTTGCATTGTTAAAATTACTGTTACAAAAAAGAAATGAAAACATAACATCTGAACGACTTTTTTTAACTCCAAATCCCTTTTGGAAAAACAAAAATTCTAAAGGTTGGTACAAAAATGTTCCACTGGGTATTAATACGATTTCTACTTGGACCAAATATTCTGCAACTGAAATTGGACTCGACATTAGGAATAATAAAATTACCAATCATTCGAACCGTGCTAGTACAGTTCCCCAGTTAGCCAAAGCATAAGTAAGTGACCAACAACTTATAAAGATAACGGGACACTCATCATCATCTTCTATTAAACCCTACCTTCAAATTGATCCTGAACATCACGAAAATCTTATTAGTTCCTCACGAGCCTCGAGTGAGAAAAATCAAAATGAATATTCTACATTTGTGAATACCAGAGAAGAAAATTTTTAAATGAGTACACCAAACCAAACAATTTATAACAATTGTGTATTAAATAACTGTTCATTTGATTGATTTGTTGAAAATATAAACAGGATGTTCATAAAATCAGATGTGGAATCATCTGCGACTGAAAGATAAACCTTAGTCACTATCTTCCATCGTCAAGATAACCTCTTGTGTGGTATTCATGTTGAAAAGGAAAACATTCTCAATTGAATATTGATAGAAAGATTTTTCTGTGAATTGAAAAATCCATGATTAAAATGAAGTTATTTTCTGTGAATGTCTAACAGAAAACAACTACTCCCCCGGCTAAAGCCACGCTGGACATTGAACTACATCTGATAGATATTCTGAAAAGACCCTAACTCAAAAGAAAAAGTCTAAAATTGAAAATTTGCATTTTCATTCAGATAGTTATTTGATTTTCTATTCCAGTCTTAATTAAGAACTCATGAAGATGAATAAGGCAAGAAAGAATGTTTTCCAAAAGAGAGTACTCACCAGAAATCATTCGTAACATTGACGCAGGAGAGACATCGCATTCACTAGGTCTTCAATACTTTTTTGTCGACGAAAATCTATTTCACGCTTCCACGATCATCAAAGTGAGATTGCTTCTTGAAAATGTGTTTCCCATTTTTTCCGGTCTTCCTGATGATCGTGGAAGCGTGAAATAGATTTTCGTCGACAAAAATGTATTGAAGACCTAGTGAATGCGATGTCTCTCCTGTGTCAATGTTACGAATGATTTCTGGTGAGTACTCTCTTTTGGAAAACATTCTTCTTTGCCTCATTCATCTTTATGAGTTTTTAATTGAGACTGGAATATAAAATCAAATAACTATCTGAATCAGATTTTTTCTTTTGAGTTAGGGCCTTCTCAGAATATCTATCAGATGTAGTTCAATGTCCAGCGTGGCTTTAGCCGGGGAAGTAGTTGTTTTCTGTTAGACATTCACAAAAATAACTTCATTTTAATCGTGGATTTTTCAATTTACAGAAAAATCTTTCTATCAATATTCAATTGAGAATGTTTTCCTTTTCAAAATGTTAATTTGATTAATTCAATTGTATCAATAAAGATAATTATTGTTGTTGTTCATTCAATTCGGTCGTTAATTTATCTTGCCAAAAAACACTCGAGCTTTTCTTTTAAGGATAGATTTCTTTTTAACTCAAAATTTTTCCATCAGTAATTTTGCTCAAAAAACTGACATTTGACAAAATCACTAGAACTTTGGTCTCGCGATTTCATCATGTCAGATTTTCTCGTAAAATTAATGATTGGCAAAATTATTTCAATACAAAAAGAAATTTATCCGATAAAAAAAAGGTATTGTGTTTTTACTGTTGATAAAATCACTATGTAAAATATTTAGTTGCTTTTGGTCAGAAAACTTTAAATAAAGCAAATTATTGACAACGAGTTTTTATCTATTTTCTGTCAGACTGGACAACTCCTGGTCAAAAAATTCTTGCCTAGCCAACTTAACAATATATACATAATAAAGTATTAATAGTCCATTCGAATATAGCAAACGACGACGTTACATTCTCCCCCCCTGCAGTTTAAAGGCATTTGATCAGTCCATAATTACTTTCGCTAGTTTTGCCACAGGTCTCTTGAAAATGCCATTTTTCGTCCTTACATTCGCCACTCTGATTTTGCCATCTGGTCCAGGAAAAACTTCTTCGATTCTTCCCAATTTCCAAGAGTTCCTCAGGGCATTATCTTCGATCATTATGACAGTATCACCCTTTTGAATAGGTTTTCCATCGTCACACCAAACGTGACTTCTTGTTAATCCAGGTAAATACTCTTTCGTCCACCTTTTCCAATACTCATTTGCGATCCTCTGCACTTTGCTCCATTCTCGTTTCAATTCACATTGTCCCAGTTCTCCAAATCCATCTCCATTTGAATTCCCAAGAAGAAAATGGTTAGGAGTTAAAGCTTCCCAATCATTTGGATCGGTAGAGACTTTAGTAAGTGGTCTTGTGTTCACCATGTTTTCTACTTCGGCAAAGAGCGTAAGTAGGAGTTCGTCTTTCAATTTTTGATTCATGAGAATGGTATGAAAAGATTTTTTTAACTGAACGTATAAGACGTTCCCACACTCCCCCCATGTGCGGACTTGCGGGAGGAATCATTTTCCATTCGATATTTTTCAACTGCATCTCTTCTTCAAGTTTGCCTTGGTTGATGTCGTTGATCGCTTTTTTCAGTTCGTCCGTAGCACCACGGAAGTTAGTTCCGTTATCAGAAAAAATTGTTTTTGGGTGGCCTCGTCGGGCTATAAATCGTCTCAAAGCCATGATTGTAGAGTCGGTAGAGAGTGAGTATGCTACTTCAAGATGTATTGCTCGAATTGTTAGGCATGTGAAGAGAACGCCCCATCTTTTCTCTTTTCTCCTACCAACTGTAACAGTGAGAGGTCCAAAGTAGTCAATACCAGTAAAGGTGAACGGTTTCATTACTGGAGTTAGTCTTTCTACGGGTAACTGTCCCATCACTGGTAGTTCTGGTCTTGCTTTTTTGATTCTGCAGAGCTGACATGAAGCGAAAATCGATTTTACTGCTGATCGGCCATTCACGATCCAATATTTTTGCCGAATTTCATTGAGTACTAGTTCAACGCCTTGATGTCCATATCTCTCGTGGTAGTGTTGGATAAGTAGCCTTGTGAAACGATGTTTATTCGGTAATATTACTGGATGTTTTGCGGATTCGGTCATGAGAGGTGCCAAATCAGTCCTTCCTTGTATTACAAGGACTCCCCTGCTATCAATCATGGGTAAAAGTTTTTTTAGTCGACTCTGTTTTTTTATTCCTTGATTTCTTTGGACTGCTGTGAGTTCTCCCGGAAAGCTTTCCCTTTGGCATTGCTTTATCCAGAAAAGTTCGGCTGCTTGAAGATCATCCACTGTGAGTTCTTTAACAATGGCGACTGTGTTTCTCAAGTGTTTCAATATTTTGATGAATTTCAAAACTCTTGCAGTGGATCTTATCAACCGAATCCATTTCGAAAATCTGTGAATATCGGGTAATGGTAGATTTTCTCGAATAACTGTTACGACGAGAGTTTCAGTTTCTTTTCTTTGGTCATTGGAAGTGTGGGCAGGAAATTCTTTTGACGGCCACTTTTTCTCATCTCTCCATTAAAAACGTGGGCCCCAGGATCCAATTTTCAAAGTTCGTTGTGTTACTACCATCTTCGTTGTATGTTCTTGTAGCTAAATCGGCGATATTGAATTTTGTTGGTATCCAATTCCACGGTTGTTTCGGTCGATTCTTGAATTTCTCCGACTCTATGCGATTCAAATTGTCCTAAATGTCTTCCGTCATTGCGAATCCAATACAATACTGTGGTGGAGTCTATCCAAAAATACGTCTGGTCGATTTTAATGTCGAGTTCATCCTTGACTGTCTTCGCTATTCGGCTACCCATCACCGCTGCCTGCAGTTCCAGCCGTGGGATCGTTATTGGTTTCGTGGGAGCCACCCTTGCTTTTGCAAAGACGAATGAAATGTGGACTTCGTCGTTATTCAGGATCCTAAGGAATGCCACAGCTGCGAAAGCTTTTTTGCTGCTGTCGCAAAAAACGTGGAGCTCAATTTTTTCAGCTACAGATATTTTGGGAGAATAACACCTCGGAATGTCTAAATTGTTGATTTTTTCAAGATCGGTCAACCATAATAACCAATATTTATGGATTTCGTCATCAACATAGTCATCCCATCCGATTCCGGTACGCCAGATATCTTGTACCAAAATCCTTCCCCGAATCACGAAATTCACTAGTAGTCCCAAGGGATCGAATACCGACATGACGATTTTCAAGACATGTCGCTTTGTAGGCCTCTCCTGATTGTTTTCATGATTAAAATTCAGTTTGAAAACGAGACTGTCTCTATGAGGATCCCACGAAAGCCCCAAAACTCTTTGTAAAGACGAATCGGAATCGAGATTCAAATCTTTCTTGAGATTTTCATCGAAGGACATCATTTTTATCAGCTCTTTCGAATTACTCGTCCAATTCACCAATTCGAAACCGGCTTTCATTTGAATTTGACTAACTTCTGATATCACCCTGTATGCTTCCTCTGGAGTATCCACACAATCCAAGTAGTCATCTACATAGTGACGTCTGGTTATTGCTTCGATTGTTCTCTTTGACGTTCCCATCTGACAGGCATTCAAATTTTTGACATATTGGGCACAAGTTGGTGAACATGATGCACCAAATGTCATAACTTGCATTTGGTAAACATCATAATGTCGATGTTGCTGACCGTCGCGCCACAGGAAACGTTGAGAATCTTGGTCTGTTTCAATTATTCTGATCTGATGAAACATTTCTCGAATGTCACTGGAAAAAGCAATTTGTCTTTCTCTGAACCTTATCAAAACTGCAACTAAGGATTGGAGAAGGTCGGGTCCAGTTAACAGGTTATTATTCGAAGATATTCCATGGGATTTTGCTGCCGCGTCAAACACTCGATTAATTCCAATTGTTTCAAATATTTGACTTTTTCCATTTCCATCATCCTATTTTCTATGTCTTGTTTTTGTTTTTCAGCCTCAATAGCGAGTCTCCTCCTTTGGATATCCGTACTAGTATCTGAAAGCCCCGATTTTGTAGTGCGAATGGAATGGGTTTTCGGGTGGGACGTCATGATGTTGTCTTCTTTTGGGAGTTCATTTACATCATTGTCCTTTGAAATCACATTCGCATTGCCAAACCCTATTGGCCACTCAAAATTGGGATCCAAGGAGTGAGTACCTGCGTTTTTACGATGATTTCTAGCTGAATTTGACTCTGTGTCCATTCTGTCGCAATTTCTATCTTCCATAGGACTTTTCTAAAGGCTCAAATCTCGAAGAGACTGCCAGAGCAGGAACGATTGTTGATATTTCAGAAGAGCATCGCCCATGAAAATATCTATAAAATAGAGACAAATCGCCAACTTTTCTACGGTGTTCCAGACAAGTGAGCGAGTTTGTAAGCGAGGCATCACCGACGAGACGAATTGCCCTTTTTTGGACAGAATCCAATAGCCTCAGGATATGTTTAGGTGCCGCACTCCAAATATGGGAACAGTATTCCAGGACAGGTCGGATCTGTGCCTTATAGATCATAAGCAGCTGACTGGGGGTGAAATAGCTCTTGGCACGAAACAGAAAACCAAGTTTTTGGGATGCACTTTTGGCAATGGACCTCACGTGATTTTCCCAGGAAAGGTTATTGCTGATAGTAATCCCAAGCATTGATATGGATGGCTTCAGTGGTATGGTTACTCCTGACAAAGTTATGTTAGGCACAGTGAGATCGGCTTTTCTAGAGAAAAGACATGCTTGTGTTTTGTTTGCATTGAATTCTACCAAGTTATTAGATCCCCATTCGAGAATTGTTGCCAAGTCCATATTTATATTATTAACATTTCTTCCTCGTTCATTTCTGGTTTCACGGGCTGATATAGGGGCCCTGGAAGAGAAAGCGGTATGGAGGGTACTATCATCGGCAAAGCTGTGTACTGGACATGAAGTTGCTTTCAACAGGTCGTTGATGTGAAGTGGAAATAGTGTTGGTGCGAGAATGGATCCTTGCGGAACACCAGCATTTATGAGTAGAGTGTCAGATGAAACTCCATCGACCACTACATGGAGAGACCTGTTTGAGAGAAAACTAGCAAGCAGAGAACACAGCTGAGGGGGCAAGCCATAAGACGGAAGCTTGGCGAGGAGTCCCTGGTGCCAAACTCGATCGAACGCCTTGGAGATATCTAATGCCACAGCTAAAGTTTCTCCATGCTTTTCAATAGATAGCTGCCATATATGTGAGACGTAAGCGAGCAGGTCACCAGTTGATCTCTGATGGCGGAAGCCATATTGCCTATCGTTGACAATTCCTGAGTCTTCCAGATATTTCATGAGCTCGATGTTGATGGCTTTTTCCATGACCTTTGAAATAATAGATAGCAGTGCGATAGGTCTGTAGTTGCTAGGTAGGGCCTTTTTGCCTTTTTAGGGACTGGCTGTACTCTTGCAATTTTCCAATTGGACGGAAATACCCCCAAATTGTAAGAGTGGTTGAACAACTTGCAAAGAACAATTGTTAGTTCGGGGGCACATTTCTTGAGAACAATCGGCGGGATTCCGTCAGATCCACAGGCTTTGTTGGTGTTGAGACCCAGCAAAATCTTTCTGATAGTACGTTGGCGAAAGGTGATCTCGGGCATGTGACTGTCAATAGGTGTAATGTTCGGGGGTTGTTTTCCCGATGAATCCAGAGTGGAATTTCCAGCAAATAGGTGCGCAAAGATATTGGCTTTTTCCTGGGCAGTCGTTGCTAGTGTTCCATCTTCTTTGGTTAGGGAGGAAATGAGCTGGAAGTGAAATTTCTTCCCACAGCTTATGAAAGACCAAAATGAACGGGATCCGTTAGGACATTCAGCAAGTTTTGATCTTATTTTGGCTTTGTGGGCATCTTTTGAGCATTCTATTGTCTCTTTACATATGCCTCTAGCCTCGACATATGCTGCTCTGGTCTCAGGGCCCGGATTTTTTAGCCATCGATGGTATGCTGCCTGTTTGGAAGCCACAGCTCTAGAGCAGTTTCTGTTGAACCAGGTGTTATCGGATGATGTTCTTCTTTCGGTATTCGGTATGTAAGTTTGCATCCCCAACATGATGATTTCAGAAATTGTCTCAGCCAAGTTTTGTGATTATGGTCTGATTCTATTCAAAATTGGTATGTGGGGGTTTTTGGGGTCGGATATTTTGATTACCTAATTTGATGAAATTATTCCATTTTTAACTTTGCAAAAAAATAATAAAAATAATCGTTTTAAAAAACACGCTTTTATGAATGAACCACACTAAAAAGAAGAAAATAAATAATAGTTTAAAAAAACTCAGAAACACGCTTTCATAGAAAACCAGACTGAAAAAATAGATTTTTTTTGCATGCGTGGGGTGCATGGTATGAATAATAATAATACATTACACACCTAGGGCAGCAAAGTAGGAAATGTCTCAGATCATAGGAAATTGTTGGCCGAGGCGATACCATGCACCCCACGCTTTTTTTTTGAATAAAATACAATTTTTTCTTATTTTCTATTTTTTTTCAGTCTGGCGTGTTTTTTAATTTTTAAACTATTATTTATTTGAAGATATTTTCTTATGTTTTTTGTATGCCGAAGTTGGATTAATGGTTTACATTGAATATTTGAATATGTGGCACGTCAATTTGGTATAATATAACGCATAGTATTATCAGGAATGAAATTCCTTTTACTGTAGCGGAGGAGTACATAAATATATATATAGATATATGTATATATATATATATATATATATATATAGATATATATATATATATATATATATATATATATATATATATATATATATATATATATATATATATAAGTATAGTAATGCTCGGTTTTACATGACGATTTCTACCAGTCAACACCTACCACAAGCCACGTAAAGACTCAGTTCCAGACGGGGGTCCCCCGACCGCACACGTTTTTATTTTTTATCATTATCATTGTCCGCCTCAGTGGTGAGTGACTACATACCTACCTAGGTATAGCACCAGCACACAATATTTCATTCGATTTTTTTCGGTTGCGATGTTAGTTTTGTTCAAACTCAAATTGGTATAAACGTTATTTTTTTCTCGATAACGATTATGACATCAGGATAATTTCTGATTTCTCAAGATGAATTTTGTGACTTTGTTGATGGAAGATGCTTTCTTCTTTCGCATTCTTATGCTCAAAGCCGCCTTCGTTGAAGAACATACAGTTTCGAGAACACTCATAATGAAACCTGTTTGCATATCCAGTTCCTTTAAATTTTTTGTCAACCTTTCACATGGGTAGTGAAAGTTATCATTCAAGAAGCGTTTATATGGAAATACCATTCGGTTTTGAAAAAAGTTTCGATAAGGGTTGAAATAATGTGCATATGCATGTGAAATAAGTGCAATTCCATGGGGACCCTAATTTTTAATTGGATCTTATCTCGAAGCTTTCTCTGGAAGTGCCGACGCCGTTTGTTATTCGAGATGATGAAAGTTTGTTTTTTGTGGCCAACCTTGATCGATTGACAAATCAATTGTATTCCCTTCATTTTCCAACTAATTAAAAAAATTTGAAAACAAATTTGTTACTTATTCAAAGCTCCTCTGGATGATAAAAACAGTGTTAAAGGTGACATATGAAAAATAAAAGATAGGGTCACTTCTGGTGAAACATATAAAAGGTTTTCAACCCGACTGCTATTACTGTATAATATGCTTCTTCTTTCATCCGCAACTAAATTTCGAAATGGAGCTATATTACTACAAGCGATAGATCAGTATTGCTTTCGTGAAGCATTGTTCATTAACTCGATTGAATTTTATACCTATCATATTATTATCACTTATTGTATTTTGAAACTTCGTGAATGTGCATTATTATTATTTGTTTTCATCTTTTCTGAAACGGCAGAATGGTGCGTTACTGCGTTTAGTAACCATTGAATATAAGAGTTTTCTTCCATTCAACTTGTCAGAAACTCATTGAAAAAATATTCTCTTTACAAGAATAACCCAATGGAAATGATATCAAGAAGACCGAATGAAGAAACAGGCAAAATATCATTCACGAATCATTCCTGGTAGGTTGATGATACCTCTATTTCTCCATATTCGAAGTATTCAGAACGCAGTTACTTATAAACCAAATTGGATAATTTGTCTCTTCGAAGAACATAAAAATGCAGAGAAATGTGCAATAACTCCTCCAAAAATTATTCAAATATATCAAGAAAATACGTACCACAAAAGTTGTAGAACATCGATAGATAAACATTAATTTTATCGTATACAAACTACTAAAAAATCATACGAAATAATAAGAATCAGTTCAGCTCCACTATGTAGTGGGGTAGAATTGGAGTTGCATAATTCTGAGAGATGACGTAATGGGCTTTGTTCCTTCGGGCTTTATAATTGGAGAGTTGACACTGTTTTCTATTCATAACTGTTGATGCCAAACTCCTGTAACGCTGTGAATGAAGTTCCGCTTGTTATTAAAAATTGTCCAGGAAGTTGGCGCAACATAACTGGCCAAATTTAAACAACAACTTTTCAAACCTTTTACATAGTAGAGCGAATCGTGCTCTGGTGAAGTTATAATGATTTCGAGCATGCTTCAATCATGATTTTTGAGCTAGGTCTGCAATGATTAGTATTGAATGTTTTTTCTGATTATATTTTTTACTGCAAGGATCCTTGCTGGACCTATTTTATTCACTAACGCCCGTATGCACCGTAGGCTAATTTCGCGGATTAGTTACGGAAACCTGTACTAGATTGTTGTTTATTATGCACCGCAAGAAAAATCTGGTTTAAGCTTCAGATTTTCTAATCGGTCAACGAAGCGTGGTTTAGCGAATGACGTCTATTTTAATTCGACACCGATTTTTCGAGTGTTGATCATTTTTGCAAGTTTTTCATTATTTTGGGATAAAATGGAGGACGAAATATTCATTGATGATGACCTAGATATCCTCGATATCATCAACTTTGGTTTTCCTCGCAGAGTCTACGAAAGGAGTGATTATTTCGACACAATGGACAATTATTCATTTTTTTAAATATTTCGACTTGAAAAACCTATAGTTCCCAGTTTCCTGGAAAACATAGAAGACGAAATTGAATTCCAAAATGAATTGTGAGTTGATAATTACAAGGGAGTGTCTTCCTTTGGGTACCGTTGGCTAGTAGATTACCCCACCTCATGCACCTTCACCCAACACAACTTATTTCATGGATATTACTCCTTGGCTACATAAATACTTTTTTGGTGATTTGAGGTGTGGTGGTATAACGGCTACTCGCAGGTATCCATCTACTTGTTCATTTTCAACAAGTTTCTTCCTCATTTCTTTTTATTTTTATTTTCGTAGAGGCTTTTTATTCGCTCGACGGTCGTATAGCAGAGTATAGGTGCAGTGCAGTGCTTGAGATTTATCATCATTGGAATCTTTGTTTGTTTTTTTTGTCTTCGATAATATAAGCGTGTTTTGAGAGTATATCCTCATGACTCTGCTTTTCTTCCGGGGAAAAATTGGGGATTCTTTTTGTGTTTTCACCATCAGTCATTGTGAAAATAAAAAATCGAAATTGACAATTTTGACGTTTTATCATCTTCAACTGTCAAAAAAAAACCTGCGAAACCAACGTTGTCAGATTTCTAATCTGGATTATTCAATCTGCTGACGGTGCATAGCTACAGGCCAAAGATTACAAAAACGGGATTGGGGAACTAGAATTAGAATTGACAAACGATGCATTCAGGCGTAAGAAGTCTTCAATCATTTGTCTGGGTAGAATTCTGTAATTCATTTTTGCATCTTCCTTTTTTATCAATCTAGTCCACTCAGAATTTGTCGTTTTTATATGAAATCAAATACAAACCACATCTACAGCTGCATATATGTGCCAATATGTTTGACGGTGAAGATTCCTTATTGATGGTACTGTTGGATACAAAATCAGTCAAAGAAAATATATTAGTTTCGAGTGTATTCGACAAATTTAAAAATGGTTGTCCCGTCTATTCAAACTCCCAAATTCAAACGATGGTAAAAAGTTACTTGATAACGGAAAACTACTCTTTTTTCAAATAGCAACATTTTATAATTTTCTACAAGGTGAACTAACCTTTTGAAGTAGCATTGGGATTTGGAGAAATTCCGAATGGAAGCGTAAGTGAAATTAAGCTGGGCTTCCTTGGTTTCAAATCCATCTGAATCATCGTAAAACAATAACTGTTCTTTTTGGTAATGGCAGGACTGATGAAATCAAACTTTTTGAAGGTTCCAAAAAAAAAAAAATTGGGGGTTCCATAGGAAACTTCACTGGAATTGTCATATTGATTGTTTGTGTAAAAAATTACAGAGTAGCTGTTATAGTCTGAAATTTATGAAGAACCACTGTAGTGAGTACACACTACTGTCATTGTACTATGCAAATTTTCATTCCCATATAAAGTATGGAGTTTTGATTTGGGGAAATTGTGCACATGTGAATAGAGTATTGGTACTTCAGAAATATGCGATTAGAATTCTTGCTAGTATCGATACTAGAACGAGCTGCAGAGATTATTTTAGAAAATTCAAAATCCTAACTGTTGTAAGCTTATATATACTGGAAGTTTGTACATACGTCTATAAAAATAAAAACGCGTTTTTGAATACTACTGAGAAGCATGACCATAATACACGTTTCAAAGGCCAACTACAACCTGAGAATCACCGGACTACGCTGTACCAAAAAAGTTTTTTTTACTGGTGTAAATTATACAACTCTCTTGATGAGCATATTAAAAGCTCCCTCAATTTAAATATTTTCAAAACAAGACTGAAACAGCAGCTAGTTCAGAAGGCCTGCTACACTATAGATGAGTACTTAGTATAATTTGTGTTATGTTCGCGATATATGCAATTGATTTTATTTGTATTCAATATAGCATACTTATATATACGATTGTCTCTCTTGTTGTCTCTTGTGCATTCACGTCTTCTACCTTTTTATGATATATTGTCCGAAAAGTATGTTCCTGCAAAGATGAATTTCTCAATTTTTTATCATATATTTTAATCTAATGGTATGTATTTTATTTTATTTTGTTTTGATGTTTAATTTATTTTGTTTTGATGTTTATTTGTGACTTGTTATAAACATGCATCTGTCTTTGGTCCTTGTGATTGAATTTATATGTATATTTTATGATGAATAAATTGATTGATTGATTGATTGATCTTTGTTCCTCATACATTCCCATTAAGAACAAATTGTATCTTCAGTTCTTTCCAAAATTTTCGATAATTATGAAAAGTATTATTGAACTCATTTGTCGAAACAATGATATGATCATACGCTTATTATGCATGCTTCGAAAAGTTTCTGAAAAATATGTCTAGAGACTGAAAACCCTGTCTCTCTACAGAGGTTCCAAAACAGAGTCCTGCATACCGTTGGCGATGCGCCGTACTACGTTTCCAAAATTGCAGTAGACTCTGCCAAATACGTCATTCACCAGTTTGGTTTCAAGTGGAGTGAAATAATTTTAGTACACACTAATATGCTAGCCAATCAGTCAAACGTGCGTGATGTTAACGTAGTACTTAGGCTCAAACGTCAGCAACCATCCGACCTGACAGCAGGACCAAACAGGTTTAGATTGAAGGATTGAACCCCATGATGAACCCACATATACGAATAAACAAGATTATATACTGAAGGAGATAATTCTATTCTATTTGGTGTGGGGTGTCTATTGGATCCCCTTCTGCTTCCCAGTCGTTTAGGATGTCTCAACGACTTAGCATAAATTATTCCTAAAGTTCCAAATGTTTTTTTTTCTTCTTTCTTGGCAGTTGTCCTGTCCTATAGCTTTGAAGAAGTTAGGTAGATCTACCTCTTCTATTCGATGTTTCCCGAGGTATTTTGCCTTCGGATTTTGCAGGGTCGTGCATTCTGAGAGAATGTGGATAGAGGTTTCGACCTCTTTCCCGAAAAATATGCATTCTTCTTCCTCTACTAATCCGAATTTTTTGAGGTGCCTTCTCATCCGGCAGTGCACTGTTAGAATTATCGTTAGTATTCTCAGTTTGTTTTTACTCTCATTGGTGCAGTCATTTGATCTCTTCTGGTTGTGGTTTCCCAGTGATATCTTGGCCTGCATCATTCCTCGTGATTGTATCCGGTATTGAGATCTCTTGTTATGTACTTCTTTTTCAAAAACGTCAAGTATTCTGCTGGTTCTCATTACGCATTGAGGTTTTGGTCCCAGAAATGGTGTTTCAGTCCATTTGGCTGCAAGGACGTCTGCCATTTCATTACCCTCCACTCCAGTGTGTCCTGGAAACCATAGGACGGTAACGGTGTTGTTTCTGCCCAGTTAATTTGGTTTCTCTAGGCACTCCCAATCCATCCTGAAGTAGATTACATGGGAGTTCAGAGCATTAATGGCTATCCGTCGTGATGATAATCTCTTGTCTGCGAAAATTCCTTTCTATATTGAACTGTATACATTTTCCGATATCGTAGATTTCCGCTTGGAAAATGCTCGATAATTTGCCTAGACTTCTCGAGTATTTGGTTCCAGAACCATATACTCCTATTCCACTTCCTTCTGTTTTTCTGGATCCATCTGTGTACCATTTGTTGGCACTCCACTTGAATCTTGGAATGGTGTCTTTGTCCCATTCACTTTTGGTGCTTAGCTTTGGGTTGCATCATTTCCCAAAGCTAAACTTTTTTGGCATCTCATCCTGGGGCATATCTCAGGTTTGGTGGTTTCCAGGGAGGAGTTGAAACTTGCGTTCTGTGGTTCCTTCTCTGGTCATTCTGTATGTTATCGCTGAACTCTCCACTACTATATGGAGGAATGTAAGGTGATGATACTCTGGATAGATATTCTACGTATCATTCAAGACACTGCCATAATCAACGCTCATTGCTCTTAGGGTAGATTGCAGAACTCAACAGGAGTTGAAAGAAATATTTATTATCAATGAGTGAATACTTACTTATCACAAGATGCTCATTGGATTTATTCCATGTCAAATCAGCACAAGGCTGGGATTCGACTTTGAACCCCCCAATAAGTCGGCACCCAATGTGGAGAAAGTAAATGGAACGTGATATCAACGTCAGGTTCACTACTATGGAAAAAATATGGAAATAATTCAGAATTCAAAAATTGGGATAACAAGATATTCTGCTCTATGAGTCAAGGGTATAATAATTTTAATGAACGCTTTTGTCAGATCCAGAGGAATCAGACAAGTGCTCTCTTCCACTCAACCTATGAAAAAATAAGAGTTAAAAACCAATATTAAACGAACAAAGAGAAAGACTACGTTGTTAGTCTATTACAAAATGCTTTCAGTAAATCCATGTCGGTGAAAAAAGTTGTGGTATGACAAATAACATAAATAAGGATATACACATAGTGTTTTACATTGCTCATATCAAGAGTTCGACCTATCAGAAGTTCAATTCACATGTACGGAGCAAAATTTTCATGCGTTTTCTGAAACTCCATGTGTTCAATCTCTTCAGATGTTCAGGAGTTTATAGTGTTTAGCGATCATGTACGAAAATGAGGACCTATATTGGGCAGAGGTGTGAGCCGAGATTTGAACCAAACGTTGACATTGTGTGGCGTCGGTGTGGAAATTGATCTTTTGATAAAATTATGGTTGTTCATTCTTGATTTTTTCATTTATGAACATGCATAACTTTTTACAGAATAGTCTGATTTTGATTATTTTTCATTCATTGAATGAAGTATACCTCAAAATTGGTCCTATTTGAATTGAAAAAAAAATGGTTAGAGAAATAGATCATGTTTTTTTAATTCTTCTGGATGAAGGCCTACGAATAATCCAATCAATAGGGACTAAAGAAGACCACTGCCTAACGGAAAGTGTGATATAAACCACTTTGATATATGTTATTAAGTTCCAGACCCCAATGAAAAATCCAAGTTTTAGACCTTGAGGGGGTCAGCATGGTCCGGTATCTTGGAGTGAAGGTACAAAAAATTGCATTTTTCAAAATAGTTCTGCAACGGTTGATCCAACGACAGAAATATCCCATACAAATTTGATGAAGGCTGAAGTTCCTACATTTTTTTATGGTATTACCTTATTATAAATCTGATGTGTAACGAGTTACAGCGTCGAAAACGTGAAACAATCATACCTGCACAGAAAAAATGTCTTCCGTACAGAGATATTCACAACCTAAACATCATATTTAGGGAAACACTGATAGTACCTCCTTGCAGAACTTAATAATTCCGAAGATGTTTCAGTAATAAAATATGCCACGTTCATATCAATCCACCCCATGAACTGCATGAAACCGTTACAAGAATTCAGTTAATGTAGCCGTAGATGGTGTCCAATTACCCACTACTGGCCCACTACTGAAATAACAAAAAATTCAGGATTTTACCTCGACAGTGCTCTCAGATTTGAAACACACATTACTCATATTTTGGAGCTACGGTACATGAACCTCAAAATTATTTATTCAAATAGAAATATATTAAACAAGAAAAGTAAACTCATGCTATGTGATGCATTAGTGCTTTCACATGCTAATTACGCAGACGTAGTTTATAACCCGGGACTACTGAAATCAGACAGAATGCGGCTACAAAAACTTCAAAATTCTTGCATCATACTCATCACAGGCACAAAAAGACGGAAACATGTTTCACAGCATCTTAAAAATCTTGGTTGGCTCAATATGGAGGCCAGGTGCATACTTCATTCCGCTTCGATCTTCCACAAAATTATAACAACTAACCGGTTACCGACTGAATTTAAATCATTTTTACTCAATACGTTCAAGGAAAAACTGAAACAATATTTAATCGAAAACAGCTTGCCGTATATTGAAATATGATATAAAACGAACTTGAATTGGCACACCCCTGTTTTCAACTTCTATGAATATTTTCGTAACGTAATTTTTGCCTATATTTTGGTTCTTTTTTTATTCCTATTCTTTTTATAATTTTTTATTTTTGTAATGAATATTTTGAAATTGAGCATGATCATGAATATATTTTGATGGTTGGATGGAAGAGCAAGCTTTGCAATGATGTTTCATGCGCAGATATTGAATCCTGCCTTTTGTTAGGTTCTATGTACAGAGTATGAAACTTTTCAATAAAAGCATTTATTATTATTACTATTATTATTATTATCAACTGAAATTAGTAGGTTTTCAGCAGTTCAAATAGAATCTGTATTCATTTTCGCTTGACTCACATCAATATCTCCAATATTCAGCTTTCAGTTTTCCTATCAATATGCTTATTATTGTAGAAACTCATTTGCCTTCACTTCTGAACATTTAATTTTACTGCGTTTTTTTTCTATTACATATATATATATATATATATATATATATATATATATATATATATATATATATATATATATATATATATATATATATATATATATATATATATATATATATATATATATATATATATATATATATATATATATATGGAGTGTGGGGGTATTTTCAGACGTTTTGTGGTAGAGCAATGCAATAGACGGATTAATCCAGAAACTGAAATGAACTTGGCCCTTTACTTTTGGAATATGATATATTTTTATTTCGAATAGATATATTAATTTCATTGAAAGATAATAAAGATCATTATTATTATATTCAGAATTTTTTTGTTTCATACCAAGAGACTAATTTCAATAAAAAAATCTTAAAATAATTTTTATGTATTCATGCCTCTATCCAGAGACATACGTATATTGTTGTTAACTACACTTGCCCTCTCAGAACAGATGAAAATTCAACTTCCAGGAGGAATTGAGAGAATATGCAATTATTTCTATCGCAAAAATCCAGACATATGAATGCTTATTTCCGTTCTGAATTCATTTTTAAATATCCACTTCATTCCAGAGAATATGAGAAAAGGTTCCTTCTACATTGATTGGATCAATTCTCTCCCAATTCCTTTAATATTCTGAATCCTCTCCTAATCAGCTCACACAAATCAGTGCATTTCAAATAGCTCACACGGATGATCTCCCAGTTCATCATATTCCAAATTCTAATCAGCCCTTTCTTCTCTTCCTCTTCAATGATTATTAATTAACAGAATATCGCGAGCGGAGGAACGATTACATTCTGGGAATAAATTGAACCTTTATCTTTCCGCTTCCATGCGATCGATTCCGAACCTGTGGCATATCTTGCTGCTACACCCCGCTGATGAGTTTGATAATTACCTTCAGATTTCAGTAGGTACACTTTGTTACATAATTAGCAGATTGAATTCAACTGCAGACTGCTCACATCACAGCCAAAAATCTTTTTCTGTGTTTTATAGACTGTAGGTGAATTCTCACTTCAGTATCTATAATAATAATTATACTACTTATTGACCAACCAAATAGCATAATTACATAGTGAAATGGTTATAGTATAATATAATCAACATTTGCAAGACAGTGTGGCAAATAAATAACGAAAACCCTCAGAGGCAGGGCCTGTACGTGGTGGTTTACATGGTACATTTGTTGACACGAAGCATGCAGGATACATGATACAATATTGTGCAAACTATTTGAAAGGAAAAGAAAAGTTTCCAATACATGATATTACTGATATTACTATTTGGTCAGTTATTCTTGATATCAATCAGGAGATGTATTTTTGTTATGGGTGTTTTTAGGATCCATGTTTTCACTTTTTATTTGAAGAGCGATAGAGAGAATAACGCCATATAACTAGGGAGCCAGATATGAAGAGCAGCTACGTTGTCCAATAGTCTTCAGCATCCTCGGGATATCAATAGAATTTATTCTAGAGCTCGTGTTATATTTATAATCAACACTTTTAGTTCGTTTTATATTTTTGCGCTGCTGCTCAAGTAGCGTTGAAGCGAAGATTTGACGAATGTCCATTATTTCTGTCTCCGTATACAGATTATCATTTGGGAAGGTGTACGGTTTATTCAACATTATTTTTAATATCCACTTCTGTGACGTTACCAAATTCCTAAGGTGATTTTCAGTGATTCCTCCCCAAGCGATTATACCATATGACAAATGTGTATGAAACAGGGCATGATAAATAATCTTCAGGTGTTTGAGACCGAGGATATTTCTCAGGTATTCAACCTTAAATACCGAGAATCTGATTTTTTTGTGTCATGTTTTCCATGCGCGCATTCCAGTTAAGATTGCTATCCTGCGTAATTCCTAAGTATTCTACAGTTTTAGTGTATGTTAATTATTTCATATCCTCGTTAATTGGTATGTCAATAGCACAATAGTCTGGAAGATTAGGTTCATAACTAGTGAATAGGAGGAATACAGTTTTGTTCAGGTTGATTGTAAGTAATTTGCTATTGAAATATTCTACGATTCGAGGAAATGAATTGACTGTCTTTTGTTTCGAGTCCGTTCAGTTTTCAACTTCAAAAAAGGAGACTGTGTCATCAGCAAAGCTCTTTATTTCAGCAGGAACGAGTATGTCGAACAGTGAATTCACATACAGAATGAATATGATAGGACCAAGCACCGTTCCCTGCGGATCTCCCTAGCTGACCACTCTAGTGCTGCTCACTTCATTATCGATAGTGATGCATTGTTTGAATCACTCAAATAACTTTTCATCAAGTCATAAACATTACCGCGGAATCAAACATTTTCCAGGGTTTTTAACAAGTTTGGATGGCTTAGCAAGATAAACGAAAAGACATATAGCAGGTTTTCTCGCATACAGAGCGTTATATATTTTCCGTGTCAACTCCGCTATAGTATCTTAAGTTGATCTGCCGTCCATAAACCCAAATTGCTCCTCCGAAATTGAGTTAAATAGCGTACGAATGTTTTTTGGGGAGGTATCGGAATTCTGTTTTACATATTTTGGATTTTATCTCCCTCTGAAAGGAAAAATCATTAGTTATTTGTTCTGAAAGGGCCAAATTACTGAATTTGCTCCGATACGCAATTGCGTTTTTGATATACTGGATTCTGAAATAAACTAGGAAAATTTCAAATTTGTCAGTAACGTACCGTTTGAAAATAATTTGCCTGAAATATTTTACAACAAAAGTTATATTTAAAAATTCCAAATATAAAGTTTACTTCCATTGAACACATTTCGGGAATCACCTCTGTTCTATTCATCAAATCCTGGTTTTTGGAAAATGATCACAATTTTAAATCGCACTTGGAGAAATCAAAATTGGTAGATCATATATTAACATGTGGCAGACTGGGCAGGAAAACACGAAAATTGTCATGCAAGAACAAAATGACACGAAGAGAAAATTCAAATAAACTTCCTGTATTTCATTGAATGGAAATGATAATAAAGCTGCGTATTCTCTCACTATGGATCCAACATGGATGTCCCTACTGAAAAGGAGGTGGAACTACAGAAACTTCGAACAGAAATAGATCACGTTGAATTGAATAACCTGTGAAATTCAGTGATGCATGTCAGATTTTGACAAGCAATTGTCAAGATAATACGGAATACTTCAGGTGCGATTTGAAATTGTGATTATTTTCCAAAAACCAGGATTTGATAGAGGAAACAGAGGTGATTCCCGAAACGTCATCAAATGAAGTATATCTTATATTTAAAATTTTCCAATAATACTTTTGTTGTAAAATATTCAAGGCAAATAATTTTCAAAAGGTACGATACTGACGAAGGACCCCGCATATTTCTTATGGGAAATGGATTTTCTTGAATTTGGCTGAATTTTTGGAATGTTGCAGTTCTTGATGGGCTGATTGAAAGGGTTCAGAACCACAAAGCTCTTAAATGGGCAATTTTCGAGATATGGAGCTTTAAAAAGGGATTTTTTCCATTTTTTGCGGTATATGCTAATTAATCGGAAAGCTCTCATTTCTGGTTAGGATGGAATTTGGATCTTTGGCGCTCAGAACCCGCCTGAAAAATGGTCTTCTTCAGTTATATAAGGCACCGCCATCGATAATTTTTCATACACTGCTCCACACTGGCTATGAAATGAGATACAAATCCAAGATCTTCCATACACCTTTTCCCGCTACTAGATAACGCCAGCACAGCTCAGCATCCGACGGTCCTGGCATCCGATTTACATGTGGAATATTATCCCTATATTGACTCTCCATTTCCGTCGTTAGTTCACACAATCCAGAGCTGATACTTTGCTGCGTTCCGGAATCTGGAATAAACTCTCATTCTCAAAAATCCAGGTTCCTCAAGTACCTCATTCGTTTTTACTGACTCGATTTTTATTAGATTCTTTGGGGAACAACAAATGAATGTAGTTAAATGCCGCTTGGTACTTCATCAGTAGATGGCGCGCCTAAAATGTTTGTGTCCATGCTGAAACTGAAACTTCAAACGTATGAAATCATTCATTCATTGTCAACATTACATATTTCTGTGCATAAATTGCGATATGAAAATATCACATAATGATCGTTCATTGCAGTTCGTAGTTCAAATTTGTTTCGGTTGTAAGTTTTCCTGGTATTTGAGTTGTGTTCAAGAAATTGATAATTGGTGTGTGTGCAGATACTTACTTCTTGTGAAATGGGTTCCGTTTGCATATTGTTTGGACATTTTCAAGCTACTGATCCGAATATTCATCCCAAAGGTGAGTAGGTGCAACGAGGCACAGTGAAAGCTCGTTCAAACTCTTCCAAATATGTGTTTTTTGCGAATTCTAAATCGAAAAAGACTGCCGCATGAACGTTCAATATACATATGGAAAATTGCAATTGATTATGAATCATAACATATACCATTTCCCGATATTTGATGTTGCTGTTTGTATTTTTTTAATTTAAAATATTCCAATCACTCTAACATAGATTCGGAAGAAGAGCAGGCCATTTAACAAACAGCACTGAACGAAATCACAAAACGGATCAGATACGGACAGAAATACATTCTGTGTGATCTGTAATTGCATTTTACCGAATTATAACGAGAAACGATGTCGGCGCCATCTGAAACTCTACATAACTCTCTTTATCAATTGAGCTGGTGTCCCCCAGCGCATCACAATTTTTTACAGGTCCACCAAGTGAATACACCATGGTTTCCAGACATCTTTGTGCATGTCACTGTCTGACGTGATATTGGTCAAACTATGGAATCTATTTGAAGTTGGAACATTCAAGGAGTTTTAATACTAGAATCGATATATGCTACAATTCCAGATCTTCTGATGTTGAGAGTTGATTCTGCGTATCTTTGGTAGCTGGCAGAGCAGGAAATTGCCCCTTTCTGAGCCTTTCTCTAGCAGGAACATCACCAGATCCTTCTGACTTTTCATTCGATTCGAAGAATGGGAGAGAAAATGGATAAAAATCCAGCAAGTATGAACAATGAAAGAGCAAATAGAAAGAATGAATGATGGAATGAGAGAAAGTATGGGAAGGATGAAAGAAAAAATGAGAAATATGAAGAATGAAATGCAAGAAAGTTTGAAAAATGATTTGAAAGAGTTGAAAGGAAACACAGCAATATGGAAGAAAGATTGAGAGAAAATGTCAGAGAAAATATAAAGGGTGTGAAAGAAAATATGGAAAGTATGCAGAATGAATTGAGAGGAGAAATTGAAGATATGAAAGAGAATATGGAAAAGATGGAAAATAATATGCGATCAAAATCTGAAGAAAATAAAGAAGAATTATTACAAATGCACAAACAATTAGAAACAAAAATAGGAAAAATAATGAAGAATTGTATGTAGCTATGACTCAAGAAATATCAATTATCAATAATCAAGGAGAACAAAATGACAAACGAATAAAAGATATCACAGTAAATATAAGTAATAATAATGAAGAAGTTGAGAAAGATATAAATATGATTAATACAAAATTAGATACTTAACAAAAGAACACAAATATGAAATTTATTACAGTAGAGAATGAAATTCTCAATATAATAGAAAGAAACAACCTGAATACAAATGAAAATCAGAATCAGAAAAAAATTAAAATTTCAGAAAGAGAGGATAAATCAATACAAAATATAAAAATGAATATTGATGATAAAAATAATGATTTTATAGATGATATGAATGTGATAAATAGAAAATTTGAGATGCAAAATAGGAAAAGAAATAATAAAGTAACAAAAATGAAAATATATGACAGAAACATGGCAAAAATGAATTTTGAATTGCAAAAAGGGAAAATTAATGATAAAATAATAATAATGGAAAAGAATGACATCTACATGGCTAATAAAACTTTTGAAATGAAAGAAAGAAATACAAACAATGAAATAATAAGAATGTATATAAAATGTCTAATATAAAAAATGAACATGATGATCTAAAACAAAAAAAATTGAAAATTTTGAAAAAAGAAATAGTTGAAAATGTTAACATAAAATTTCAACTGAATTTTTTTTTAGATAAAATACATGCTTGTAGTCATAAAACAAGTACAATTCCATAGAAAGAGAGATGAATAATAACAATAAAAATTAGGAAATAATCAATTGTAGGTTAAACGAATTCAATATGTAAGTTAAAGAATAAAAAAATAAAAAAATTAAATAAAAAATGAAAATAATTTGATAGATATTGTTTCAGGAACATTTGAATGAAAGAAAATGAAATGGAAAATAACCTTAAAGGAAAAATACATCAATGAGAGAAAAAACTAGAGGAAACAAATCAACAAATGAATTGAAATTTGAAGAAAGAAAATAATAATATTAAAAAAATAATTACAAAAAAATAAAAAAAATTTAGAAAAAGTGAAAAAAAAACAAGAAAGATTAAGAAAAAAATAAAAGGAAAAAAAAATTTTAAAAAAATTAAAGAAGTGAAGATACAAATATTTTGTGTATTAAAAGAATGCATGTGAGAAATGGAAGTGGAAATGATAATAATAATACTAAAGAAGTATATTATACGAAATATAATGATGATGATGATGATAGAGGTATATTGATAAATGAAATAAAGGTATATTATTGAAGTATAAATAAATATAATAAGTTGATGATGTATGAATAAAGTATAGCGAAAGAGTATATGCACAAAATGAAAGTAAATGAATTGAGAGATTCAGATTAACAAAATATCCAATTCAATATGAATACTGAGAATAATCAAAGGGAAAGATGGGAAAAATAATAAAACAAAGTATAATTGAAAGGAGTACCAATAATTTTGAAAATCTTATCAATATTGAAAATATATCATTATAAAATATAAAATGAAAATAATATAATAGTAAAATATAAAATGTCATAAATGATGTAATCTTGAAAAATTTTCTATTTTGATTTGAAGAGGAGTCCGAAGTCAGGTTCTTCCAAAACAAAAGAACGTAATGTTAGTAGTTGTAAATAATGAATTAATATTCAAATTTTACTAGCAAGTATCAAAATATTCAATATGAATTTAGGGAATTTGTTATGTTAGGAAATATTGTAAAATAATTAAACTTAAAATTATCATTATTATTATTAGGTATTTTAGTTATCGTCGATAATGCTTTGTTGTTTTGCAATTCTCTTTACCTTTTTACTATTATAGAATTTCATACTATGCTCCAGTCGATGCACATGTATCGAAAGGGAGGTCCTGAAGTAGTTCTATCATCAAAAGTATGTGACCAACTAAATATCTAATGGAAATCCATAATTGAATCATATCAAATTGAAATTCACAGGAAACATTAAATTTAAAGTAAGATCAACTGATATATATGTTTTGAACATCCTATATGACAATTCACATCAACAGGAAATCCACCCATGGGAGATCGAGAGAGTTTGTGTGGAAAAAGTGATGATATATAAAGGATGTGATGGCAGAAATTGTAAAAATATAATTTCATATGAATTTGTAAATGGTATGTAAGATTTGGAATTAGATTTCATTCATAAAATCATTAGTAGTAATTAGAATAACGAATAATTAGGTAGGAAGTGACACTAAATTCAAAAATCCGTGAGAAAATGAGAAATATGTGTGTAACCATGGGAGGAGATAACAAGTTGGGAGAAGTATTGAAAACAGTTACAAATATAAATAGTGTAGAAAGAAGCCATGTACAAAAATTTTGAAAGAAATATTCATAGACAATTTAAGAAAAAACATCGGTTAAACAATTCCGAACGAGGGATATTCCTAAAAGGCACAACTGGGAGAAATAAGTTATCAAAAATTTCCACTTACCTGGTATATAAGAGAAATCCATGAAAGAACGCACGTAAGCTGTCATTGCAGTCGCAAAAGTACGTCAACGGGCTGGAAACATAACAGGAAAAAAAGCAACAAGGTATTCTAATAACCGAAATCACCAAAGTGCAATTTTTCGTATATTTATCCAATAACTTTGAGTGTCCGATCCACTGTTCACTTTGTTTTGGCTGAGCATTCATCAAAATTCCATGCTAAAGGACTGACCATAATTTTAAATATCCGTCCTATTAATGATCATCAATTGTATTCAAATTGCACTATTTCATATTATTGTTTCTTTTTAGTACAAGGTATTCATCGCAGAGTAGGGCAATTTCGAAGGTTTCAATCTGAATAAAAACAACCAGTTGTTTATTTTCTGCAATCTGTGTTATATCTAACCACACTTTTTTCCCACTGAACAGCATTTCATATCGAATCGTTAGTGCCAAGTCGGCAATACAGATCACAGAACCGACTGCTGAGAAGGAGCTGACTCATGTTTATAGGCGTACCTGACTGAGCTGGGATAAAGTAAAAGAAAGAGGTTTAAAGAGGGAAGGGTAAGATAACATAACCGGAGTTTTCATTTGTTATGATAGGGATTCAGAAATTAAAATCTGTGAAATAAATTCACAAAAATGTATATAAATTCAGAATCAATAACCAACCCATCATAACAATAAATATATATTTATATATATATATATATATATATATATATATATATATATATATATATATATATATATATATATATATATATATATATAAATAATATATATATATATATATATATATATATATTATATATATATATATATATATATATATATAAATATATATATATATATTGTTATGTTTAGAAGTACGTCTTAAATGTTCAAAGTGTTAAAATGAAAATTATAAATTAAAAAAGCACATAAATGAAAAAAATATTCATATTTAGTAATTTATCTTTTTTTTACAGTTTTCTGAAGAATCTACCGTTTTTCTGGAACCTTAATAATTGGACCTATGTTTGAAATTAACATATTTTCAACATAACAAGCAATTGGCATAATTTATAAAATTATAGAAATAAGAATTTACTAATATATTTTTGAGCACAAGCAGATAACAAAATGTTGAAGTTAGAACATTCTGTTTGTGAAATTAGATCTGAACACAATAGCCAATGAGATGCCAGAAAAGATCTTGATGCAAAATTATGATTATTGAAAATACGAAGAGCAGAAAACGTCAAAAATGATTTTTTATATATCATGTATATAGTATGTAAGGTATTTAGAAATGATAAGTAAATAAAATCTGTCAAATAAACGAAAATAGTGAGAAATGCAACAAAAAAGTGCGTGTAAATAGAAAATTCGAGAAGTAAACAAAAAATAGGGGGTATCAATGGAAAAAAATCAACAAGCGAAGAGATTTGAGAAAAAATTACTTCGGAAGAACCATCTCAAGAAATTTGAATTCAAGAAATCAATCACATTTTCATTACAAAAACAGTCATTCGCCAATACAACACAAGGAAATACTATAAAGAACCATAGCTGATGAAAAACCCAGAGGCAGAACGAATCTAACCTTCTTATTTGAGACATATACCAGTACTAGGGCGAATTCACAGTCGACAAAGGGGCTGCAGATCGGACGGCGGTTTCCAGGAACGGGAAAGCGATCCAAAACACTGAACATTTTCGTTTCAAGAAGCCACAAGGAACTTTGAACAATAAAAAGTTACTTAACTCAGTGCATTACAAAAATAAACCTTTTAAATAACCCTTTTGATAAAACACTTTCATAAATTGGTAGATAAACTACATAACCTACGAAATAAGTTACATTCAACTTTTTATCATCACAAAACGTCACTTTTCATGTATATTTGCTATGAAGCACTGATGTAAATCAAGTATCCCAGAATAGGTAATGGTAAGTCTTCCTGAATGAAGGAAATTATTAATTTGATGAATTCCTGCATTATTTTCGATGTTTGAACACTAACAAGTTGCCATTTTCTGAAACTGTCATCAAGAACTACCAGAGGGCTCAACAGTAGAACTGACTCCTGAGATTCCATAGGCGTACCGATTGAGTTAGCTGAGGTTGAGAAAATAAGGTGAAAGAATCAATGGGAAAAAGGTAGAATACATTGCCGGACATTTGAAATATTTATATGGATATTCATTTATCTACATGTTGAATTAAATTCGAAGGGCAACTAGCTGAAAAGATTCTGAAACAAGTAAAATAAAAAATATTTTTTTGTTATGATGTCTGATCGTGAAAATAAATAGACAAATAATAAAATAAAAACAAACCACAATCACCTCATTAAAACAATATATATATATATATATATATATATATATATATATATATATATATATATATTTTTTTTTTGTTAGATTATGGTGAAAAGCATCAATCTCATGATGATATTCGGGAGTAATACTACCACTTTCAATATCCAATTGCGTTTTTTTTTTGACAAACATATCAAAAACTTTTCACCAAGGAATGAAACCGACGAAAACATAAACTGGAAGGCAAAAACATTAACGGAACTGTCTTAATATCAATGATAACTTAGCTCCCAATCTATTGTGAGTAACTAGTTTTGAGTCGGCAACAAACAAACTAGAAATTGAATTAGGTAAAGCGTAAAATGAATGCAGCGTGATGCACGGCGGCGTATCAATGATTTTTTCAAAGTCAGTACTAATTAGTTTAGGACCTCAGTTATCATTAAGACTAAGGAGGTTCATCTTATATTTTGCTTTCGAGTTTCTTTTTTCGAAGGTTTCGTTTTATGGTGAAAAAATTTTATTTTATATTTTTTTTATCTAAAATCCACTGATAACTTCCTCATCAGAACTACATATGAGTGCCAAGTTCCAACAGAATCGGTTCATAGATGGAATATCAATCATCCCCCATTTTTCTACCCCTAGGAGTACATTATTCCTTTCAAATTCAATTATGACCAACTTTGAAGTATAGTCTATCCAATAAAAAAAAAATCCGAATCGGATAATCCAGTAAAAAGTTTGAGTGGTAGAATCAGTCAACGTGTAGAAATTCAGTAGGCGAACGATAAATATGCCCCTTTTTCTACCCTTGAGAGTAAAATTAAATTCCCAAATCCAAATGGGATCAACATCGAGATAAACCCTATCCAATGAGAAAATAATTTTGAAAATCGAGCTACTCTGTGGAAAGTTATGCGTGGTCATACATAAAAAAGACATAAAATATTCTCGTCGACTAGAGAACCTCCTCATTTTTCTCGTCGGTTGAAAATGAGTTTATGTACGATTCAACAAAATCGCAATATTTATCTTCGATTACGATTTCTAGAGATACACGGGAGGTTCAATTTCGTATATTGGAGTTGTTGAAATACCAAAATATGCATATAATATAACTAGACAAATTAATAAAATCTACATCTCATCCCACGAAAATCTCAATTGAGTTATCTCTCAATCTCATTACCAGCTACGAAATATATTTGTAATTAAATCTTTTACCGGGAATATTGATTTCCACTAGGATTCACGAAAAAAAATATTATCGTTTCGGTATGTAATCATACGGAAGGAACTAGGCCATAAGCCAAAATGTACGTTGGACAAGTACGCAGTATGTCAGTGAGTCAGTCAGTTAACCATCGTAATCAAAGTTCCATTAGAATCTCTTTCCCGATGACTCCCAGCTGATCTGAATATGCAGATTGAACGACTCGTTCACTATTACGATTACAACGTTCAACGCGGCCTGATTCCAGAGTGATTAAAACGCTAGATTGATTACTCCAAACGCCGGATATTCCAGCTCAATCATGCTGCCCAACTGAATATCGAATATGGCTCAACAGAATGAGCGTAATCGTCGATGATTTTAGTGTTTCTGTAAATGAAAGGAATTCGATGGCTTTTCAAAAATTGCTTTCGACCAGGTTGGTGATTGTTGTGCGTCCAATATCGTTTCTCAGAAATGAAAGAAGAATTTGCAACAACCACCAGAAAATTCTGAAATAGGGTTGGAGCAGTATCTATGAATCAATCAGGATATAATATATACTTTTCGATTATTTATTACTGGTATGACTTACTTTGGCCGTAAGTCTGAAACCATCTTAGCCATCTCTATTGATTATAGAGCTCTCTCTAATACCTACTTGAAAAAATATTGAATGAATATATCGCAAGTTTGATACGATAAATTCATGCTCAATGTTCGGAAAACTTATTGATAGTCTCTTAATTTCGGTAAAGGTTAAGTATTTGGAGCGAAAATTTTCACAGGTGCTTTGAAACATGATAAAACAATACAGCGAAGGAAATTGTTGCGCTGAAAATATAATTTTAGGAGATATGGTCTCCCGAAAGCCAGGTCCAGTCGTAAGTAATGGCTATAGACCAAAACAGTAACCGCATACTCATTTAACTTTCTAGTTATGTTTTAATCACAGTTTTCTATGATTTCTATCAAAATTACAAATTACTTTTCGTTCGATTTTCCATAGGAAATGTCAAAACTCAAACATTGATGGTTGCGTCGATCTTGGCATTTTATTGTCATGCCATGTTGCCAACTAGTCAGGAAAATAGCAGCATTCCGGATTTCCACAAATTTTTCACTACTACTAGTAAAATGATGAAAATTCTTCGGAAATCGATAATTTTTGTGTTGAAAATACACTATTGAAATATGGACCTTTAAATTTCCAAAGAGTGCGATTTCGCAATTTCAACATTGGTGAGTCTAGATAACCTCCAACCTGTCTTTCTTTTGAATTTTTACCAAAGGTGGAAAATTTACCAAGTTATTCATTAAGGTTAAAACAAAATTTTGTAAATTCTTCACCCAAATATACTCTAAAAAATACTCCTCTGCCTTAGAGAACTTCGGAATAACATGACATTGCCTTGGTCTCTTTTGATGTGACCAATTTATTTACCTCCATTCCCAAGGATGGAACTATTCCTCTTGTTCCTAAGGTAGTCAATAATAATAATATTGATAAATCTGAAATTAGGGATATATTGCTTCTTTTGAAACTTTGCCTTCAACAAAACTTTTTTCCTTTAACAATTTTTTTAGACAAACCCCTTCCTCCATTATCAGCTGACCTTTTCATGGAACATTAAGAGAAACTTCATCTCACAAAACAGCTCCATTTTAGGTTGGTTTAGATATGTTAACGATTGCTTTTCTATCATAAGGGACGAAACGGAGGCTTGTAAGATTTTAGATAAGCCGAACAATTCACATCCCAAAATCAAATTTACAATCGAATTAGAGGCCAACAATTCATCAAAATTCCTAGATCTAACAATAACCAAAACAGAAAATAGTTTTTTGTTTGACATATTTAGAAAACCTACACAAACCGACCATATTATCCATGCAGATTGTAATCATCCATTTCAATACAAAATATCTGCCTTCTATCCTACACAAAAAGACTTCTGAACGTTCTTTTATCTGCCCTTAACTTTCAGAAGTAAGTGAATAAACAAATTGCAATGAATAATGGATAGAATTCTAACATCTTCACTGAGTTGATTGACAGAATATTTTCGGAAAAAGGAATGAATATAGGGTATCCTTCCATCCATTATCATACAAATATCAGTTTCATTTTTGAATAAATGATATTTCTGAATTCTTTTATGGAAAATTTGACAAAATTAAAATTTCCTCCAGAACTTCTGATACTTTGGGTTCATTACTTGTTAACACCAAAGATAAAATTAATCCCAACGACAAAAGTGGCCTCTATAAACTTATCAGCAATAATTGTTATAGCTCTTATATCGGAAAAACTGTTAAAAATATTTCTACGAGAATTGAAGAACACATAAACAGGGCTTCTACCTCCAGTTTTGGAGCTTATCTGAAAGATCATAACCATACCTTCGATTTTCCAATGGTTTTGAAATATTACACAATATCAACAACAATAACCTTAAATTAGATCTGTTGGAGGATCTAAAAATATTTAGACGAATTACTAGTATTGAAAATTGCGTTAACACTCAGATTCACATGAATCCGTTCTTTTTTAAATTTTGAATTACATTCCTAATTCTCTGGTTATTTTTAAATTTGGCGGGTTTCGTTCCTCAATTGACATATCTCTCTCTGGTTTCATTGTGTGGTTAGACATGTTCCTGCTCACTATTTGTCGTTTTTTTTTTACTTCAGATTAGATATTTTTTCAAAATTACATATATATGATAGTGTTTCACAAAATCAGTTCTTCTACAGTTCTACTTTCTGTAAAATTCTGAAAAGTGTGTTATTTGTATAAGATGTCTCATATGTTATTGGAGAACAAGCATCTTTATTTTTTATTTTTCATTTAAGTAAACATTCACTTTTCAGAATTATTCTGATGATGATCTTATGACCGAAAACGTTCGAGAATAGCAATTTATTTAGTATTCTATGCACTGTAGCCCAAAGGCTTCCCCGCCAGAAACAGTAAATATACTTTATATGATAATATATATTCATTGAAACCAAATCTAAATGTGCATAGAACCAACATTCACTTTACATCAAATCAATATCAATAACCTAACCCAACGTCGACGACTAGCTAAAAGACCAATTAGGAAAGAATACAGATATAATATCTACAACTGAAATCAAACCTGTTCATACCTTCAAACAAATCAATTTATGATATAACCTAACCTAACACCGTCGACTGAATGAAAAACAGCCAGTAGGTAGAGTGAAATGAAACCTGTCAAATCAGTATTGATAATCTTAAGCAAATATAATAGCGAAAACCATTGAATCAAATTTGATTATCAGATAACTCATACCGACTTCAATATTATAAGAATATTACTTAATTTAACAAACATAATGTTATAAATAGTGGAATGAAATTTGATTATTGAATAGCTCACATTAAAATTTTTTCTGGAAGGTACCTAACACCAAACTTTTTAATTGAGAAGGCAGTTTACGTGATTGACCGTTTGAAAAATTCGTGAAAGAGCTTGGAGAAGTTGACAATCATTTGTACCGAACGATGAAATTATGAACTTCAGTACGGAAAGTAATCGTGTTTTACAAGTAAAGAATAGAGACAAAGGAATTCAAACTATTTCTTCGGCGCTGATGTTTCTTAATCTATTTTTGTTCCTTTTCCTAAGCTGGAAACACACAGTTTGCGATAGACATTATTGGAAAAATTATCTACCCCTATAACATACCATTAAAGTCAAGTTTTTCCTATGATGGATAAACCATTCGCATTGATAAATTAAACTGGCACATCATTTTACAAAACAACATTCGCAATAGACAACAAACGTGAGACTGACCATCCCTATGTAAAACAAATCAGTACGAACACAGTAATAACACCTTGTTCGCAGATACCACCACAAAAGCTGATCTTTTTGTTGGTAGATTCTCAGTATATAAACAAGGGGGCTCACAACTAATGGATATATTGACATTCTATAAGATTATATCATTGTAATCTCTTTTTTTGAACCGTTCTAAAATATGTGTATACATTGTTGTCAGGTTCTGGGTATCCGTTTCAAGATTTTCACCCTGTTTGAATTTATTTGTATCATTTCACTCAACAATCTTTTTGAGTGGTTGTTCTCTCTTTCTTAAATTTGAACAGCATCAAAATCAAAATTGCAACCAGATTCAAAATGGTGCAGGGCAAGTGCCGTTCTTTCTTTTTTTTGTTTTAACTTCATAACAGTCGTATTTATGTTGATGAATTCTATCTGCCATATACTGCTTAGTCTGTCCAATATAACATTTTCCACAATTGCAAGGAACACTGTACACAATATTTGATTCTAGCTCACTTGGTATTTTATCTTTTAAGTGGGAGAATTCATTGATCTCAAATTGTAAAAAGCAAATTTGTGAGTCTCTGTAGACAAAAATTCTATAATTTCTTGTAAAAGTCCATCCAAATAAAGAAATTTGATGTGAAACGTCCTATTACAACCATTTCCAACTCCTATGTTAGTTATTTGTCTTTTATTCAAAATCCTGTTTATTAATGTATCAGGATAATTATTCTCTAGTAATATATCTCTTACCTTATTCAAATTTTCCGGGTGAAAACATACATGACTGAGAGTGGTAGCTCTATCATTCAAATTAGATATTATATTGACTTTCTGACTGAAAGAATGTTCAGAGAGATAGTTCAGAATTCTACCCGAATTTCATGAACAGTTGCATTTCAAATTGCCATCATCCCTTATGATCAATGAGTCTAAAAAAGGCAATTCATCCTCCAACGTAAACTGTATATTTTGGTTGAAATCAATGAAAATGTTAAATATTTCTTGACACATATCAGCTGGAATATCTAGGGCGCAATCATCAACATAATATTTAATGAACGTATTGTTAAACGGTAACCTAGATGATAGTTAGTGACTATTCCACGCACCTTGGAATTTTCACAAAATCTGACCAATCAAAAACCAAAGACAGCTTGTATTATCGCAAAAATACCAGCTGTCTTCCAATTCTGATTGGTCTATCAGCATCGTGTTTTCAACGACGTAACCATGGATACGGATGGCAATGCAAAGTTTGACAGTTTGGCCAGAAATAATTGTAGCTGCAAACGTCAAAATGAGTCGCTTCGGTGCTACTTCAAACGAAGTAATAAACCGAAATATTGAAGAAAATATACCCAGTAACACAAAAAAATCAAAATCTTATATATGGAGACAATTTATGACGTTCTGTGCGGAATGCAACTATAAATTAGATGGAGAAAATAGCAACGAAACATTAGCATTCATTCTAAAAGACTGGGCATTCGATATGCGGAAAATTGATGGTAGTGATTACAAGCAGAGTGTTATTCAAACCATATGGAACACTACCGCAAAATCAGTACAAGAAAAATATTTTTGTGAGTATCAGAGACATATTGATTCTCACAAAAATATAATGTTCAAGGAGGCGAGGGCGGCTCGAGATAGTAAGAGAAAATTGTTGCAAGCTGAACCCGAAAAAAAGAAAATGAGTTCTGTCGCTATGACTTCAGACGAATATAAAAACATATGCTCACAATGGGACGAAGACACGCCAGAAGGACTCAGAAAGAAGTTTTTTCACATAACTGCAGTATAACTAGCTTGGAGAGGTAACGAAGAATCTTTTTCCATGTTACAACACAGGCTGTTTAACAAACAGAATTGCATATAACCCGATATTCTTCAAAACCCGCCAAGGTGGTGATAAAAACTGTGCAGATATCGAATGGCTTACTCATGATTCGAAAAATCCTGAAATGTGTCCTGTGAGATTATACCGGAAACTTATATCAAAGAAGGAAATTATTTCCAATAACAGACTTTTTCTGACAGTGAATGGCAAGTGGAATAAATATAATAATAATAATTGGTACAAGAATTGCCCTATTGGTATTAATACAATATCAAAATAGGCAAAACTCTCTGCAGAAAAGATAGGATTAGACACTGAAAATCTAAAAGTAACGAATCACTCCAATCGTGCCACTGTAGTTAGTCAGTTACTTCAATCCGGCGTTAGTGAACAACCAGCTATAAAAACTACTGGACATGGAAGTTCGAACTCGATGAAATTTAGTGAATACTTTCAGGAGTACTCCGAGTACATCAAGTTATAATACCAACAATACATTTTATCCACCTAATAAAGGTGATACTATTCAAAAATTTCACAATTGCACCATTTATAATAATTAATGTCGAGAATAATGTATTGTTCGTGTTTATTAAAAAATATTTATTGTTATAGGTAACAAATAATAATTAAAACAAATTGTTTATAGTTAAAATGAATATTTCATGATTATAATTTATTTTCATTTATTTATTATTATTAAATTTCTTCCTCTCATTCTGCCGAATTTAATTTTTATGACCTTTCACTTTGTTCGTGACATAGTCTAATAAAATACCACTCGTTATTGAATTTATCTTATGAGTCTGTCTTCCATTTCCAAACTCAACTGAGTTGCTTGGAGAAAACACCACTCGTCCTGCGGACCCGTGGTGTTTCCAAGCAACTCAGTTTCGTTTAGAAATAAATCGATAGACTTATCGCGAAAATTCAGTCACCAGTGGTATTACTACTGAATATATAATTCACCACTATGTTTGCTAAAACGGCAATGGCTTGCCCATAATAGTACCTTTTTTTTGTTCGTTAACTGTTCCATCAAATACAAAATATCTAGAATAGAAGAAGAAATCAATAAATTTCTCAAAAATATTCCATGGCATATTTGTATAAGCAGAAATTGTATCCCATTCACATATTAAAATTTCTTTGACCAATGATTTAGGAATTTTTGTAGATGAAGAGACAATATCCAACGAGATCAGGATATGGTTAACAGGCAGGACAATGTCTTTGAAAAAGTCTTTGAATTCATCAGAGTTTTTCACACTGTAATGGAACGTGGTTGTTGGGTTCACCAGTGTCGGTTGAAAAAGACATGCTATGTTGTTAGATGGGCGGGGGCTACAGCATTATTTTTTTTTATTTTTTTCACGTTATCTAAGGTAACATATTCATCAGATTCTAACGTTTCGATCAGTTCATTAGCTTGAGATTGATATCTTTGTGTTGGGTCTTCCTCCATCCTCTCGCATGTAGTTGTGTCTTCCAACATATTTTTAATTCCTTCCAAATATTCTTCAATATTATGACCGCAGAGTTCCCTCCATCTGACTTTATTACGATCAATTCCGGGTGATGTTTTAAGAACATAAATTTCGTCCGCCAGTCATTTTCAAAGGGGCGGAAGGGCGCTGGGCCAATCGAACTTATCATAAAAAAATTGCCAAATTTCCTCCAAAACTGGAAGGCCCAGCGCCCTTCGGTCTCAATGAAAAAGACTATCAGGAGAAATATGTGTCGTTTGAAGGCTAATAGTGAGATCTTTTCAACTGTCGAAAGTAAACTTTCAGATTTTTTTGGGCCCGTTCTATCGACATATTCTGAACGGTGCAGCACGTGGACGCCAAGCTTTAGACGATTGCAATCGACGAGCTTTATTTCATTGTGATCTTTTGTTTTTTATTATCGTGATCTTTCAATATTTTCCACCTTCTCCTTCATAACAGTTCAGCAACCCTCCTACCATTACTTCGCCCCAGAAAAAATGTAAGGCGGGCATGTCTGTAGCATTGTCGACATCAAGTCCCAGTATTCAATGTGCGTAAACATATGATACGTTTTTGAAGCGACACGGGCTCTTGCTCTATAACATCATCACATTTAGATTGATTAATATTTAGATTAATATTTGTTAAAAATGACATGAGGTTAATAACGTCACAGTTTCTTCCTAAAGTTTCATATAGATTTGCCGATATTTGGCATTTTTGCTTTTTGAAATTTGGGACATATTTCACAGACACTGTTGTTTTACTCACGTCACATGTTGTTTGTTCAGAACAAAAATAGGTCGTAGTGCGAGAATTTTGGGTGGCCCATACGTAGACGACAGAGATTTGTTTGATGTTTTCTACATTTGTGAAGGTGAGTCCAGGGTTTTACGGATGGTTTTATTTGCGCCAGTTTTGAACTTGACTGCTGCCATTCTCTTTGCCATTCTTCAATCACTTCACATTTGACGAATGATTTCAAGTCTGAGTTGGTTGTTCTGGATATTATCTCCGATAGATAATGGTTTATTGCTTCTTTGGCTACAATGTCTGCTCTCTCATTACCAGAAATGCCAATATGAGAGAGTGCCCACATCATGATTACTTTTTCCTGGATTCTTGCATACATTGTTGTTGATTTTCCATCATCAGTAAGATTAGGTTTTCCGTGTATAGTTTTTTCATAAGTGCGCTCAAAGAGTCTGATATGATGAGACATTTTTCATCAGGATGAGTCTTCACGAAATTTAATATTTGAAATATGGCAAAAGTTCAGCGGTGTATATACTTGATGATTGAGTCATTCCATATAGTGCTATATAGTTTTTATATTCATTCAATTTCGTCGAGGAAGAGGTTTAGTGAAATTTGGGGGGGCCTTTGATTTTTTCTGATAACATATCGTAAGAAAACCTTTACCTTTGGCGTTCTATATCGCCCTCTCTAGGGCGATATAAATTAATGTGTAGCTGAATTAGAAGAAAGTGTTGCCAATTTGCTTCATTCGAGCGATTTCTTTCTAGCTGCTGGCGACCTAAACATAAATCTGCTTGCAAACGACCGGCGTTGCCATTTCAAAAACCTGGAAAAATCAAACTGATCACTTTCCGTGATTGTCGTAATTTTGATAATGATCTCTTCCAATCTGACATACGCCAAATTAACTGGGACTACATTTATTCAATTGATAATGTGGATGATATGGTCGTATTTCTGGAAACCAACATCTTAAGCCTTTTTGAAAAACATGCCCCATGAGTCACTAAAAGGGTTAGTAAACCACACGCCCCCTGGTTACCTCATAATGGGATGATCTCACTTAGAGACAAGGCCTTGATAAAATATAAAAAAACAATATCTCTCACTGACTAGCAAAGCTACAGGGAACTCAGGAATTACACAACAGGAGCAATTCGCCGCGAGAAAAAAGCCTATCTTGACTTCGTTCTTATGCAGAAAAATTCCAGAACTTCTTGGAACACTTTGAGATCTCTTGATATCTTGAGAGAAAAAAAGCACCCCAGAAATTCCAAGCAACTTGAAGGATGTTAATCGCATTAACAAACATTTCAACTCCGTTTCTCAACCTGACCGTACTGACTATCAAGTCTCACTTATGGACCGTTACCATAATTCGCGAAAATACGATAAAACATTTCAGTTCACCACTATCTCTACTCAAACGGTACAAAACTGTCTTCAGCGCATTAAAAGCAACGCTATCGGCTCCGATAACATCTCCTGTCGAATGATCCGCCTTATTGAATCTTTCTTACTCAATCACATTACTTTTCTTTTCAATACTATTTTAAGTACAGGGCACTTTCCCAATTCCTGGAAAAACGGTAAAATTATACCTTTATCGAAGTGTACTTCACCCTCAAATTACTCCGACCTCAGACCTATCACCATTCTACCTTGCCTTTCAAAAGTGGTTGAAATGATTTTGAAAGATCAGATAAATTGTTTCGTGAACGAACGTGATATCATCACCTCAGTGCAATCTGGATTCCGAAGTCAACACAGCACCACCACAGCCTTATTGTCTATTACTGACGATCTCTTTAGGGCAACAGATGACGGTTACATAACATGCTTGATACTTCTGGACTTCAGTAGGGCTTTCGATACTCTTGACCACGATATATTGTGTGATAAACTGCTGTTTTTTGGGCTTTTCCGATGAAGCAGTTCTCCTGATAAGGAATTATTTATCAGATCGAATACAGAATGTCGTTATTGAAGGAATAGAGTCGGAGGCCGTATCTCTGTCCAAAGGTGTTCCGCAAGGCTCAATACTCGGACCCTTACTTTTCAGCTTGTATATCTGCGACTTTTACCAATACGTTCAGGAATGCAAAATACATCACTACGCAGACGACACCCAGCTTTACTTCTCCTTCCAATTTCAGAATTTTGACACTGCTCAGCTACTCATAACTCGAGACCATCAGGCAATATTCGACATTTCCTCAGCCCATAAATTGAAACTCAATTCAAAGAAGTCGGCAGTTATGATTTTTGGACTCAAAAGAATCAGAGGGAAACCCAGAACCTACTACAAATTCGCATTGATAATGATGTTATTTCAACTGTTTTCGAAATAAAAAATCTAGGTTTGTGGTTTGACCAAGAGCTCCGCTTCACAAGACATGTCAGTCACATAACCCAAACTTCCTTCAATGTTCTCAGACAATTATATCCAAATCAGAATCTTCTATCAACTAAACTCAAACTCAAACTATGTGAGTCGCTAATAAGTCTCATACTGCGATAGTGTTTATGGACCGGGTCTGAGGCAATCTGATTCCTTGCGTTTGCAACGTATTCAAAACAGCTGTTTGCGTTTTTCGTTCGGTGTTAGAAAATACGACCATATATCCCCTGTACTAAAGAAATTAGGCTGGCTGAAACTGGAGAAGCTTAGAGCCTTGCACCTCTTAACCACCACCCATAATTCATTAATAAATCGTAAACCGGATTATCTTGCAAAAAACTCAAAACTTTTTCAAATATAAATAGGTTTGCTACACGCAATAGGTCAATTTTAGTCATCCCCAAGCATAAATCATCTATCTTTATTCGCAGTTCTTCTTATTTTGCACCAAAATACTACAATATGCTACCCAGTGAATTAATAATTCCAAAAAAAGGCTGAAACTGCATTTTCATGATTAATATATCCCTACTTTCCCACACCATGACCATAGCTTACTATCCTTTCTGCTCTTCTTATCAATACTTTCATATTATTTTTACTATTTGTAAAGGTTGAATTTAAAAACAGCCTAGGATGACACTCCACCTATTCACCATGATTTCCATTAAGGCGTGTACCTTTCATTTTACTTCTAGTATTAGTTTTGTATCCTTTGGTGAATAAAGACGATTCATTATTATTATATGGTAAGGTCACATGTAGGGACATTGATCAGCCGAGGAGGATAGGTGGTAATACAATTCGAGAATACTGGGGGGGAAGTGAGTTCTAGATTCTGTGAGAGCTTGTTGATTCTTTCATAGAAAGGAGGGTGTGTTCTCGAGTGTCCTGTTGAATTTTGTTTGAAGCGACGGGAAAACGTGTCTATAGGTTGGTTGCGTTGGTTGCGTTGGTTGCGTTGGTTTAGCAGCAATATAAGAAGCGTAAGAGATACTTTCAGATGTTCTCAGCGGGGGGACTCGCTGGCTTCGCTGCAAAGACTTTCTGTTGTGCTTGTGCGGTGAGCACCTAATGCTGATCGAAGTGCTGAATTGTGTGTGACGTCAAGTTTGCGTAATGTGGATTGATTCGCAGAGGAGTATCCCATTGATCCTTAACGGGTATTTTGTTTTGAATTATTTTTTCATAAAGACAGGCTCAATGTAAGAGCTTGCGATTTTAATATTGAGCCAATGAGTTCCTGATGATTTTGATGAGATTCTGCTCCTCATACGCCCTTCCTGAATTAGACGAAAACAAGAATTTTGATTTTTCTGTAATTGTTGTTCATTCCTCACAGTGAGGCTAGGGCCGTATGGTGAATCACCATTGTTGTAGAGGGAGAGTATGTTTTTCGAGCAAGTTTATTGATATGGGATTCAAATCGAAGATCACTGTCCATAATGACACCAAGTTTTCAGCCCCATCGACCACCTCGTGGTTTAGGTTTAGGCCCAACCATAATTACTTCCTATTGTATTGACTTAAATAATCCGTTTCCGCGCCTATGCTCATGGAAATATTCCGAATTGTTTTGTCTGAATACATCGTGTACTCACTCGTCTTTTGTTTCAAAACGTGCCATGCAACATTGCGAAGCGCTTCTCAACAATGTTTCAGCCGGTATGCGTCGCCATGTGGGATCTTGATGATGAATGGGTCGCCTAAAAGACGTCGAAACGTTTAATGTCACATACAGTCTCCGGCCGCGACCAGCCTAAAGATAAGACTAATATTCAATTCGCTGAAATAATGTTTTCATAAAACATGATTATCGACTCTAGCCATGGCAATTACAGAAAATTTTCGTGATTCTCATTCTCAGGTGGTACAGACAATCAAAATTTCTTATCTCTGTGATGACATTTCTAATTATTTTTGGGTAAATTTCTCATTCTGTGAAGCAATCCCGGAAAAACAGGTCCAAATACACTCTTCGAATATAAATTTTCAGTATTTGAGTCCCACTTGGAAACACCCTAATCCTTTATTATCCAAAATCCCGTACAAGACGACTTTAACATTCAGAAGGAGTTCCAAGATATGGAGCCAGGGTGTGCTAACCTTCGTTCATGTACTCCCTTACAAATCTCTCTTATCGGAATTCGACCTGATGCTTTTTGCGCCGCGTTAAAATCCGCAGTCGACCCATGCACTTTATACTGAATTAATGCCCCAGCTAGGTTAGATATCACCCTCTATTTATGCCCACAGCTCCGGCGGAAAGCTTAAATAGCCTGACTTTCCTGCGAATTTAGAATTCTACCCAGTTTACGATTCCTGGAGTCCTGGGTGGCCATAAGTCAGGAATATTTATACGGATATGATGAGAAAAGTTACAGAAGCTGGAGAAAACATTTTCATTTCCCTAATTGTTGGGGATATCACATGGAAAAGAAGTTTAATAAAAATTAAATGATTATTCCAGTGTTGAATGGCAAATAGATTTGAATATCATATATTTTCACGTCTATAAGATAATAACGTCACAAGGTGACAGATTGCCAATATGAGCAATATTTCCAATTTAATAAGCTTTTTTATAAGCTTTTATTTAGTTTCACTTGTTAGTTAGTTCGTTCGTTTGTTAGTTTGGGTCAAATCTTGCAAGTTAATTACTAGTCGTCCGATTAATTTGAAATTGGGCAGGTGTTCATGATTCCGGTGGCAATGCATCAATTTTTGTTGGAGAAAAAAAACAAAATGGTGGCTCCAAGATAGCGGATGAGATTTGTAATTAGGGTCCAATTTGATTCAAAAATGGTATGTGGGGGTTTTCGGGGTCGGAAAGATTGAATTTTTTGTCGAAATATATAAATTCAAGATGGCACTCCAAGTGAAGACGAATTTTGTGATTATGGTCAGATTTTATTCGAAATTGGTGTGCGGTGGTTTTCGCGGTGGGAGATTTCGAATTTTTTATCAGAATATATGAATTCAAGATGGCAGCTCCAAGGTGGAGGACGAGTTTTCTGATCATTGTCATATTTTATTCAAAATTGGTATATTGGGTTTTCAGGTTCGGAGATTATGAATTATTTGTCAATATATCAATTCAAGAGGCGACTTCAGGATGCCGAAGGATTATGATCAAATTCTATTGAACATTGGTGTGTGGGAGTTTTTGGGGTCGGAGATTATGATTTCTTCCAGCTCAAAACTTACAGGGAAGACACCTTGTAATAACAATGCTCTATTAGAAATGAACAGATTTAGACGAACTGAATAAGAACCAAAAAAAACCAATAAAAACACTTTTTAAAGACGAACTTTCATTTAAGCCGTGTACTGAAACATATGAAATAAGTTCAAATCAATAATTTAATTATATTTTGTTGAATTATTGGGTTTCAAAAATAGCGAATTGTAAAGAAATCATGCTTCGACAAGTTTGTACTCATCAACGAATCATTGTCCAATGAAATCAATTGGTACCTACTCCTATGAATACTTTGTAAAAATCGAATACTTTGACAAGTTCTTACTTACCAACCAATCACTGCCCAAACAAATTAATTGGTACCCACTTTTATGAACACTTCGCGCGACAAGCTTTTTGAAACCTAATAATTGAACAAAAAATAATTAAATCATTTTCAGCGATGACATAAATTCATTTTTAAACGTTTTACTACACGGCCTTAATAAAAGCTTGTCTTCAAAAGTTTTTTTATTAGTAATTTTTCCTTTCTCATTCTCTATAATTGTGTCATTGAACGATTAGGCATGGAAAAAAATTGCTATATGCATAATGAATTAGGTTAGATCTCGCCTTGGCCCCAATAGGGAACCAGTATGTCTGAACCCTATAAAAAGTATATATCGGTGGCAGATACATTATATGGAACTCGAATCAATTCAAAATGTGGTGTGAGATCTATAATAATGATACTTTGATTCCAAATAACAATTGGATTAACCTGTGGTAGAAGTCCATGGTATCTCAAAGTGGAGTGGTATGATTTTACGAAGTAGAAAAACTCAAAGTCGTCTCCACAATTTAATATGCAATCGAATAGTTGAATGTTGGTGAAAAGGTGAAAAACCATCGATAAAACATGTTTCGAATCTCTATAGGTTCATCATCGGCGGAGTCTAAAATTCTACAATAAAAGAAGAGCAAAGAAGTAAAACCATAGGTAATGCAGTACAATGTGTTACTAACATGGAGATGAAAAAATTAAGGGTTAAATATTATTATTATTTATAGTCAAGAGTTCATAATAGAAACAATTGAAAAACAAAAAGGTAAAAAGGTTTGCCTTCAAGGGTTGTATATACCCTTTTTAAATTTGGGTAGGCTAAAGACATTAGCCGATACAAAATAACCCGACAACATGTGGAACGTGAAACAATGGTGGCAATGAATGGTGATTGACAGCACACAAGGAGCCATCCATCAAGTAGACTGAATTGTCAAAACCTTGCCATGGAGCGATGACAGGAGAACCACATGCACGGAACAGTGATGAACTAGAAGCAAATCCAAGCAAAGCAAATAGTATTCCGTGCAGAGAGCTCAGATGTCACCTATCCATATTTATAACAATTATCTAATATCTAGGAGTAGCACTTTTATGTATTAAATTGAAGATCAGTGCGTATATGACAGACTACTTATTCCAACCAACGCCATGAAGTGTGACCTATACTGAAGAAAGGAATAACACAACACAGTGCTAACCGAACCAACATCTGTCCAAACGAACACATCTACTATGACAGCGAACAATCGGTTTATCGGAGATCAAGGCAAGAAAGAACTCTAATGAAATGTAAGGGAATTAAGAAACTTTCGGCAATCAAATTGTACTTGTTCCTTTAAAGAAACAACACTCCGATTGTTTATAACAGAATTGATCTAAAAAATTTCGAGAAAATTGAGTAGAGAACCTTTTTGGCAAACGTGTGAAATATCTAAATCAGTATTAATATCGAAGCTATGATGGTGATTAGGAGTATGGTTAGCAAATGAACTTTTAGTATTATAACCATCTATGTGTGGGTTTCTAGAACTCTCAATTAATTTAACATGTTCCAAAACTCTTGTTTTTATTTTTCTACCACTCTGACCGACATATTGAGCAACACAATCATTTTGTGAACAAGAAATTCTGTAGATGCCTGATTTGTGGGCGAGAGGTACTTTATCTTTAGTATTGACTATCAATTTGGAAATCGGATCCGTAGTGTAAAAAGAGAAATTGATATAATCACCGAAACGTCCAAGAATATTCAAGATATAAAGAGAAACTTCACCCGAATGAGGGATAGAACAATATTTATTGGCTTTATCAATAGGAACTAAACTACGATTGAGGGATTTGATTAAATGTTTATCACGAATTCTGTTGATTAAATTAGTGGGAAATCCATTGTTGTAAGCTATTTGTCTAATGATGTTCCATTCATTGTTGAAACTTTCAGGGGACATCAGAATATTGAATAGTCTATGGCAAAAAAAATTGAACTCTGCGAATTTATGGGAATTGGGGTGGCATGAAGAAAAAGGAATTACTGTATCTGTATGAGTAGGTTTCCTATAAATCGAAAAATCAAATTTGGAATCGTTAGTGTTTATTAATGAATCTAAGAAAGGAAGAGAATTATTTTCTGCTATTTCCATAGTACATTGTATAAAGGGGTGTAAGGAATTGAAAAATTCTAATATAAGATTTACTTCTTGAAGATTCCCATTGAGAAGAACGATGCAATCGTCAACATATATGTACCAAAAACATATTTTATCAAATAAAGGAAAGAATTTGAGGTTATTTTCTAAATCAGACATAAAAATCTCTGCCAGAAGGGGGGACAAGTTACTACTCATAGCTAGGCCAGAATTTTGTGTAAAATTTCACACAAAATTCTGGCCTAGCTATGGGTAGTAACTTATTTCCCCTTCTGATTTTATGTCTGATTTAGAACATTACCTCAAATTCTTTCCTCCATTTAATCAAATATGTTTTTGGTACAGAATCTTTTATTAGAATTTTTAAATTCCTTACACCCCTCTATACAATTCACAATGGAAATAGCAAAAAATAATTATCTTCCTTTCTCAGAATTATTGATAAACACTAACGATTCTAAATTTGATTTTTTGATTTATAGGAAACCTACTCATACAGATACAGTAATTCCTTTTTCTTCATGCCACCCCAATTCCCATAAATTCGCAGGATTTAATTCTCTTTGCCATAGACTATTCAATATCTCGATGTCTCCTGAAAGTTTCAACAATAAATGGAACATCATTGAACAAATAGGGTACAACAATGGATTTCCTACTCATTTAATAAACAGAATTCGTGATAAACATTTAATCAAATCCCTCAATCGTAGTTTAGTTCCTATTGATGGAGCCAACAAATATTGTTCTATTCCTTATTTAGGTAAAGTTTCTCTTGATATCTTGAATATTTTCAGACGTAATGATATCAATTTCTCTTTTTACACTACGGATTCAATTTCCAAAATGATAGTTGAAACTAAAGATAAATTACCTCTCGCCCACAAATCAGGCGTCTACAGAATTTCTTGTTCACAGAATGATTGTGTTGCTAAATATGTCGGTCAGAGTGATAGAAAAATAAAAACAAGAGTTTTGGAATATGTTAAATTAATTGAGAGTTCTAGGAACCCACACATAGATGATCATAATACTAAAAGTTCATTTGCTAACCATACTCCTAATCACCATCATAGCTTTGATATTGATACTGATTTAGATATCTTACACGTTTGCCAAAAAGGTTATCTACTTAATTTTCTTGAAATTTTTTAGATCAATTCTGTTATGAACAATCCGAGTGTTGTTTCTCCAAACAAACAAGTATAATTTGATTGCCGAAAGTTTTTCAATTCCCTTACATTTCATTAGAGTTCTTTCTTGCCTTGCTCTCCGATAAACCGATTGTTCGCTGTCATAGTAGATGTGTTCGTTTGGACAGGTGTTAGTCCGGTTAGCACTGTGTTGTATTATTCCTCTCTTCAGTATAGGTCACACTTCATGGCGTTGGTTGGAATAACTAGTCTGTCATATACGCACTGATCTTTAATTCAATACATAAATGTGCTACTCCTAGATATTAGATATTTGTTATAAATATGAATAGGTGACATCTGAGCTCTCTGCACGGAATACTTTTTGCTTCGCTTGGATTTGCTTCTAGTTCATCACTGTTCCGTGCATGTGGTTCTCCTGTCATCGCTCCATGGTAGGGTTTTGACAATTCAGTCTGCTTGATGGATGGCTCCTTGTGTGCTGTCAATCACCATTCATTGCCACCATTGTTTCACGTTCCACATGTCGTCGGGTTATTTTGTATCGGCTAATGTCTTCAGCCTACCCAAATTTAAAAAGGGTATATACAACCCTCAAAGGCAAAACTTTTTGTTTTTCAATTGTACTGTACTATAAATAATAATAATGTTTGACCCATAATTTTTTCATCTCCATGTAAGTAACACATTGTACTGCATTACCTATGGTTTTACTTCTTTGCTCTTCTTTTATTATAGAATTTTAAACTCCGCTGATGATGAACCTATAGAGGTTCGAAACATGTCTGATCGATGGTTTTTTACCTTTTCACCAACATTTAACCAATCGATCGCATATTAAATTGTGGAGACGACAATTGGATTGCATTGGAATGGTCAATAATATAAATATATTTATATATATATATATATATATATATATATATATATATATATATATATATATATATATATAAAGTATACAAAACTAGGGATATTGGGGTAAGCAGCAATACGAAAGTAAACTCTTCGAGGTTTATCCAAGCTTTCGGAAATTTTTATTTCCATCATCAGGGAGACTACAATAGATGAAAAAACCAATAGTAATACATATTCAAGTGCGAAACAATATGTTACTTACAACTCCGTTGAGGTTGGTAAGAATGATGTTGAACATATTCATCTAACATAGTTATTTATTTAGCGTATGGGGTTACACTGCAATGTACATGTTAGAAAGAATATAAAATACACAATACGTATAAACAGAGGAATTTTAAATATAAACAGAGAAATTTTAAATATATAAGGACAAACATAATTATTATGACAAACTATATATCTACATCCAAATGGCGTAGCTTCCATAAAATCTTCAAGGTCATAATCGTAGGAACGGTTAGGACATTCTGATATGATGAGGCGGATAGTTTGCCGCGGAGATCCACAATCACATTGTGGGGATTCTGCCCCGCCCCATTTGTGTAACATAGTGATACAGAAGGAAAAAAAACGTAGATCGTGGAATAAAACGAACCACATTATCGTTGTTCAAAATCATATGAATATAAATGTGTACTCTATGTGGTATGACAAGTGAAACTGACAGGTTAGGAATAATACTCGCAATTATATTTAAGCCAACGACAACTGACGGGTGTCACTTGGAAATAGTTACATTGGGGCCAACTGTTAGACCAACTGATGTTACCGGGTGGCGGTAATGTCAAACAGAACTGTCATTTTATATTGCATTGTTGTCAATTTTGATTGATATCTAAAGACAATAAATAGGAGATTTCGTTCAAATGGTTAATGTTCTGGTTTATATATATATATATATATATATATGAATTATATATATATTAATATATATATATATATATATATATATATATTCATATATATATATTCATATATATATATATTCATATATATTTTTTCATTATATTACATGTCAATTTTGATTGATATCTAAAGACAATAAATAAGAGTAGATCTCACTCGAGTAATTAATATCTGTTTTTTTATTTATACAATTCTTCTTTCGTGAAATAAAAGCCATTTCTGAGAATGTTTTTCGAAATGTATGTGACTCTGTCGCTAGCACTTGCACTGAATCGTAATTCATCTGGTGGTCAAATTTATTCACATGTTCTGCCAAAGCACATCTTTCAGGATGCAATCGGCAGTCACTTTTATGAGAATTTATTCTGTTCAATAATGATCTTTGAGTTTGACCAATATATTGTTTATTACAACCATGACAAGGAATACTATATTTACATTTGACATTGAAAGTAATGGAGTTGTATCTTCAACTTTAGAATACATTGACCTGATTGTTAGAACTATTTTATATGACATTTCAAATTTTTCAGGATTTTGAAATAATCTGGAGAGTTTAGAAGTGATCTCTCCTATACGTATATATATATATATATGTATATATATATATATATATATATATATATATATATATATATATATATATATATATATATATATATATATATAGGTTTGGAATTCTTGTGTAAAAATAAAACCATCTTATACCATGCTTGACGTTCCGCCCCTGGCTGGAGGCATCTTCAGTAGGGGTTTTTTTTATAATATTTTTTTAATTTTTTCTCCTGATAATTAACAGTGACATCTGAAAAGTTAAACATTTTGTGTTAAGGTTAAAATGAAGATAATAGTTGTTGACATGAGCAAGGGAGAAATGTTTGGTCTGGGGGAAGGATGTAGTAGAAAAACGATGTTTGTACGTACCTTGGCGATCATCATTGTGAAGATGACTCATTTTGTATGAGTTATATTTGTTATTCCTTAGTGTGGTAAGTTCTACAGGTTTTATTCTAACGCAATAGTTGAGAGCGACGTGGCATTGGCAGTGTATTCGACAGCGAGAGATCAATGTGTTTATGGTTTTTTTTTAATGTAATCATTTTTTTTATTACTCTAATTACCCTTTCGCAATGATATTAACATAATATTACAGAAATAGGACCGGCCCTAGAATGGAACCTTAAGAGAATTCTAAATAAATGTCTACGAGGGATGAGTTTGTAACATTATTGAAATTAATCCTTACAGGGCTGTCGCCAGAATCAATCAGAATTCACTTGGGGGGCAATAACACCCTAATAATTATTGGCCTGAAAAAATTTAATGAACGAAAGATATAGTTAAAACGATTTCGGATGGCGAAGTAGGCAATACATCATTGGTGAGTCCTGACATATACGCCTTTTTCACTTATTTGAGATATTTTCAAGGCACGCCCATTCGGTGCTGGCATGACAGTTGTCACTATTTTTTTCACTATAAGCGAATGAAGTTGAAAAGAACTGAATATATATTTCATTTGACCAATGATTTATTGTCAACTTCTCTATCCGGGAACACCTGCACTTCATCTGTCATATTATATGTAGGTGAAACCTTGATAGTCTACCCTTATTATTAGAATGACCCCCATAAATGGAGGATCCGAAAGACAACTCCATTTGTCACATGGAGTATTGAGTTTTGGGAAAAAAACATTATATTTACAGGGATCAGCTCTTGGAAATGATGCTGGTGTAGCCCAAGATGGGTATACGTCTCTTCAGCATCCAGATGATGAAGGATGCTTACGTCCAACATCATTGGTTTTTCTTCGTGATCCTCAATCATCCATCATTCCATTATTATCGATTTTTGTTCATTTACATTCTAGTATGAGTTATAATTGACAATCCACCCAGAGACTGATCAGAAATCATTTTCAACTCCAATAAAGAAAACGTGACAAGAAAATACTGCCTATTATGCCGTAACTATGACGTTTGGGTTGACTGTCGTCAACAGCTCGATAAGGAACATTTCATGAAAAACTACGTGTTTCTCTCGTATTACGAACTTCATGAATTCAAATAAACTCCTTATAACACTGATTCGTATCGAAATTGGATTTGCATCACAATGGAAAAATACGAGCTTTCTCGACTTAATATCCAATTAGGGTGTGGACTTTTGTCGAAACATGATGAAAAGAAAAATGAGAGTTTGCCATGCAACTCTTAGTGAGGGGATGTTTTTGTTGGTGGATACTTGTGAGGGGTGTACAGTTCCCTTTCTTACAACTGGCAGTTTGTTCAGGCCGTATATGGAAATGATAAGAGTAAGCTGGATTTTCCAAGGGTACAGATTGCAATATTCACTTTTGACTTGTTTCCACCATAAAAGTAGGAATATAATTATATAATTAGAGGCTTTCATCATTGAGAAAGTTATAGTTGAGCAATGATTTGCCGCACAACAGAAGAACAATATCTGATGAGGTAATCTCATATCAGTTACGAGCTTACTAGTGAACTGGGTTGGTGGAGAGCTGATCAAAGTTTGAATTTTCCGTGAAGAAACTGCCCAGGATATAAAAAAAATATATTTTGCTTTCCTGCAATGCTCTAGGGATATTCATGTAGAAAAAAGAAATATTATCAATTGAATATTTTGAAACAAATCGCTCTGGGGATATTCGTCAAGATGTCATCGTCCACCAGATGGTCAGCTCCTGAGTCTAATCGAGGTATCGAATGAGTCGTTATTGAAGTATGGAATTATCCCTGGTGCGAAAAAAAAGTTTGTTTCCGTGGAGCAGTTTTAGCGATCGTGCGGACGTAATATTACTAGGCCCTGTCCTAATTGGACATCCATCGCGCGAACGGGCATTGGCGATGGTCGCTGGATCGGACAATGGAAAAATCACTTCGATTCCAAATCAAAAATCAAAATTCTATATTTCGTGTACAATTTTGTATATTCAAGCGAAGCGCTTTCGGCCTACGGCCATCTTCAGTGCTCATCTAGAATGTATATGATATAATTTTGATGTACAAATTAAAAAAATTGTTCAGTACCTGTCATGAGAATAAAAAATAACCTCGATTGAAGCAGAACTTGTAAGCATTCTTTGTTTCTGAGAATCACATTTATAATGTTCAGATTAATGGAAATTACCTAACTCTGGTCTATTTCAACTTTGTTCAAACTTTTGAAAATTGTTATGACCAATGACTCGACAGCCGTGGTAAGACAGCATTCTGTCAAGTTTCACATTCTATGCGATATTGTCAGATTTACAAATTTATGATTATGGGTAATGACGTCATTCAAAATAGAAGGTTTGGAAGGCATACATTTTGACAAGTGTGATGTTGACAGATGCAAAGCTGGGGTTGATGGCGTGGAAGTAGAAGAACTGCTGAAGAAGAATTAATTGAATTCAATAATAATAATGAACTGTTGGAAGGACTTTGAAACTCCTTGAGTTATAAAAGTTTGGCTTGACAAAGTTGATTACGTTATGATAATGAACTGGTGAAAAGACTTTCAAACTCCTTATCACATATAAGGTTGACTTAAACAGGCTCTTCTTGAGAACATTTGAATAGTTAGAGAAGAAAGGTCTTTTCGAAAAACCCTTGATCCATACTAGGCATGTCGATGTGAGCCTGAAGTTCGAAGAAAATTAATATTTTGAGAAAGGTGGAAAGACTTTCAAACTCCTTATTCCATATGAGGTTGGCTTGGAATTCTGGAGAAATTGAAGATGGTGGGGGGTAGATGGTTTTCATGAGATCATTCACCCATACAAGGCATTTTGATGAGAGCCTGAAGTTAGAAGAAGAAAAAGGTGGAGTAAAGAGGTAGTGGATGGAAATACCCAGAGCCCTTATCTCACAGAAGAAGAAAGAAGTAACAACTATGGATTTGGAAGTATATGAGGGGTATGAGGAGATAACCAATACCAGTGGCTGTCCTCGAGAAGGAAGGTGAAGGAAGAAAATAGGAGAAAACATTTAAGGACAGACATTTTCAGTCGCCTCTTACGACTAACGGATGTGGTTGAGGTGCTATTCTTTGCCCGGACACCTCACTGACTTGATCCATGATGTAATGGTACCAATCTCTATTCAGGTTGTCTTTAGTGTTATGACAAAATCTGATGTCGTATTTTCGTTCGTTACTTCTGTCATTTGTAGAAGTTGTATTCCCTTTCTTACTATTGTGCAGGTTTTTGCTTTCTCGTTGTAGCTGTACACTTCGTACCCTTCTGGTTTTATGTTTTCACGGGGCTCTTGAGTTATCGCGATGTCCAATTTTTCAGTTCCATTTTTGACGTCGGCTCACTAGTCAGTTTGGCTTGGTTTGTGACAGATCTAAAGATTTGAGGGCTTGTTTGTATGACCCAATTTTCCCTGATGTGCTTCCTACATGGTCTTTTGTTTATGATTCTTGTTTTTTACCATTTCTTCTACAGTGTGTTTCTCTCAATAATCCTTCGTTTTCCTAGATAATGGTGTTTATGATATCGTTTTCTTTGAATCCTGCTTCGACTTCAGTTATTTGCAAGATTTGATTTCCGTTCTCCATGTTTATGACTTTTGAGTCTTCTTTTGTTCACAGCCCATTGGTTACTTCGTCCATTTGCTCCTTGGTTTCTCTTTCAAGTATAACAGTCCAATTTTGTAGTTGTCTGATGCTGCGTGGTCCTCCCTCTGTGTGTTCCTCATCCAACGTTTATTTTATAACGTTTAGTGTTTTTTTTGGGTTGTTGTTTGGCATCTCCATGATTGCTTCGTGTCTTCGGGGGTGCTGGCATATGAGGTTTCAGCGTTTGGTGTTTGTTGTATTGGTGTCAGTTGGAATCCTTGTGACTGGGGCTGGTTCGGAAAAGTCCTAGGGTTGTTCTGGCCTGAGATTTATTCTGGGGAGTAATTGTGGTTGGAGGACGTTCATACTGTATGATTTTGTCAGTTTGGCAACTCTCTCTTTTCAAGTTTTCACCTATCCTTGTGAAGTTGCTAGCTGTTATAACTGTGGGGACTACGATACCAAACTCATTCAGAAACTTTTGGGCATTTTTCTTGCCGATAGATCTTTAATGGCGAAAACTATATTACCCCCCGCTGAAGAGGGTATCTCACCAGCACCATTTTTGTTTTTTTTTTTGTGACAACAGGTTCTATGGCAATGGACCTGTGGTTCAAGAAGAAATATTTTCTAATTTTTGTTTAGAATGCACTGTACTTTAACTAATTTCCAGTTTAATGGAGAAATACCAATGTGATACGTTCGTGTGAAGGGCAGATGCAAAACTGGTGTTAGTTTGGGAAAACAAACTTTCCATGCCAGTCGGTCCAGTAGCATTTATTGACATCAGTGCCACTTAATATATATGTGTTGCTATTTGAGGTATTAAGCGTTCAATGGGAGTGATGGTGGGTGATATTTTTTCCTGACCAGAAAAAACCTGAACACTTTGAGCATACAGTAAATTCCTAGAATCTCAATGTAGCATTGAATATCTCTCCTGATAAGTTGTTCCATCATATCCAATTTTTTGCTTCGAAACCGGCTGCTTCTGAATCCAGTAGGGACCTTCACGCCAGCAGTGTCAAACCCGGTGTCTGGTCATCATGAAATATACTCACGTTCAATATTTGCTTTCATTTAGCACGAACTCGGTAGAGCTAGATCTGAGGAATATATCCCAATGAGCAATCAACCCTCCTATCAAATTTCTCAGAAAATAAAAGGCATTCTATGGCAGACGCACTAACTTTTTCACTTATATAGAAGTTTATCTTTATATAGAAGTTTATATTCACCGGGTTCTATACTGCATAAATTCAATTTCAAAGAGAATAATTTTATGATAATTCTGTGTATGAGTCGAAGACACAGAAGAAACGATGGCGCAGCTAGTCGGATAGGTAGATTTCAGAATGCATTTATTGATTCTGAAATTGCCATCATTAAAACTAACGAATCATATGTCAGAAAAAAGGAGACATATTTCAATTTTCGTAAAAGCCGTGAGCTCAATAATAAAAAGTTGAAAAAAGATTCGAATTATTTAAATAATCAAAGTTAGAACTCATTTTTGAGCAATATACAACCAGCAACAACTGTAATGACAATAATTAATATTGACAGATTGCAAATTAATTCAAGTTTTTTTTATTTCCATGACAACGAAACTAATGTCATATTACGAATTCAACCATTTTTAACCGACGAAACCAATAAGGAGGAGGTTCTCTAGTCGACGCGTATATTTTTTTTTATGGATGACCCCGCATAACTTTTCACTGAGACGTCAGATTCCGATAATTCATTTCTCAGTGGATAGAGTGTACTTCGAAATTGGTTCCATTTGAATTTAAGATGGAATAGACCCACAAGGGTATCAAAATGAAGGATATTGATCACTGACCCTCTGAATTCTGGTCCGTTAACAGATTCTATCAGGCATAACTTTGGATGATTCTTTTTTCATTAGATAAGGTATACCTCATAGTTGATCATGTTTGGATTTGGAATCGAATTATCCACCCTTACGGGTAGAAAAATAGGGGATAATTGATTTTTCACTTGTGAACATTCGCACACATATGTAGTTGACAATGACAGATCGCTATTGTCATTATTTTTGTTCTACGTCCGTCACAATCATTATATTCCATGAGAGGATGGAATGATATACATAGTGATGAAATAAACTAACCAGAACAACAGAAATTATTTATATTAAAACAAATAGTAAAAGTAGATGATCATATTATTCAACTGTAATCAAAAAACAAGTAGGTAGTAATCAATAGATTTCAGCCACAAAAAATTGAAAAATAAAAACGTTTTATCAAAAAATTAAACCGACGAAATACGGAACTGAAAAGTAGAAAATAAAATAAACCTCATCAGTCTCAATAACTCAGCTCCTTAACTAATGTAAGTAACTAATTTTGAGTCGGCGCCAAACGAACAATCAACGAAGATCGTTGAATTACTTCAAAAAAATTATCAGGATGTCACCGCGCAACACGATGCCATCATTTTACGCCTTACCTAATTAATTTGCTTGTTTGTTTGGCGCCGACTCAGAATTAGTTACTCACATTAGTTTAGGAGTTTAGTTATTGAGAATAAGGAGGTTTATTTTATTTTTTACTTTTCAGTACCGTATTTTCAACCGACGAAATCAAAAAGGAGGAGGTTCTCTAGTCGACCCGTATTTTTTTTATGTATGACCACGTATAACTTTTTACAGAGTATTTCCATTTTGATGATTCTTTTTTAATTGGATAGGGTGTACTTTGAAGTTGGTCTCATTTGAATTTGGAAATCCTTCCCTAAGGGTAGTTCACACTCTGAATTTTGGTTCGTTAACCGATTCTATCAGGCATAACTTTGTACTGGGTTTTCCGATTCAGATGGTCTTTTCTTTATCAGATAGTGTAACCTCATAGTTGATCAAATTTGGATTTGGAATGGAATAATCCACCCCTATGGGTAGAAAAATAGGGAATGATTGAATTTTCACTTTTGAAAATTGGCACACATATGTAGTTGACATTGACAGATTGTCATTATTTTTGTTCTACATCCGTCACAATAATTACGTTCTATGGAAGGATGGAATTATATACAAAGTGATGAAATAAACTAATCAGAACTACCAAAATTAACTTATATTATATAACAATAAATAATTAAATTAGATAATCATATTATTTATTTGTTAATAGTTGAAGTAAGGTGTGGGTAAGTAAGTGTTTTGGAAATAATCAAAAATTAAATAGGTATTAATTAGTAGATTTCAGCTACGAAGAGTTGAAAAATAAAAACTTTTTAACAAAAAATCGAACCGACGATGAACGGAACTGAAAAGCAGAAAATAAAATGAACCTTTAGTCTTAATAACTGAGCTCCTAAACCAATGTGAGTAACTAATTTTGATTCGGCGCCAAACAAACAATCAACGAAGATCCTTAAATTACTCCAAAAAAAATATCAAAATGTCACCGCGCATCTCGATGACATCATTTTACGCTTCACCTAACTCATTTTGAATTATCTCCATTTTTCATAGTGATAATACCAATTTATGATTTCAAAGAGTTCCAATAAAAGAACAGCATCAAGTATTCGAGGATAACTGGTCTTTAAAACACAGTTTGAGCACTCTCGCGTGTTTCGAAAACCTTAATATCCACTTATACTTCAATATACTATTATGTAAACGTTGTCTTCGATAACATTCCAGGCTCAGCTATGAAAACAAGGTATTTCGATAACGATATCGGTATCCGTCTCGGAGATAGAATTTCATAGTTCCAAAAATGTAACGTCACGTCGCTTGAATATAATTTTCTACATTCCAGAAATTAAGTTTAAGTTGTTGGAGAAGGTATTTTCCGTTGATTATTGATGAGTTCAGATTCCCACCGATTTTTCGTTCTCATGGAGCCTCGTTCAACAAGAAATATATTAATATTAATATTCAGCTCGGATCCATTTCAGGATTCAATATAAATGGAATTGTCACCAGAACCATTTGGAATTATTTTCCATCATTTCATGGAAATGAAAGATTACTTTGTGTATCTCCAGGAGCTGTTTCTGTTGAGTTCAAAATAGCAATGAATAGAAACTTGAAATTGTTCCTCTTTCCATCGATCTACCTCTTTCCATCGATTTACATCGAAAACTGAGCAGAAAAGGGGTATGATAGCTCTCAAGGAAATGATCTATATCAATTTCGGGCAAATTTTTGTAAAGTGTTCGTTTCTACATACATTTTCTTAAATTACAATATATCTGGAACGTTCGGATACATCGGCTTCAAACTTGGCCATTATATTCCACCCGAAAAAAGTTATGACCCTGATATATTGGTGAAATAGAGGAAGTCTGGAGTCTATTTAGTGAACGGAGCGTGGCGGTCATAATTCTGGAAAACTTCGAGGTGTTTGACCACATCTACTGATACGTTATATACACGGTTCTATCAGGCGGCGGCTACCAAAATGGGTAATACTTTTTTGGTGGCCGCTACGTTCCGATCTACATTCCTGGATCTCGGATAGCCAAATTCCAACCACGTTGTGGTCACCTGGCAAAAACGTTGATATGTAGTGGCGTCGATCTCTGTCCTGCAATATATTTTTATATTAACTGTTTCTCATTCTTCCATTTTGCCTGATTCTTTTCTGACACTCGATCGACTATAAGTATAAGAATATATAACATAAAGTTTGATTCAACGGGAATCAGGACCAGGGAGTTAATCTAATTTTTTATCGCTGACATTTCGGAATTAATTTATTCCTTTTTCAAAGCTGAAATGACAATTTCCACATATAGATCGAAACAAAGAACACCACCTTCAAAACTAAGTTTCTTCTGCTCATGGATTCAACTGAAAAACTGTTGAGTAGTCGATACAAACTTTGGTCGATAAAAACACATTGGCACAAATCAAACATTGAAGTTCAGAAGATGCTCGAAATGGTTGCCTTGAACTGCTTCACATAAGAACAGCCTATCCGATATTTCACGCCGAACATTTTCGAACACAGTAACGTCGATATTTCTACAAATATTCATTATTTTGCTTCAAATAACTCCATAAAAAAAAACTACAGGTGTCAAATCTGGCGAGCGGGCTCGACGGCCAATCCAACGACTGGGGAAAGTATTATCCAAATAGTTTCTTACTTGTCCGTAGGAATGTGGTGGTGCTCCATCTTGTTGGAATACAATATCCATATCGAATTCATTAGGATTCACCTCGACGATTTCGGTGATTAGAAAGTCAACAGTATTTTCCAGCATATTCAAATACAGTTCCCCTGTTGAATTTTGTTCAATGAATGAAGGTCCTACAATATGGTTTCCGAATATTACTGCCCAGACGTTATTTTTTTCTGGATATTGAGTATGAGTTTCCCAGAAAATTTGAGGGTTGGTGTCACTTCAATAACGACAATTTTGTCTGTGAACATTGCCGTTGAGATAAAATGTAGATTCGTCACTGAAACAAATATTGTGGAGATAGGTGGGATGCCTTGCAATGGTTTCCGTCATAATTTCACAGAATTCTGTTCTTCGATCAGGGTCATCTTCGGTTAACTGGTGTACCATTTTGATTTTGTGTGGATGATACTTATTCCTCTCCAAAAGTCTCCACACAGTAGAAGGACACACCTCACAAACATTCGCGACGGAGAAAGTAGCCTGTTGAGGATTTACTATCATCTCACCAATTATTTGAAATTGCTTTTCTTCCGGAATGGAGGAATGACCTGGGGGCTTTTTTGTCTGTACACTACCGGTAGTTGTAAATTTGGTTACAAGTTTCCTTAAATATTTTCTACAGATAGGACGATTCAGGAAACGATCATTAAAAATTATTTCGGTTTCGTGAAAGTTACGCGTCGCACAGTAAATGAAAATCGCTTCGATTTTTATTTCCAATGGACGAGAATTGACCATCTTAGAGATAGTTCACGTGTACCTATTCACTAGTAAAACCGAAAACTAAATGAGAATATTTTAACTGAACAATGATGTTTGTTGTCGTACTGACATTTTTTGTCATTTTTTGTTTAAACAAAAAATAACCTATCAAACCTTATCGGGTTGTTAGGATTGCCATATGGCAGAGAAAAACAAATATTTCTAGATGTATCGATATTATTGTGTTTGTATTCAAGAAATTATTAAATGTTCCGCCATTTTGTAGTAGGTGAATATATTGACTTTATATTCTAGGGTTGTGAAGTATTCGTCAGGAGCTTCGAAAGGATGTGTCACAAGGAGGATCTTTCAATTAATTTATGTGTCCCAGGTAACGCCCAGTCGCCATCTTGGAAGTTTTCTCTGTCAATTTCACTCCAAAATATAGTATTCATGCATCAATTTAATTACTCCAAGTTTCAATTTTTTGAGTTGACCTGTTCAAAAAATAAAGGGGGCAGCGGACATTAAAGAAAAGCCCTGTACTATAAACAAATACAGACACGTTAAAATGGAACAACACACAACTGTATATGGTCAATATTCAACAGATCATTCCATCTGAAATATTCCACTGATACATAGATAAAGAAATGAAAAAAACGAATCAAAACAAAACTTTTGGGTATCATTATTCAGAAATCTGTTTTTCTTTTGAACCTTTCTAGAATAAGGGTGCATATTTTGGTCAGATTTTGTGTATCACTTCTTTGGTTTACGCAATTATCATGGAGACTGATTCGAATAATTTCTCCCAACAATATCTTTGAATAAGTCATCACTTCTTCCAAAATTTTTACTGAATCGAAATCAAAAAATTTTGGAAATAGAGATGACTTATTCAAAGAGATTTTTGGGAGAAATGATTCAAATCAATCTCCATGATAATTGCGTAAACCAAAAAAGTGATACACAAAACCTGACCAAAATATATACCCATATTCTAGAAAGGTTCGAAAGAAAAACAGATTTCTGTATAATGATACCCAAAAGTTTTGTTGTGTTTCGTTTTTTTTCATTTCTTCATCTATGTAGCGCTGGAATATTTCAGGGGGGATGATCAGTTGAATATTGACCATACATGATTGTGTGTTGTTTCATTTCAACGTGTCTGTATTTGTTCTTATACAATTTTAAAGTTTTTAATGTATAATTTGTGCCAATGTGTTTTTATCGACCAGAGTTTGTATCGACTACTCAACAGTTTTTTAGTTGGATTCATGAGCAGGAAAAACTCAGTTCAATAGGTGGGTCATATATATGTCCTTTGTTTGAATCTATATGTGAATTTCGTCATTTCAGCTTTGAAAATGGAATAAATTAATTCCGAAACGTCAGCTATAAAAAGTTAGTTTTATTCCCTGGTTTAATTCCTGTTAAATCCAACTTTATTAAATTTTTGGGACGACGAATCATTTATCAATATATAAGATACAAACACGTAGGTAGGTATATTGAATTTGGATACTTCTGATTTAAAGTTAACTGTGAAATATGGGTGTTGTAGCACGATTGTGAGCACGCGCCATCTGAATACCCTTCATTTAAGGAATATATAATCATTTTGGAAAAAATTCGCCATTCTGAATTATGTACTCAAATCCCCCAAATATTTTGTTTATAAATCTTGGATACTTGAAACCAATACTTACGAAATAAGTTACTACGTTTGATGCAATACTGACTACAAATAAATCTTTATTGAATGTTTCGATCATTTTTCTTATGATGGCGACCCAGCATATTTCATTAGATATGGCAGCTTGTGGGGAATATAAATGTAATGTGTCAGAAATAAAAAATATGCCACTCTCAAGATCATCTCATCATAAACTGGCCAGTGGAACTAAATTATCAACTTTTCCACCACTAGAAAGTGGCGCTCACGTCGCAGGTCCATGACTCACTACTTCATAGTCATAACCTGAAAATTACAAAAGGTCTAATACTTTCGAAAGTAACGAACATGTCGCGGCTATTATAACCTGCCACTTTGAAGTCGTAACCTCGAAATTGCGGGTTCATGTCCATTAATTGTTAAAAAATTACATGTAGCAAGTTTGGTAGATTTATGCAGCTCTATTTAACAATTATCAAGTAACAATCATCAATTAACAAGTGATGTAAACTGAATTAACAATGAAGGTTCGAATATTAAGCAGGCGCACAAGTCAGAGATCCGATCTATTTATTTACCTGTTTTGTATTCGTATTCGTAGAATCGCCTCAACTGAAAGAGCAATGCTACATATAATAGTTGACATTCATATGTATGAAATGAAATATTTGAAATTCAAATACATGAAAAATATTTATAGTTCACCAACAACTAGGAGATGAACAAGAACAAGATTCCAAAGGAAAAAATGATAACACCCGATTTCACTGTATAATATTTTTTCGTGCAATCGCACGCGAAGTGGGTATTTTGCGTTCTCAACACATTCCGCGAAATCTCATTTCATGGTCATTACCCGAGCAATGGCCGCAAAACCAAATGTCACTTCCAAATTTGACATTTCTAAAATACGACAATGACTAGGATTGATTTACATTTTGTTTGTCACACCAATCTTCAAACTCGCTCGTTTTTCGTACTGCCGTTTAGATTTTTCAGGTATTAAAACGGAAAGCGCCAAGTTCACAATACTTTCAAGCTCTGCAGGGGTGCATGACACTTGAATATCAGTATTAGACATATTTGCAGTTTGTCAAGAACTGTCAAAATATTTCTTATATATTCAACCATATCATTTCCATAGCAACGCTGTGTGAACTGCGGTCGATTTTAAAGCAATAATTTATTTATTTGCAATTATAAAGTTTAATAATTTTGACGATTGCACGGAAAATAGTGGGTATGCCATAACCGCGGAACTTTTCAGCGACCTCAAGATTATCCTGCCTCGGCCGCAAACGGCCTCGGCGATAACTTTTCTTGCGGTACGCTATAAAGGTAATTCGCGACCTTGGCATACAAATACTGGAAAGAGTCTGCAGAATGCCACTTCAGCGTACTTTAGCGAACTGAAATTTGTTTATTCAGAATACTTATAATTAATATACTACAAACATTTCACGAGAAGCAATAAACTATACATCATTTGAAATTTTGTAGTGACAACACACGTTTTTTCAAAATATCATTTTGGACTACTTATTTCATGAAAATTTCACACCAATATTTGACAAGATGATCAGTCATTGATAAACAATCGCTTGCTACATTTTTGCACTTCGTTACACTACCGTAAGGATAGTAAATTAGTACTAGTAGTAGTATCTGTTCTGTTCATTTGAAAAGCTGACACAAAAGATTTTCGCAAATGGCTTCAGCGGACATCATTTTCATATTTCTAATTCGGTTGGCACCTCGTTTTTAAAATAAAATGAACACGAATAATTTCATGATCTAGTATTTATACATATCCATAAATAATTTTTGCTAAAAACAATAGATTGTTTCGGTAATTTTTCGTTTTTCTGCACTGCAATAGATTAAATTTTCTTTCACAAAATTCTGAATGTATATGCATAACTGCATATCATATTCTGTTCGTAAATTGACATTTATATGTGAACATATTTTTTTTTCTACCACAAGAAAAAATGCGGGTCTAGTGGTCAAACCAACTGACCCAACAAACGTTGGGTCCCTGAAAAAACTATCGTCCGTGAAGATTTTTTTTCCCTATTTTTCTCTGTGTTGTTTCATCTAGGTTATGCTTTTGACTCTGCCCGCTTTCCGTTATCCCTCTATACCGTTTTCCCGTTATTAGGTTTTGCCGTTATCCCGATTGCCCGTTATGTCGTTATCCCTTACCTCCTCATCCCATCTTTCCGTCATCCCGTTATCCCTTTATCCTGTTATCCCGTTTTCCCATTGTCCCGTTTCATTATAAATAATTATATATATATATATATATATATATATATATATATATATATATATATATACACATACAGGGTGTTTCATAATTTAATGCTGATCCCAAAGGGCGATAATCCTGGAAGATTTTAAGAAAAATTCTTCATATGAACATATGTCCGCAACCGCTTTATTCCTGAGATACAGGATGTTGAAATTTAACAAAAAAATCAGTTCTTCCCCAATATCTCTGAAACCGCTTTGCCTTTTTTTCCAATTTTGGTACATGCAAAGTACGCATAAAAATGAATTTTTTCATCATATTTTTGATCAAAATAATGATAGGCTACTTTACTTTTTTTCCAAATGAATATTATTCTTGTAATTGTCCTCTATCTTCTCATTAAAATGGTCTCCTGCCTTTTTTTCGTCGGTACGTTTTTCGACTTAGAAAATAAAATACAGTCATCTGCTTGTCCCAATTCGATTTTTTCTCTTAGTCTTAATTTCAAAATTGTGGTAACCGAAGGATCTAGGCAAGATTTTTATAATTTTATAGTAACTATTATTCAGTTTTAAAACGCATAAATATACAATTTCACAATTCTTCCTCAGTTAGAATTGGCTGACTGTACACCAAAGTCTTAAGATATTCCCAAAGAAAATAATTAAGACTGTTTAAGTCTGGGGATCTAGCTGGCCATGAATCTGTTATCCCACGACCTATCCAGCGATTCTGAAAGTTTTGGTTTGAATATTCGCGTGCCAGAGCACTAAAATGAGAAGGTGCACCATCGTGCATAAACCACATTAAATTAGGAACATCTTCCAACAGAATTGGCAAATTATTCTCAAGAAATCGGCGATAATTATGTCCATTTAATCTGCGTGGTAAAAAAAAGGTCCAATTAGGTAATCTCCAATAATTTCAGCCCAGACATTTGATGAGAACTGCTCCTGGTGATGAGATTCCACGATTGCATGCGGATTTTCCTCGACCCAAAAATGATTATTATGAGAATTTCTCATCCTATTTTTAGTAAAACCTTCTTCGTCCATGAATACAAGTTCGCTGTCAAATAGAAGATTTTCGGTAAATTTTTGGAGAAATAATTGGCATAAATTCACTCGTATTGGAAAGTCTCGAGGAAGTAGAGCCTGAACTCGTTGAATGTGATAGGGATATAATGAATAATCATGAAGAATCCTCCATAGTAGAATATGGGCGATATTCAAGTTATTGGCAACTTGCCTCGTACTTATTTCAGGATTTTCGACAACTAAATTCAAAACAGCTACCTCAATGGCTGGAGTTCCTGCAGTCCGATGTAGTCCTTTCAAGTGATGATTTGGCCCAAAACTTCCTGTTTCACATAACCTGTGGGTGCTTGAAATCGTTCGAGCATCAGGAACCATTCTATTTGGGAAGCGCTCTTGATACAGTCGCCTAGCTTCATATGCGTTTCCGTCAGCAAGCCCATACAAGTAATGCATGTCTGCTAATTCGGTTTTTGTGAAATTTACCATTTTTTTTAATAAACAAGCTTTTATAACGTAAATAATATCACGTATCTAGTCTAAAGAAGTGTCAAAATTGTTTAGGTTGAAAAAAACGAAATGTGTTCTTAGCATACTTGATGTTTCTAGCCCACAAGATAATCAATCCTACTACTCTTCAACGGCTGATATCGCATAGGGACAAGCAAATGAATACATTTTATTTTCTAACTCAAAAACCGGACGACAAAAAAGCGGGAAACCATCTTTACGAGAAGAATGTTTCGCCAACATTTGACATTTCACACATACATAGAATATCCACTCGCCATATTAGGTAAATTATACATCCATCAAAGGACTGAAAAATGAATAACAAAACCACAGGAAATATGAACCAAGTCATTCATAAACACCACTGCCGATACAAAAGAACCAACACACTACCACACAATCATTAGACGGTAGAAAATGTATTGTTTTAATAAAATGTTTGGCATTGTACGTACTTACAGGTTATAAATAATTAAATATCATATTAACAATGTATGCCCTTGCAGATTACCAAACAATCAATGTAATTATATAATTAAAAAAATTTAAAAAGCTCCCAACAAGGAGCGAAACGTCTTGTTCAAAATAAACAAATTAAAAAAAAACGACCTATTTTTCAAGAATCCAAAAACCTAAGAAAGATGTAACAAACAAATCAAACAGGATTCAAGAACTGCCCAAACCAATGTTAATAGCAGGGGTGAAAAATTGCTACCCAACTACCCAAAATGACCACTTTCTACCAGCACATCCACCAACAATATGGAAACGAAACCCTGTGCCACATGAAAACAATCTCTAAAGAAAACAAAAACTTAGTAAAACAAAAAAATAGAAGAATTTTCGTCTTACGATGCAAAAACACCAGTACATACCCGAAATTTTTGAATTTTAACACGCATCATGTACAACCTACAAGTAAGTACCTTGCCAATAAATTTGAAACAACTACTAAACAATATAAAAATCAAATCCTTAACATCCTTATCAAAGACTGCACATACACAATCAAACAAACTGAAAACTTACTAACAACACTTACTCACAAACTGAATCAACTTACCCAGGAAACCCTACAAACTTTCCAAGAACTAGAACACAAAAAACACGAAAAACTGTTTCTTAAAATTAAACATAACAACATAAAAAAAATCAACAACATAATCAACCATCAAAATATTAATGAAAAAACTGACAACCTAAACTGGATCACCAACCTATCCAATACAGAGATACCAAAAGACATCGAAACAGTAGTTGCCTTTGGTGAAAATTTTGCCCTACCTATTCTTAACGAAAAACAACTCCCAACAATTGAAGTCATAGCAAGCATTGAACCTCATCTAAAAGAAAAACCCAATGAAACAAACACCGAAATCAGAACCAACATCGTCCAAGCCATTAGACAACAAAAAAACAAAATGGAAAATAGAAAACACCATTTTAACAAAACCCAATCACAACTCATAAAAAATATTAATAAAACCAAAACGCTTAAAAAACAACCCCCAAATTATAATGGTAAAACCAGATAAAAGTAATAAAACTCTAGTAATGAACAAAGTTGACTATGACAACAAAATGAAAACATAATTGAATGACGAAAACACTTACAAAAAATTAAAAAACAACCCCACCAACAAATATCAGACACAAAACAACAATCTAGCAAAAAGATGGTATGAAAAAAAAATTATACAAGAAAAAACTAAAAATAATTTAACCATTCATAATGCAACCGCACCAAAAATTTATGGACTATCTAAGCTACATAAGGAAAACACCCCTCTCAGACCAATAGTGTCATCCATCCAATCTCCTTTCTACAAATAATCAAAATTCTTATCGAACAGTTTATCCAACATCACAGGAAAGAATGATTTCCATATCAAGGACTCTTTCACTTTTAAGAAATTCATAGATAAAATACACCTTCCAGAAAACCACCAATTCATATCACTTGATGTAACATCATTATACACAAACATACCAAACGAACTTGTTGAAAACATCATAGAAAAAAAATGGCAGGAATTAGAAAACCATACCCCGCTTCCCACAAACCATTTCATTAAAGCTCTAAAACTTACCCTATCTACAAATTATTTTCAATACGATAACGACTTTTATGAACAACTAGATGGCTGTGCAATGGGTTCCCCTATTTCCAGCACTGAAGCAGAACTTGTAATGGAATCCTTAGAGGAAAACATTATAAAAAACTTGTTCAAAATAAATAAATTAAAAAAAAAACCGACCTATTTTTCAAGAATCCAAAAACCTAAGAAAGATGTAACAAATATATATATATATATATATATATATATATATATATATATATATATATATATATATATATATATATATATTTATATATATATTTAGAGTTTGGGTTGAACCGCGTCCAGAAATTTGGTAATTTCGATGTTTCAGCTCCCATTTTGAAGCCTCATTCGGAGTATTACGAACATTCAAAAAACAATTAGCCAAATCGGTCCAGCCGTTGTTTTTATAAAATGAAATAAATGTTTTGCGCTTACAAAAATCGAGAATCATTTTCATTATATGAAATAAGGGCGGGACTACTGGAAGGTTCAATTTCGCGCAACTTAACTTATGCCAGTTAATATATCAATGTCAGTGAATTCTCTGTACGAAACATACTATTCACATAGGGAAAATGATTTCAGATTTCATTCATCTCCGGACCATAACAGTCGACAAATCATATTCATTCGGGGTTTTCACCCCGAACATGTAGCTTTATGTTTTGTTGGTGATTGCACGAGATATATGGTCCTCGACTGAAACTAACTTGATTCTAGTTCCTCAAACTCTGAATATATAACTCAATTAGACCGCATGAATTTGTGTTTTCAATATAATAGACAACAGGTCTGGAAACTGATTCGGATGGTTATTTAATGAACTTTGCGAGATTTGGCCGTTCAATCAGGGACGGAATAATATTACTGATTGGATCTCATAGCCAGGCCGTAGAAACTTTTACCAACCTCATGACCTAGAACACAGATTATGAGCCAACTCCCTCATTCATTCATACATTAGAAGATGGTGTTGAAATTCGTATTCTCTATGAGTGAAAAATTTCATCCCACTCCACTAGCTTATTAACCAGAACAAAGAATCTTCTATTATAAAATTGAAATTGTCTGTTTATTTGTTTGTTTGATCATTACGCAATAACTACTTGGCCGATTTCGTTCAAAGTTTTCGTGTTTGAAAGCTGATTATTAAACTTATAAAAACCTTTCATGTATTTTAACACGCTGCGATATAGGGATATAACAATAAAACCATCTCAGAAGAATATATCACATAATAATAAATAATTGAACACACTTACACCAAACATCAAAATTTCCTTTAAAATTCCATACCAATAAAAAAAATTCAGTTAGCCCCATCTACCCCAACAACATAATTTCGAACATTTGCAGAAAACATTCCAATATGAGAATAAAACACAAAACAAAAAGCTGATAAAGCGATAAAAATAATACACGTTGGTAACATCCTAGAATAATTTATTTTGAAATATGAACGGGATGTTCATAAAATCAGATGTGGAATCATCTGCGACTGAAAGATAAACTTTAGTCACTATTTTCCATCGTTCAAGATAACCTCGTGTGGGGCATTCATGTTGGAAAGTGAAACATTCTCAATTGAATAGAAATATTTTTCTGTGAATTGAAAAATCCACGATAAAAATGAAGTTATTTTTTGTGAATGTCTAACAGAAAACAACTGCTTTCCCGGCTGAAGCCACACTGGACAGTGAACTACAAGCCGGGGAAGTAGTTGTTTTCTGTTAGACATTCACGAAAAATACCTTCATTTTTATCATAGATTTTTCAATTCACAGAAAAATCTTTCTATTCAATATTTAATTGAGAATGTTTAATTTTTCAACATGAATATTCCACATGAGGTTATCTTGAACGACGGAAGATAGTGACCTGACTTTATCTTTCAGTCGCAGATGATTCCACATGTGACTTCATGAACATTCCCTTCATATTTCCGAATAAATCAATCTATCATACCCCATGATAGGTTTTAATGTCAGAAGAACGCTAATTTCCATTCGTTCGTAAAATAGTCTATAAAATAGCACTCGTGATTGAATTTATCTTATAAGTCTGTCTTTTATTTCTAAACTCAACTGAGTTGCTTAAGGATAACACCACTCGTCCTGCGGACTCGTGGTGTTTTCAAGCAAATCAGTTTCGTTTAGAAATAAATCGACAGACTTATCGCGGAAATTCAGTCACTAGTGGTATTACTACTGATAATTCAACATGTTTGTCAAATCCCAGTTTGAAATCTAATATTTCCACAACTTTGATTTGGTCAACTATTCCGATCGAGCCATATATATGATATTAACTCTCTAGTTATTAGGTCCAGCTAAAATGGCTATCGATATCGATTTGTAGCATCTTTCGAGAAGGATTTCAATTCTTCATTGGGTGCGTTGCATGAATCATCGTTTTTTTTTTTGTAAAGAAAACTGAGATTTATTTGGGTCTGCATAATAGTGGAAGCTGCACTGCCGACTATTCCTTGTAGTCTAGTCAACAAGTGCTTTTTGGACCAACTTTTTTCAGCAGTCTCCGAAAATTATGATCGAGGTGGCATTCGATTCGGAATGACATCTAGATGATTTTTGAAAAAAATGAATTTCCGCTTGCAAAAATTGTAAAAGTTATTAACAATTGACTAAAAAAAAAGGGGGCTTTGGTTTCTTGCAAATATCTCAAAAACTAATAAAAGAGGAGGAAATTTCCTAAAAAAAGTCTCGATTCCTGGAATTGTACGATCAATATTTATAATTTTCCCAGAGGGATGAAAATACGGCCGAAAACGGGTACTCTGGCTTGGGCAAGCCGCGCCCACTTTGGACCCTTCAACAATAAAAACTAGTTAAGCATACTAAATATAAAATAAAAAAATTGAAAAAATTCGAACACTAACTGAACAGATGCATGAACAATAATCCGCTTGAAAAAAAAATTATCACAATTTTTCAATTAGTTATTCAATAGTAAATTAATAATTTTATTTTGCTTGAACATGAACATTGCAAGTGTGATAATTGTTAAACTATAAATTTAAGATTTTTTTCCTCTCTTTGAGCAATTTTTGAAAGGCTTCAGAATAGAACCCCGTTGGAAAAATTGGAAAATTCTTATTTTTCAGTTTTTTATTAATAATTTTCGTTGTTGCAAAATTAAATACTCAAATTAATCATTGAAAAGAATGTTTTTTTCCAAATATTATTAACGATCCGTTTCTATGTTATCAGATACTGCATAGAAATAATTTTAAAAAATTTGCATCTTTAATTGTTTGAAAAATTGTTATAAACAAATGCGTTGTTCATAAGATAATTGAAATTTTGTTTATGGAATTTCAATCTTTGATACAAATAATGATTTTAAAAAGAAAAATTGTTCCATAAAAAAAATTTTTTATTTAATTTTTTTCATAAATCATCTAGATCTCATTCCGAATCGAATGACACCTCGATCATCATTTTCGGGGACTGCTGAAAAAAATTGGCCCAAAAAGCACTTGTTGACTAGACTATTGTGGTACATCATATTTCTGAATGCCCAAAAGTCATATATAATTTAAAGTACTCGCAAAAAAATTATAATTGGTGTATCAAACGCCCTACTCAAATTGAGTACATCGAATATGGTGTAGTGTGCTTGATATGTTGATCTAATGATATCATCAAAAACGTGAATTTCGTGAATTATGAATTGTTTTTCCATTGCCCGATCTTATATTTTGGTAGGTGGCGAAATTTTTTTTTTATTATCTTTTGCAGTCGCTCTATCCCAGGCTGCTGGCAAAAACACCCTCAAGTGGGTTGGTATGGCTAATATGAATATAATTCTCAATTATGTGTGGACAGTGAAGTTTGATGGGTCTGATATTTGGTTCATCGCAGCCTGCTGCGCAAGTCTTTATTTTGGAGATGGTTTCGGCGACAAACAAGTCATTGACCACTCATACAGAAATTCAAGAGGGCTTCTGAAACTCTAGGGGTGGAGTCAAGTTAATGATGAAATCATTTTTCCATCAATATTTCATTAGTTTTTCCGAATATTTGGTCCGCTTGTACCTCTTAGACGCTTTATCCACAATTGACATAATTACCCCTACTAGGATCTGTTTCCCACGGTGCTCCTGGTCTAGTTACCCTTGAACTCGTGGGAGGTGTCTATCAAATGAGTTTTATGAATCATTTTTTTTAGGGGGTGGAAAAAATCCTTCATGGACACCTTACAGTATCAAGGTAGTGAGTTCTGGGAATTGTGGACCCCTCTTCCTCCAATTCATCTACTGAAAACTCCACCCAGTTGGCTCGTCTGCTCGTGACCTTCGATGACACTTGGGCCTGCTTGCCCATTGTATCTTGCTTGTTGATATTCACAGCACCTATTTCTGTGATTCCGTGCCTTGCACAAGTTTGTACAAGTTCTTCACTGGGCGTACATTTTCTGTTCACCAATTGGTAGCGCGAACATTGACTGTCTTCCGCGGTCCATGGCTTGGCATAATCAGCATGTCCCATCTTATTCAGGTGATCTTTCACTGGTGCATGTCCAGTTAGGAGCCCCGTAATGATTTTCCGTTTATGCCTGTTTAAAGTCCACAGGTCTGAATTTTTTTGGGAACCTGCCTCTGATGTATTCTTCTCCATGTCTGTTTCCTAGCATATTATTTCTGTTTGCCCTGGATCTGGTCTTCTACAAACGCTCGTGCCGTGCGCCTTGGTACACCGAGGGTCTATCCTGAACCAGGTTCGTTTTTCGATCTCCTTCTGGCTAATTTGTCGGCTTTTTCATTACCTGCAAATCCCTGATGTCCTGGCACTCAAATATGTCGACTCGGTTTTGTCCTGCCAGTATTGTCAGTTCCTCTTTGCATGTCCATACCAGATGAGACGTCACTTCCAGGCTTCTCAGAGCTTTCAGTGCTGCTTGGCTATCTGAGGAAAAATGGATCTATTGATCTCCTGTTGTTGTCCACCGCACATTGAAGGATTGTGTAGAACTCCGCCTGAAATCCCAACAGTGTCTCTTTGACCGAAATGGGCGTTGATTCAATTGCCACTGAGATGCCTACGCGGGCAAGTCTTTGCACATTGCTCAGTTCAGTTTGAGTACTCCCTATGCTATGCCATGCCTTTGGCCACCACACAAGGGAGGTGTATGTCATGGCCGGTATTACCACCATATTGTACAACCAGTGTACCATGTGTGGCTCTAGCCCCCATTTCTTACCCAATTAATTTGGTCTTCGATTTCCCGGTCACTTTCTTCAGAAGTTCCCCCAGGTCCGGTTTGAGTCCAGTATCACCCCGAGATATCCGCTTGCTCTGTATAGTTTCTCCTCGAAGTTTGATGGGTCCTGATCTCTATACTTCACGTCTTCGAATTGATGTTATTATGGTGGCTTTTTGACAGTTGATGTTCAATCCCTCCAAATCTGACCATATGGTTACCAAGTCATTGGTCCATCTGGTTACCAAGTTATCGGTCCACCTGGTTATTGACTTGAATTGGAACTTTCGAATCAATATCGTCGTGGTCAAACATTTTGAAAAAGGAAATGTCCTACTAAAACCTTTTCATTTCGAATATTTGATAATCCGATGCATACAGAATGTTGGTCAATAATGCCACCGTTGATTTTCAATACACCGGTTATAAGAAAATCATCTAATATTCTAGTAGTATCAACAATACTTTTCTTCCATGATTAGATCTTCGAGCATAATAATCTGATTCTAAGCAAAGTCCAGAATTTTTCTTCAATATCAAGCCAGTCAATATTTTTCCAGTCAATATTATTTCATAAACTATTGGGTACTTAGCTTAGAGTGTCTTTGAATTCACCCAAAGAAGTCGAAATATTCTGAGGTTTCGTTATAAATGGCAATTCACTCTCAATCTTCATTCTGAGCCAGATTTATTCTAAAGACTACTCTGCCGACGGAAGTTCAAATTCAGTTCCAATACAAATTAATATACCTCACATCTGGATATTCGATCAGCGCTATATATTCCAAATTCATATATTTTCAGGAGATCGTTTGCTGACACATCATTCAACTGAAATTCGCCAATAAGGACTGATTTTCTTCCATCATATCCTTCAGGTCTACAAAGGATGGTATTGAGGATCTTATATTCAGACATCCAGTAAATTAGTTTTGTATTTTTCACGAGTAATATCACTGGTTGAAGTTCATGTATCCATTTTTCAGATGTTCTGTATATTGATGGAGTATTCGATTCTCATGCTTGGTTTCCAGAGACAAATTATTTTCAATTCCAGTGACAACATCAAAGTAAAACGCTGAAATTGGAAATGAGACGAAATAGAAAGTGGAAAGGTCTCGTCGTTCTGGTGATCAACTATTATAAAATACAAGATGCTTATAAAATTAGCAGGTTAATTTCCAAAAACAATGAGTCAAAGATTAATTTTTCGGAGTCGCTGTTGCACGTGACATTGCAAAGAGTGAGAATTAATTATTTCAAGGGAGAGGTGGCCTTTATATATTTCAACAAATAGCGCTCTAGGTTGTTTGTGGCTATTGAAGTATCCATTTCCATCTGGTTTATGTTGAAACCTTCAGAAGTACAAATCATCGATAGGTGGTAAGTATCGAAAATATTGGGTGTTTACGTGGTATTTGGTAACTGTGCACTAGTGTGCGAGTCGTATTTTTTTCATCACCCCAGTTTATTCAATGCCACACGCCACACTCATGAATAATATATCATAAAGGGAAAAAAATGCGTTTTACATCATTATTCTGTGTCCGCTGCTGTTCTGGATTCGATTCGACGTGATTCATTTGAAAATACAAAAACTCTTTCAATTTGTTCATGTTCTCGTAGTTTTATGATATGTTTAATTTGAAGTTTTCTATATATCTTACTTTTTTTGAACCTTGCACCAGTTTCTAGTCAATGCAGAGATTTCAAAAGGATAGCATTGGAATATTATTTTTATTATAGTCAAGATGCAAACAATTTATTTCATCTAAACAACCTTGAAAGGAAAACACCAATCAAAATTTTATGAACAAAATCTAGATCAGAACTAGACTAAGACAGTACTGAATTTACAACATCCTGTACTGGAAAAATTAAACTTAAAAGAAGATGACCGCTACATGACAAATAAGTATTCTCATAAATTTTGAAGGCGGAAAAATGTCATAGATGAATTTTAATCTATTTTGGATGAAGTATATAAGATGTAGAAATAGTCAGTTAATATAAAAGACATGGCATAATTTAGAATAAAAAATTGTGTACAAGAAAGTAAGCAAAAACGTAAAATCTGTGGTAAAAAACAAAACAGTAAGTGTTTGCAGAGAGAAAAATAACGGAAGCCAAGAGGAGAGAAAAACATTATTTTTGAAGAGCAAGATGTACAAAAATTAATCAACAATTAGAGTGGAAAATATGAAAGCAAAGATAATAACTCTGCGATAATACAGATCAACCAGATGTCCCAACCAAACAGTCATCCAGATATTGCCCAGAAAGTTAAAACTTACCTCCAGTAAACAGTGGTCATTGCCGAGGGATCTTTCCACCACTTTCAAAGCAGCCCGTAACAGGAAATTGCTGAATTCATCAACAGGAACAACGAACAGGACACAGAGAAGTCGCCAACAATTAACCTCAAGGTACTTTTGATAAAACCAAACTAAACTATAGTGCACATTGGTTAGACACTCACTAAAATTTTTCAACAAACATTTCTACCTATTATCAGCAAGTATTACCAATTTCCATCATATAGTAAAACATAATATATATTCACAATTTAAAGATTATTTAATTGCTTAGTAGCAAACCACTGTTTGTTTTCATTTAAATTTGAATTCAGAAGCACTAGTAATAAGATATTTCGACCAGGTTAGGTAAACATAACTTTTCATTGAATAAAGGAGGAAGTTATCTGACCGATTTCTGCTTTCATCTCTGTCTTTTTGGTGAAATATTTTCTGTAATATTATTTGAACACTGACTTCAAGAAAAGCCGTCAGAGAACACCACTGAATCCTGCTTCTGAGAGAAAAAGAACTCATGCGAACCATAGGGGTCCCGACTGAGCTTGGAAAGGTAAAGAATATAGGTAAAAAAGTATTTGGAAATTGGTAAAGGTAACATAGCAGGACAATTCATGATTGTGTGATAACTATTCATTTTTCGAAAGTTCTCAGCACAAATCAAAATCATCACACAAAATTACAAATATTCTCAAACAATTTGTTGTGATGAATGGTTATCAAAAACAAAAATAAATATTTATTTTATCCGAATAAAATAAAAGAAGAAATCAAAACAAAACCACCCATCATAACAATATATATATATATATATATATATATATATATATATATATATATATATATATATTTATATATATATACATGTATATGATATAACAAAATTTGTTAACAGAGAGGGGGCCACATATTTCAACCGAATGGAATGAAATGCGACGCAAAAATATTTTTCATCGATGCCTTGGATATGTGCCAAATCGGTCCAGTATTTTCAAAATGGCGGTTATCGAAAGATTAGAGAGTATTCTCAATCTTTCATTTGGTTTGAGTTTTTCTTTCGCCGACAAACTTGTCATTGTATTTTGACTTTTATGGATTTCAAAGTTGAATATTATATATTATTTTTCTAAGTGATATTAGGATTGAAACACAAGTTAGTACTATTCATATTATTGTGTACTGGTTATGCTTCTTTCTTTTGATTTTAGTCAGATTACATGGAAATATTAGAAAGAATTCGAGGAGATTTGGATCTCTCACCAATTTTTGATTGAAAAATTCACGGTTTATACAAACATAGAAAATCTGTTTTTTTTTTTCATTTGAACCAGTATTCACCTATTCTTCTATTTTTATTGTAGAGTTTGAGGTTTATAGAAAAAAAGTTGATTTAAAAAATAAAGAAACCCGACTGCGTAAAGAGTGTACTTTAGATGCAAACAAGATGACCGGAAAATATTGTCAGAAAATTATGTTTTAAGAGGTCAACTATTGAAATTGATACTGGTAACAATCTCACGCAGTAGGACGCATCTTCTTTAATTTAATGAAGTTACATAATTGCGTCCGACTGCGTGAGATTGTTAATAGTATCAAGTTCAATAGTAAACCTCTTGATACATAATTTACTGACAATATTTTCTGTTCATCTTGTTTTTATCTTTTTTAAAGTACACTTTCTACGCAGTCGGGTTTTTGGATTTCATGAATTAACTTTTTTTATTTTACACTTTTTAGTAAGGATTATAAGACGGTAATTTTTTTGTGGGTGATTGGCTATTATTACTAAGACAAATTTGATCTCTAACGTGTTGCAATCGTTTCTGCCGCGATGCCAGAGAGTGAGTTTTGCGACGTGCACTTTCTTGTCGGGCTTTTTTTGTTTCACGTGAAAGATTTGCACACGATCGACCACAGTTTCAAGCTCGTAATATTGTGAGTTATATAATACTCAGGTATACAACAAATAGATACATACTCTCATCATGTGTACTGAATCACACACTAGCAAAGTACATGAACGATTTCACTAATAACAAATGATAACACTACAACAACAAAGTCGATGGATAATTTCAGTTACTAACAAGACGGTTATAACGAACTACCGAAGAAAGATTTTCAATCAAGTACCGATAATTTGCGAAATTTCACGACCGCAGTCGACCGGTGGGATTCCCCCATTCCTCTGTTGTGGCTTTGTTAGATACATGGCGTAGTACGTGTTCAACTGCATTGTACCAATATCCCTACTACAAAAGCATGTAGGAGGGCTATGAAAATGTCGGTTGAGCTGAAAATAATTGGAAAATTTGACTGTGGGTGCGCAAATGCACAAATTTGTTGAGATTATGGTCTCAAAAAATCAATAGTGTCATCAATTTACGCGAAAAAAAAATCTACCAGGATGCATGTACTTCATATCTTCTCCATATCGAACACCCTTCATAACGAACCATCTCTAGTCTCTCGTTATAGCCGAGTTTGACTGTACTCAATTGAGTTTTTATCAAAATATTCGAGAGATAGTGTATTAAAAATGTAACGAAAACGAAATAGTAACTGAAACCGAAATAAACCAATTAATGAGTAAATTAACCAATCACTGATGTACCAAGCTATACTCTGTTATAACTTTCTCAAAATATGGCCTCTGGTTGTCACCATATTGGATTTTTATTATTACTGTCATGTTTTGATCGCTACTGTCATGTCTTTATTCACAATATGGCGTCTGGTTGTCGCCATATTGAATTTTTATTATTACTGTCATATTTTCATTCAAAATATGGCGTCTGGTTGTAGCCATATTGAATTTCAATTAGTGTCATGTCTTTAGTGACACTAGCAAGATCAAGAAATTCTGATTGACGTGAGGATAATCAAAATCGGCCCACCCGTTTCGTCTCTAGAGCGCCACAAAGGAACAAATATACAACATGATAAACACATTACCCTTCTTTGCATGACGCAGTCGAGTGAAAATAGAAATACTGTCTGTGTTCTCCAGTGAATGAATGTCCCATGTTTTCTCTTTGAGATTCGTTAGCTTGATTGATGGTTTTTTTAGAATCAATAATTTAATTCTGGAATTTACCTTTCCGAATGGCCGCGCCATCCGTTTTTTCCTTGTAACTCTTTCAGAAAGATGTTTTTTAGTCTCAATTTCGAATGAAACAACCGTTTCACATTTCCCTTCGGTGTTCCTAATCAAACACTTCGTGAAATTCACTAGATTTTTAACCGACGAAAAAAAAAGGAGCAGGTTCTTTAGTCGACGCGTATATTTTTTTCCATGATCACTCATAACTTTTCAGAGTTTTTCGATTCCGAAGATTTTTTTTTCATTGGATAGGGTATACTTCAAAGTTGGTCCCATTTGAATTTGACAAAAAAATGTCACCCTTGAGGGTAGAAAAATAGGGGATATTTATTGTTCATCCACTGAATTTTACCTATGAATCCATTCTATCACTCATTACTTTGTACTGGGTTATCCAATAAAGATGATTATTTTTTTATTGGATAGGGTATTCTTCAGAGTTGGTCATTTGGAGAGAAATAGGTTATTATTAGTTCTCCATGTGTGAACCGATGATGTTGAAACTGGGCACACATATATGTAGTTCTGATGACACAACTATACAGTGCTCGTGTAAAGTCCGTCCGCCCCCCCCCCTCAATTGTTTTCGAAATATTGACGTTTGAAAAGTGACATTTTGGTCATTTCAAACCCAACCAAAAACACTAATGTTGCTTTCAATCAAGTTTGCATTGGAAAAAATCGTTGCCGCGGTAACATCTTGTTTACTGTCGAACTGAACTGCTTACTGTCAAAAAGTCCGTTGAGCGCCTAAATCCTTTTTTGAAATGTGTGATCCTGACTCGTAGTTTAGACGATGAATTTGAAGCGGTTTTGATATTTGGAGAAGCTGGAAAAAATTATCATCTAGCAGTCCGTATGTTTGATGATAGATTTCCCGAGAATCCTAGTTCGAGGTCATATTTGCGCGAACTTTTGAATAAGCTCCAAGCAACTGGTATGCTGAAAGATACTCCAAGATCAGGAAGATCGCCTCTTACAGAAGAAAAAAAGGTAGAAATTGTTGCTGAAATGGTAATCAATCTGACTCAGTCGACGTCTGCAGTTGCTGAATCCTGTGGAGTGAGTTCAAAAAGTGTCCAAAGAGTCCTAAAAAAAGAAAAGTTTCATGCCTATAAAATGAAAATCCTGCGTGCTCTCACGGAGGATGATCCAGACCGGAGGGTTGAATTTTGTGAGTGGTTAACAAGAACAATTGAAGGAGAACGGAGCTTCCCAAAACGTGTATGTTTCGCAGTCGAATGTACGTTTTTTCTTAATGGAAAAATCAACAAACAGAATGTTCGATACTGGAGCGATACTAATCCTCATATTTTTAGAGGGGGACATACCCAGTTTCCTTGAAGATGAATGTTTGCGCGGGGATTTCAGGCAATCGCGTTGTTGGACCGATTTTCATCCAATCTTACAAGAGTTATTTACAGAAATCTTTTATAAACTGAAATTAAACCTCGAATGAGACAAATTGTATTGAACAATCAGGAAGAGTTTGGAAATCTTGAAATCATATTTCAACAGGATGGGGCAATTTCCCATTTCAATCGCATGGCTGGTGAGTTCCTCGATACAAACTTTCCCGGGCGATGAATAGGTCGCAGGGAAAGTACAGAATGGCCTCCAAGATCTCCGGATCTTACACCCTTAGATTCTTTCTTCGGGGGTATCTGAAGTCAAAAATCTACGCCACTGAATGCCAAACAATAGAAGAGTTGGAACGCAGAATAATAGATACATGTGAAGAAATAGATTAACAGACTTTCATCAACGTGAGAGAAGCTATTTATAATAGGGCATTTTATTGTCAAGATTCAGGAGGGGGCCACATTCAACACTTGATGAAATAATTATTGGGGTGAAATAAAAGTGTTATTCACAGAAATACATTATAATTTTTCAGCTAACTAATTTGTTTTGATTGTGAATTTACACAACACATTCGTAGGCTTCGAGATTTTCCGGTAAGCGGTACTGTTTATCCTCTATAAACTCTCTTTACGCCTCCTATTAGTCGAATTCAATAAGAAATTCAACAACAAATCAATAACAACGTTCAGTTAGCAAAATGTTTTTCCGGAAGTGACCAAAATCTATACTTCATTTCAAACCGGAATGTCACTTTTCAAACGTTGATATTTCGAAAACAATTGAATTTAGGAATGAGGTGTAGTGGAAAAAACTGTTGGGAATTATGAGCAGATTTCGAAAATAGAATAATATACAGGGTGTTCTATTCAAAAAATTAATCAAAGATGGCGCTCAGTTGCCATTTTGAAACATTTAGTTTTAATTTTTTCATGAAAAAGTATGTATTTGTCTCTAATTCAAGCCCTTCAAATTTTGTTGCGATATACCAGGTGGTTCAAAAATTATTAGGGCGGGGCGGACTTTAGACGAGCACTGTATAATGGATACTAGGATTCAATTGAGTAGGTAGTTAGGGTTTCAGCCTCGAAAGCAAAAGAATTGTACAAAAAAAAAACCTTTTTAGTCTTGATAATAACTGAGCTCCTAACTAATGTGAGTAACTATTTTTGAGTCGGCGCCAAACAAAAAATCAACGAAGATCATTGTATTACTTTGAAGAAATAATCAAAACGCCGCCGTGCATTCCGCTGCCATCATTTCACGCTTTACCTAATTCAATTGCTAGTTTGTTTGGCGACGACTCAAAATCAGTTACTCACATTAGTCAGGAGCTGAGTTATTATTGGAACTGAGGAGGTTCATTTTATTTTTCGCTCTTCAGTTTATTTTTTCGATGGTTAAATTTTTTGTAAAAAAGTTTTTGTCTATTACATGCTAATCCTCAAGTGAGGTTCGACATTTCAACTGTACTGTTCATAAACATTTTCTCACACATCTCTGACTGATATACCGATGATAACCAACACAATACATTGACTCTGTTGATGGGACCACCAACAAATTCTTAAAAAAGGTCGCTCCTTTTGAAAAACAGATAATTGATCCTTGACTGAGGATTTTTGGCGACTGTGAAGAGAATATACATTTTTATTCTGGTTACTCAACATGTATTTTGCTGAAATTCCACTAGAAATCTCAGGGAAGATATAATGAGCAATAAATGTTCTTCGTATTCTCAATCATATTCCATTAGTCTAACTTCCAAAAAAAATCTAGATGAGTAAAAATTCTGAAGAAACATTGACGGACTTTTATATTTTCTTTGACTTAATCACGATGTCCAACGTGAATTGTATATAGGTGAATGGGTGTTCAGCAAAGTAGAGTCTGAAACATAATATTTTCTATAATTTTCTAAGCTTCAGAAATATACTCTCATCTTCTTTGAATAATAAAAATATCTGCACTTCAGAAGTGAGTTCATGAGAATTATTCTCCATAAAAAATGTCAAGATGGTAACTGAAATTCATTGAGATTTCTTCAAAGTTACCCAATTAGTTAGTTTGTTTTCGAGAACATATAATAATTAATATTTCTGACTGGTTTACATCCACACTTTCTATGTCACCATGATTTTCAACTGAATGTTCCAATTTCAAAGTACCATGCATCGACAGAAGAATATAAGGAAGAAGGGTTTCATATTTAGAAGTTAGTTTTAGGTAGATTTCAATAGAAACACTACTTATTGGGGACGTCACCACAACAAGACTTCCATAAAATATTGATATACCTCACCACAACCCAAAAACACCATTAGTTCGAAAGTTCATTTATATATATATATATATATATATATATATATGTGGAAGTGGGAAATTATTGTCCGTGAGAAATTATGAAAAATGAGTTTGTGGCATAATGGACAGATTATTAAATTAAAGAAAAAAAGCATCCTCAAGCGAGACTCGAACTCGCAACCTTAGGCTTGCCGGACCTACGCTCTTCACATTGAGCTATCGAAGCTAAGCGAATCGACACACACTCGTGAACACATTACTTTCTTTAATTTAATGTGAATGTTGGAATGAATCGAAAAATCGAACGTACTCATCAGTGGCCGTCGAGACCCGGTACCCATCCACCCAAAATAAGTACGTTCGATTTTTCTATTCATTCCAACATTCACATTGCATTGAAGGAAGTGAAGTATTCACGAGTGTGTGTCGATAGCTCAATTTGAAGAGCGTAGGTCCGGCAAGCCTAAGGTTGCGAGTTCGAGTCTCGCTTGAGGATGCTTTTTTTCTTTAATCTAATAATCTGTCCATTATGCCACAAACTAATTTTTCATAATTTCTCACGGACAATAATTTCCCACTTTTACACATATATTTGGCTAAATCTTATCAGTGGTTGGAGATCATCTTCCTAGAACTTCTACTGAAATCGTCACTTCGACGATGATGTTAGGGTAAATGGGTACCAGGTCTCGACGGCCACTGATAAGTACGTTCGATTTTTCGATTCATTCCAACATTCACATTGAATTAAAGGAAGTAAAGTGTTCACGAGTGTGTATCGATTCGTATAGCCTCGATAGCTCAATGTGAAGAGCTTAGGTCCGGCAAGCCGAAGGTTGCGAGTTCGAGTCTCGATTGAGGATGCTTTTTTTCTTCAATTCAATAATCTGTCCATTATGCCACAAACTCATTTTTCATATATATATATATATATATATATACAGTGTGACCCATTTAAAATGGAACCACCCCTGTAGAATACGCATGTTTGAGTCAATCCCCAAAATAATTTATGTGAATATTGAGCATCAAAAACTGTATCTTGACACAAATTTTCATAACTTTAGTTACAGTTCCAAGGCACTCTATGGTTTTTTTTCTTGGTCAAAAACGGCAAAAGTTCATTAGGCAATTTTTGTTTTGAAATTTGACTACACCACTGGATTTGAAGTTGTTATGAATGAAAACCATGAGAATTTTATAAAAAAATATTGGTTAACAACGAAGTTACAACAACTTTAACTTTGGAAACAAAGTATTTGATTATAATTTTTATTTAGATTACAGACATATTTAAAATCTGGCAACACTGCTGATACGAAGCAGAACACCAGTGAATTTGTACAGCGGAAATTTGAAGTCAATAGCTCATTCCATTCTACAGTTATAACTCCTGAAAGTATGGTAATGTGAGCTATTTGTGGTGTACTAAATCACAGCCTACTATTGATTCAGTACTATACCTATGCCTAATGTATTAGTTCAGCTTTCCCCAAATTATTGAAACCTGCTCTGGAAGCTTGTTTGGGTCGAGTTTTGCAGAATTTAAAAAGAACATTTTTTGTCCTGCTTTCTGTTTTATTATGCAATAAATAAATTTGATTTTATCGGCTATGGAAGACTGCATAACTTGAATATGAATTTTAAATTTTCTGTTATTTTCGAATACACTTATAACCTAAACTTAAATAAATGATTTGAAGGAAATATAATTTACAAATCCAGTGGCGTAGTCAGATTTTTATTACAAAATCGCTTCCACCAAAAATCGCTCACATTACCATACTTTCAGGAGTTATACCTGTAGAACGGTATGAGCTATTGACTTCGGATTTTCGCTGTACAAATTCACCGCTATTCTTCTTCATATCGGCAGTGTTGCCAGATTTTGAATATGTCTATAATATAAATAAAAATTATAATCAAATACGTTGTTTCCAAAATTAAAGTTGTTGTAACTTCGTTGTTAACCAATATTTTTTCATGAAATTTCCATGGTTTCAATTTATAACGACTGAAAATCCAGTGGTGTAGTCAAATTTCAAAACAAAAATTGCCTAATAAACTTTTGCCGTTTTTGACGAAGAAAAAAAACCATAGAGCGCCTTGGAAATGAAACTAAAGTTATGAAAATTTGTGTCGAGATACAATTTTTGATGCTCAATATTAAAAAAAAATTTTTTGAGAATGACTGAAAAATGCCTATTCTACAGGGGTTGTTCCATTTTAAATGGGTCACACTGTATATATATATATATATATATATATATAAATATATATATATATATATATATATATATATATGGAAATTGTGGCATTGCAGACAAATTTTTGAAATCCAGAATGAAACCATCTTCGAGCAGGAATCGAACCCACGACCTCTAGATTGCTAGTCTCATTGTCTACCAACTGTGCTATCGGAGATATAGGGTTCACATATGCGTTTCGCGATAACGTTTTTCTTCCAGAATTCAATGTTAGTTGTTGAGATATGGAAAAGAAATATGGAATGTAACGAATCTACGTGTGTTATCAATGGCCATCAAGAACAAATTTCATCTATCGCCGACGTCCCCAAATTTGCCAGCTTCAGTCGATGTTCAGGCGCTGATCTCCGGCCCTGAAAACGTGATTTTTTGCTAAATGTAATCACAGGTGGGAAATTTTTATTGTCTGTGCATATTCATAAAAGTAGGTAGGGAATTGTGGCATTGCAGAAAAATTTTTGATTTCTAGAGGAAGACCATCTTTGGGCAGAAATCGAACCCGCAACCTTCAGATTGCTAGTTTCATGCTCTACCAACTGAGCTTTCGAAGACACAGGGTTCACATCTGCGTTTCGCGATACTGTTTTCTCCCAGAATTTGATGTTATTTGTTGAAACATGGAAATTAAATCTGAAATGGTACGAATCTACGTGGGTTGTTAATGGCTAACACACGTAGATTCGTTACATTTATTATTTCATCACCATATTTTTTTGCTGAGGATCAAAGTTATATCGTTTGTTAATTTTGGTTGGAATAAAATAAATTTGAAAGAATGCTTATATACAGCAAAACTGACTTTGTTTACATGATTCAACAATGAAGTTTGTTTTTGTGGTTGTATGTTTTGGGTATTCTTTAGACTATAGCAAAAATGTAAAAATCTCTTTCTGATATGTTCATTCATTATATTCTAAGTTCTGGTTCCTTCGTCTTGGAAGGAAGTGTGTGTACAATACGCTAGCTAGATGGCAATAGGCCGAAGAACATCGCAACTGGACAACCAACGAATGTAGAAACTGTTAATTCACGGACGAGTCCAGATTCCGTCGATATAATTCCGATGGACGTTTTGTTGAAGATTTGGCAATATAAAAATAGCCCAAAGAACGGTTTCAACCATGAAAACATTATTCTTCATGGTCAAGGATAAAACTCCATCACTTTCACAAACTAAATTAGTGTATTGCATTCCTTGTGCAAATTGTAACCATGAATATATGGGTCAAACAGCCAGGTTATTAAAAGACCTTATAAGTTCCCATAAAAATTATTGTAGACATCACCCTGAAAAATGTACTCTTAGTGGACACGTTGATAAAGAGGATCAACAAAACAAAACAAAAATTTTAGTAAAGGAAAATATTGCTTCGAAACGAATTTTCTTGGAAATGGCATTTATTTCTTAATCCAACAATTGTTTAAACAAAAGAACAGATCACAATCATTTGAGTGAGATCTATTTTTATTTATTAATTTTAGACAAGAACCCGAGTGCTCTCAATAATAATTCGTCTTCTTCTCTTTCATATCAACCAACATGAAAGTCACTACAAATATAATAAGAACAAAATAAAATTCATTTATCTATAATTTTTACCATAAATAAAATCTCATCTTTAGTAGTAATTGCAAATAATGTTCCGATAACATTTGGGTGGCTAAGACCAAATGTCTTTTTTTCCTCTCCATAATTTTTACAAATTGACGTTGACATTTGAGGTTTTGTCAATCCTAACCTCAGTGTTCTTGATTTTCCCATAATTTTACATTCATAACCAAAAATGTTACCACAATTTTCCTCAGTATTTAAGTAATTTTACCATTAATATCCGTTACAAATACTGTTTTCATATAACTCTATATTGCTCTATGTTTTTACAAGTTTTTTGATGTTGTCTTGTACATCTTTCTGTATATCACCGGAAAACGAACATTCTCTCTGACATTGTGAGTAAGGTTACATTTTTATATTTATCAATTATTTTATAGTATTTTCACCTCTGTAGCTCTCTGATGATGACAATATTCATTGTCGAAATATTGGAAATAGAGATAGATTCATTAACTACGTACATATATAAATACATTTGTAGCAGGTCCTTGAGAAAAACATTTTTTTAAATTAAAAGTTACAAGTTAAAAGAGTAGAACTAAGTTAAAAGAGTAAAACTAAATTTCCTACGGTGATACATCACATTACAACACAGGAATAAAATGAGGTTAACTCAGAACTAGTCATTGTAAACAATACATAAAGGGGTATAAAAGTTGCATTGACAAACACATTAAAAGCCCATCAAAAGTCCAGATCATCCACGTTAAAATTATAGTTTAAAAAGTCCTTTACGGAGTAAAAGCATTTCATCAGTAGACAAGATTTCACTGGTCTCTTAAAATTGTAAAAGGTCATATTTCTTATTTCCAAAGGTAATTTATTATATAGGATTATATTCAATGAATTTTTCTGTGATACAGAGAGTCTATATCTTGGTGTTTTCAAGAGGTTTCCTGACCTTGTTTGGTGCTGATGCGTGTCCGCTGAAAGAGCAAAATCTGATCTTTCTTTATGTATTTCAAGCAGAGTGGAATATATGAACGCGGTAGGAAGAGGCATGATCTGGTGATGAATAAATAGAGCATGGCAGTGATCTCTGTAGCCCGCCCCTGATATTATTCGAATAACCCTTTTTTGTAAAACAAAAATTTTGTTCGAATGGGACGAATTACCCCACAAGACAATTCCATAAGTCATAAGACTGTGAAAAAGTCCAAAATAGTATCTGCACCAACAAGGATTTTCAATCTGCGAATCAAGAACGTGACGCTTGATAATTTTTTCGACAGATTTTCCACGTGACACATCCAGTTGAGTTTGTCATCAATGGATATACCAAGTAACTTGACACTTTCCCCACCTGTTAGTGAGGAGTTTGAAGATATAATAAGATTCTGATTTTTAGCAGAATTGAGCATGAGCTTGTTTGAACAGAACCACTCATCTGTCATTTGCAAGGTGAGTTTGGAAGAGTCAATCAGTTCCTCTAATTTACTATCACGATCTATCAGTCTGGTGTCGTCAGCAGAGAGAATGCATTTTTCGGTAATATATGATAATATAAATCATTGATATACAGAATGAATAGGGTTGGTCCCAAAACAGAGCCTTGTGGAACCCCATGGACGATTTGTATTAATGCTGATTTGGTGCCTCTAACCGAAACACACTGAGATCGCCCATGCAAATAAGACCTGAAAAATTTCAATGGAAGTCCACGAATGCCATAACAGAAAAGTTTCTCAAGTAATATATCATGGGAAACACAATCGAAAGCTTTAGTCAGATCACAAAGCGTTAAGAAAGAATGCTCCCCCTTCTCTAGTCCATCAACTACATTTGCAATAACGCTCAGAATGGCTCTCGTAGTTGATTTATTTTTTCTAAAGCCAAATTGCTCAGGACACAGCAAGGAGTTTGTTTCCAGGTAGGATATCAATCTTGTTTTGACAAGCGCCTCTATGATTTTCGCGATAACTGGAATTATGGAAATGGGGCGAAAATTTTCTGGTAGGTGGGGATCCCCTTTTTTCAGCAATGGCAAAACAACTGAAATCTTCAGTGCATCTGGATAAACTCCTAGAGATGAGCAATCAATAATTAAAATTGAAAGTGGAGAAGCAATAATATCGGCTATACCTTTAATCACCGCGCTGTTCAGTTCATAGAAATCCGAACAACTTGAATCCTTCAAAGATTCAATTGTGTCCATCACTTCCTCGGGAGTTACAGGGAAAGAAGAGAAAGAATTTACAGGTGATCTGAGATTTTCCAAGTATTCCGTAGGTTCGTGATTCGTCTCAGGTAGAGAATAGATCAATTTTTCAGCAATATTGCTGAAATAATCATTGAATTCAGCTTCCGTGATGCTGGACTCCTTTTTTTTCCATAGATTTCTGTTACACTCGAAGTTGATCAATCTCTAGGAGTCCCTGCTGATGTTCGAGGAATTTTTCAAAAAAGTTTCATACGCTAACCTTTTTGTTTCGATGATGGAATTCCTGTAATCCTTACGTAAGAAAGTGTATGCATCCCAGGTCACCTGATCCTTGTTGACATTATGAATCAGTTTCACGTTAGAGAGTGTCTGACGTTTGTTAACTAATTCTACATTGAACCAGCAAACATGCGATTTTTGTACATCGCAATCCCTGGTTATTTTCAGAGGAAATATCTTTTATATATGGAGATTCAACGAATTGATAAAGTAATCAGTCACGGTGTTAGGATCCTTGATCAGAAAAATATCCCAACAAAGATTTTCTAGATCATACCGTAACTTTTCAATACCGGAAAGGCTGATTTTTCTCTTACAAATAATTCTTTCCACGAGTTTTACATCGGAATTATAATACATCACTTGGCCCAGGTGATCTGATAAGTAGGGGTCCAGTACCTGAGTATCAAATTGATCAACGTCCAAATTGGTGATTATGTTATCAATGCAAGTGGAGCTAACCCTACCGATTCTCGTGACATCAGTGATTGTGATGAGTAGATCAAACGAAGTGAGTAAGTTTGTTAAAGTTGTTAAATTGGCTGAAGGGGCGATGAAATTCACCGGCTATGATCAGTTTTCTATTGTTTTTCAACACGTTATCGAGAAAAAAGCCAAACAAGCTCAGGAAACTCTCGAAGCTCTCGAGGTTGCCAGAGCATGATCTGTAAAGGGAAATAATTGTTACACCTGAAATTTCAATTCCACAAATTTCAAGGTCCATTTCACAGGAGAATTCACTGAAATGTGGTGGTTTTGAAGAAATCGAGTTGCTAACAAAAATTGCTACACCGCCATGTGCACGAATGCGTGTACAAGAATGACTAGCTAAGTAGTATCCTGGTAAATTAATGGATTTGATGGTATCATCACTCAACCAATGTTCGGACATACAAACAATGTCAAAAGAGTACACTTTGCGTTTGCTGCTGTCCCAAATAATTTCTCAGACTCTTTCCTAACTAGTCAGCAAAAGACTACCTCTCCTCTTTCTATATATATATATATATATATATATATATATATATATATATATATATATATATATATATATATAAATGGCATATAATAATTTTTTTAACAAAGTGGAGGCCATATCTTTCGACCGAATAGAAAGAAATACCTAAAATGCCTTCGATATTTTCAATGATGGCGACTGATGCAAACTCAAGATTCTTCAATTCATCGATTATCGGAGGGTCAGTGTCATATTCTCTCATCGTTTGGAACCCCCAAAATAAGAAGTCAATTGGTGTCAGATCCGGAAAACATACAGATCACTTAATCACGACCGTCCCCACCTATATATATATGTTTTTTCGGGTAATACACAAACTTGTCCACAATAATTCAAAGTGGTTTCATCCGGTCAAAAATCATTGGCATATCAAATTCTATTGTTTCCTTCAACTATGTCCTAAATGAGATGTATCATTCAATCTCGTATCAAACTTAGAAGAAATTGTTTGGTTGAGTTGGTATTATAAATATTAGAAATAAGAATGCCTGCCACATATTCAGTTTCTGTGAATACTGGGTGTGGTTCTATCTTATCACATGTGGGTAAGTATTGCTCCACTATCGAACATTCTATCGGTTGACACCAACTGGGCTGGTTGTCGTAGAACTGAGCTGGTGGTCGTGAGCGTAGAGACGCTGGCTGATGTCCAGATGGTCCGAGTTCGAATTTCGGCACGGCTACTGAAATAGAAATTTATTTATGTAGTTTCGTTGAGTGGGAGGAGATAGGTGACCAACCGAACATTCTTGGTACTTAGATTTCAATCCTTCGGACTGTCCACGGTTTCCAGCCGAGTAGCGCTTCGGATGACACTTAAAAAGCTAAGGTCCCCGTCTTCTTAACTCACACAAGTCTCTGACTTTCGGGGGTTGCCTTGCAACTGAGTTGGCGGTTAAAAACAATTCTATATAATGGAGATCAGTTTGTTTTCCAACATAGTTGGGGCATTGCTTTCTGTCTATAGAACTGGTGTGAAATAATTCATAATTAGTTCCAAAATTTAAAAAATAAACGGTATTGATTTCTTCATCTCAAAAAGACGAGTTAGATCAAAACCGAATTACTCAATATTTGCTATGCCCGAGCAGCTGGTGCTAGCAGACAAAGACCAACACATTTTGACGGGTTCCAAATAAAGATTCAATATCTTAAACGCCCGTCCACAAAACTCAATTAGATTTTGATGTCAACAAAATCTTGTAAATAGAGGAAAAAATAGCTACGGAATGTAGTTTTCCAAAAATGTTTACCTGCAAATTGACAACATTTTATATTTCAACTTTTAGTTAAAAAACTAGGGTGTAACAAAAAAATTATAAAACTACAAATTCGTATGGTTTCCCTTTCGAGTATATGTACAAGAAATTGAATAATCTCGATAATAAAAAACTGAGACCCAAGGGAAGAGCTAAAATAGTGTATCGCGAAAACAGCCTTGGAGGGGTGAAATAGAAGCAGAAACGGTGCACTCATTTGCAACTAATATGGTTGTCGAATAGGAATGTATTTTCGGGGTAGGTAAGTACTCGCCCAGATAGTTTGAGTGGGTAGGTCCATTTTCATGGTTTCAGAACTCTCAGGATTTCATCCATAGAATTCCATTTTGTGCTATTATTCGGTACACTTTCCCATGATATTCATTTTCTGAAGATCCATTTCTCTATTCACTGCAGTTCTCGCGGCTTCATCTGCTATGATGTATTCATCTTCGGCTAGGTCATTTTATACACTTCAGGAAGCAGAAAATTGTTCTTCTAACTTTCTGGACTTATATGATTTTCCAGCAAGATTCCCTGAAAAATACCCACTGCTTGATGGGAATTGCGTTCTGATACTCCATTAATGATAATCATTCCAAATTTTTTCAACAGCGCACGTTCTCAGATTACCATGCTTTATTCAATAACAGATATAATCTCAACTCACAAATTCGAGACCACATTTCAAGTTGATTAGAATGAACTGACAACAAATCCAATAATCAATGCAAACTGTAGAAAAAGTGATGTCTTCTCCAAATATAACCCCATTAATGACTTCAGAATTGGATTTGAGGTGCTCTGAATAATAATTTTAATTTTCAACAAATACAATTATTTCAATTCTCCCAATCTATTCATTGATCAATATCATACTTGAATTCCTGAGTGTACCAGGAAGAAGATGTATTCCTACAATATTCAAGCAACTAACTGAATGTGGTATGATGATTCAACCCTTGTTGTGGTCATGTTTCAGGTTTAACTGGGAACAAGGATTTCCCCGCGATGTAATTTCAAACACAATACATCTAGCAGAAGGGTGTACACCCCTTGACATACGCCATTGTGAAAGATGGATGTTGCAAAGTCATTCAGTGATTTCGTTTAGGGCAATATTTATACTGCTAGTTGTGCTAATTAATGAATTGTGTTTTAATGGCTTTCGTCATTAGTAATTACTATGGGGTAATTGAATATGCTGGCACTGAATGGTTTAGAGGGGAGTTTGTAATTAGTTTGTCTCTATTATACCTTCGGAAAATTATAAATTCTGATTACCAAAGATACCCCACTAATATTATCCATGGATATGCCCACTCTGACAAAGAAATTGAAGTGAGCTGAATATTTCTGAATACCTTTCGGGATAAAGAAGGAGATATTTTTCGATAATTTCGTTGACATCGAGTTCGTTCAATACTTATGACCCCTTTCAGTGCTCTCATATGAATAATATTTCTGTGGGTATGGGAAGATCTACACCTCATATCACCCAGATCCAATCCTCCAAAAAACATTGGTCCAACAAAAGATTTTTGAGACCCGAAACGACTAAACAAGATTCATTTTATCGCTGCCATGAATATATATATATATATATATATATATATATTCACGGAAATATGAACGAAATATATCCAAGTTAGAAACCCATGCATCGAGTCCATTACCTGGTCGGAAGGGGCACACAGTTTCGGAATGAGATCTAGCAGACTGCCGAAACCAGTCTGGTTCACTGGTATTGCGAAAGCAATAGAAATTCTCTTCATCCCCTCACCATAATTCATATAACCCTCGCTAGTTCTACTGAATAGCTAATCTACTAGCGGAATTGTTCGTTAAAAACTATTCTCCAGGTCTGCAAGTGGAATCATTCCTTGCCATTACCACTGTTGATAGCTGAATCAGTAAGACTCCAATAAGGAACCATTCATCATATCCTTTCCAATTTGGAAATCAATAATTAATGGTCCTCAAAGGATATGGCTTCGAACTGAGACCAGTCTTGTGTCGACTCTTCACGTAATCGCACATAATCGGCGATTCCCCACGTACTTGGAAAACAGAACACAATCATTTTACAAAAAAAAAACATACTATTTCCAAAAATTATAGAACCATTTGCCTAATCGCCTGTCATTCGAAAAGTTATGGAAAGAGCTATCAATATTGAACTTGTTGGATTTTCTGAACGATCAGGTATTATGAGTAGTAGGCAATATGGTTCTTGCTCGCCTATGTGACAGACATCTGGTATGTTTCAGCGAATCCTTTGCTGAAGCCCCAGATACTTCCCAAGTTTTCGATAGATAGAGTTTGGCATGGAGGTTTCACATCTACCTAGTGCCTTTGCAGATACATTGATACATGTTATTATATATGAAGTATCGTCCTCCACTTCCCCCATCAATGCAGGTATCTATCAGGAAACAATTATGAATATCTGCTTGGGGGAATATGAGCAACACTCTCTTATGGAACGATCCCCTCAGAACAATCGCGAAACCCTTGCATTTCTCTTTCTTGCTGAAGTGTTTTGTTAGATTTCAAGAATTCTTTGATCGTAAGATTTCTTCCATAATCCGACTAGTTATATAAGGTTATATATGAAAAATGAGCCCTAAAAGTTTGAGATTGCAAGTCAACTATGTCAGCACATTGGTTGACGATGGGAACACTATCCAGGAAACGAATATATAAATGAGATAGTTGAAATCCTCATCTCCCACAAAAAGTGGTTTCCGATGACAAGAATCGAGCATAAAGTAATCAAAAATCGTTCTCCACTCATAACTGTCGGTCAACATTTTATTATATATTATATTAATTACCCACGCTCCAACTGTAATGTTGTATGTAGTTCCTACGATTCAACTTCAACACTACTCTGCAATCTTTCAATTCATCGGTCAATTCAACATTCCAGATGAATGAGTACACTTTGATGATCAACCTGATGATAGTATTATTAAGTTTGAAATTAGCGGGAGTGAATTCAGAAACTTTATAAGAATTATGGTCAACTCCAACGATAACCTGCAATCTTCCTATTGCTCTGCCAATCCAACATCTCAAATGATAGACTATTCTGAACAAGTTGACATAATTTTTGCCCACCTCACGGAGCCCTGGTACCTGGGAATTGAGTTTCAAAGAATACATTTTGTTCAACAACATGGAAAAATATAGAAATTCAGAACACAAATTCGTTACTGGAAGTTTTTTTATATTTTTGTTTATAATATGCGGAGATTTCAGTCGATCAGCTATGCAAATGCTCTCCATTTGCCCTTTCCACCCCTTTTATTTCTGCATATCAGATGTATGGTTCCTGAATAAGAGCTACTCAAAAATCCCTCATAGCAACTGCTCTGTGATGCCTGGATGACCGTTCTTCCCCATGTTTGTGTTTGTTTGTTCAATGCCCTGAGGAGTACTCTTTCAGTCCTGTACGCTCGGAATTCCATATTTTCCAGTGATCTGAAAGAAACATCATTATTCCACGATTCGGGAGGAAAGGGTTGGTCCAGCTATGTGACGTTCTCTGTACAGGACTTAAGCTGATCTTTCCAAGATTTCACCCTGTTTCTCGTATAAGAAAATCAAAACTAGCCTCTTCGTGTTGAATGTGGTATTTTCAATTGGCTGGGATGAACCTTTCATGTTGGTGATCTTTCTATAGGTGTGTACTTTCAAACGTTCTTAATTTTTGATTACCAGTGTCATAGAAAGGTTATCGTCCATCAACTTCCATTTCCACCGTGAAGTTAATTCATTAGAACACTGAGTCCATGGAGGTTCAAAATAGACATATTTTGACTTTTTGTGTCAGAAATACAAAACGCATCATCCACATACCAAAGTTATTTTTTTGTAAAATATGTACTTTGGAGTTCCAGATTCGTTTCGAATTTACTCATCAAAAGGTTTGCCACGAATTCAAATTCAAATTAATTGATTCAAAATATAAAAACATACATAATGTGAAATACCAATAGATGAAATGATATGGAAAAATAAGCGTGGTGATCCAAAAGAATTTTATAAATCATTGTGCGGATCCAAGATACAATGATACAACTATTAAAATAATACATTGATGAAAATATTGGAATAGTTACAATAATACAAGATAATATATTGATTGACATATTAAAATGGTTGAATATTCTCATCTTATGTTGCTAAGGTTATGCACAATGAAGGTACGAAAGGTGTGTTATTATACACAATTGCCATTGGCGGTGCTTTCCTTCTGTTGGTGGAATTTATACGACTTGAATAGAATTCCTGCTAGTTTAACCCGCGCCTCGACAAAATATCAACTGAGTATATTTCTGCACGAATTTTCCACGTAGAACTCTCACTATCGGTCTTTGAGAACACCCCACTCAAGTCAAATCTCGACAAATAAAAATAATTGCAACCCCCTATTCACAACTAATCCGTACTTTGAGTAATTACCTAACCAATGGGGTGGGATTTTGAAAAACTGTAAGCAAATTCGTAATGACCCCGTCGACCAATCCCGATTCGAATCGTGGGTGGAGCCATTGCTCGATCTCCGTCACCCGAGATCTGGTGCTTCCACGAATTTGTGCAGAAGTACTTGGTACTATGGAATTCTTTGTCCTACTTCAATGTTTCTGAACAATTATTCCTAATTTTCTCCTAATTCTGATAATGCCCATTAGTGTTCATGCTTTACAAAAAGAGCCTTCAAAATATCGATTTCTTGGGAGAAAAATGACAAGAAAACTCCCGTTTACGAAGCTCCTGGGGCATATTATCAAGCCACTTACATGCCTACGAACATATATTCATATGGGGGTCGACCTCTTCGCTAAAGAATCTAGATATCGCGCATATTCGTGTATTATTGTTAAAACTGAATTTCCCATTTCAAATATAAACTTAACAGGCCTTGATTACTACGAAATCGCCGATTTATGGCCGGTTAGGGTTGATTACGAACTTTTCATGAGAGTTCATGCCTCAGACAAAAGCAACTATTGGCAGGACTCAATGCTCCCGCTGAGGGTATTGCTCGCAGATGTCGAAATTGGTTTTCTAGAATTCCGTATTCAACCCAGAGTTATTGCCCATCAGTTGCCGTACAGATTTTATTTTTTCCCTAAAACAGTCATTGTTTAACTCACTCAAATCCAACTGTTTATGGCGTCGTTTTCCTAAGAGAAAAAGGATTTTCCAGACCTGGGTATGATAATCTATTTTGAAAACCGGTGATATATTCTCACAGGTTGATTCCTAAGATTTTGTAACATATCAAAATAGCCCAATTCGTTTGGAATACAAATGGGCGTATTTCATGGGATTGAATTTCAATTTGAATAAATGCTGAAACTTCACAATTGAACTATTTCATCTCACTAGAACCTTTCTCACATATTTTTCTTAGGTGTGATATAAGTATCTTCAACCACTGCATCTCTGCGTTATCCCGTAGAGTATATCTCAGAGGACAACTTTTAATGATTTCATATATGGAACTCGTTTTTACACTAATAGCTTGCTCTCCATTCGCAAATTGTTGTCAACAAAATGAGAAAACCAAAAAATAACTGAAATACTTCACGTCGTAATTGAATTCACGGAGAGCGACGACAATGCAGGAATCGTGAAGCATTCATTGTGATGATTAGAGTGGGATGAGGATTGTTTGTTGAGGTAAAACACGACCTCCGGAGCAATATTACAGGCCTCTCTCACAATAATTACTCAAAAGGTGTGTGAAAAGAAGTAGGTGTAGTAGAAGTGAAGAAGGAGAATACATTGTAAGAAAAATATTGTACAGAACAGTATCCTGTGCGGCGAGCAATATCATGGAAGCGCACTGGATCATGTGAGCATAACTGATAAAGAGCTAATTTTCCATACTTCGCCGAAATAACGTATTTCATATAAGTTCAAGTCGAAAGTTTGATATGAAAAAAACGATGGCGCGGCCAGTAAGAAAGGAAGATTTCAGAATCTTTCAATTCGGAAATCGACATCAATTAGGTTAACAAATCATGTGTTGGAGGAAATAAAAAATATCCATTGGAAACAAAAACAGTATTTCTGTTTATGCATGAACCTAAATATTTATTTTTTCAATATTCCAACAGCCGCCATTGACTACCGGACAGATTCTATCCATCTTCAAATTCAATCGAGGCCTTGATAAAAAGTATTTTTGTGCCATTTTGTTCCATTTGGTCGAGAAATCCTGTTTGTTAACAAATTTCGTTATATCATTCCAAATATATATATATATATATATATATATATATATATATTTATATATATATATATATATATGTATATATATATATATATATATGTAAGGCTTAAATATTGGGGTGTGCAGCAGAAGGAAAAGTGTACTCTTTAAAGTTTGTCCAAGCTTTCGGAATGTTCTATTTCCATCTTCAGGGATACTACAATGAAGAAATTCACAATCAGTGTGCCCTTCGGACCTTAAGATCAGTTTCAGTTTCAGTTTATTCAGTTCAGTTTGAGTATCGTTCACATATTTTCACAATGAATGGTCAATGGTTTATGCCATAGATGAAGGAAAGAGATAGCACCTAAGCATGTAAAATGCTTGTTTTGTGACATGTCTCTCTCCCTGATAAAGGCTATAATGAATGGTACTAACTATGTTATAATACTGCCGAGACTGTAGTGAGCGTCATGGTAATTCAATTGTAAGCGATTCTTGAAATTAACGTAATAATGAACTTACAGCAGATTAGTTTCTATGTTGTTCATGAATGTTCCTCATGCAACGTACGGTGAAATATAAGTTCTGAATTTGAAGTTCGAAACACATTATGAATTGTCAACTACTTCTAACACATTAAAATTTATTGCAAACGTTACTAATTGAAATGTAATTTACAGGAACATGTGTGTCTTGAAAAAGTACGATAGGTTATAGAGTTTGGGAAAATTTGTTCAACTTGTCATATGCTTTGACAGCAAGTGGTACCAACTGAGGGTAGTACCAACTGATATGAAATGGTTTGCCATGATTGGCCAGATTATTCTAGTAACTTTTATTGTTAATACCAACTGAAGGTTGGGCCAACTAGGTGATATATTAATAAGTAAGATTGAGATCAGATTGATTTGAAGAAAATTTTGTATTTTCCATTGCCAGTAAGAAGTAATAAATTTCGCTTAGGTGATTGATATCAGTTTTTTTGTTCATGTGATTTTTTTCCTGTGATATGAAAGCCATTTCTATAAAAGTTCTCCTAGCAGTGTGAGGTTCTTTAGTAAATATTTTCACATCATCATAGTTAATATGATGGTCAAATTTATGAACTATGACGATGTAAGAATACTGACGAAAGAACCTCACACTGCAAAGCAACGTTCCTTAGAAATGGCTTCATATCACAGAAAAAAAAAAAAAAAAAAAATTCCCAAAACAAATTTTCCCAAACTTTATAACCTATCGTACTTTTTCAAGACACACATGTTCCTGTAAATTATATTTCAATTAGTAACGTTTGCAATAAATTTTAATGTGTCAGAAGTAGTTGACAATTCATAATGTGTTTCCAACTTCAGATTCAGAACTCATATTCCACCATACGTTACATGAAGAACATTCATAAACAACATGGAAACTAATCTCAACGAAGCTGTGAGTTCATTATTACCTTGAGGTCCGAAGGACACACTGATTGTAAATTTCTTCATTGTAGTATCCCTGAAGATGGAAATAAAACATTCCGAGAGCTTGGACTAACTTTCAAGGGTACACTTTTTCTTTTGCTGCACACCCCAATATTCAAGCCTTATATATATATATATATATATATATATATATATATATATATATATATATATATATATATATATTGGAATGATATAACAAAACTTATTAACAAACAGGATTTCGCGACCAAATGGCACAAAATACTTTTTATTAATGCCTCGATTGAATTTGAAGATGGATAGAATCTATCCGGTAGTCAATGGCGGCTGTTGGAATATTGAAAAAATAAAGATTAAAGGTAAAAATAAGTATATTTAAAGTTAAAATACGTTATTTCGGCGAAGTATGGAAAATTAGCTCTTCATCAGTTATGCTCACATGACATGTTAGAAGTAGTTGATATTTTATAATGTGTTTCCAACTTCAAATTCAGAACTTATATTTTACCGTACGTTACATGAAGAACATTCATAAACAACATAGAAACTAATCTCGACAAAGCTGTTTATTATTACCTTAAGGTCCAAAGGACACACTGATTGTAAATTTCTTCATTGTAGTATCCCTGAAGATGGAAATAAAACATTCCGAAAGCTTGGGCAAACTTCAAAGAGTATTTTTTTTGCTGCACACTTCAATATTTAAGCCTTACCCCTAACTAGTCAGCAACGACTACCCTCTCACTATATATATATATATATATATATATATATATATATATATATATATATATATATATAGTGTTAGTATTCATTTTATATCTGGGTTTTAACGTCCTCAATAGAAAGGTTGTCCATTGAAATTTATCAAAACAAGCAGACCTGGCAAGTTCAATTTAAACTCTTTTGAATGCGACTCTTAGGACTTGATGAAACGATAGCAATATAAAACAACGATTCGATAGATTTCAATCTCTTATCTGCATCTCCTGAATATGGAAATGCATAGAGTTATGAAAAAAAAAACATTGATATGGTTACAAAACTGGGGTTCATTTTTATTGCAATCATTAATAATTCAATAAATTCAATGTCGTTTATTCCACTTTGAGAAACAACAAAATAATACACCCTGATAATACTTTTTTACAACTGAAATAGACTGAATAGACTTCGCTTCGAACACGCTAATATGAAATACTTCATTTCTCTGCACAATATTCAGAAAACTTACTACTTTCAAAATTCGCAAGACTCATATATCGTCGTCTTGCCTTCTCGACTCTTCGAAAGGCGGCTCTCGAAACATCGGGTGCATGACGTCATCGGCATTCCCAGACGGGTGTTTGGATAATGTGGGTCAACGGTTCCGCATATGACAAACAACGCAGGGGAGGAATCTGTTTGTTTTCGTTATCTCCGTAACAATAATATTACTTGGTCGTGGTTTTTGAACAAAATATATTTTGTAGAGTTGGAATTTGTTTTTTTCTGACATACCTATTGGTACTGACGATTTTTCGACGCCACAGCGGAACACGCGCATTGATGGATCTCTACTAAGAAGAGGACATGCTGATATCGATTCGCTTTTATAAACTCACAGATATTTGCTCGCGGAGTTTCATGGGAAAAACATTTCTAAAAAATCAGAAATGAAAATAATGATGAAAATAGAATATATAAATCAATCTCAGATGAGCATCAATTTGCTCATAGGAAGAAGCACTTCTACTTTCGGAAGATTCTGGTAATATTGATTATTTTCATATCAAATTTCAGTAAGATGGTGTTTATAATGTTTGCCATGAGTCATTCCTCTATATAGAGAGAAAAACCTTCCATATTATAGTAACAAGGATTAACCTTGTACGTAGCATACCTACTCAATTCTGCTGGAGTTTCTGGAAAAATATCAACGGTAATATTCAATTTGCTCGAAACTTGTCAAAAGGAAAATAATATCCAATGAATTTACCTTGATTTTGAGAATTTGTAGGTTGATATAACATTATGAACGTTTTTTTGTTTACACTTCGAACAAGTCAGCTTCTGATCACCCTTTGAAATTTCATTAAACATAATCGAGCTCATCAGAAAGAAACACTTGCGAACAATTTCCATGTATATGGAAGTTTGCATGGATTGTCAGGTGAATATCATTCAACGTTCTGCGTGGTATTTGCTGGAAAAGTAGTTGTTTCTCGCCTGTCGATCTACTAATTGTTTCAATTTATATTGAACCTTTTGTGAAGACGAGTTTGTGTGCTTTATGCATTTCATTTCTTATTTTATCCCCTTCATATGGCTTTTTCTTTCATTAAGTTCGCCAGTCGTGCGATTTGAGCCACTCCTACTGAGAAGGAATCTTTCATTTAGAATCCTATCGAGGTAGGAGAAATGTATGGAGTGTTTCTTTCTGTCACCAGGTGTCGCCGGTTAAAGGTTATCTTTTCCGACGCACCTAAAAATGTTGTAAGCTAGATGGTGAATTTATTTATGTTGTGTCTCGCTTCAGTCAGAGCTCTCCGGATCTTTGGCTGGTGACTACTCCGTACTGCTGAGGGCCACTAGCCTGAAACCGGTATGCGGATTGTTAGGCGGACACGACATGAATTGAACATAATCTAGCTTATCAGAAAGAAACATTTGCGAACAATTTCCATTGATATGGAAGTTCGCATAGATTGTCAGGTGAATATCATTCAAAGTTCTGCGTGGTATTTGCTAGGAAAGTAGTTGTTTTCCGCCTGTCGGTTTACCAATTGTTTCGAATTATATTGAAGCTTTTGTGAAGACGACTTTGTGTGCTTTATGCATTTCATTTATTATTTTATCCCCTTCATATGGCTTTTTCTTTCATTAAATTCGCCAGTCGTGTGATTTGAGCCAGTCCTACTGAGAAGAGATCTATTATTTAGAATCCTATCGAGATAGGAGAAATGTATGGAGTGTTTCTTTCTGTCACTAGGTGTCGCCGGTTGAAGGTTATCTTTTCCGACGCACCTAAAAATGTTGTAAGCTAGATGGTAAATGTATTTATGTTGTGTCTCGCTTCAACCAGAGCTCCCTGGATCTTTGGCTGGTGACTACTCCGTACTGATAAGGGCCAAAAAGATTGAAACCGGTATGCGGATTGTTAGGCGGACACGACATGAATTTAAACATAATCGAGCTTATCAGAAAGAAACATTTGCGAACAATATCCATTTATATGGAAGTTTGCATGGATTATCAGGTGAATATCATTCAACGTTCTGCGTGGTATTTGCTAGGAAAGTGGTTGTTTTTCGCCTGTCGGTCTACCAATTGTTTCAATTTATATTGAAGCTTTTGTGAAGACGACTTTGTGTGCTTTATGCATTTCATTTATTATTGTATCCCCTTCATATGGCTTTTTCCTTCATTAAATTCGCCAGTCGTGCGATTTGAGCCACTCCAACTGAGAAGAGATCTATTATTTAGAATCCTATCGAGATAGGAGAAATGTATGGGGTGTTTCTTTCTGGCACTAGGTGTCGCCGGTTGAAGGTTATCTTTTCCGACGTACCTAAAAATGTTGTAAGCTAGATGATGAATGTATTTATGTTGTGTCTCGCTTCAACCAGAGCTCCCTGGATCTTTGGCTAGTGACTACTCCGTACTGATGAGGGCCAAAAGCCTGAAACTGGTATGCGGATTGTTAGGCGGACACGACATAAATCAAACATAATCGAGCTTATCAGAAAGAAACATTCGCGAACAATTTCCATTCATATGGAACTCTGCATGGATTGTCAGGTGAATATCATTCAACGTTCTGCGTAGTATTTGCTAGGAATGTAGTTGATTTTCGCCTGTCGGTCTACCAATTGTTTCAATTCATATTGAACCTTTTGTGAAGACGACTTTGTGTGCTTTATGCATTTCATTTCTTATTTAATCCCCTTCATATGGCTTTTTCTTTCATTAATTCAGATTTGTTGAAGAATTTCAGTAAAAAATTATTGAAAAATCAACGAATTGAAATGCTACTTTGAATTATCGATTTTAATTCTCATTCTGTTTTATGTTGATACCAAAAGCTTCTCCAGACGATAATTGTGGTTATGGCTATTTATTTTTGAGCGTCTGTGGATATCTATAATAAAAATTTCTCCATCAAAATAAAATCCGTGAGTATTTGGAAAATGGAAAATTCAGAGCCAATAACCCTCCGTGAAACATTCACACAATGAGGGATAACGTGAAAAGTACTGATAATAAACTGCAATCAGTTTTCTGGGAAATTTTCGAATTATGCAAGTATTGGTTGAAAAAATATATGTTCATCTTCGAAACCATTTTGTTACATAATACATAACGATTGAAGAAACATCATTTGAAGCAAGTCTTCGAAATTTTGAATAATTAACTACGGTAGGCAGAGTAGTTTGTTTGTTTTCAGTTGTTTTCCAGTAATAGTTGTGTTATAACTTGCGATTGAAAATTCAAAATGGTGTCAGAAAAATGCATGAATCATACTTTCAATCCAGCTGAAGGGCCACTCTGTATTGATAGTACATTTTATTGATTTGATGTTTATTCTTCCTTCTCAGTCTATTCGACAAGGCACTCAGTTGTTGGTGCAATCCAAACATTTTGAATAATTTATGTATCTCAACTTTCCACTGAGTATTCCTGAAAATATATTCATCTGTAAAAATATACGGTTGATTTTGTAAAAGTAGCCAATTTAATAAAGCAACCAGAAGAAAAATCCAGACCACCAGACTCCAAACTTGTTAGAATATTACTGTAGCATCCATATATCCCGAATTCATTCCTACCTAGCGTATAACAATGAAAACTTTGCATAATCCCAAAAAACCACTGTTGAATCTCAGTTCGCTCTCAAATTTTGATTATTTTCGACTGAGAAACCACAACGGTTTTTTCTGTAGAAAATTGCGCAAAAAAATATCTTATTCTACGTCAACATTCGCTCAAAATCGACCCGTTATTTTAACAAAAAAAACATTACATCCAAATATCCACTAATTATCATGACCGTTTTTTTTCCAAAACAAAACTCCCGCAAGACGCATCCAAACTTAACTAGTCGCAGCAAAACACCGCCGAAGACTCCTTATTATATTCCACCTATTTCCGCGGTTTAAATCAGCTTTTTTAGGCGCAGCCCAGATTCAATAATTTTGATCGGTTTCAGCTAAGCTTCCCTTGACGTATTAAAATCTTATTGGTGGTATGATTTTTTCAAATTAGACATTGATGCGATCTTTGCATAACTTCCTGCCTTGAATACATATTATTATTGAACTCTTAACTCGGTGATACATTCGTTGCAATTTGAGGAATATTTTGCAATCTTCAGTGAATACCATAACGAGGAATATTTCACTTATAATTTTAAATAGAACAATCGAAATTTAACAGAAACTTCAAATGCAACTATTTGTTTCATGCCCAAACTATAATTTTTCTTATTTTTTTTCTATAGCTAACAATACATATCGATAAAACTCAAGAACTTTTATGAACATCATTTCAAATGAATCAAAATTGAAGTCATTTCGTTTAAGAATCCACAAACACATACCAGGTGTTGTTATTTGTACAATAACCCCACAATTCAAATTATTATTTTCTTTGAACCATGAAATTTATCAATAAAATTATAAATTGAACAATTATTATTTCAAATCAAACTAATCTAGAAACCATCCTATTTTTACAAGCTTTATTTTGTTTCACCTGTATCGATGTTTGTCATCAAATCTTGCAAGTTAAATTTGACACACTTCTAGTTGTTCGATTAACATGAAATTTGGCAGGTGTTCATTGTTCCCGTGACAATGCATTTGTTAGAGAAAAAAACCAAATAGCGGCTCAAAGATGGCGGACAAGATTTGTGTTTATGATCCGATTCGATTCAAAATTGGTATGGGGGGATTTTCGGGGTCGAAGATTATGAATTTTCTGACAAAATTCATAGAATCAAAATGGAGGCTCCGAAATGTCCGACGATTTTTGTGATTATGGTCCGATTCTATTCAAAATTGGTTTGTGGGGGTTTTCGGGGTCGGAGATTATGAATTTTTTTCAAAATTCACAAATTTAAGATGGCGGCTCCAAGATGGCGAACGAATTTTGTAATTATGGCCATTCGATTCAAAATTGGTATGTGGGTGTAAGGGGTACTCACTGAAAAAAATAACATAAAATAATTGATGAAAAAAACATTTTCAAAAACAAGGTTCTATTATTCAAATGTCCTAAAAAGTACAAAATAATTGCTTTGGATGTGTGACGTAGGTTATTCCGTGAGTTATAGATTCAAAATCTTGTCGCATCGGTATTGGAAATGAAAACTTTGCGCGACAAGCTCTTGAATCTATAACTCACGGAATAACCTACGTCACACATCCAAAGCAATTATTTTGTACTTTTTAGGGTATTTGAATAATGAAAGCTTGTTTTTAAAAAGGTTTTTTTTTATTAATTATTTTATTCTATATACATAACACTCACTAAGTGTTACCATTTCTGGGAGGTAATTGCAAAATACAACGAGAAGTATATGTGCCAGTATCGCTCGAAATATCAGGGTGCTACAAAGGCATCGCTTTTTTTTCGGCCCGTAAAGCTTTTTCTATGTCTTCCTATAACTTCAGGAAATACTCGACCACTAGAAAGCAACTAATGTACCAATAAATCTACCAGCGTGTTCTGCTCTCAGAGCAACTCTTCCACTGTGGGTAAACTTGAGAGAAAATGCCATGGTTCACTAGAAATATTGAAAATCATAACAATGATCTCCTGGCAACAGTGAATTCATTATCCCATCGAAAACATGAATGTGATAAGAGGGCCAAGTTCGGTGTTGTCGGCGTCGCGTCGCCAATAAAAGAGTTGAGATCTGCAATGGAACCACGAGTAAACGACAAGACTTCGTCCTCCTTACGTCTCACCAACGCTCGCCAAAGTTGTTGAGGAGTGTGAAAAACTTGGTACTATGATCAATCGATTCATGTCAGACTGTCGACAACTATCGACATTACGGACACGATATTTATCGGCTTCGTTTGATTCACCGATACAGCGACATACCCATAAATATAGTGGGGTATAATTGATTAATGATCAGTGGAGTTGTATGACTGTAATATTTAATCTCTTATATAAAATACTTTGAAGTGGGAGAAAAATGAGTCATCGCAAATGTAAGTATGGTGAATTTCATTGTTCATTTTATGTGGAATTCCATGGAGTTTTAATATAGTATTTATTACTTTTATAGATGGACAAAGACAAAAACGGATGCGATGGCATTATTAATATTGGGATTTATAACTTCAATATTTGTAAATTCATCCTGAACTAATAACAGGCAAATTTGTTTGCCAAAATGCGAAACGGGATTCGAAAGAACTTTGTAATAAAGTAGCTCAACAGCAAAAATATTTGGGTCTAGGAAAAAAATCTGCAGAAAAATGAAAGATAGCCGTGCAGGATTGGGAATATGAGGTGAAGACAGAAGTGGCAATGACTGAGGGATCACAAAATAAAACGGATGGTGGTCCACCTAGAACAGTCACAAGTACAGACCAAGAATATGGGTTGATGTAAATTGTTGGATGGACTGCTGTTGGAAATGAAAATATTCATGAGATTGGTCTTTCTCGGCCCACATTGGTTGAGCAGCCACCAAAACTTCATTCACTCCTCCCTGACCATCAGTATATATCTGCAGAAACTGTGGAGTTTGAAGTTACTACTCTGGAACCCACGGAGAGTGCCGCCGTTGATGATGAATCGTCTACCAGCTCCACAATACTGAAAAAAACACCATCCAAAAAAAGGAGAAGTGACAATGAAATTCTTGAACAGTATCAACAAGACACAATGAATGCGTTGGAAAATATTTCTCAGTGTGAAAAATATCTGCAAAGGTGTTGATAGTGTTGCCAGTGAGTTATATCTCAGCTGTGAAAAAGATATTTAACCAGGAATGAACAGGAAGAGTTTGAGTGATAAATCCACACGCTTTTGGTTTTGTTATTTTGTACTTTATAAGAGTATCCATTTTTTTTTCTGCTGTTAATGTGGTTCAATGATTGAATTCGAATCCAAAATAGTGTAGGAGCCTACGTTTCTAGCAAACCAGGGTAAAAATGGGTTCAGTGCCAAGGGTGCGACCTCTGGGCTCATGAAGAGTGTCCTAAACAAGACGCACTATATGTGCCAGAACTGCGAATCTGACTAATATTTTATCAACATTAAGTCATGATGTTTGATCCCTTCAGTTGTTTTCGGTTCCTACTATTGTTTTAACAAAGCCAAATATTCTTATTTCTTTGTTATTTTTTTCAATTAAACCTTTCAGGATGATTATTTAGTTTTGTAGTAAATGTGATTATTTTTTATATTCAAATGGAAAACATATTGAAGAGTCAGAAAGACTAGACAAACTATCTTCTTATTTTCTATTAAAATTATATGGGAATTAAAAATCAATGAGTTTCGAATATTATTCAATAAAAGGTGTAATATTCTGATACTTTCATTGATAAAACATTCGAAATCACATGGATTTTATATTTTTCAAATACGTTACAACTATCCCCGTTAATCGTTACAACTGACCCAGGAGATGGGACAGTTATAACATTTGATACATATTTTTTAATAATCTGGTAAAAATAAAATATTTTCAATCAAGTCACAAAAATTCTCATTTTTTGTTGTCAAAATAATATACTTGTGGAAATTATGTTGAGAGAGAGAGAAAGACACACCTTCACTTTTCTCACGTTCATTAACTGACAATACATAATACAGATACATCGTGGCACATAATGATGGAAGTAGGGTTGCCGAAAATGTTCTCTCCCCTTTAACAAGATTCCTAAACGGAAATAGAGTGGGGGAGACCGTGCGCAAGGCGGCAAATTGTTCCCAATTTTTAGTGTACTCAATCCAGGATCTTCCTCAATTGAATTCAAAACCGCTACCTCAATTTTTGGTGTTCTCACAGTACTTTGTACTCCTTTCAGAAGATTGTTTGGTTCAAAACTCCCTTTTTCGCACAACCTTCTATGGATGTTTTGTAAGGTCCGTGCCTCCGGAATATTTGAATTTGGAAAGCTGTCTTCATACAACCGCCTGGCTTCCAGTGCGTTACCATCAGCAATTCCATGTAATGCATACCTGCAAACTCAGAATTCGTAAAATGGACCATGTTCTTCCAATACTATTGCTAATTTTGATGACTCAAATACGTGACAACTACACTAGGTGGGCAACTGTCGAACGCCACTGGCAAAAATAAAAACATATGTTCTACAGCAGAAAATGCCTTTTGATGCACTCGAAATGTTATCATAAAAAAAGTTTTTTCTTGAAACTTCAGCACCTTATAGCTCAATAGTTAAGACCTCAAGCACATATGTTAATATGCAGTTTTTTTCTCAAAATAGACCCAAGAATAATCTCCTTGAATATTACCATGTTATAAAGGAACACCCTGTATAGAAGACTTGTTTGGACACTGTTCTGTCCTTTTGAGTAATCATTCAGATCTCAAATGATTTATTTCTTCCATGAGTATGACGAACGTTAATATAGCACATCTAAAACTCAATTAGTTCAATATCTGGAATAAAAATTCCACTGAAGCACCCTCTCTTTACTACATGTTTCCGAGAATTGTCGCTAAAAATGAAAGTTGTACTGAGGTCGAATACAAAAAAAGAGAGGAGAGTCCACTTGAATTATTGAGAGGGTAGATGTACCCACGTTTTTTACTTTATGTGAAAGAAGTGAGCCTTAAAAACATATGTGGTTGGAAATGTATTAGATTCTGAAGTATTTTATAGTGAGTATCAGGATGGAGGTGCATCCAAATGAAAAGTGGGGTTGATACTGCAGAAGCAGAAAATGAATTCCTATCGAGCCATGCGAAGGATATATTCTGTAACTTTGTATGTACGAAGCTTCTTTTCATGAAAACTCCCATGTAAAATAAATATAATTTTTATTTAATCATTTTTAACGATTGTTTTCGGCAATACACCTGTTTTTTTCTTTCTAATATTTTACTTTGACTGGAATAATGTCCATAGATCAAGATAATTTTTTGGAACGAAATCATTTTCGCTGTGAAAATTCTGGGGATATGTTACTGGTATTCAATACATATATTTTTCATTTGCTCTCTAGCGATAACAGGAGACAGGAACTATTCCAATCAGCCACAATAACGATTCTCTCAGATCAAAAAGTATTAATGAAAACCGTATCTTTTTGTATAAGAATTGTCCGTTCATTAAGTGCACATGCCTGGATCATTGATCGATTTACATATGAGGGTTAAAAATTTCACCTGAAAACCCATCCTTCATGTCGGTATGATTCGGATTAATTCAAGGTATTTCTTTTGAATATATCAATTATCATTTCAGCTTTTCCCGAAGATCATCTGAAAATACTACTACTGAATGAAAACAAAATGCCACTAATAATAATTTTGTCTCCCGAAGTGAATTTTGTTTGAGATTCCCACAGCTGAAAGATTTTTCCAAAGTTCCGAATAGATTTTTAAGTTTTCATATGGAATGGATGAGTAGAAAATCCAAAACTTCCTCAAAAAATATGACCACATCCCCAAATCTTAACATATACAAATGTTCGAAATTATCAACAGAAATTATATATATTGTCATGAATCCACAAGGCCACTGACTGTTGTTCACAATGCGGCTCAACTGTTTGACGTCACCGGACTCTCCCATCCAACAATCGCGGAGGATATGGAAGTAGGTAGATATGAAGCGTCGCAGGAAGTTCGAGCGACAGACAGTTACTATCTTCATCTGTTGGAGTACAAGTACAGTTTTAAATAAATAATTGTTTGGATTAGTAGGGCAGAGTCAAGTGTGGTATTTATTCAGTTGTCAGAGTACATAATTGTGTATACGAACATTAAATAGTCAAGTCTCGAAATCTCGCCATTTTTTTTAAATCCATATGTTCCGTACAAATGACTAGTCAGGATACTGCTAATTTTGTTTTATTCAACATTGAAAAGATTTTTCTTGAACGCTTTTTAGTGATTGAAAGTTATAAATATCAATATATTCCATTGAAATTAAAAATATAAAAATGAAGGAAAAATTTTGTGTGTTCCCGATATCAAATTTCAATTCCACACACGTAACTAACGGAAATAGAGTTCAAATAGATGGAGTTTTCTTTTGTAGAAACCATTATAATCCTTATTATAAGTGATAGTTAAATGAACTTCAGTTCGGCATTTAAATAACTTTTTTTAAAGTCAAAATTAGTTATAAACTACGAATGTAAAAAAGTTGATGTAAAACGTCTACAAATAGATATTTCTCGTATTTCTTCTATGTTAATCTCTCATCATGTTCTCATTATCCCATAAGTGCATACCAATCCTATAAATCGGGTATGCGCATTTGATGTTTTTATGACGCTGCAAAATTAACCTCCAAAATAAAACTCGTTTAAATGTGTTCATACATGGTTTATTTCCACGTTATAATCGTTCGTTTTACCGAATAAAAAAAATGGTTTTTCTGCATAATTTATTGGCGATGGACCCGTCACAGTACAATGTTTGCCGTGGTGGGTGAGTACAAATGTTTATGTGTTAGAAAATAAGTATTTAACACGCTTAAGGAGTCATTACTTCAGATATTTCAGTAATAATAATAATGTTTCCAAATATAAAATATTAGAAGGGTTCTAATTTCTCGGATCTATCGGATTACATGCTAAAATTAACGTTTTGTTTTTTTTCATTTTTATTTTGCAGGTTGGCGCTTGCAGAATAATTAGATGAGCTAGAGCAAGTGGATAATCTAGGTCCTATTGATATTTATACAGATCCTCCTGATGATGTCAACAATACTGAGTGTAACTCAGACGCCAGTGATGAAGATGAAGCAAATTTGAATCGTTTGGGAACAAATTTGCTGTCAGCAAAATGTGAATTTCGCTAACGTGATGATGATGTGCTCGTTGATGTGCAAATAATGAAATTGATAATCCATAAAAAAATTCAAATACATAAAAAAAAACTTTTTAACAAACAATTAAACCGACGAAAAAATCAACTGGAAAGCAAAAAATAAAATGAACCTTCTCAGTCTAAATGATAATTAAGCTCCTAAACTAATGTTAGTAACTGATTTTGAGTCGGCGCCAAACAAACAATTATCGAAGATCATTATCTATGGAAGAAGTCATCAAAACGCAGCCGTGCATCTCGCTGCCACCATTTTACGCTTCACCTAATTCAATTGCTAGTTTGTTTGGCGCCGACTCAAAATCAGTTACTTACATTAGTTTAGGAGCTCAATTATCATTTGGACTAAGAAGGTTTAGTTTATTCTTTGCTTTTCAGTTGATTTTTTCGTCGGTTTAATTTTTTGTTGAAAAGTTTTTATTTTTTACTTTTCAGTTCCGTATTTTGTCGGTTTAATTTTCTGTTGAAAAAAATTTATTTTTCAATTTTTCGTGGCTTAAATCTACCAATTACTACCTACTTGTTTTTTTATTACTTCCAAAATACTTACCCACCTTACTTCAACTATTACCAGTTAAATAATATGATTATCTACTTTTACTATTTGTTGTAATATAAATCATTTTCGTTGTTCTGGTTAGTTGATTCCATTACTTTGTATATCATTCCATCTTCTCATAAAATATACTGATTTTGACGGAACAAGAATAATGTCAGTAGCGATCTGTCATTGTCAACTACGTATGTGTGTGCTAATGTTCACTAGTGAAAAATCAATTATCCCCTATTTTTCCACCCGTAAGAGCTGGCTTATTCCTTCTGGAATCCAAATATAAGGTATACCCTATCTATTTAAAAAAGAATCATCCAAATCGAAGGACCTAGTACAAAGTTATGCCTGATAGAATCGGTTAACGGACCAGAATTCAGAGGGTGAGTGATCAATATCCTTCATTTCGCTACCCTCAGGGGTGGATTCCATCTTTTAAATTCAAATGGGACCAAAGTCGAAGTACACCCTATCCACTGAAGAAAGAATTATCGGAATCGGACGCCTCAGTAAAAAGTTATGCGTGATCATACATAAAAAAATATGATGGAAAAACATAAAATATACGGGTCGAATAGAGAACCTCCTCCTTTTTGGTTTCGTCGGTTAAAAAATTGATTTTGATTCCAGCGATGACGAGCCACTTGCTGAGCATCGAAAATAAAAAAAATGTAAAGACCAAATCGGAAAAAATTAAATCAAAAAGAAAATAAAGAGGGTATGAAAAAAAAACGCCCAAATTTCAAGATAAACACTAATTGTGTCGGTAAGCAAATTTCAGGTGGAGCAAAATCTTCGGATAGATTTTTTCAAGTTGATTTTCACCGATGATCTACTAAAGCATATGTTGGACCAAACAAATGTGTATGCGTCCCAAAAAAATACTGATTTGATTATGAGCATGGATGAAATGAAATTGTTCATCGCTGGCCTGTTATTATCGGGATATACCAAATATCCCAACAAAAGGATGTATTGGTCTGGACAGGAAGACATCCCTGAAATATTGCAGAATAAAATGCGTCTAAATCGATTCGGGCAGATTTCACGACACATTCATTTGAACGATAATATCAGTATAGACAAGAATGACTGGCTATTCAAACTAATTAATTTCTAAACTGAACAAACACTCAAACAGCATAGTGGGTTGAAAAAAACCTTTCGGTTGATAAATCAATGATTCTTTATTATGATCACTTCGCCAAGCAATATATCAAAGGAAAACCAATAAGATTTGGTTTCAAAAATTGGGCCTTATGTACAAGCTCCGGCTATATGACATCCTTCAATATATACACTGGGAAAAGTGTCAAGGAAAGTAAGTTTGGTATAGGAGGCGATACGGTTCTTCATTTGATTGTTTTGGCAGAAATTCCACCCAGCTATGGATATACATTGGTTTCTGACAATTACTTCTCTTCTGTCGACTAATTTGAACATTTGTCCGGAAAAAATTACTCTTCTACGGGTACCACTCAAGAAAGACGAACTGCACATTGTCCATTGATGGGAAAATCAAAACTGATGAAACAGGATAGAGGGTCATACCATTTCAGAACTGATGTCAAAAATAAGATCCGCTTAGTAAAATCACCTGCGCAACAAATTTTGAATCATTTGACGAAAGAAAATGTACCCGATAGTCACACGAGAAAATAAACTGAAGTGTCACTTACTCAACCTACACTTTTCGCAAAATATAACAGCAATATGGAAGGAGTAGACAAAATGGACCAGCTAGTATCAGTTTGCCGTACAAGAATGAGGCAGCGGAAAAAGTGGTAGCCAATTTTTTTTTTATTTGCTGGATATGTGTATTGTAAACGCATGGCTTCTAATGAAAAAGGTTCATCCAAACGACGAATAATGCAGTAGTCTACTCCATTTTCGCAGGTATATTGCCAATGCTATGCTCTCTCACGCAAAACCGCCAGCGAGTGGACAAATTATCCCAAATCCCACATAGGATATTCGGTACGATGGTCGTGATCATTGGCCTGAATTCGTCCCAACGGAGAGGTTTTGCAAATTTTTCGGTGGTGAAAGTTAGTTTATTTGCAGCGAATGTCAAAGAGGACTGCATCCGAAAATGTGTTTTAAGAATTATCATACTTGCAAATTATCAGTTATAACTGAGTTAAGCTCATAATCCGATATTTTGGATGAAACTTATTTTCCTTTGTAATAGAGTTTCTTTTTTGTTTGCCTTATCAAGATACTTACTCAGTAGAGAAATATACTAACCGAAAAAATTGTTCAAATTGAGCTTTCAAAACTTAATGCTCTGATGGATTATACTGCCCCTGATAACGCCGTTCAAAGTCCATGCATCTTGGTGAAAACATTATCCTTGCTCCTTATTATCCTTGAATTGTTGCAAGTGAGCATGTAACATATGAACTTTAAGGGACATTCTTTCCTATGGATAAAATCTTAGTATGCTGTCAGAATGTTGATAGTTTGCGTACTAAAATTACCGAAATCAAACTTAGTGCATTGAGCATCAACGCTGATCTTTATCTGATAACAGAAACTAACCTCTTTGGTAAAATTCGTGACTCCAAGATCTGGTGGTGGTGTCCTAATAGGTTAACGAAAACAAATCAATGCTGTTCATCAAGGAAGATTCCAAACGGAAGCAGAAGACCTTCGGATCACTAATCACGACAACAGCTTGAAGGTACACATATGTTGTGTTTATTTACCTCTCAGGAACGATTATGCAAGAACGTGTTTCAATTCTAAACTTCCAGAAAACCTTAATGAACTCACAGGTGATCCGATCCTTATATTTGAGGACTTCAACTTCCCATACATTAATTGGATTCCTAGTGAATGTAAAACTTTTTTTTCTCAACGAACATTGATAACAATAACTCTCCTCTAATTAGTCTCTTATCATTTGGTGAATTCTCCCAACATAATTATGTGGAAAATTGATAGTAAAATACTATATTTAGTTTCTTGTACCAAGATTCAACCAACAAATCTAAATAAGGGCGACATGCCATTATCACCCTCCAATCGAATCCTATATCAGCTTTTCAAACATGTCCCTGAAATTACTATAAAAAATAGGAAGTTTCCCGTATATTTTTCCATCAATACAATGAATTATGTGAAGCAAAAAAGTCAGCTACATAAAAATTCAAAATTTTGAAGCGCAGAAACAAAATTCTCATGTCTAAGGACTCTAGAATCTATACAAACAACATTCAAACTGAGATCAAAACATGACCCGAAAAATTCTGGAATTATGTAAAAAGCTATAAAAATGAGGTCGATATACCAGAAAAAATCAGTTACACGATGTTTGTGCTGAAAACGGCCAAAGTATATGTGATTTATTCGTTACTTATTTTTGTAGCCCATGTTAACCCCTAGAGGAAATCAATGATTTTTCACCCCAATACAGCAATAATAATCTGCTGAATTCGATAACGTTCACCTCAGAAATCATATCAGATAAAATGAAATCACTCGATGTGAATAAGGGTGCAGGTTTCGATAGTTACCCTTCATACTTCGTTGTAAACTGTAGCTCTGGTTAATGCTATGCTCTCTCATTCAATGAATCCATACAGTCTGGTACTTTCCCAGAAGTCTGGAAAATTGCCCTCAAAGTTCCAATTAATAAAAATTCCGGTAATAGAAGCTCAGTGATCAACTATCGCGGTATTAGTAAATTATCCATTCTCAGCAAATGGCTTGAAAGCCATGTTTAATTGTATCAAGTCATCAATTATAGTATGCCAGCATGGTTTCTTCTCCAGAAGAGCAATTGAAACAAATCTAGTAATAAACACAGACTACATTTCGAACACATTACATGATCGAGCTCAGGTTGATTCGCTGTACACTGATTCCAGAAAAGTATTTGACAAAGTCGACCACAATCCACTTATCTCAAAACTTGCTGGAATTGGTATACAGATCTCCTTAGATGGCTCTCCTCAATCGAAGTCAGCTCGTGAACATAAATGGATGCAGAATCACTCTCTTTGTGGTAACTTCGGAAGTTCCTCAGGAGCGCCTCTAATGTCCTCAGTGTTTATAAAGGATTTGAAAGGCTGCTTCAAGCATTCACCAATACTTCTTTATGCCGATGATTCGAAAATCTTCAGGAAAGTACAAACAGTCAAGAGCTGCTCAGATATTCAAGAAGATCTTGATACATTTCCAGAATACTGCATCTGCAACAAAATTAAACTAAATATTAGTAAATGTGTTTCTGCAGAAACAATGTACCGGTAAATTTCCCATATTCCTTTGGTACTAACATTATCAAGAGAGCGGATCAAATCAAACATCTTGGAGTATATTTTGACATTTTGATTATGTAATTTATTCCTGCAGTGAAGCTTTAGGATTTTTCTGTAGAATATGCGACGATTTTGATAAGGCGGCAATCAAATCTATTCATTTTGCCTTTGTTTACAGCAAAATACATTTTGGAAGTGTCATATGGAACCCACAGTATAATATACATAAATTGCGATTAGAAAAACTCCAGAATAAATTTGAAAGATTTCTGCACTTCCGAATAACAAAAGTTTATGTCACTGTAGGCATATATAAAATTCGCAATCACTACAAGTTACAGCTTCTTGAACAACGAATGATAATTACTGTTTCAGTCTTTATCTTTAGAATCATAACAAACTATTACGACTCACCCAATCTAGTGTCAATGAGTTTTTGTTATGTTTCTCAAAGACACACCAGAAATAGACAATTACTCGCCAGTCAGAGTTATAACACAAATTTGTGCAAAAATTCCCCAATCACTAGAATGTGTCATTCTTTCAACAAATATTGTAGCAACCTAGATATCTTTACTACTTTATTAAACTCTTTTAAAATAACTGCCAAAACAATACTCCACTCATAGCAACAATAATATATAAGTATTCGTTTAATGTGTAAGTTATTTAATTTTCATACCTGTAAGAAACCGAATATTACTGTGACTATAACTGTTAGCGGATGCTTGTTTGAGTATTCACCTGTATTTACCTGTTTGAGTTTGTATCCCAAATTTTGAATAAATAAATATATTCTGAAACCCATGAATTTGAATTTTTCAAGCAGTTCTTTACAATTATCAGCTCTATTGTTTCCGAGAAAACTATAAACTACTGTTCTGAGGCTGTTCCAGGTTTTTTTTTTCGCAAGTAACTGAAAACTCGTTATTTGACTTTTTTTTAAATTTCTGTAAGAAAGACAAAAAAACAAAAGCAAATTCAGTAAGTACTAAATGAATATTTTTGTTATTATTCGATGTAACGAATCAAAATTTATCGATTTGAATAAAAACCTAAAAAAAAAATTACAATCAATGTGAAAATTACAATCAATCTTTCGGAGTGAATGAATGGAAATGATTGTAACGAATAATAATGAAAGAAGTTCTGCCAACACTTTTATTCCAATCATTAAACCAACATGGGTGGACCTCTTCACCTAAGAGCGAGCCTAGAAAACCCGATTTTTTAAATGCAGAGTTTTTGCCAACTTAATCTTTTGAAATATTGATAAAGTTTCGTATCATTCCAAGATCCCATTTGCGACGCATCGATTAGTCCTCCCTTTCGGACTGATGCGTGTGGGTGTTCGAGCAATGTGGCTGATACAATCTCGTTATATACAACGCACAATAAATTAATCTATATCTGGCGCAGATGTGTGATATATTCTGGGGTATAAATTCCGCGTGACCGATTTCGTGGCAAGTTTATGATCAGATTTATGAGTATCTGTTCGAATGTCTGTTTTCGATGTTATTTATATTTTCATTGAGGTGCGAAGGAAACGTCGATTTTTGAAAAATGTTTCCTTTATAGTAAATGCTCACATTTATTATGTTTGTTGGAGAAAGATTACTGGAAAATAATGACCATTATATTTTCTCGTGAAGTGGGTTGAAAACATTATCCAGTGTTCACTGCCAATTATGAAACTGTCAATGAAAATAAATAATAAATGATAATGATTGAAATAATGAAGATAATAAGGATAATATTATTCTTATTGGTTTACACTGATTATACGAAGTTTATGCATGGGTTTGATAACCTTCAAAATATGGAAAATAAAAATCATTTTTAGGATTTATAGAACCTAAAAGCGACCAGAAAACTTTTTCCATAAAAAACACATAGTTTTTAATTGATTTTTGTCCAAAGTATGAATCGTGCAGAATTTCGATTATTTAAAATAATTAATTCCAAATAGTATGTTTCATTTTTCTGTGGGTTTTTAAATCTGGAGTTCCTCAAGTGGAATTAGTAGAACTGTGTGAACGTGGCAGAACCAATATTTTTTTGTTTGTATTTCGTAAAATGTTAATTAAATTATAGAGCATTTGTGCTTACTCGTTAGGTAAAAACAAAGGGAATGAATGGAACAAAGGGAATACATTCAAAAATGAAGCATCAATTTTTCAAATTGTGTTCTGTGATAACTTTTGGATTGACACACTGGACTTGCAGTTCGATGAAGATAATGTTTTCAATATATTAATATATTCTACGGATTCCCGTTGTTTTTCCTGACGAGCAAGCACTGAAATTTTCATCAACATTGCACGAAATGCAAACAAAAAACTATTTGTTAGAGTTATTTTATCGACATTTTCCTTTCATTGCATCCTACCATGTAGCGGTAGTTGGAATTTCGTCTGGTTCACAAGTGCCATTTCGTCCCGTTGGAGAAAGCCTCCCTTCCGGAACTCTAGCACTAATATTTATAATTTTAATTGAGCGGTGAAGCCACGGGTGTAAACGGGTGACTCAGCGCGCACGCCTTCGTTCTGCTGGGATGCTTAAACAAAAAAAAATAACCAATTAAATATTAATATCAGGGAATGAAAATATCAGGTACTTGTTGGATAGTAGAATGAACAATAATCCGGCAAAAATTTTAATATCAATTTTATTATTAACTATGCTTTTGTTAATCAACACATTTTTCTACGTTTGGAAGTAAAAAAAAAAAAATTTTTTAAACCTTTTTTTTAATTTTTAAGGAAAAAAGATCCGCGGTGACAAAATGAAAATTTGTTTCATTAACAATTGAAGATGCTGAAAAAGTATAAACATAAACAAAACATTGTTTTTTTTTTCGAAATTCCCGATTAATTTGTGTTTTTATTGTTAAAAGCAATATAATTTTTTTTACTACAATTGTTTGAAAAATTGTATAAACGAATACATTGTTCAGGAGATAGTTTTTTTTTCAAATATTATTAATAATGTTAGTTAGTTAACAATTTTTTTGCAAGTTAGTTAACATTTTTTCTGCAAGTTAATATTAATATTGAGGAGAAATTTGTTTCAAATCCTTATTTCTGTCCCAATTGTTCTTTCTTATTCTGAAAAAAATTAATTGTTATAATTTTTCATTTGTCTAGTAAATAAACAATTTGTTATAAGCAAATATATTTTCGAGATATATTTTTTTAAATACACAAAAATAAACAAATATTACCATGTGTCGTTTTTTTAAGCAAAAAAAATGTTTTCTATTTTTTATTAAATTAAAAAAATTCTCATGCTTTTAACTAATTTTTTTTTGTTTCACCTCATTATAATTATTATAACTTATAAACTATTGAGGATACGACGAGAACACTTGAAGTCTTTATTGTTCTCCATACAACAGCAAAAACAACAACAAGCTAGCAAGGAAACTGAAAGTCACAAATCACCACCGCAAAAACGTCAAAAAATATAAAAAAATTAAAGAAATGAACAAAAACTATTTTATGTACAGAAATAATGTATAAATTACCCAATGAAGGCTTTGGTCACTGTTAAATAAAGAACAAAAAAGGCCTGGAGAATTTTTATCGTACCTCTGATAGTTCATGAGATACTCAAATTTAAAAGCCTTGAACATTGTTTTTTTTCCTAGGAAAGAGCTTAAAATAAAATAATTTGTTCAATATTTTATGGAACAATAGAAACTTCGAGTGTTCTCGTTGTATCTTCAATAGTTTAAAAGTAACAATAATTATAATGATAAAAAACAAGAAAAAAAATGGAGTTGAGAGCATGATAACTTTTAAAATTAAATAAAAATAGAAAAACATTTCTTTGCTTGAAACACGACATATGGTCATTCTTGTTTATTTTTGTTGTGGTTAAAAAAAATGGTGAAAATTTATGCTTGATTATGGTTATACATGTCTTCATCTCTGTCTCTTCAGATGAACTTGGAATAAATAATCATTCAATATTTTTTCAAATACTACGTTTTTAAAACGGACTGAAAAGTATGAAACAATTTCTCCTAGCCCCGTACAGATATATAATCCCATACAGATTCCTAACCCCATACCGATTGTCCTGAAAATTTGTGATTGTGAATTTTTAATTGGTATGGAAATACTTGTGAGTTTTCTCAAGAATTGCTACTCCCTACATTCCTCAGTATTATCTTTCGCAGGTTTTTCATTCTGAATCTCACAAGTATTTTCATAGCAATTAAAGTTTCACAATTACAAATTTTCAGAAAATAGGATAGGAATCTGTATGGGGCTGGGCAATGAAACAGACAGACAAGGCTCTGTATAGCATCGTCATCCAGTTCTGAGCTATGTTTCTGAGCTATGTTTCAAGTCTCTAGCTCATCGGAAAAATAGTTTGAAGTAGACTGCTCCTCATTTTCATCACTATTATTACATATAATCACCAAATAGACAGATAAGTCTCATAACTGCATCGTCATCTGGATCATATTCTACCTCCCGTGTAGCCAATTTATCTAACCACTCCATGTATACGTTGACACGGGGAAACGGCAAATGAAAAAAAAAAAATATTGTAAAAACTTAAACTTTATTGTAAATGTGTATAACTATGTATAACTATGAATTACGATGTATTATATGTATATACTATTCCAACAAAGTTATGGATTTTGGAATATAGGATCACACCAGCCAAATATTCAAATGGCATAAAATAACAAAAAACAACTCACCATCTCTAGTGAAAGAGAAGGTCGAGTATTTTCCCCAATCGAAATTCATGAACTTCAAACAAAAATGTAATCCTTGGATCTAACCGATTAAATGAGAAACATTGAACAAATATTCTCTGAATACCTGAAACACTTGAACTGGTGTTTTGAAACTTATTTTTCAAAACAAAAAATTAAAACATTCTTATGAACTCCAACAGGAGTCAGAAGATCTAAAAGAACTGAATTGGATACGAAAACGAGATCCAGAAATGACAATTTCAACTCTCATTATAGGTACAAAAAAAAGATTAATAAAAAAATGGTTACAGGAAAGCAACAATTCCATAGCAACAAAATACTCACGTCAACAAATAAACAGAAAACACTTTGGACCCTAATGAATGACAAACTGAGTAAAACCAACGAAACCAAAAATAAAATAAAATTAACCGGAACTTACCACAAAACCAGTTTACCACTATGAAGAACCCACCCTGTAATTCAATGTACTTCATACCCTATACCGATACAGAAATGAAAACAATAATAAAAAGCTTCAGAAAAAAATTACATCTGGCATTGATGAAATTTCAATGAGAGTATTCAGTGACTGTACCCACGTGTTTGCAAATAACTTAACCATTCTAATCAATTAATCGATCAATGATCAACTGAAATTTTCCAAAGTCGTTCCAGTATGCGCGCGCCGTCTCATAAAATATGGTATTGAATATCAATTTAAAAATTTGAATAAATCATGGTGTGTTTTTAACACAGAAACAAGGTCCAGTTGAAAAAAAATATAAGTTTATTTTTCAACAAGTTAGGCATTTGTTAATCAGTCCTTATTTTTCAGAACTCAGTTTTCATAAAAACCGACAGAAATGTTTAAATAATATCTCTAGAAATGTTTCGCTCCTTGAAGCCCTTTTTATATATATAGGGTGTAATCTATCTTCTTGCACACCACGTTAATGATGAGTGTATAATGCCATTTTACAACGAATCAGTGGTTGAAAATAAAAAAAAAAAATGTTGTAAAATTAGTCCAAATTTTGTGAAACGCAAAACAGCGAAGTTTTGGTGGAATTTTTTTTTCTGATAAAAATTTCAAGATGAAAATCTATTTATTTTTTTATGGGCTATTGACTATTAACGGATCTGCAAGAGGGTCGATTACACCCTGTATATACTAAACAAGATCAGTTATGAGTTTTCAAAAGTTGTTTATTATGTTTATTATAATTAAGTCAACAAAAAATTTAAAATTAAAAAAAAAATTGTTAAGAAAAATGTATCTATATGTTTTGCTATTGCTGTTTTGCATTAAACGAAGGCATTCGAAAAAAATTATTGAGACATTTGTTTATAAATTGTTTATAAACAAATTGATAAGTGTAATAGTTTTAAAAAAAAATTGCCATTCTGTGTTCTGGAGAATATAATAATTAAAAAAAAATCTTATTATATATAATATTTTTTTATATAACCATTATTTAAATAATTGGTTGTGGAATAATGTTTTTTGTGAAATTCATAATTGGCATTTCTCAATAGAATAACCAAAAAAAAATTAATTCTTTATTTGGTTAAAAATTTGTTATAAACATTATGTTTTTTTTCTGAAACTTCTAAAAATAACAAAAACAACCATATGCAAAGTGTCGATTTTTTTTAATATTCTTTATAGATTTTTCTAAAATTACGGTATACATAAAAGTTTCAGCGGCCAATTGATTTTTTTAATGACAAACCGCTGTAACTTTTGAACCATTTAAGATACAGTAATCAATATCTGAAATGACTTTATCGAGCATTAGTTGATCTCTTGAATGAACTCTTTCAGCAAGTCTGTATTTGTCATGGTTTCCTGTTTATATGCATTTGTTTATAAACAATTCCTTATCCACTTCTTACAATGCTTATATCTTTCAAACTATGAAAGTTAGCCTTTTTGTACTTCAAGGCAATTTTGTAGGCAAGTACCCATTCAAATTATTCAAAATATATTGGTTTCAGTCATTAACATTATTTGGTAATGAAGTACACCAATTTATTCAAATAATGTCAACCTCATAATGCATTTTATTAACAAATATGTGATTAAACACACATAATTGTTAATAAATACTCAGGATATACAGTTTTCTTGAAATCATTCTTTATCTGTTTTTTGAACTATTTTTATAAAAAATTATTTACCTTAATTTTATAAAAACCATTTATTATTTTTTACTTTGTTGCAAATGGTTGTTTTTATAATATTCCATTGTTTCTGCAAAAAAAATAATGAGATTTGGAATTTTTTAAAAATTGTTAACCAATAAAATGAAAAATTTAATTTTTTTCATTTTCCGTTATTCAATTGAGGAATGCCAATTATAATTTTGAAGAAAAAAAATATTTCAACTATCTATTCAAATGATGGAAATCTAAAAAAAAAATGATTATAAACAATGAGAAAATTGTTTTAAGATTTTTTTTCTGTAGAATACTCTAGACAACAAAATGGCAAAAAATTGTTTTTTCCAAAAATATTAAACGAATCAATTTGTTTATGAACAATTTATAAACAAATGTTCTAAAAATTTGTTTTCGAGTGTTATTAAATGATCAAATAAATGACAATCAAATCATAATAAACAACTTCTGAAAACTTTCATAGTGTGATCTTGTTAAGTATACACAAAAGGGGCTCCACGAAGCCAATAATTTTTAGGGCTATATATAAACATTTATGCCGTTTTTTATGAAAACCGAGGTCCGAAAAACAAGGACTAATTAACAAATTCTTAACTTGTTGAAAAATGTACCCAACATTTTTTTCCAACGGTAGCTTGTTCTTTCAAGTGTTAAAAAAACACCATAATTCATTCAATTTTTCAAATTAATATTTAACAGTATAAAAAAATTATTTTATGTGTTGTACTCTCTTTAGAGACAGCGCGCGCATGCCGTAGCGGTCACGCAGAGCCCTATTCACAGCGGTATATTAAAAATAAATAATGGAGATAGAGTTCCGGGAGTCCAGACTTTCTTATTTGAAATTTCCTCTTTAACAATTTTGATTTCCGCTATCGCTTACAGTTTTCGAGTTATTTTATTCAAAAATTCTTAGAGTTGCTATATCTGTCATTGACCCTCTAAGGTTTTTGTCGCAGTGGAATTCAAAATTTTATTGCAACAAATTTTTTGTTGAGACTAGAATTCTATGGATGCAGCCGATATTTAAAAGTGATGCATGAATTTGTGATTGTTTCATTAGAATTCGTATGTGTTGAAGATAAGGTTTACTGGTCATTTCAGAAGGTTACTTGATGGCATAAATCACGGGTTGTTTCATACCAGAAGAAATTACATTCCAATGTTAGATAACATTTTTGCAAAATGCCATAATATATGTTTTTAATTTTCCTGCATCCTTGGGATTTGTTCATTTCATCCTTGATTTTCAGGACTGGACCTTATGAGTTGGAGTGAATACATGATGGATGGCTTCACATTATTTCTTGTCAGCCCTGTCATTTCTAGTGAATTCCGCCCGAATAATAATTAGACAGAAAAATTTCACCCTTATCAGAGTCATGAAATCACTCAAACACTGGCCGCAAATCGTGAAAATGAAGAGTAACCCATTGTGTTCCCTGTTCGTTTCTGATGATGAATTGAATGTGTATCTTGGGTAGATGAGAAATGTTGAGATATTCATAACCTCACTATATGGGGCGTCACTATATGTTTTTTTCAACAGGAAAACAAAGAAGTATTTCTAGATATTTGTAGATATTCAATTCACTGTGAAAATTTCGGAAGATGGCAAATCAAAATGCGAATGACGATATAGCTTTCCTTCAGTTGAGTTGCATTCGATATATTCAAGGAATAATTATTTAGATATTTCGGTACAAAATTCCTTGGTCCAATCTTGATGATTTGCATTTTTCCCTGTGCGCAGTTATTAATTGTTTTCAGCAAATTCTCTGTTGAAGTAATAATTCTATATAACACTCTGTGTGTCTAAGTTGGGTGTCAATCTTCATCGTATGTACCAATATACCAAATTATATTCCTTCTCTAAATAAATTCCCTACGCGAAGTACCTGTGTTATATCTGCATTCACCTGAACGACAGATTATGGACCCAGAACGGTTTTCAATTCAGAAAAGTCGGTCGTATAAAGTCTCAGGTTCTGAACAGACCCAATGGTGTCGTGCAGTGAACATTCGTCCTTTTGATGGAACGGGGTTCGAGAATTGGAGATTTCGTGTAGAAAGACTTTTGAAGAGAAATATTGTTCTGAATTCCCTATCTCGAGATACACCAACAGAAGATGGTGCAGCATTGAAAGAATTCGAGAAGGATGATGCGAAAGCGCTAGACCTCATCGTGCTTTGTATTGCTGACACGGTGATTGAGTTGATCAAGGCAAAAAAACGGCCAAAGCATTCATGAACACACTTCAAACAACGTACGTGAGAGTTGGTCCAACATCACGTATTTCGCTTAGAAAACGTCTGAGAAACCTGACATTTGAGGGGTGTAGCTCGTTGGATAGTTAAATTATTGAGTTTGATGAACTGGTATCGAAGCTCAAAAACGTTGGTGGCTCGTTGGACAGTCATGAGTATGTTTACTTGCGTCACTTCAATTGATATGTTGTTGACGTCGAGTCCGGGAGTTGTGACTGAGGACTTTGTGAGAAACAAACTTCTTTCTGAAGAGGAAAGGGTGGAGAAATCGGAGGCAGAAGAATCAAATGATCAAGGCAATGCTTCTATTGAAAAAAGAAATTCTTGAAGAAAAAGCCGATTTCTCACGGTAGTCAGATTGGAAGTCAAAATCAGAAAACAAGTAGATTCAGGAACAATCAGTCAGGCCAGCATACGGGACCCATATGTTGGATTTGTGAAGCTGCTGGACATATCCGCTCTCAGTGCCCTAAGCATAAACAGTCGCGAACCAATGTAGCATCTGAAGAAAACGTTGGGCGAGTGCAATGATAGTGGACTGTATTCAAAATTGAAGAAAATCGAGCATGACAAGAACCGCTTACCACGTTTGGAAGATGGTCCCAACACTGGAACTTGTTCTTCTGGACGGCGTCTGGGTTGTTCTTCTTCTTGAAGGAATGACAATCACTCGTGAACGAGACAGACAAGAGATTGCGCGTATTTATTGAATGTGTGCACTGTAAATTAATAATTTTTTGCACTTTGAGAACTGCCTGACATGCGATGACAATTTTGTTTTTTTTATTCATTTTTGTCTCAACGCCTCCTCGAACACTGGAGCTTGGTGAGTGCAAATCTTGTACATGCTTTCCGCAAGCCTTCAATTAAACTCAATTTTCAAAAAATTACTTGTGAGTGTCAATATGTAAATTCACTATATTTTTCTGAGACAATAAAAATTAAACAAATTTGATTGTGGGAAGGAAACATACCGCTCAGCCAAAATGGTAACATTTTATTTTTATATCAAATCCAACGAGGATAACACAGTTACGAAAGAAAAAAATGGGTAATAATATTGATAGGGTAGCGGACATATTTCATTTACAGGTCTTTTGATAGTACCCCTCGATGTATTGACTGTCACAACGCGAGTGATACCCTCAGTACCCGGATGCATTTCGTTGACCCTTCCAAGTGGCCATTTCAGAGGAGAGTTCAACTCATCCTTGAGTAATATCATAGTGTTTACTTCGAGCGGCGTGGAGAGCTCTGTCCATTTTGCCCTCTGCAAGAGGGTGTGTAAATATTCTTAATGCCACCGATACCAAAATGAGTCATCTAAATGCACAAGGAGTCTCCGTCTTTGTATTTGAGATATTTTCATAATACTTGAGTCAGGATCTGGAAGTGCGTTCAAAGGTTCGAGAAATAGAAAATTCTCCGGTGTCAAGGCTTGCAAATCGTTCGGATCAGTGCTCAAGAGTCACAGTGGCCTTGAATCCAAAATGTCTCCGATTTGCGTTGAATCTCATATACACCTCTCCAAAAGTGAGAATTTTGTCAATTAGTTTTGAAAGATTTCACGCCAGTTTTCCATATTTCCCCAAAATTGTGAACTTTAGGGCACTTGAAATAAATTGAACTTTTTTTTCCATTGAAACATTTTCCATCAATGAAAATTCAATTAGACGCAACTAAAAAATTCGCAGTATAAGAGATTACAACGACCTCGACGGGCTATGAAACGTCAGAAAGCCGCAAGAGAGGCTTCAGTTGTGAAGTCTGATACTAATTCAATATGTCCCGCCTTCATTGACATACAAACAGAAATGCAAATATATGATTTATGTGTTTTGGCACCACGCATTTTCCTCAATGTTATAGTGAGAAGACCGGCCATATCGATACCTGTATGTGACAATGGTTTGACTGGCCAATCACCCATAATAGGTTGAGGGAACGACAGATCGGAAACATTTTCAACATTTTGATATGACTCTCCAAATAAAACGCTTTGTAGATCATTTCCAATATCATTGAAGGAGTAGATTTTGGAGAGACTGGATACCGGGATGCAGAATTTTTCATGAGTATCCTCAATGGGTGTGATCCCAAATTCACAAATTTGCTTCATATGTGCTTGAAATATAGTGATAAAATATTATATATGCGTAGTTTTTCCTAGAAGATATTGTGTAATATTCGAATTGATGCTGCTCTAAGACCCTCGAATTCAGTGAGACATTCAAACACAGCGTTATTGCCGCTTCTTTTGACTTTATGAGCATTTTCCCGAATTGCCAGTGTCACTTTTTTGTGGAACTCCTGAGGAAATGTTATTCTCTTTCATCCCATGAATAAATCAGAACTTATATCAGCATGTGTTATATTGAAATGAAGACTTTGTATTTGAAAGCTGTCCTTAATTTAGTTATTCTTGAATAATATGTATGTATACCGAGTTCTGTCATTATTTTTTCGGGCTGCTCTCATTGTGAAGAAATATTATGAATACCGCTGGGCAACTTTGTAATTATTTTGGATCTGAACTTGTTACGTCACGTCCTGGCGCGATTTTCGCAGCCTTCAAACAGGAGCATTTCTTCAGTTTTTTTCTGGATAAAACTACTCCAAAAAAATTGAACAAAAATCTAGCCCCTGTTTTCATCGTTCTGAACATTGTGGTATTTTTGCCAGAAATTTGTGATCTCTCCTATTATAAGATCTGTGGGGCGATGTGAACTTGGTAACAAAATAGGGTGTTTCTGTTCATATGAGAGATTGGAGTGGGTAAGTCTACCACCCATCTCAGAATCCCCTGGGGATCGAGAAAGGGGGTGAGTCTTCTGATCTGTTCGGGCAGTGGTTTATTCGATTTCAAAAAAGAGATTCCGTTTTCGAAGTAATTTAATTCGGAACATTTGATGAGGCTCAGTAAGGAATTTTCTAATTCAGTTTTGTTCAAGAGACCGGATTTGAGAGTTAGCGATTTTCTACAATTATGGGAAAATCTCAAAACATATCCAAGTAAGTACTGCTGGATTTTTGAGATGGAGCTCAATTTATCTGAAAGGTGTAGAATTGGAATGATTTCCACTGAATTATTCAAGACGATATTTCGCTTCTTTCTCTGCATCCGTACTGAGACTTCCTGAATGGTGGTATTGTGGCCATTCTTCAGCAGAAAGCTGAAGCCGTGGCGGACCCGCTGACCATAGGGAGCAATTGAGTAACTCTGCGGGACATAGTCTCCCGGAGGCTGAATCGGCTGGATTGTCTGCCGATTTGACATACGTCCAATGGCGAAGTGCAACTTTTTCCTGAATCAAAGTAATCCTATTGGAGCAAAACGTCGCCCATCTATGGGTCGAAGATTTTATCCAAGCTAATGCCACGGTGGAATCAGTCCCCGTGTATAAACCTGATATAATTATTTTTGAGGATAGGAATTCTTCAACCAAATGGATCAAATCTGGGAGGAGTGAGGCAGCGCAAAGCTCCAATCGGGGGATAGATATTCTTCCAAGAAGGGCCACTCTGGACTCAGCAATAACAGCAATATTGTAGTTATTGAAAGAATCAATGAATTTGAGGTACGTGACAGCCGCGTAACCTCGCTCAGACGCATTACAAAAATCGTAAAGCTCGCAGTTATGGCAACTTTCTAGAAATATCATGCAAGGAATTTGAAGTTTTGATAATACCTCAAACTCTGACAAAAATTGTACCCATATTTCCATAATATCTGCGGAAGGTGTCCTATCCCATTCCATGTCCAATGCCCACAGTTTCTGTATGAGCACTTTGAGAAGAATTAAGGGTGTGAGGAACCCGAAAGAATCATAGACTCTTGCGAGCTGGGAAGGCATCGTACGCCTAGTACAAGGTTTGTCAAATGATGGCATTTTGTAGGAGAATGAATATTGAGATGGATTCCATTGCAAACCTAAAATCTTCATGGTAGATTCGCAATCGAAGTTCATCGATGACGAGTCATATTGTGATATATCAGTGGGAAGACAAGAAAGCACCTACAATTTATTGCATGCCCATTTTCGGGGCTCCCATCCTGCTTCATTCAAAAGGGAATTCAATTGTGATTGTGCCAATAAGGCCACTTCAATCGAGCAAAAGCTAGTAACAATATCATCTACATAAACGTCAGACTGGAGAATGGAAGAAGCTAAGGAAAATTCCGATATATATTCCTTGGCAAATTGCAATAAACATTTGATCGCATGGTAAGGAGAACAACAAACACCAAATGTTACGGTCTTCAGTCGGAAATCTTGAACTGCCTCGTTTCATGAGAAACCCCATAGATTTCTTCGAAAATCTTGATGTTCTTCTACTACGAAAACTAGTGTAAACATGGCTATAATGTCTGAAGTGAATGCCATAGAGTATGAGCGGAATCTCAATAAAATTGAACATATATCGCGTTGCAATTTCGGACCTGTTAGAAGCGTATCGTTCAGGAAATGCCGTTATTGCATTATGTATAGGTGTCGAAGACAACGCGGATCTTGGATGTACAACTATCGGGCCTCTGTAGACATATATGGGAAATATACTAAGAGAGAGTTTTTTACTCAGAAGGGGGCACAAGCTCCATACCCTCGGGAGTAATATAAGCTTGCATGGAAGTTTTTTACTGTTCAAATAATGTGGGACTTATAATCAAACGTCTTTCCTGCGTAAAAAACCTATGCAGTGCTTTCCCTCGAGAGCCCTTGGAAGTGGGGGAATATTTGAAGGGCAGAAATACTTTGAAATGACCTGATTCACATTTCGAAAAGGTGCTATCGAAGTGTTTCTCTGCTGAAACCCCTCAGGTGACATAGCTGAAACGTTATAAAGCTGTTTCAACTCCCAAAACGCCTGACTGAATCACACAAAGACATTTCTGTTAAAACTAATAGAGAGTTTTCAATAAGGGACATTTTCCATAAGGAGCCAACCTGATGAAGTTTTTATAGCTGCAGGTTGACTTTCCGAACCAGAGATGAAGTCACCCGGCAGTAATGAAGCAAAAATCTCTGCAACATATCCACCGGCTGAGATATATAGAACGAGGGATCTGCTAAGCTCAAATTTGAGAATTAATTATATTGTTCGATAGAAATATTTGTATTGGAAATATCGGCGAATATATTTGACAAAATCATTAAACTCAATGCATGAATAGTTCGAGATGCATTGGTCGGTTTTATTTTCGAGGAAACCTCGAGTGAAGTTTGGGAAGTAATTTGACCAATGGCGAGTCCTAATCGTTCTGCACACTTCTTCGGCATAAAATTGGATTGACTTCCATTGTCTAGCACTGCGCGGACCTTTTGAGATGAGCCTCTGCTATCTAGGACATTGACCGTACCTGTACACAATAAAACATTACTTTTGTCAGAGGATAATCAATTTTGAGGGGGAACAGTCACCATTGTTTTCTGCAACAGCAGTAGAATCTATATTTTTCAAATGATTTTCACAATTTGAGGCATTAAGGGGGGGCGTAATATGTTTTTCAAAATGCAATGCAGTATTATGTTTAGGGGAACATTTCCTACAGAGTGCGTTAGAGGAGCATTTTGAGGCAGATTGTTTTGAGCTGGGACAATTGATACACCATCTCTTTTCTTTTACTAGAGACAATCTCTGATTTAGCGAGAGAAAATTGGGGCAATGAACGTTTGCCACTTGCACAGATCACCTCCAAATTTAGGTAATATTTTGCATTTTTGAGCATGAAACAAATTGGGTCGAGTTGCGATTTAGGATGGTATTCTCTTACTCTTCGGCACTATATTTATTATGGGTCGATTTATCCGTTATCGGTTTATCTGCAATTTTTTAGAGTTTCTCCAACCTGATGAGTTCAGTAGTTCTTTGAGCTAAATATTATTTGAGTTCTTTGCATTCAAACATATTGAGTAATTTTTGCTAAATTGGTATTATTCACCAGATATATGGCCAATCACAAGGAAAATCAATAAACTGTGGATGAAGTGAGCTTATTTGCGCCAATGTACGAGTAACTTCTCAGGTTAGAGGTCGCAAGTCGCGTTTGAACATGCAGTGATATAATTACGTTACCTATATTGAATTCAAATATAGCCGCCGGAAGAACTGACAACATTTTCATTCGAATTCATAAAAAAATATTGCTCAGAATGCAGTGTGAATTGAAAACATTCTGAGATCCGGCTCGAAGGACCATCTGTTGAGCGAGTGCAATACTAGTGGACTGTATTCAAAATTAGGGAAAATCGAGCATGACAAGAATCGCTTACCCAGTTTGCAAGATGGTCTCGACACTGGAACTTGTTCTTCTGGACGGCCGCGGCCGTCCTGGGTTGTTCTTCTTCTTGAAGGAGACAGACAAGAGATTGCGCGTATTTGATGAAAATGAATGGTTTTTTTATCTTTGAGAACTGCCTGACATGCGATGACAATTTTGTAATTATCTGTTTTTTTTTATTTATTTTTGTCTCACCGCCTCTTCAAACACTGGAGCTTGATGAGTGTCAATCTTGTACATTCTTCCCGCGATTAATCAAACTTATTCTCGAAAAATTATTGGTGAAAGTTTATACGTGAAATCAATATATTTCTAAGACCATAAAAAGGAAACAATTTTTTGGTGGGAACGAAACACAACATGTCATTGCTTTTATGTCTGACGTCGATTCCTGTTGCGACATTGAAATTGAAGAATCTGTGCAATGCTTGAATTTCGCGGGACAGTGCAAATCGAACGCATATGACGATTATTGATTCAGGTACGTCGAATCATCTAATTAAATCGGACTAAAAACAGTTTTTGAAGAACATGAAGAGTATTCATCATGTGAAAAATGTAACAAAGAAAGGTGATTCCGCGATCGCAACAAACTCAGGTGTTCCGCCGGTAATCACTGCTAATTACATTCTGATCACCCCACGTGATGTTTCCACGTGTGAGAAGTTGTATTATAACTCATTGTCGTTTGTAGTCAAACTTCGTATACGTCAAACGCATGGAGTAAATTTCGTTAGTAAGTCTTCTGACATGTGGTTAGAAGGATGGGACAATCGTCCAAATTTTCTGTAAATGCTGTTTGTGAAATTTGCTTGCGAAAAAGCAGTCTAGTTATAGATTCCTAGAGTCCCTGCCTGTAAAAAAGAAAGCAAAGAGGGTTTCTGAATGTGTTCCGTCAGATGTCTGCGGTAAGTCCAACTCATGATGGTTACAGATAAATTGTGTCTTTCAGTCATTTTGGTGTCGTATATTTGATAAAAAATAAAAATGATGTTGGAGCAGGCTTGACGAAATCTGTAGCCATGACTGAGGCTGAGTTTAGTACGGAATTATCGAAACTGAGGTGTGATAATGGAGGAGAGTATATTCCCGCCAAAATTTGTTAATTCTGTTATGAAAAGGCAATTGAATTGAATACTCTTTCTCGAAATCCTCGACGAAATGGGATTGCTGAACAATTCAATAGGACAAATATAGATAAAGCAAGATGTTTGATTTTTTAGTCGAATTTTGGAAAAAAGATGTGTAGCGAAGCTGTTTTGATTCTCTACAATCTACATCTACAATTGTACACCATCAACTGTGTTGCCTGATGGAATAACTCCTGCTGAACGATGTCATAGATACAAGCCTGAAATGGGAAAAATACATCTTTTTGGTTATAACGTTCATGCTCTAGTCCCACGAGAAGATCGAAATGGGAAGTTGTCTTCCCATTCGAAAAAGCTGTCACAAGTTGGGTTATATAACAATGGTTATCGCCTTTGGGTTGTTGATCAGCGTGAAGTTGTTATTGCTCGTTCAGTGGTGTTTGATGGAACTGTGAACCAAGTCACTCCTGTTGAAACGTGTAGTCAAGATAATGGATTGATCTATGACAATCATATTCCACTAACATCAGTCGTGGAGCAAGGTTCAACGAATAAAAGCGGTTCTTAACAGGCTGATGATCAACCTCAGTTACGACAAAGTACCAGATAACGAGTACTACTTGCTCATTTCAAAGATATTGAAATGATGATAGCATTGTCTGCTGCAAACTTACCTTCAGAGATTCTGTCTTCCTACCATGAGGCGATGAAGAGTGATGAAGACTGGAAAGAATTAAACTCTATGGAAATTAAAAAAACTTGGGAAATTGTGGATCATCCGCACGATGCAAATGTCATGTACTCAAGGTGGGTTTCCACTGAAAAACTGGTGGATGGGCAAGTGGTGTAGTAAGTGAGCTCCTTGGTAGTGAGAGGTACCGATAGCCAGAGTTGGATAATGAGCATTCCCATTCGCCCGTAGCTCGAATGTTTACCCTGAGAGCTCTACTGTCATTGGTTGTGGAACGTGACATGAAGTTACATCAACTTGGCGTGAAATCTGCATTCCTTACCAGTCCCCCGAGGGATAATGTCTACATGAAACCACATCATGGTTTGGGCGTCTCTGATACAAAATTTTGTGAGTTAGGGAAAGCGTTTTGTGGCGTGAAGTAGAGTCCTAGATGTTTCAATGATTTGTTGGATGAAAAACCTGCGAATTTCAATTCAAAATGATCTGTTATTGATCCATGTTTGTATTATGATAGATGTTCATCCATTTCAGTTTGGGTAAACGATATGCTGATTGCATCTTGTGATCACAATGAAGTAGCATGTATAAAACAAAATTTATTAAACATTTGGAAGTGAGATTTTTTCCAGATAATGATAAGTACATTTTCTTCGGAATTGGACTAGAAAGAACAAGAAATTGCTGAAACATTTTCAAATGGAAGATTTAAATTTGCCAGGGTGCCTATCCAACCAATGTTAACCTTGACGAGAGTTGAAAATTGCAGTTCAAGTCATGAGTTCCAGTATAGGGAATTAGTTGGAGGATTAATGAATTTAATGTTCGAGGCCTCATATTTGTTTCTGTACTGCATATATCGGAAGATTCTAAAGTTGTTGCAATATTTTCAATTGGAAAGCTCTGAAAAATGTTTTGAAGTACTTGTCAGGAACAAAAAAAATGTGTATGTGTTTTGAGAAAAGTGGAAAACCAAATATCGAAATTTCAGCCCATGCTGATTTCATATCAAATGTTAATGATCGAAAAAATGTGTCTGGATTTCTCATCAAAAAGAACAATTTTTTATTGGAATTTGGAAGAGCAACCTGTAGTAGCTATTTCTACTAGTGAGGCTGAATTTATTGCTTTAGTATCATGTATGTGTGAATGTTTGTTTTTGGGCCAACTACTTGGAGAAATTCTAAATATATCTTTGTTTCCAATAACTGTTATGGAAGATAATCAATCTTGCATATGGCAATAAGAACGAAACATGTGGGTGTTAAATATCACTATGTCAAGGACATGGTTACTCAAGGTAAATTCGAATTGATTTATGTTTCAACTGAGGATCAGATTGCTGGGTTTGACTGTTATTGAACTTGACAAATTCTGGGGGGAAATGGAATTACAGCATTTTTAAATTTCGGAACTTTGTGATTTGGAAAACGAATAAATGCTCATGTTATATATGCGGATGAGTTCTTCAAATTTTTATATTTCAAAATTTGGTTCAATTTGAAGTTTTGAAATATTTTGTGATTTTCAATTTTTGAAAGAATTGTGTACCTATATCTATGTTAGAAATATTTATGTAATATAGAATTGTTGAAGTAACAATTCAATATGATACTCTGTGTGTGTAAGTAAAGTTGAGTCTTCAACATTGTATATAACAATATACCACTATATATCTTCTCTAAATAGAATCCTTACGCGAAGGACCTGTATTATCTCTGCATTCACCTAACCAACATTATCATAGTTTGAGTATTCTTTTTATGAGCATATGTATCGGAATAACACAGCTATATGTTTCGATCAATTCTTGTCATGCTTTTTTGTCTTCAGTTTGACTTCCGTGACATGAAAGTCAATATTTATCACAGTGTCCAGTGGAAATACAATTTGTTTTCTCATGTACTATTTCATCTTCATCGGTTATACCAAAGAGTTTGGTATGAATGTTAACTGTACACGATTCGGACCTATAAGAAAAATTCATTGTAATGAAATTCGGTAATTAATGGTTTTTCCACTCAATTTCAAAAGTGCATTCGAAATGTTTGCAACGTCGACCACATCAGCCCACTTCACTGAATTTTGGTTACATCAGGTATGTAGGTTTCAGAAATGATCAACCTTCGCGTTTTTTCCAAAATTGAAAAATATGTCAACAGGTCCTTCATAAATCATCAACTAATCCTTCAATTCAACTGGCCTCTGTATACCCTAGTATTTGCGGATTCCATCAGTATATTACTTATTCACTCATATCATCTGTGTCATCACTGTCATTGGTATTGATGGTAACGGGTGGTGATATGTGCGTTGCGATCTGATTAGTTCTGTTGTGTTCACCACCCTCCTGCTTTTCCATCAATTCATTGTTCAAATCATCTCCATAACTTGTTCCTCTGAACCTGGATTTCTGATATGCTCTCAAGGCTGTTAATAGCCAATGGGTCGATATTTCCCCACAGAATTTATCAATTTGGTATCTTCCCCAAATGTATTCAAATATTCAAAATGAATCAGGTCATTGATATAGAGGATGGATATCATCATACCTAGGATGGAGCCTTCTGAAGTCTGATACTTTACTCCTCCGAATCCACTTAAATGATAAGATCATTCTAGTAAGTAGTTTCAGCATGACCGATGACATCAATGCCCATGTTTGCATCAGTGCGTCTGCTTGTCCATTCTCCTTTACTCATACATCATCCCCGAATCGATTTTGTTAGAGCTCGAGGACTTGTTGGCTACTTGCTGTCGAACAGAGTTGCAACGTTTCAGTATCTGTTGGCAGCATGTTTATCCCCTTCGAATATTTGGTATGGGCAATATTTGGAGGGTTAGGTGTGGGTTTCAGGGGCTCTCTTTCATTCTCAGTGATTTGAGACCCGTATGTGTTTCACATTATATTTGCTTAGATATTGTCGACAAGTACTATAATCACACAAATATGGGATCGAAGTTTGACCGTCGAAGAATATATCCACGAAGGTCCTCTTCGGAAAATTCTTTACTTTTTGGCCAACAGAATTACTCTCATACCATACTCATGTCTTTATTGAAGTAATTCAATTTATTTTTGAGAAGATGATTCCTTGTTAAACTGGAATTTCACCGGGACATTGAGATCTATTTTATAAAAAAAAAGTTACATACCTCAAAATTGACTCCCGTTGAACAATCTGAAAAACAAATCGAATCTCACAGAAGTGCAATTCCCCCAAAACCTCTTACTATATTGGCAAATCATCAGTGGCTACTTAATAAAAAACAAGTTTCAATGAACTACCTGTTGTGCGCTAGTTTCGCCAACGAGTCAAAGGAAGTTCGTGAAGCGTATCCATTTTTCTAGAGAAACATTAGCGAAAGCGAATTTTCTAATCCACTTCCAACTGAATTGTAGCAATATACCAAGCACGTCATCGTCGGACATTTTACAGAGTGACACCGATGATTTCTTTCGCTCTACACCATGGATATAATTCTGCTCCTCTCCGCGAACATGTTGTATGAAAAACAGTGTTTGGGAGATTTTATATGTCAGGAAAAGAAGTATGAGTGGCCATGTGTTCACTATATTCCACAAGTTTCATGTTGTAAGAGTCTTTGGTAAACATAACTGGCCGATACCCTCACTCAAAACACTGTTTTTGAACTCGCGGAGAACGCTTTTCATTTCTATCCAGAAATAAAAGAACTGTGGGTGGAAGTAGTCCAGTATGTCGATGTTTTCGCTCTACAAAAATTGGGGTGGATATGATTTTGAATATATTGAGTTCCGTGTCTTGAGTTTTGACCTTTCTTCTCTACAAAATTTCAAATTCATTAGCAAAGCAATGCTTTTCAGTCAGGATATGGTTAGCGAAAGTTGAATTAGATTTGCCCTTGATAAAACTGTTCGAATATGCGTTGCTTGAAAGTTCCTTCCGTTTGTCCTATATAAAAACTGGGACAAGTACCACAAGTTAGTTGATATAATCCAGATTTGTTGGACTTCGCAATTCGATATTTGTTGTTTTTAATAGATTTTGCCAAAGTATAATTTGTTCTGTGAGCAATATTAATATCTGTTTGTCTCAAATAATGAGAATTTAATAATAATAATAATAAATAATAATAAATAATAATAAATAATAATAAATAATAATAAATAATAATAAATAATAATAAATAATAATAAATAATAATAAATAATAATAAATAATAATAAATAATAATAAATAATAATAAATAATAATAAATAATAATAAATAATAATAAATAATAATAAATAATAATAAATAATAATAAATAATAATAAATAATAATAAATAATAATAAATAATAATAAATAATAATAAATAATAATAATAATAATAAATAATAATGAATAATAATGAATAATGATAAATAATAATAAATGATAATAAATAATAATGAATATTAATGAATAATCATAAATAATCATGAAAAAATTAATAAATAATTATAACTTTTGCTTACCATCTCCAGACCGGAAAGCATTGCTTTACTAATGACTTCGAACTTTTGCATGTAGAAAAAAAAGAAAGACAAGAATTCACAATACTTATTAAATAGCCAGATTAATTTGAATAATATTTCATCCAATTATCACTTAATTACCTGATATTTTACTGAGTACCTGTTCCTATTATTTATTTCAAATCCCAGTAATTGTAATTCAGTTTATCTCCATTTGAAAAAGCTATAGTATAGCAAAACACGTGTCGTGGGTTTTGTTAACCTTTTTTTTGTGAATATCGTAGTAAACTGTTTACTTTATAAAACATGTTTTATTAATGGTAGATTCAGAAAAATTCAGTAAAAGTTAAATTTATTTTTAACGAAAATATAAAATAAAAATGAGGTATATCGCATCGACAGTTTCATAGAAAAAAATTGTTCAAATAGTCAGAAGATAGTTACAACCACTTGGGAATCGATGAAACCTCCCTCATTCCGTGATTTCGTTTTGAATGTGTCACTCATGCAGAAAAAATCTGCTATTACTGATTCTTTTCGAGATTCAACCTGTTTCATGATAGTTTTCACTAGTTGGGATGTGAAAAATACATAAAATGAAACTACTTACAAAATTTAATATTCGTAGCTTCAACGGTTCCAGCTCGGCATTGATGAATCATTCATCATACAGGGTTTCCCAGGACTTCCCCTTCTCCTCTCGGTTATGTATTTAACTGTTTCTTCTGAAATCCCTTGTTACTAAGTTACGGGCCTTCGAAGGTACGAAAAGAAAAATGATTTCATTCGATATTTTCTCAAGTGAATATTGAAAATCAACCAAAGTCAGGTGATTGATGAAACAGATGTGATTGATGTAACAGATGAATTCCTCCGATGCATGAGTCAGTAAGTTTGCTACGAAGTCTGGAAAGGACTGCCCCCGATGGCTCACAATCCAAAACTTTCAAATGACTGAGATTTTTCAATATTTTTCAAAAAACCAGGTGTCCTGGACAATTTTCTGAATAAAAATACTCGTGTGTAAATGCGATCAAAGAAATTATTTTTGAAAAAAACGCACTTTTATTCGTACAACATTTTTTTTTTCAAATGCGATCGAAGCAATGATTTTTGACAAAAATACACTTTCATTCGACGACATCCGACCTGAGTCGTACAACAGTTTTTTTGAAAGGTAATTTTTTCAATGACAAAAGAATTATTTCTTCCGTCATTAAAATAGTGAAATCTGCTTGACAAATTTTACTTTTACCTAACAAAACTCTTATCGTAAATATCCATCGCAATCCTCAAGAACAAACAGAAATAAAGAATCCACTACAAAAACTGCTTTATATGGCCCCCTCCTCTCTCAATACATTTTCAAAGACTGCGAAGACACCGCCTCTGCACTTGAAATAGCATTCCAGGATCGATTCTTATGGCTTCACAATGTAATGTTATTACATTCTACAAGTCATATCTTGTGTGGATAGGTGTAGCGTGAACAAGGCTTTTGAATTTCCACCACAGATGAAAATTCAATGGATTCTAATCAAGAGACCGCGCTGGCCACGAATATGGCCCCTTCATCAAACCCGCTCCATCAAACTGAAAATGGAAGGAGCGCCATAAACTACATATCTCTTCTGCAAAGTAACATGTTCCAGAAGTCCATTCGAGTAGTTCTGAATGAACTATAAATAACTTTTTCGATTCAATCGATCATGTAGAATGAATGGTCTTTTAAGATGGTTTTCTGTGATACCAGCCTAAACAATCACGTTGAATTTCTGTTGGTGTTCAGTTCGCAATATACCATGGGGATTTCCTTCGGCTCATATGTGGAGTTTGTGAGAGTTGAAAAATCCATCTGTACTGGAATCTGCTTCATCGGTGGCAAATTCCATTCGTGCTGGAAAATCTCGAGATGTCATGGCATGTGCCTTCTGGATGTAATATAGGTGGAGTGGTTGTTCTCTAATGATTCTGTGAATACTGGATTTGGATGTATAGAAGTGTTTTGATAGATTTCTAATGCTGATGAAAGGATCATCATCGACAGCTTCCAGAATATTTTCTTTCAATGCAATGGTAAGTACAGTCCTAGGTGGGCCCCTCACCACCTCGTTTTGGCAAAAATGTATCTATAATATGAAAAAAAATGACTTGAAATACTCAAATTATTCATCCTCTCAAGCTGCGATTGACACGCTCGAAAGTTTATCTTGCCGCTAGCAACTGATTGGGAAAATGCCTCTGCAGCATTACATAATGCTCATCCATGGATTAATTGCATATCTGCATATCCTTTGAAAGTGAACTGTTCGACCATTTCAAAAAACTTCTCAGTATCCTCTACAATATTGACAATACGGTGACTCAACAAAAAAAAATCGCATTTCAGTTTCTGATTTTCCATAAAAACGATTTCATTTCTTATTCATAGATGTTTTTCCAACATCTGTTGAAGAAATGAACCGTGAATATTCACTGAATATTTTTAACCCATTCATGTTCAGCTATTTTCGTTGTATATTCGTTTGCTTTTTTTGTAGTTTATTCGTTTGCTTCATATTAGTATGAATTTTTTTCCAACTAAATTTATAATTTGTGCTGAAGATTTCCGGTCATTGAATATATTGTGTTGTCAATAAAACTACTCAACATTTGATCTCTGGAAAATAATTTGAAATATGAAAATCTTGAGTTCCATAAGATAACCACAGTAAGTTCAGATAACTGACCAACACGAAACGTGATCATTCCACACGTGAATTCCGAATATGGACTGAATTCGATATTTCATAATGCAGTACTGTGTCAGTTCAAAAACACTACGAATCTACAGAATTCGGAATTTCATTTGGAAAAATATCTGCTATCAAAAGTGTCAATGAAGTTTTCAAATAGGTACTGTCTGTTTTGTTGAAGACTCTCTTCTTCATCTTTTCCATCAGTATCCAACTTATAAATGTTGCCGAATTAACGTTATCATTACTATATCGGCTTTGAAAATGTTTCATTTCAGATAATGGTAGACGCTCGGGTTGGATGTCGTCGAATAAAAGTGTATTTTTATCAGAAATTGTTGCTCCAATCGACTTTACACACGAGTTTTTTCATTTCGAAAATTGTCCGGAAACTCTTGTTTTCTTGAAAAAAATCTCAGTCATTTCACAGTTTTCGAATATATCATAAGCGGCATTTTGTTCATGACTCATGCATAAAACCTCATCGAACAAATTTATTTTTTTCGTCATTCACGGAAATTTGGTTGATTTTCTATATTCACCTGAAAAGTTATCGAATAAAAACATTTTTAGTTTGAAGGATATGGAGTACTGGTGATATTTTGACCACACCTTCACATTCTCCAGAAACCCTGTGTAGTTGTGGTCAAATCAATGACTCATAAGAATAATTTTGAAATTCGTCCAACTTCAGGCAACGTAACTGGATGTCATTTTTATGTGAGGAGTCTTTCCGTAGGATGTTCAGAAAGGAATACAATATCACTGTTAGCTTTCATAATTTATGTTCATCCTGTTTGCTCCTTCCATACAAGATTTACTTATTTGTAGGAAGGTCTACTCGTCAGGAGAATGAACTCTCTTTCTCAATTGCTACTCCATCCCTGACGACAGAATCTCTGATTTACAGAAGTAAGCAGGTATACAATCATTTACCCAATGAAAAACCAAGCATAAATAATATGAATATGAAAAGGAATGTTAATAATTTTCTCGAAGGAAAATGTTTTGATACCTCACAGGAATAATTTGCATATAAATCTCAGTCCTTTCATTGTCTTAGATGTAAACTGTGATATTTTTTCACAAATTTCTATTCCTACATATTGTTGGTCATCACATCATTATATTAATGTATTTTGTCTTGTCTTGTAAAGTATTCATTGATTTTATATTGACTATTAACTCTTCACAACACTCACGAACAATGAGTGAGTTTGTATGTGACGTACCTATTTTGGTGATTTTGATTTCGACTCTGTCGACAGTTACTATTGTACACACTAGGGTATATCCATCTATCCATGTATTTATCCAACTATCTATCTTTTTTCTCTTCAGGAGGAGAGGAAATCTTGCATAAGACCCCGGTTTATCGGGGAGTGTCGGATTCCTACACACTTAAACATTTCCTCCCTATCTCATCCTGCTCACTGGAAACACTTTTGCATTACTTCTGCGAGGAGAGTCGTCTGGGTAGCATATTCATTCTTTGTCTCTAAATTTCCCTTTCATTATCCATCATCTTTTTTTTTGTTTCTATTATGCCCCTGATCGTCCTATATGAGAATTCAAATTTTTCCCCACTAGACACAAGATCCCTCATCATATTCCTGGCAGTAAATGACATTCTCGTTGAACGTACAAAACTCGTCTGACCCTTTCCCATCTGGGAAGAGTATGCTCCGCGTCATCTAGTTCCCCAGAATATGGGCATTTTTCGGAGTCTACTTTCATACGATCGTACAGGTATTTCCTAAAACAGCCTTGTCAAGGAATAGCTTGCGTTGGAGAAAAGTCAGCCTCACCGTACTGCCTTCCAACCCCTTCTCCGTCCATCTGCCATATTTGTCATTATTCCACTTGTTTTGCCAACTGGAGTTCACGTTTATCCCAGCTGTGATGTCATCCACTAAACTACATTTTTCAATCATTTCTTGGATCAGAAGTTCTATCGGTGGAACTCCAGCTATCACTTTCACTCCCTCTGCTGAGATTGTCCTGTAGGCACAGCAGATTCTTATTGCCTCTTTCCTTGTATTCTAGTGAGCTCACCAACTGATTTCTAGTTTCTGATCACTGAATGCCAGGCAGGTGCTACGCATAGAATTTGTGAGAGGACAACACTGTTGAAAAGGGAAACATTCTCAATTGAATATTCATAGAAATATTTTTCTGTGAATTGAAAAATCCACGATTAAAATGAAGTTATTTTATGTGAATGTCTAACAAAAAACAACTACATCCTTGGCTAAAGCCACGCTGGACATTGAACAACATCTGATAGATATTCTGAAAAGGCCCTAACTCAAAAGGAAAAATCTGAAATTGAAAATTTGCATTTTCATTCAGATAGTTATTTGATTTTCTATTCCAGTCTTAATTAAGAACTCATAAAGATAAATGAGGCAAGGAAGAATGTTCTCCAAAAGAGAGTACTCACCAGAAATCATCCGTAACATTGACGCAGGAGAGACATCGTATTCACTAGGTCTTCAATACATTTTTGTCGACGAAACTCTATTTCACGCTTCCACGATCATCAGGAAGACCGGAAAAAATGGGAAACACATTTTCAAGAAGCAATCTCACTTTGCAAAGATGGAAAATGTTAGAATCATTTCTTTTGGAGAGATACTTTGAAATTAGTGTTTTCTGACATTGAAACCTGTCATGGGGTATGATAGATTGATTTGTTAGAAATATAAACAGGATGTTCATAAAATCAGATTTGGAATCATCTGCGACTGAAAGATAAACTTCAGTCACTATCTTCCATCGTCAAGATAACCTCTTGTGGGGTATTCATGTTGAAAAGGGAAACATTCTCAATTGAATATTGATAGAAAGATTTTTCTGTGAATTGAAAAATCCACGATTGAAATGAAGTAATTTTTTGTGAATGTCTAACAGAAAACAACTACTTCCCCGACTAAAGCCATTCTGGACAGTGAACTACATCTGATAGATATTCTAAAAAGGCCCTAACTCAAAAGAAAAAATCTGAAATTGAAAATTTGCATTTTCATTCAGATAGTTATTTGATTTTCCATTCAAGTCCTCATTAAGAACTCATAAAGATGAATGAGGCAAAGAAGAATGTTTTCCAAAAGAGAGTACTCACCAGAAATCATTCGTAACATTGACGCAGGAGAGACATCGCATTCACTAGGTCTTCAATACATTTTTGTCGATGAAAATCTATTTCACGCTTCCACGTTCATCAGGGAGACCGGAAAAAATGGGTAACACATTTTCAAGAAGCAATCTCACTTTGCAAAGATGTTCTCAAACGAGCTCAAAATATCGAATATTTGAAAAAAAAATACAAATTTCAATTTTTAGGCCATGCTTCAAAGACCAAAAACTCTAGTTTATTCGAAATGTGATATTAAAACTTATATATGGGGTATAACGAAACTTGTTAAGTGGAGGCCACATTTCTCAAATGGTCCAATAGTTTCGGAATGGCAGCTGTTGAAAAATAAAAAAATCGCATTATTTCATTTCCATACCTAATATCGGCAAACTATAAGTCGTTTGATAGAGCCCCAGTAGCTCCACAACTTTTACCCAAGAAGTTTCTCTCCAAGATGTACACATAAATAAAAAATAGCTGTGAATTATCATTCATTGAATCTACCTTCACGACTGGCCTCGCCATCGTTTTTTCAATATCATATTCTTGTTCAGCGACCTCGAAAACCCCAAGAGCATCAATTTGGGACGAATTACATCATTCATTGAGTTATTTCAAATTTGCCAAAAATGTTTTTCATTGTTTAAACGATTAATAAATAATCAGCGCACAAATATTAGTTTATAACTTTTTTCATTTCTATGTGATATCAGAAGGTTTCAGGAAAATCCATGGAGTTCCCCAGGATTCCGAAACAATGCATAATTTCAATCTATTTTTACTCCACTGAGTAGACAGGTCATTGTTTCGTTACTCGGCTCCTCTTTATCTATCTATTTTTGTTGATTATAATCAATGGGTGTAAACGTTATCTGAGTAGGAGAGTCTATTCCCTATTAGACAATGGTGACACTAATAGAAAGAGATGAAAGATCATTTGTGAGTCATAGTGACGTATATGGATATGTCATGGCCACCATTCTCTGGTATCTGAGAGTTACAGGCTCTTGAATATACAGGGTGTAACTGAATAAGTGTAAAACATTTGAGGAGGTGATTCCTCATCGAAAAAAAGATAGGATCTTTCATATAAAGAAACTTCATTGGAGCATCCCTTGTTAAGATACAGCCCCTTAAAGGGGGTACATAAAATTTGTATAACAATTTTTTTCACAAGCACTGAAAAAGTTACAATATTGAAATTAACCTGACGTTTTGTACTACCAAAAGACACTTAGCCAGTAATTTATTTGGTTTACCCCATGGTTGTAAGGGGTGAAAAACGCAACCCTAAAATTTATTTCCAATGTAACTTTTGTCTTATTATTTGTTTACCATTTAAAATTTATTTCCGATAGCCTGTTTCATTCTAAACAAAAAATGTCTCTTGGGTTTTGCCCAAAATAAACCAGTAAGCAGCAAAACATTATTTTACGAACAACTACAGAGATACATCGTCATAAATGCGAAAATACGAAACTAATCTATCTAGTAGGTCGCTATTAGCGATAGTGACAATTAAATTGGTATGACGCTGTCAGTTTGGGAATTTTCGAAATTGAATTAATACTAATTGTGTGTTGTTGTTCTGTTCTTAATTTGTTACTTTAATAATTCACTTGTTAATAAAATGGCATACACAAATGAGGAAATGGCTGATATGCATTACGTTTACGGTCTGTCGCAGGGGAATGGGTTAGAAGCTTCTAGAAGATATGCTGAAATGTATCCTCAACACAGAACATTCCTTCACATAGAATATTTGCTCGACTTCATCAACGATTACGAGAATATGGTTCATTCGACAAAGAACGCAGGATTGTGGTCGCCATCGAGAAATACGAACACCACAGCTTGAGGAAGCAGTACTTAATTTGATTGAAGAACAACCTACTACCAGTACTAGAAAGATTGCTTTCCAGCTAAATGTTGATCATATGACGGTATTTCGAATTTTAAAGGAACAACTCTTATACCCTTACCATCTGCAACGAGTACAGGCACTGTTACCGCGAGACTTTCCGAACCGTCTTGAATTTTGCAATTGGATGCTGGAAATGATTAGAAGAAATTGTGACTTTCTGAAGACGATAGAATTCACAGACGAATGTAGTTTTCTCGGGACAAGATTATTAATTTTCATAATTACCACATATGGGCTGATGAAAACCCTCACGCTATTGTCGAAACTAGCCATCAAGAACAGTTTTCTCTTAACGTGTGGCTCGGAGTTATTGGGGATGATTTAATTGGGCCTCATTTTCTACCTCCTCGATTAAATGGTGAGGCATACGTTCAATTTTAAGAGAAGTGCATCCAGTACTGCTGGAGGAAGTTCCTTTGGGCGTCAGAAGGGATATGTTTTTATGCATGATGGGGCTCCCGCCCATTTTAGTCAAGTAGCACGTCAGCATTTAACTGAAACATATGCAAATCAGTGGATAGGTCGAGGAGGACCACATAAATGGCCCGCTCGATCCCCGGATCTCAATCCTCTCGATTTCTCTATTTGGGGCCATTCACAGCATTTGGTATATCGTACTCCTGTTCGCGATGTAGAGGACTTAAGAAACCGCATCATCGATGCGTGCAGGAGTAATCGAGAGACTCCAGGAATATTTGAGCGAATACGTGGCTCAATGCGCCGACGTCTAGACGCATGCGTAATGTTTGAAGGTAGACATATTGAACATTCACTATGATTTCTACATGTTGTGTGTTTTGTTATTAATAACTTAGTTTTTTTATTACCCTTTAATCGTTTAATGCAGGTACTAACTACAAAATAACAATAAATCCAGTTCGCATTTATGACGATGTATCTCTGTAGTTGTTCGTAAAATAATGTTTTGCTGCTTACTGGTTTATTTTGGGCAAAAAACCCAAGAGACATTTTTGTTTAGAATGAAACAGGCTATGGGAAATAAATTTTAAATGGTAAACAAATAATAAGACAAAAGTTACATTGGAAATAAATTTTAGGGGTTGCGTTTTCACCTTACAACCATGGGTAAACCAAATAAATTACTGGCTAAGTGTCTTTTGGTAGTACAAAACGTCAGGTTAATTTCAATATTGTAACTTTTTCAGTGCTTGTGAAAAAATTGTTATACAAATTTTATGTACCCCTTTAAGGGGCTTTTTTATGTTCTGGTTCCCACGAAAAGGGATATCCTGTAATGTTCAGAGAACATCGTGGGAACCTAGGAAAAGGTAGGAGTTGGTGTTCTTCTTAAATTTCTGAAGGTTGTATGCCTCGGGAACACCTCCCTAGGCAATGAGTTCCAAAGCCTCGCTGTTCGTTGGATGAACGAGTCTTTGGAAAGTGATGTTCTGCAGGTTTCCAAAGTGACCACGAAGGGTGTGATGACTGAACTTGACGGGTTAATCTCGAAGAGACTGCCAAAGCAGGAACGATTGTTGATATTTCAGAAGAGCATCGCCCATGAAAATATCTATAAAATAGAGACAAATCGCCAACTTTTCTACGGTGTTCCAGACAAGTGAGCGAGTTTGTAAGCGAGGCATCACCGACGAGACGAATTGCCCTTTTTGGACAGAATCCAATAGCCTCAGGATATGTTTAGGTGCCGCACTCCAAATATGGGAACAGTATTCAGGACAGGTCGGATCTGTGCCTTATAGATCATAAGCAGCTGACTGGGGTGAAATAGCTCTTGGCACGAAACAGAAAACCAAGTTTTGGGATGCACTTTTGGCAATGGACCTCACGTGATTTTCCCAGGAAAGGTTATTGCTGATAGTAATACCAAGCATCGATATGGATGGCTTCAGTGGTATGGTTACTCCTGACAAAGTTATGTTAGGCACAGTGAGATCGGCTTTTCTAGAGAAAAGACATGCTTGTGTTTTGTTTGCATTGAATTCTACCAAGTTATTAGATCCCCATTCGAGAATTGTTGCCAAGTCCATATTTATATTATTAACATTTCTTCCTCGTTCATTTCTGGTTTCACGGGCTGATATAGGGGCCCTGGAAAAAAGCGGTATGGAGGGTACTATCATCGGCAAAGCTGTGTACTGGACATGAAGTTGCTTTCAACAGGTCGTTGATGTGGAGTAGAAATAGTGTTGGTGCGAGAATGGATCCTTGCGGAACACCAGCATTTATGAGTAGAGTGTCAGATGAAACTCCATCGACCACTACATGGAGAGACCTGTTTGAGAGAAAACTAGCAAGCAGAGAACACAGCTGAGGGGGCAAGCCATAAGACGGAAGCTTGGCGAGGAGTCCCTGGTGCCAAACTCGATCGAACGCCTTGGAGATATCTAATGCCACAGCTAAAGTTTCTCCATGCTTTTCAATAGATAGCTGCCATATATGTGAGACGTAAGCGAGCAGGTCACCAGTTGATCTCTGATGGCGGAAGCCATATTGCCTATCGTTGACAATTCCTGAGTCTTCCAGATATTTCATGAGCTCGATGTTGATGGCTTTTTCCATGACCTTTGAAATAATAGATAGCAGTGCGATAGGTCTGTAGTTGCTAGGTAGGGCCTTTTTGCCTTTTTAGGGACTGGCTGTACTCTTGCAATTTTCCAATTGGACGGAAATACCCCCAAATTGTAAGAGTGGTTGAACAACTTGCAAAGAACAGGTGTTAGTTCGGGGGCACATTTCTTGAGAACAATCGGCGGGATTCCGTCAGATCCACAGGCTTTGTTGGTGTTGAGACCCAGCAAAATCTTTCTGATAGTACGTTGGCGAAAGGTGATCTCGGGCATGTGACTGTCAATAGGTGTAATGTTCGGGGTTGTTTTCCCGATGAATCCAGAGTGGAATTTCGAGCAAATAGGTGCGCAAAGATATTGGCTTTTTCCTGGGCAGTCGTTGCTAGTGTTCCATCTTCTTTGGTTAGGGGAGGAAATGAGCTGGAAGTGAAATTTCTTCCCACAGCTTTGGCGAAAGACCAAAATGAACGGGATCCGTTAGGACATTCAGCAAGTTTTGATCTTATTTTGGCTTTGTGGGCATGTGGGCATGTGGGCTGTATCTTAACAAGGGATGCTCCAATGAAGTTTCTTTATATGAAAGATCCTATCTTTTTTTCGATGAGGAATCACCTCCTTAAATGCTTTACACTTATTCAGTTACACCCTGTATATTGGACCACTCTGTTTGATACGTGGGTACTCATGTCCATGTACGTCACTATGACGGGTTGATACTACAATATTCCAATTGGCTAGAGCTTATTAGTACCTCCTATTCAGATAACGTTTACTCTCTTTGGATTATAATGACATTCAACAACAGTTCATCTTTCTTTGACATCCATATTTCATCAGCCCTTCTCTTTCTACAATATGAAATGATAGATAGCCAAATTCCTGACAGACGAACAAGCAACATTTGTCAGGTCAGAATGTCATGCATTTGTCAGCAATAGTTTGTGAAATCTACCACTTTCAATTGGACGCACTATCGATTCTTCTGAATTGTCCGGATGGTAGTTTAAACACTTTTTTTTTATTCTCGAATATCTGATGCGTGGAGTTGAAATCGCGATTACTTCGCACCTTATTTCCTCTTCCTACATTTCCGCAGTGGCCTGTGACGTTTTATCGAAGGCTCACGATTCCGCAGTAGGACAAAACGCTACAAACATTACGTCTGTCACCGTGATGGTCGCTCTGAGGATGAACCTACTACATATCCACTCTCTGGGGATGAATACCTTCCACTGTCGACGCTATCCTCAGAATTTTCGCTTCTCGCACAGTCAACGGACGTACTTGTCGTTTATTTCTATGAGCCACATTCTGAATTTTATTGTGTGATCGACTCGGAAGGTTTTTGTCGCTTTGGGTTATGGCGTCGACTAGGGGTTTATAGAAATACCGTTCTACATACGTGTCTAGTTAAGAATATTCACTGGATGATTTTTTTTCATTCGGAAACGGATATATGGAAAACTATTATCCCACAAATACTTATCTGCATTGCATGACCATTTTTATTGGAAATGCAAAAGTCCTTCAAAATCAACAAAAGAGTTTAATGTTTAAAAATAAAAACATGTTTCCTTTGAAGTCCTCAATAAGTGAGAAAAGATGTATTACTGATAAAAAAAATCGTTGTTTGGTTGGCGCTGTCCCCGTGGATTACTTGACGAACATGTGTTAGTTGAACTTAACCCTCATAGTCCTAATCTCCAGACTGCTCGGTGTTTTCGTTTATTTATCATTTCAAATGAACCAGAGTACGATGTTGGGTTGAATAACGATAAGCCGTTTCATGTTACTGCTGTCCAGAATTTCTTCCTTTTTATTTTATTACATTACAAGCTCTTATTTAGTTCCATCTGCTCTGGTGTCTGTCTGTAATCAAATATTGCAAGTTAAATTTGACCCACTTTAGTTGCTTGATTAACGTGAAGTTTGGCATATGTTCATAGATCCCGTGACATTGCATTATGGAATTTTTGTTGTGTTGTGTCTATGTTCCGATTCGACTCAAAATTGGTATATGGGGTTTTTCTTGGTCGAAGATTATTCATTTTTTGTCAAAATCTATAAAATGGAGATGGCGACTCCAAGATGGCCGACGATCTCTGTGATTATGGTCCGATTCCATTCAAAATTGGTATGTGGAGTTTTTTGGGGTCAGAGATTATGAATTTATTGTCAAAGTCCATAAATTCAAGATGACAGCTCCAAGGTGGTGGACAAGATTCGTATTAATGGTCCGTTTCTATTCAAAATTGGTATTTCGGGGTTTTTGGGGGCGGAAATTATGAATTCAGTCGATAATTATTGATTTTTTGTCAGATTTCATATATTGATGATGGCAGCTCCAGAATGGCGAACGAGTTGATTTTTAGATGGTCTCCTCATTGAAGAACTAGATAGCTTAGAACTTACAGGAAAAAGGCTTCATAATTAGGATGCATCAACAAGAATGCAAAGATTGAGGCGTACTTACTGAAAAGCAAAGAATAAAATAATTGATAAAAAAAACTTTTATTCAAAGACAAACTTTTGTTCAAATACTTGACATGAAATTAAAAAATAATTGGTTTGGATGTGCGACGTAGGTTATTCCGTGAGTTATAGATTCAAAAGCTGGTCGTTCTTGAATTTATAACTCACGGAATAACCTACATCGCACACTCAAAGCAAGTTTTTTCAACTTTTTAGCGCAATTGAATAAAAACTCGTCTTTTAAAAGGTTTTTTTCATCAACTATTTTATTAACATGATTTTATTAGCTTCTTTAACTAACAAATAATGTTATCAAAGTCAATTTCAACCTACTTCTAATTGTCGTATCGAAATGAAACTTGGTATATATGTAGTTTGGATGACAATACTATAATTCGGTATCATGGAGCTGATCTGATGAGCCACTATGTTGCCATTTGAAAAAAAATTGTGATGAAAATTTTTGATTTTGATCGAAAACACTAAAGTTGTATTTTTACAAACATTTTAGGACTGAAATTAGTTATTTGAACGTATCCATAGCCCTCTAGAATAAAAATTTATTTCGAAGAAAAATGGGACAAACAGTAATGAATGATACATGGTTGAAAAGGGAAACATTCCCAATTGAATGTTGAATAGAAAGATTTTTCTGTGAATTGAAGAGGGTATCTTGACGATGGAAGATAGTGACTGAAGTTTATCTTTCAGTCGCAGATGAGTCCACATCCGATTCTATGAACATCATGTTCATATTTTCAACAAATCGATACATGGTTCTATTCTAAATGTCATATGGAGACAAAAAACTCAAAATATACCAGGTGTCCCATTTAAAAATCGAAAGTTTATGTCACTTCCGGTGAATCCGGAATTTGCATGAAGTTGAGTAACTTGACAAAAAATGCAGTTTTATGCATTAAACAGCTCCTCAAAATTTTTCCCCAAAAAAAAAATTTAGGGGCGAGCCACCTTCCGTGAATACCCGTTATATTAATTTTTTGCAACCAAATTTCTGTAGAATCTACATGTTTTTGTTCGGAGTTTCCTGCAGTTTTGATAATACACTCTCAGTAACATAAATCATCAAGTAAATTGAGATAAACAAGAAATTAATTTCAATACCGTGTTCTCTGGGCGTGACTCTTCCTGATTAATATTATCTGAATGTATTTCCAGCGAGTATCCTCTTCTAGCGGATAATCTTCCAAATGCCATCAGAGGAGAGTCCGTAGAGAGTGAGTTTGAGAGTTCAAATGTACAGCTCTGATTTTTATGCAAGTAAGAATTACTCCGTATCTTTTTACAATTGATCTCCCAACTTTCACAAGTGAAGGGACAAAATGATCAATTCTTGGCTGTACAGGTTTTCTTTTTTTCATTCCAATGAAGTCCGAGTACTCTCTTCAATTTATTTGAATTCAAGTTCAATGATTTCTTGGAAGTATATTCTGCTGGGATATTCTTCAAGATTTCTTCATCCTTCAAAAGCCTTTCCACCATTTTGAAACCTCCTTTTCCATGTTTTTTCATGACTGTCTCTTCAGTTTCCATTGCTTTCTCTTTTGTGTCTTTACAGTCAGGGTAATCGTCCACGTAATGCTAATCAATCATTATTCTCATTATATCTGGATGTTCTCGATGGAATTCACTTATGATGTTTCATGAATTGTGCTATTGATGGACAACATATTGCCCCAAAAACCATGACAGACATTGCGTAAACATCAAGATTTCCTTGCCTATATTTTCCTCTGAATAGGAACTTTTGGCAATTTCAATCTTCTCCTCTCATGAACACTTGGTAAAACATTCCTGAAATATATCAACAAGAAGCCTTTTTTCGTTCACGGAATTTCCACAGAATTGGCAGGAGAAAAGCATACAAATCGGGACCCCTCAATATAAAATCATTGAGGCTCACGCCATCAATTTTTGCTGCAGCATGAAAACCCAATCGAATCGATTTATTCATATTTTTCACTCCAAAATGCGGTAAGTACCAAATTTTTTCATTATTGTATTCCTTTTCTTCTTCGGACATTTTCCTGGCATAACCTTTCTGACCATATCCATCAATTTTTCTGCAATATTTATCAGCGAAATTGGTATCCTTATCCATTTTTCTTTCCATACAAAGTAATCTATCGAATCCCTATTTCTATGTCTCTGGGAGGATTTTGATTCCATCTCTCCAAGGTAAACCAATTTTGAAATAATTTTTATTTCTCCTTGCGATCCTCTCAAATAGGTCAGGAGCCTTTCGATCTTCCCTCGAATATTCTTTGTTTTGCAATAATGATATATTTTCAATATTGAAATTTTCTTGAATAAACATCATCATGATGTCAAGTATTGACATAAAAAATGATTTTTCTTGTATTTTCAGAATAAGGACCATGCACGACTCATCCCAATTTCGTTTTACTTGATGCAAGTTGATCAAATTCAGGATGGATCGTGAGAAAGTAATGAGACCAATATTATCTTGCCCTATTAACACTTTCGGTTCGGCATTATATATTCTTTCTAGTATAGCCCGATCAATGTGAATATACTTTCCGCAGTTGAAATCAATATCGAGATTTTGTTTCGGCAATGTAATTTTTTTAATGTTCTTGCATTTCTCATCCTGTATTTTCTACGGCATTATGTACCAGCTATTTCCAAATGTACCATCTTCGAATATTTTTGAAATTGCGTCATTCGATTGGTCCATTGTAGTCAAATAGGCAACGTCGGTCCATCTAATTTTAGGATCTCAGCTATACTAGAGCCCATCAAAGTTACCGTTGATCCTTCATCTAGTACTGCGTAGGTTTCAATATTCTCTTTCTGTCCAAATAGTTTCACCTTAACTATCTTCAATAGTGCAGAATATTGATTCCTCACAATCTACGCTAGTTTTGTCTGCTCTGTCGATATCTGAGTGTACTAATCGATTGGATCTACCTCTGCATTCTCCGATGTTGAAAGAAATTTCTCAGGAACATTGTTTCAAAGTATGCCCTGGAACTAAAGATTTGAAACCAAGACCATTTTCTTGCAGATAATAACGTCTGTTTTCTACAGTCATCTCTGAGAACACATGACAAAATTCAAGTCGGGGGCTGCCATTTCCACATAATTTATAGCTTGCTGTATCGGTATTGACTACACTCAGAATTCTTTCTTTTTTATGGATGGGCTATTTATGAACTGTATTCATTTGTGGTGATACGTCAACTGACATCAATAATTTGACTTCATTTTTCAACCAATCTGAAAATATTTTGAGGTTTGCATGTTTGACCTTGATTTTTTCTAGAAGCCAATATCTTTTAGGGTTCAGTGGTCACTTTTCTTCCAATCTTAGGAGAAGTTCTGGATTTTCTGATTATTTTTCAAACCCTGTATTGGTTATGGTGATGACCATATTCGATATAACTATAGAGAATTGAATACGAGAATGCATTGAGTCTTCTCTCGAAAAATATAACATTGTTTTGCTTTTTCTGAAGAATTCATCAATATCCATTCCGTTCTTTCAAAACTGAGTTTGAGTGTTTCAATTATTTCATCAACATTCTCTGATCTCCAATAAAGATCTCTTACAGCCTTTCTAGCCCAACCTTCTCGTGATGTTCGTAATCGTATGAGATTTTCTGCCTCAGGTATATTATTTTCAGCAGAGGAACAATTGAACTCATTTACCCAAAAAAGAGAATCGGTTTTGTAGCCATGAAATTCTCTAAAAGGTGAGATACATTGCTCCTCAACTATTTTTCCAATATTGAAACTCGATTTTTCATTACAATTTGTGTGTATGGTAGAAAAAGCATCTGTCCTAACTTCATTCTTAGAGCATCATGATTATCGAACCTAGATGCTTCCATATCAATATGGTAATCGATACAAAAACATTCTTAATTGTCAAAAGTATCATGGAAAAAAGGAAAGTTCCTACTTTGATTTATACACTGTTTGGTATGTTTGTATTTTTTGTCTTCAACTTCCCTTGATTCTATCTTGAAATTGGAATTTCTGGAATATGTTTCTGTTTTTTCCTCGTCTTCTATTTTCTCTAATTCAAGCTGTGGCTTTTGTAGCTGTAACTTCTGCATTTTTATTCCTCTTTCTTTTCTTCTGAGCTTTGCAGACCTAATACTCGCATAGTTATTAGTAGTACTCAATTTCTTTTCATAATGCTGATTTCTGTTTTCTGGGGTTCCATTTCTCATGTATTCCTTCAAGTCGTTCCTCGTGAAAACTTGGTTTCCTCAACTTGCCAGAGCTCTTCTGCTCGTCATGGATTTTGTACTCATGAAACATTTAGCTTCTAGGTAAATAGTGAAACTCTTCAGTGGCTACTAGTAAAATATGGTGAATATACTGAGGTCGTTCTCAGCATAATTCACAATTCAAAGATATAGCGAATTCACTGGTTCTCAGCATATTCGCCAAAATTCAGTTATCAATAACTTCCATCTCATGTGGATGAATCAATCGAAAAGTTTTTCTCCCGTAGTCTTAATTAGTCTTCTGTAGCAATATGGACAAAAAATTTAGGAATGAATTTAAAGTTTGACAAAATTAAAAAAACACGCTTATGTGGTGGCAATGGGGGGACTAAAAAAAAAGTTGAAAAAATAATGAGAAAAATGTTCTTTTATGTTAAAAATGCGTACCAAACAATGTTGTTCAGTGATGAGAATGGGAAAAAATCTGATAAATTGAGTGAGCACTATTCGTTTCCGAAACTGAGTAGACTAACCTGGAGTTGTTTGCGGAATCAGAAATATTTCATTATACAGAGCGTTTCATTAAGATTCACAGAGTTTGATTAAGTTCCGAGTGAAGGTGCTGTTGGGATGTTTGGATTGAAACAACGAGTTGCCCAGCGTACTTCATTTTGGAGATTGCCTCTGTCTTCCAACCGTTCTCTAAGAAGTTCAAAAACGTAATCCCTTCAAAAATTACAGCTTTCAAGCTGAGAAACATTGTCCTCATTGCGAAGTCCGAAATATGCCAGGAATCCATTAGTGTGCAAAAAAAGGTGAGTACTTCCAAGGCAACGAACTTCGCAAACAAGAGCAAAGAACATGTGTATCAAAATAACCATTGCAACTATCGCTAAATATATACAGAGGAAACTGAATACAATATTATATATATTTTGAAATGTTCTGAGATAATCAGTACCTGGAAAGGCGGATATATTATCTGAGTAAAATATCTGCTTTACAACAGTGCCTTCGTAATGTTCAATTCATTTGAAAATTAATTTATTCGCATAATCATACTTTTCGTTTTGATCTTGAAATTGATGTTTTGAATCTGGTTCCATTCAATTTGGTATTCACTGCATACTTGATGAGCGATGTACTATATCAAGATTGGTATCCATCCGATTTTCGATTTGAAAATATCGGTGGATTCGTCGTGAAAATTAGAATCTAGGAAATGTGTTGTTATTTGAAAATAATAACTTTTTTCACAGTAAGTGATGTTGGAAATTGGTACTCAACTAGGCGGCAAACACTTTCATATAATATTTCATTCATCCGATTGGTTGAAGTGGGTCCAACTCATATCCTCGGAACTTGGGGAACCATGGTTTGTCTGAAAAATACGTTGCCATCCGGTATATGAATAAATGTATATATATATATATATATATATATATATATATATATATATATATATATATATATATATATATATATATATATATTTATATATTGCCATGATAAGTTTTTATTTTATTTTATATTTGTTTATTCACTTTCCACAACCAGACATCATAACAAAATATATAATTTTTGTTTTGTTTTGCTATCAACTATTATTTTTACTATTTTCAAAATCTTTGAACTAGTTCCCCTTTTAAAGATTTATTCAATATGTATTGATGAATGAATACCCATTTAAATATTTAATATGTCCCGCTATGCATCTTTACCTTTCCATTTACTCTTTCACCTTATTTCCTTCACCTCAGCTAACCCATTCGGTACGCCTATGGAATCTCAGAATTCGGTTCTACTGTGGAGCCCTCTGGTCGTACTTGAAGTAAATTTTGGAAAATGGCAATTTATTGCTGCACAAACTTTGAAAATAATGCAGAAATTCATCAAAATAATAATTCCCTTTATTCAGGAAAAACTTAGCACTACCTATTCTGCGATAAATACCCCAATTAGTGCTTCATAGCAAATATATACAGAATATGTGAAGTTATGTGATACCAAAAGTTGAATTTAACCTAGTTTCATAGGTTATATGATCAATATATTAAGTCATGAAGAATTCTATAAAAAAAATTTCTTCAAAAGTGTTATTCTAATTGCACATTAGTAACTTTTATGGTTTAAAAAACATACCTGTGGCTTCTTGTAATGAGAATGTTCAGTGATTTGGAATCCTCACGTTCTCGGAAACTGCAGCCCCTTTTGTCGACTGTGACTTCGCCTGGTACTGGTAATTCTCCCAATGAAAAAGTTAAGATCAACTCTGCATCTGGGATTTTTCATCTGCTATTGTTCTTCATAGTATTTCCCATTGTTTTGGCAAATAACTGTTTTTCTAATACATATTGATTGATTTTTCAAATTTTAAATTTTTTTCATTTGGTTCTTCCTAAAATTATTTTCTGTTCTCCTCTTAGCTTGTTGATTTTTTTCCTTTGATACCAGAAATACTTTGTTTTCTTCTCAAGTTTTCGATTTCCACTTACCTTTTTGTTGCACTTTTCATTATTTTCACTTATTTGACAGTTTTTATTCACGAAACATTTCTAACTACTTTACATACTATATACAATACATGTAGAAATAATTCTTTTGACGTTTCTGCTTTTCATATTTTCAAAATTCCCAATTTTGCAACAAAATATTTCCTGGCATCTCATTGGCTATTGTGTTCGGATCCAATTTCATATACAGAATGTTCAAACTTCCAATATTTTGTTATCTTCTTTTGCTCAAAAAATATATTAGTAAATTTTGATTTCTATAATTTAAAAATTATGCCAATTGCTTGTAATGTTGAAAACATGTTTATTTCAAACATAGGTATCGATTATTATTATACAAGGTTTCAGGAAAACGGTAGAATCTTCAGAAAAACTGTAAACCAACATAGCACAGACTACCAAATACGAACATTTTATTATTTATGGGCTTTTAAACTCTTTAAACATTCAACGTACTTCTAAACATATATATATATATATATATATATATATATCGTTTTGAAATTTCCATCATCTGGAAATATATTTTTTCTCAACGTTTGTACTACTCAATTCCACGCAATTTTTACCCCTTACCAAACAAACACAATCCATCATCATAAACACCAGCATCTTTATACTCCACTGCCTCAACGGAATATATTTACAGCTCCTAATTGTTACGTATAGCCTAATTTGTCAGTCTATTCCTTGAATCGCTTGTGATACAGATGCGGCAGCAGTCATGATGGAACATAACGCCTGCTAAAATGAAGGAATTCATTACGCTAAACCGACATTTTCTTCTATAAATGGGATCGGCTCGACGTCTATTAATTCTGATTTAGCGAGGTGGATGAACACCCTCCGCTTGTTTCAGGAAATATTCATGGATTTGGGAGCAACAGGATAAATCGCATTTGGGATTCACAGAGGTTTAGATGGATAGCGTTTGTGCCACAGATACGCATATTAGTCAAATATAATTTGATAAAGAATTAAAAATAGACCGGTGTGGAAGTTAGCATTTTCACTTATTAGTGCAACGAATATTTTTTCAGCTCCGTTAGACCCTTGAAATTCTGATACCTGCTGAAACTACCCTTTTTTCCTCGTGTACTTTCTACAGCATTCTATTAGTCACATCGGATTGGCTTAATTAGAGTGAGAATTTGATATACTGTGATTTTAATCGAATTGTCCTGTTGGAATATATTAAAGTAGTATTTATTAAATTAGTATATTTACAGAAATATCTAAGTGGTTTCAGGCAGGAGTAAGGCAGCTGGGTACTTTATCCTTTTTTAGAAGCTTTTATTTAGTTAGTTTTAATTGTTAGTTAGTTCATTAGTTCGATAGTTCGTTAGTTCGTTAGTTCGTTGGTTCGTTAGTTCGTTAGCTCGTTAGTTCGTTAGTTCGTTAGTTCGTTAGTTCGTTAGTTCGTTAGTTCGTTAGTTCGTTAGTTCGTTAGTTCGTTAGTTCGTTAGTTCGTTAGTTCGTTAGTTCGTTAGTTCGTTAGTTCGTTAGTTCGTTAGTTCGTTAGTTCGTTAGTTCGTTAGTTCGTTAGTTCGTTAGTTCGTTAGTTCGTTAGTTCGTTAGTTCGTTAGTTCGTTAGTTCGTTAGTTCGTTAGTTCGTTAGTTCGTTAGTTCGTTAGTTCGTTAGTTCGTTAGTTCGTTAGTTCGTTAGGTTGTGTTCGTTAGTTCGTTAGTTCGTTAGTTCGTTAGTTCGTTAGTTCGTTAGTTGTTAGTTCGTTAGTTCGTTAGTGTTGTTGTTAGTTCGTTAGTTCGTTAGTTCGTTAGTTCGTTAGTTCGTTAGTTCGTTAGTTCGTTAGTTCGTTAGTTCGTTAGTTCGTTAGTTCGTTAGTTCGTTAGTTCGTTAGTTCGTTAGTTCGTTAGTTCGTTAGTTCGTTAGTTCGTTAGTTCGTTAGTTCGTTAGTTCGTTAGTTAGTTAGTTAGTTAGTTCGTTAGTTCGTCAGTTCGTTAGTTCGTTAGTTCGTTAGTTCGTTAGTTCGTTAGTTTGTTAGTTCGTTAGTTCGTTAGTTCGTTAGTTCGTTAGTTCGTTAGTTCGTTAGTTCGTTAGTTCGTTAGTTCGTTAGTTCGTTAGTTCGTTAGTTCGTTAGTTCGTTAGTTCGTTAGTTCGTTAGTTCGTTAGTTCGTTAGTTCGTTAGTTCGTTAGTTCGTTAGTTCGTTAGTTCGTTAGTTCGTTAGTTCGTTAGTTCGTTAGTTCGTTAGTTCGTTAGTTCGTTAGTGCTAGTTCGTTAGTTCGTTAGTTCTAGTCGTTAGTTCGTTAGTTCGTTAGTTCGTTAGTTCGTTAGTTCGTTAGTTCGTTAGTTCGTTAGTTCGTTAGTTCGTTAGTTCTAGTTGTTCGTTAGTTCGTTAGTTCGTTAGTTCGTTAGTTCGTTAGTTCGTTAGTTCGTTCGTTAGTTCGTTAGTTCGTTAGTTCGTTAGTTCGTTAGTTCGTTAGTTCGTTAGTTCGTTAGTTCGTTAGTTCGTTAGTTCGTTAGTTCGTTAGTTCGTTAGTTCGTTAGTTCGTTAGTTCGTTAGTTCGTTAGTTCGTTAGTTCGTTAGTTCGTTAGTTCGTTAGTTCGTTAGTTCGTTAGTTCGTGTTCGTAGTTCGTTGGTAGTTCGTTAGTTCGTTAGTTCGTTAGTTCGTTAGTTGTTAGTTCGTTAGTTCGTTAGTTCGTTAGTTCGTTAGTTCGTTAGTTCGTTAGTTCGTTAGTTCGTTAGTTCGTTAGTTCGTTAGTTCGTTAGTTCGTTAGTTCGTTAGTTCGTTAGTTCGTTAGTTCGTTAGTTCGTTAGTTCGTTAGTTCGTTAGTTCGTTAGTTCGTTAGTTCGTTAGTTCGTTAGTTCGTTAGTTCGTTAGTTCGTTAGTTCGTTAGTTCGTTAGTTCGTTAGTTCGTTAGTTCGTTAGTTCGTTAGTTCGTTAGTTCTGTTAGTTCGTTAGTTCGTTAGTTCGTTAGTTCGTTAGTTCGTTAGTTCGTTAGTTGTTAGTTCGTTAGTTCGTTAGCTCGTTAGTTCGTTAGTTCGTTAGTTCGTTAGTTCGTTAGTTCGTTAGTTCGTTAGTTCGTTAGTTCGTTAGTTCGTTAGTTCGTTAGTTCGTTAGTTCGTTAGTTCGTTAGTTCTAGTTAGTTCGTTAGTTCATGTTAGTTCGTTAGTTCGTTAGTTCGTTAGTTCGTTAGTTCGTTAGTTCGTTAGTTCGTTAGTTCGTTAGTTCGTTAGTTCGTTAGTTCGTTAGTTCGTTAGTTCGTTAGTTCGTTAGTTCGTTAGTTCGTTAGTTCGTTAGTTCGTTAGTTCGTTAGTTCGTTAGTTCGTTAGTTCGTTAGTTCGTTAGCTCGTTAGTTCGTTAGCTCGTTAGTTCGTTAGTTCGTTAGTTCGTTAGTTCGTTAGTTCGTTAGTTCGTTAGTTCGTTAGTTCGTTAGTTCGTTAGTTCGTTAGTTCGTTAGTTGTTAGTTCGTATTTTGTTAGTTTGGATTAAATCTTGCGAATGATTTTTGACCGAATTCTAGTTGTCCGAATAATTTGAAATTTGGCAGGTTTCTATAATTCCGGTATAAATGCATTATGGAATTTTTGTTAGAGAAAAAAAAATGGCAGCTTCGAAATGGCGGACGAGATTTGTAATTATGGTCCAAACTTGTTATGTGGGTGCTTTTGAGGATCGGAGATTTTCTGTCAGAATTCATAAATTCAAGATGGCAGCTAAACAATGGCGAACAATTTTTGTGATTATGGTCCATTCGATTCAAAATTGGTATGAGGGGGTTTTTGAAGTCAGAGATTATAAAATGTTCGTCAAAATTCATAAATTCCAGATAGCGGCCCCAAGATGAGGGATGGTTTCGTGATATGGGCCAATTCGATTCAAAATTGATAAGTGGGGGTTTTCGGGTCCGAGGATTATGGGAGGCAGACCATTTCAATTCTGAGAAACACTCTATTTACTCAGTATAGAATGAACAAAATAACACAGAAATCTGAGGGGCAAGCGACAACAGAACATCAATCTAGACCGCTAATATCGTATAATAGGAATTCATCCATTCACAAGATCAAAGTTGTGCTTATAAAGCATACGCAATGAGTTTGCGTCACGTGTTCAAACCACATGAAGAAGATATTTGGTCTACTACATTCAAAGATTACGAGAACATCCCGGTGAAAATTCGAGAAAGGAGAGATGAAGTTCATTTATTCATCTACAGGATAAACTAGACATATTTGAGGAGAGTGGGGCAGGCGATCATATAACTTTTGGAATGACCAGGCCACAGTGAGAGTTTTCCCATGTTATCCTAATAATCATACTTCTATCATCTAGGCAACTTAATACTCGGTAGAACTCTGGTGGCTAAAACCATATAGCCTGTCGTCAGTATTTGTCATAGAGGACCTAAAAATAGTGAGAGTTGGCAGACCTGTAGTAAAAGTTGGCATCTCGTTCCTGTATTTCATTTAAATGGTTGAATCATTTGAAAACAGAACCTGTTAGTTCATTAATGGTTGAAATAAATATTTAAAATAAATCTTTATCTCATGGAATCAAGAACAAAATTAAAGTTCTTGTAAAACAAGAATAATAAATACTATAAAAAACACATTTTATTTCATCTAGAATGAGTAACAAATTATATTCACAACATTACATTAGCACAAAGGAGAACAAATAGGTATAACGAATTCTCCAGTTTGATAACCATATACTTCCTCAAATGGTGATAGAAAATGGAAACTGATGCATGGAAATGAGTATCAGTTTGTGAAAAGCAGCTCATATTTCACCTTGCAGAATGATGTTTCGAAGAATTTCAGCGTCAACTCGAATAACAAAACATTCCATTTTCGATGTTTGGTTCATAATTCCTTTCATTCATTTTTCGATGACACTAACAGTAGAAGAATTATTCTGAAATCATTGTGTTGTTTGTCATAATAAAAAATACATGTATAGATAGATAGATAGATTATATTCAAAAACATTACATAAATGTTAGTTGCAAGTCAGGTAGAGAGTACAAAATCAATAAAAGAATGGTATGAAGACAAATACAACAGACATATGTAAAATATGTGAGATTATATGAGGACAAATATAACATAGATATGTAAATTATGTGATTTAACAGGTAGTCACAAGTTGATATAATATTCGTTGATTTAGTTAGTAATTACGAATGTATATCGTCAGAAAAAAGTTGAATTCAGGTATTTCTCAGTACTATAGGAACAACTCTCAAGTAATAATGATTTAATTTTCATTTTGAATGAATAGGAGTTAAGCAATTTGTAATCATCCGGTAGATGATTATATAAATTGACATTCAATGAATTTTTCTGGGACTTTGGTAGTCTGTACCGAGGTGGAACGATCAGATGTGAATTTCGTGTTCCATGATCATGGACATCCAAATGTCTAGTGGAGTCAGATTTATTTTAATGTATTTCTAGAAGGGCATTATAGATGAAAAACGAAGGTAGAGGTAAAATAAATATCAGCTTACAATGTTCCCTGTAGTCAGCATCCAATATTATCCTAATGATCTTTTTCTGTAACAAAAATACTCTCATAGAATGAGGTGAGTTTCCCCATAAAAGTAGCCCATAATGTATATGAGAGTGGAACGAAGCGAAGTATGCACTCTTCAAAGCATCAAGATCCAAGAATTCCCTAAGTTGCCTGAAGGCAAACATATTTTTAGATACTTTTTTTGACAACTCTTCTACGTGAGCTGACCAGGATGAATTACCGTCGATGCTCACACCACGTAATTCACCTTTTCGACTATTATCAACAATGTTGTTACTGGAAAAATGTATTTCTTGTGTTTTGTCTCCATTTAATTCCAAATGATTGGCTGTGAATCATCTAGAAGCATGGTCCAAAGCATCACTCTTTTTCTCTGATAAGTTACTTACTGTTTTCTCGGCTATTGAGATAGTTCTATCGTCAGCAAATAGTACACATTTGTATGGTAACATGGATTGGCTAAAATCATTGATGTGAATCAAGGATAAAACCAGCCCCAAAACTGATCCCTGAGGAACGCCATGTTTGACAATTTTGTTGAGAGAAAATGTATTATTCAAGAAAACCGCTTGAGATCTGTTACTCAAGTACAATATGAATAGTTCAAGAGGTAGTCCTCTCAACGCATAGTATTCCATTTTTCTGAGAATTAAAGAATGAGAGACGCAGTCGAAAGCTTTGGAGAGGTCGCAGAGAGTTAAAGCCACATACTCACTGTTTTGAGGATGCAAGAGGCTGCAGGAAACTCAGTGGGTTTTCCTCAACAAGAGGTAGAGTTGAAATGAGGTTTCCAGCAATACCTGCAAAAAAATTACTGGAGGTTTCAATGGAAATGTCAGTTGCATGTTGTTGTTCAGGTTTTCGTTTGAGTTCATGATTTATAATACGCCAGCTACTCTCCTGTTTGTTGTCAGAATCTGTAATGTATTTGTTATAGGAAGATTTTTTAGCATTATTCAGTGCTTGTCTATAACTCTTGCGATAGTTATTGTAGATCGAGTAATCCTCTGGACTTTTCGTATTGCCACTAATAGTTTCAATGCAAGATAGTACGTCTCTCATTCCCCTCAGGGAATTATTGAACCACATAACTGGTGGTTCATAATGCTCGTAGATTCTTCTCACTGGAAATCATTTTCATAGAATCATTACATACTTCATTCCAGTTAATCAATGATAATAAAGATTTCAGTTTATGTTTTCATGATTAATTTGCTTCCTCCAAACTCCCAGAGGTGGAGAGGACTGTGCATAATCGAAAGTAAAGAATTGGACGAAGTGATCCGGAAGGCATGCTTCTACCAATCCAGTTTGAAATCAACCGTCTTCCATATTAGACGGAATATTGTCAATATATGATGAGGTATTCACGGTGACTCCATACAATTCGTGGTGCATTTTACCAAGAGGTTTTCAAAGTTGGTAAGAAACAACTCATAGTCACCTATACCAGATCTATAACAGGTGATGATGATTGTCTTCAAGCTCAGTACCCCAATACAACATAATTCAGAATTGATCTCACTATTGAAATAGGCACATTCTTCGACCTTATGAGTGAACTTAGATTCAATAAAAATAGAAACACCCCCATGTTGCCTGAATTTTCTGCAGAAATGAGATGCTAGACAATAATCCAACATATTTATGGACTTGCGAGAACTTTGTGCCAACCAATGCTCGGATAAACAAATAATGCCATAGCTATGCGTTTCTAAATACGAATTAAGTCGCTCAACCTTATTTGACAAACATTGTATATAAACAATAGATTTTGTTTTCTGACAAATGCCAAAATTTGGAAGAGTATCATGTCATCAGTTGTCTGTCGATTGAGGGCAGCGCCTCCATGCGTAACTGGCCGTACCAAACACTTGGTGGTCAAGATCGCTGGTGTTTCAACTAGTCTCTTCACTTTCAATTTGTCTATGGTATTTGTGCATCCATCATGAGTACCCATCTTTTCAGAGATCAACAAATCAAAATGGTGCCTACAAAATCCTAACAAGAAATTCACTTGAATGCTTGATAATATAACCTTCGAGGCCTTAGGGGTGCTCCCTCTGTTGCTATTTGGAAGAATCATCAATCTGCACTCAATGAAATTGCAAACATCAACACCCCACAAAAGCATAATGAAAACGATATGAATCCCGATAGCATTCAAATTGTGACTTAAGTCCTCGACATTGGCACTACTCCTTTCTAGGTATATGTGGGCAAACAATTTGTTACTGATATTCATAATCAATATTTCAATAGAAATTAATTTCACGTTCTATTTTTTTGGTTTCTGAATAGAAGTGAGGTTGTGACAATATCTGATATTTCAGTATACATATCTCCATTGAATCACAGTATAAGTAACATCGTTCATATCATGCTGAACATTTCCGGAAACATATTCATATGCAAACAAACGCTTTCAAAACAATTCCAATCCAGAACAATGGCTCATTTCGCAGTATTCCCAGAAATTCAACAAAATCACACGTGCAGAGAATGTTTCTGGTGTGAAAGAGATAAAGCCTTCACCGACAAAGCTCTGTCGGCCGATAGTATACATGGCCAGAGTAGCAGAAAGCTGTGATAGTGTCAAACATTTCCTGTATGTGTTCAACAGGCAACGTATGAGTTGGGAATTGCAAAAGCGACTGAATTATATATTTAGGTGTGTGGGAGCTGTTGGAATAAGGGACCACTTTGCATTGTATTTTTCAACATTGTTCGACAATTTGGTGAATATACGATGGTATGTAAATGATTTTTCCTGATATGCGTTCAACTGGAGATATTGGATCTTTCAACAATTTTTTCTGCTATTTTGATTTCCTGAAACTCCAATGTGATGATGCCCATCATTCGTGTGACTGCCATAAAAGTCGAGAACTGCGTGTCTTATAACAGTTTCAGTTATATTTTGGTATGTAATGATGAAGTATTTTTGGAGATAAATAATCAATTGTTGGTGTACAGGGCAAATAAAATGAATTATGATTGAAACGATATTCAAATCCCTTCCAAACTCACATTATAGGAAAATTATACCAAGCAGAAAGATGAAATGTCTTAGTCCCCACAAATTATTTCACTTTGGAGACCTCACAACTCCAAAGTCATCAATCAGGTTCTGAAATACTCCTTCAAAATTCAACGACTCCATAGGCTCAATGTATAGTGAAAAATCAATCTTTATCAACATCAACTATGCTCCCATATCCCCAAACGAGTTCAAGTGGAGGTGAAATTTCACCCAAAGTTCACCCGTAAAATGTATGCAATGTGCGCGAACTTCCAGTTTTTTTTTGTTAAGTTTCACCTTACTATAACCTGAAATACGTTCATATGGTCAGGTGGTGAATAAGTCAAATGAGTCAAATTGGTACTTCTGCCTATTCCTCAAAGATGAACTTGTAAACAATATATCGATTCATAGGTCCAACGCGAAACATACTCCATACTTGTTGGCATGCACTGTTTCCGCCATTAAATATGAAATTCAATATTTCTCGCGAAACAACCACGTCACAATGAGTACACATCCTGAAATACATTAGTAAAACATATGTGAACATACTTTGAGACTAGTTCTGGGAGTGTGGAGAATAAACGGAATTACATTTATTCAACGTGAGTACAAAATCAACATTATCAAGTTTGTATATCAACTGTAATATCCCTAGGAAAAACTTCTTCTTATTTCCTCTCCTTCCTATTTGCATTGCTTTCACGAATAGTACAGTAACAGGTGGTAGATTAAGATTTAAAATAAAACTTCCGTCTTCCTCTTCCAACCTCAAATATTTTGATCTCTTCATAATTAACTTGAGGTTGTGAAAAGGGCGGAAGGACCACTAATAAGGCAAATTTACTTACTCACCCATTAGGTCGAATGTCTTGATATCCCAATTTCCGAATCTTAAATTACTTCAATATTTTTTTCCTCATTGGAAAATCTGACGTAAGTTTTACGTTGAATTTACCTTCGCCAAATTAGGCATCGACTTATTTGGAGGTCGAGTTGACATGAATATAACATTCAAAGTTTTTTGGGTCTGTTATATATTAGGAGTTATATCGCTTCTTCGTGAGATATTCAACATATGTTGTTCGAACGGATAGTCTTTTTATAATTTCTCACTTTCCCTTCAAGTTAGATGAAAATATTGAGAATAAATCTTTGTAATTATTCGCATAATACAAGAAAAATGGATGTGGGATTCCGAAATATACTTGCACAAAACAGTACAATAATATTATTACGGATCTGGGGTTCATAACTATTATAATTCTGAACTCATTATTATCCGTTGGTTCATAGATTGTAGATCATAGGGGGATCTATATGGCTCTTCAGCCTCCTAGTTCTTCGATCTAGGAGATTGATGGGATAACTCCAAACTACACTCTTTGTCCCGATATGTAAACATCCAATTATTTTTCATTTAATTGTTCGAGGTTATGTTATCCATAACAGTTGAAAGATTCTGACCGTTTTTTTTTCCAACGCAGCTACAATGAGTCTGCTTTCCAGCATTGAATGTATCCATCTGATCAGTGAGGTATTTAAATTTATTTCCTTCAGTGATCTAATGATGGACTCATGTGGGGTATTAAACAAAACACCCTCTATATCTATGAATGCACATAGAGACATTCATTCGGTCAAGTATGTCTTTTCAAGGAATATTTCGTCCTTTCAGACTGATTCAATAGGTTTGAAGTTCTCAATGGCCCATTTGATCTTGGCTACTGAAGATTTTTCTTGCTGGGCTCCTGCTGGATCTGTAAGGATTGGTGACAACCCCTTTCAGCTGAGAACTTTGCAATTCGTCATTAACAACCTTGGACCCAGGAAAGCCTGTCTGGATGAGAACACTTGCTTTCCTTCTAGTTTTCCGCATATCCACCGTTCGGCTTTGATCACACTGATGCAGTTGGTATGTTCTTCAGATATAATTTTCTGAATGCGTTGAGCTGTTGCCAAGTCCGTAATCCTCTCACACTTTTGCCACTATGTTCTTCCTTTGAATTCTCTGAGTTCCTTGTTGTACTCAGAGAGAGCCGCTTTATAGGCTTCTCAGTGTCCCGGACTTTCAGTCTATTGAAGAGTTTCCTAACTCTTTTTCTGAGTTTGGCTAGCTTTTTAATCCACCAAGGCACGTCTCTATTGAGTGCCTTTTGTTTTTCTGGGCAGCTGATTTTATATGCTTTTATTATAGCATTTCAAAGCTGTTTGGAGGCCGTATCTAGTTCCTCAGCTGAATCGATGAAAATATGTTGGTCCTCTTACTGCCTCTCGAGATGCTCTTTGAAAGCATCCCAGTTGATCACTTTTGGTATCGTATATTGCTCGAAGAGTGTTTTCGATGACTCGAAGTCGAATCTCATATGTTGATGATTGGACATAGAGGAGTCATCAGATATGTGCCAGTTGTGAATGTAGTTTGCTATGAATAGATCAGCAAGGGTATCTTCCAATCCCACTTATAAGGGTGGGTTTGATACGTATATTGACAACGGCTATATTAGTCGCAGACAAATATTCTAATAGGTACCCATCTCGTGCGTTTATGTTTGTGCTTTCCCATGTGAGATGGTGCACGTTCGCGTCGCACCACATGATGAGGCGTTGGACTTCCTCTGGTGGTTGGGGTGTCAGCAAGTCCCCTGGGAAGTAGAGTGAAACAATAACAATCTGCCCCTTGCCTGTTTCAGTTGGCACTTCCACGATGGCGGTTGCCAAATCTCGAGTGATGAACTCTGGAACAGTTAATTTGATGTTGAGAGCGAGCAATATGACTGCTCGTGGTTTTTCATGAGTGTTGCAAAAAAGTAACTAACATGATTTCATTCCTTCATTTCCTTCCAAGCCCACGTGGCTGCTTTTGAATGTAAGAGGTTTATGTGAAGAGCCTCGAGCTTTTGGCTCATCTGGGTGGAATTTTCACCAAGGTATCGTTGTGAGGCACTCCACCGACCCTCAGTTCCATGGTTTTTGGAAGGATTTTCTTACCCTGTTTACCGTGTTCCAACGATAATAGGTCCCTCGAGAAGCTGGGGAGACAGTCACCTGCGGCAGAGTCCCGCATACTGCATGAAGGCAATTGAAACCGGTGGGTGCCAGATACCCTGGAGTTCGCATAATCGTAACTAGTCCACCCACTAGTGAACATACTGTTTACATTATTGAAATCGCATTTCCATTGCCTTCCTCATTGCCAAGTTCAAAAAAACCTCAGCTGTACCTATACACTTTTTTCTGTTTTGAGTTGATTTTGCTATTCTGTCATTGAACATGACATTGGAAACTTGTGTTTTTGCACACATTTTTCAGAACTAATACGCTCGCCAAAATACGAGATCTATCATTCTGTATCGGATTGACTGGAGTTATATTGCACCTCATGCAAACATAATTTCCTCGAAGATTCACAGTACCGACCTTTTGGGAGGATTTCACCAATATCTAGGTTACTATGTTGGGAATGATCAACCGAAATCAAACATATACCAAGCAAGAATGGTAATATATTTTTGGGAAACAAAATTTTGTGGTGTGTAATTTTAGGAGTTAAGAGAACTACAATCCAGAGACACAAATATAATCTTTTCAAAATACAACCAACGAAAAATTTGGCCTTCAGAGATTCCAATATTAGGCTGAATTTTAGTTCAGAAATATCAATGAAATTCGCGGACTCCCTTCTTTCAAATTGAATTTAATGGAGTGATCGAACTCGCAACATATCAAGCATCACTCTGTAGACGGAGTTTTTCCCCAGCTCAACTCGCTTAGGTAATCTTTCTATTCGCTATAAAACACTGCCGTCTCACCACGCCCATTCCAGATAAATGAGAAGGATTTCCCATGTCGCCTGTCCCATAAGGATCACCTGCTTTTCCACGCAAGAAAATCGTTCAGTTTGTTGGTGATCGCGGTTCTTCATCCAATATCAATTTATCCCCTAGATTTCCTAAGGTAATTCAGAATGGAAAAATGACTTAAACTCTCTTTGAATAATCCCATTAATGAAAATCGATTCAATTTCTTTATTATTGAATATTCATAAGCAAGAATTATGAAAAGTGAATCAGTCGACATCTCATTTTCCTACGAAGAAGGAATATTTCTACGACAGACGTGTGTGACAAGACGTGTTCTGAAATAATTATAGATTCAGATAAATAACATGAAAAACTATTGCTTTCCAAAAGATTCCACGAAGGCTTCAAAAAATCTCCTCATCCTTTGAAATCATTTTCGTAGAGAATTCACTAGGAATCCGGACAACTACAGCAGTGTACATATATGAATCGCAAAAAAAATCTTGTTGCCCTGCTAAGAATTAAAGCTGGTCTAGCAGGCTTTGGATTCCTTCTTCAGTTTCAGTTTCAGTTTCTTCAGTTCAGTTTTGGAGGAGCCATCAAGAATGATCAGACAGTATCATTTGATCAAACCATTGGGAGATTGATAGGAACCATGCTGAAAAATTGCATTCCAGTACTTTTTTGGTGAGGTGAAAACTAATGTTTTCCGTATGCTGTCCATCGCGATACGGGAATGTTTGGCCCGAGTGCGGTGTGCGACACTCACCTACTTACCAAAACACCTTCCTGCCTTATCTTGTATTTTGAACCGTCGGTAAAAATAACTTCAGGTGCAAGTGGGATGCCGCAGTACACCTCCAAATTCAGCTCTGTCCCGAAATACCGACGAGTCATGGTACTTACCTTCGTCTAGCTTTCCTTCTTGACTCCTGATTTTTGTACTACAGTAGGGTTATTCAGATATGTGACTCAGATCCATTGAAGGATATACGTAGGGGGGAGTACCATGGAATATGCTTATGGAGAGCTGAGAAAGTGGTGAGCGGAAATATGGCCCATACGCCCCACTCTATGATGGTGTGGTGTTTTATTTTGAGACGTTAAAGTTGATGGAGCGAGAACGTGGTCTTTAAGGTTACTGCTGTTATGAAATTGAACACAAGAATCTCAGAAGTTGGCACACTGGATTCAAACACAAACAATACAGGTCAGATGTTGAATAGACTGGTACTATACTAACTCAAGTTCATCTTGGAAGTTCTTTTGAATGAACGATATCACGTGACAAATGTCGAATGATGAACGCGCCAAAAGGCGGCTTATGATTGGTTGATGACCATTCTCTAGAAACGATGCGATGAACCTAAGTTGCCTCGTATGGAAAGTCTAGTAAATATTGTTATATAAAGCAAACAATAAAATACATTGCATGCAATTGTACAATAGAAATATTCCAAGAAGCGAACAAAAATAATAAAAAATATGAAAGGAAATTACAGGAAAATATTAGGTGAACGAAATTTCTATCACACCACCCCCCTTTTCGGGAAATTTGTACGTGGGTAAGCTACGAATTTCAGATTTTTTTCTGGTTCTCGAAATGTTCTTCGGAATTTTCAGACAGTTTTATCTCATCTACCTCTTCAGAAGTGTTATGAGATTCATCTTTATTATTTGAACCCTTTTTTCTGAACATTGTATGTGTTTATAACACATTTGTTTCCATAACACATTACAATCAAAATTGCCCAAATGATAATGGCATATAGTACAAATACGTGAACTATTCGATGACTCTTCACATTTTTCAGAGTGAATTCGTTTTCTCTAGCTTTCAAGGCTTCAAGTGAATAGATTATGTCATGTAATGTATTTATGGTTTTTATGAATTACCTTCCGATTCATATCCGTGTTGGGTTGTGGTCACACGATATTTTCTGTGATAGAAAGTGAATTTGTTACATTAGGAATGAATTAAAATGTGATATTTGAAGTAAAATCAACTTTAGAACAAAATTGATGATTCTGTGTATACAGTACAGCCTGGCATTATGTTCAAAATACCGATATTAGACAGGAAAAAAATTTTTTTTACATAGTTACATACTATATTCATCACTTCCTCATTGGGACATACGAATATCGATGTGTGATCTTGACCGACTAGTTTAGAATTCTGATGGAAACTACGATCCTAATACGATTATATAAATATATATATATATATATATTGTTATTTTATTGAAGTTGTGGTGGAAAGTTTGCGTGAAAACCTGCTATGAAATTCCATTTTCTCTGAATGTTTGAACCTTTGTAACTTTAGCCATTTCCAATCAACTCAGACATTTTAAGAGTGTGGCAGATGAGTTTTATTCTGATTTTTCTGGTATGTTTCGATTATTTCATGTAATATTTATTTAACTTAATTGAGTAGAGAAATCAAAATTAAATCATTTATCAGTAAAAACATTTTGTATAAACATTCAAAAATATGAAATGAAAATCAAATTATTCATCAGTAAAAAGCATCTTGAATAGGAATTCGGAACTGAAAAGAAATGAAGTGAAATATGACATATGTCAATGATTTTGAAAAGAGATGAAATATGAGTTTTCAAAACTGAAAGAAAGAAAATAATGTCATTGAGAAGAATCCAATCAATTGTATAATGTTTGGAGAAAATATATTGAATAGAAAATGTACCATAGTATAATTAGGTGAAAAGTGTTGTGCCTGCTATGTCAAAAGTGGAATATTATGAAAATCAAGGGATATGATTGGATAGTTTGGAAAATGAAAGTTTTCAGGAGATGGACGTGGAAAAAAAATAAGGAGAGGTTGCAAAGAAAATTTTAAGGAAAGATGTATTGAAATTTTAATATCGAAAATCATTGATAAAAACGGATAAATCAACTTTATAATGGATATAACTACGTTGAGACAAAGCATAATCAAAACTCAAGTGGGGAGAAAGTGAAGTATTCAGATAAGAGACACACCTAATGAAAGCGTGATTGAAAATTCTGAATCCACCGCTGCAGTTATTCCTGTCAACATTGTAACCAGCACCACAAATCAACCAGAGTTAAATCCACCAGGACACTCAAAGTGAGTGAAAATATTCCATTACAAGATCACAAACCGAATTGAATTTATATCCAGACTATCAATACTCATTTGAAATATTTCCAAAGTTTGGATTCATAATGGAATTTAATTTAATAATTTTGAACTGCTTGTAAAATAGTATGAGATATTTTTCTCCTAGTGATAGGTAGAAATTAATTGAATTTTTAAAAGTGAAACAAAATATGAAATCCAAACATTTCTTTTGAGTAAATTCCATTAAATAAAAGTACATAATCGTTTTCTGGATCTATTATATTCATTCATAAATACATAAATGAAACTAGTATTATATTTACAGCAAGCAAAGAAGAAAGCCCGGCTGCAACCCTCTTGAGATAAAGACGATCATCTCTGCATATGCGTCACCGACTGAGTTACCAAAGGTGAAGTGAGAAGGTAGAAACTGAAAGAAAGATATAGTATTTTAATAGCCCAGCATATTTTAGATACAATAACCAATATCAATATCACAATTCTAATATCACAACATAGCAAAATCATAACAATTGTCACCGCAACGTGGGGCGACTTGGAAAGTCATTTATTTGGGAAAAATTCTGTTAAAAAGGTTTTTTCAATTTGAGTGATTGTGAGAGAGGATTGTGAATATTTGAGAAAGATTGAAGAGAGTGTGAAGATAGATCTCAGAGATGGAATGACAGTACCATGGAAAGGGAAAGGACAGAATAGAGGAAGTGGAGAGGAACACAGTCAAGTGGATGAAGGATATACAAATGTTCCGCAAATGTCACAGTAAAGTTAGGTACAAGAGAGATTGAGTATGGAAAGGAAAATAAGAAAAATAAATGAAAAAGGAAAAAAAATGCTTATGAATTTTATCGTTACAAATATGGATGGAATGAAAGAAAACATGGGAGGATGGAAGATAATATCAAAGAAGGAAAGAAATAATATTTGAAAGAAAATATGGAAAGATTGGAGGAGAATATGAGAATAGAATTAGAAGAGAACAGAAGAGAGATTATGAATACATGTAAAGCATTTGAGGAGAAAATTGAGAAACAAAATGCAGAATTTTACCAAAATATAAAAGGGGAAATAAATCAGATGAATAATAAAATACAAGAAAATGACAAAGTATGCAAAGATAAGGGTAGAGTTGAAAGTATCAAATCAAAGAACATTCTGTGAAATTAGTAAAATCAATCAAAGAGTTGATGAGTATGAAAATGTAACAAATAATAAGACTCCTAATGTGGCAAATGAACTATCTGCTATTGAAGAACAAGCAATTAATAATGACAGCAATAAATATTGAAGAAAAATAGTAGAAATTGAAACAAAATCAGTAAACTTATGAAAACACAGAAATGATGGTAGTTAACTAGAATAATGTCAAATATACAGTCTTAATTGAAATAACAGATTAAGTATATTAACTTGGCAAAAAATTGGTCCAATAAACATATACAAGCAAACAATAAATTTGAAGGAAATATTCATTAAATGCTTCCAATAATTTTTCTGAAGTCAATAAAGAACAAAATAAAATATATTAAAAATATAGAAGAACAGAAAGATAGTATCAGAGAGGATTCAAGTGGTTTTTAATGTGGTTTAACAGCCAAGAAAAAAACATATTTTTTCTATGGATTTTGAGAATTAATTTTTAAACCAAAGTTTGGGAAAACATGCTCAATTATTATGTAGGGATGAACTTCAATTTGGAAAATTTGATGAACAGAGGAATAGTAATTATAAAACTCTGCTATTCAGTTATATGCTAGGACTCAACTGAAGTGAGGGTGCCTTGCAGCAAAATCATCCCATCAATTATTTATCATTTGCACAAGTTGGGCTCATAAAAAAGAGATCGAAATGTAGTATATTCCGTGAAATGTTGAGTTATCCAGTTGAAGGCGATATATGAGATGTTACAGTCTCCTATGCGGAGGAATAGGACATTATGACAGTATTCCACTGTCTGTAGCTACGTAGTATCACCGATACAAATTAACAGATAGCAGAATGGCGATTGGGGCTTAAAGTCATGTGTTGTAAGATGAAGACATGTTTTCCAATGTCTGAATACGCCTTATTGAATGTGTATTGCAACGGACTGAAACTAAGACCCAATTTCACCACAAGACAGATAAACGGCGTTTCACTAAACTCCGTTCTCACTAAACTCAGATTTTAATCTTGATTAACTTCGATCCAGTTTCAACAACACAAACAGACGAAAGCTGAACCGAGTTTATTGGAACTTAGTTTGAGGACAATCGAAAGCTGGCAACATAGTAAAATGTCATTTTTGCATAGATTTCGTTGTTTTGTAGAGGAGCCAAAGCCAAGTGACAATATAACCAAAAAATTGAAAACCGATAACTTTCGTGTTTGGCTCATGTTTTGTGATACTTTTGTGGGTGTTCGGTGTTCAAAGTTTAGTTTTTGAAGAAACTTGATAAAAGTGACAATATCTTCTATAATGAATTTCAAGTTGGAATGTGAAAATATAATTCATTAAATGAATTCCTTCTTTGGACTTCATTCGGTACCCAGCTTATTGAATAAATTGGTACAACATATTTCTTTTACCAGAGTGAAAATGTCTGGAACAAACCCTACCATATTTCGTTAACTTATCAGACCAGTCTTCTCGTTTGATGGCATGTATCTAGGCTGCTTGCCTTCTCTGGGAGATTTCACGATGTTTTCTACTTCTTACAACAGCAGATGGAATTCTGATAACAGGGTCAAAAATACAAACCTGTACAATTTACCTGAAAAATCGTATTCGGCCGTCTTTTGATGCATTTTTATTGCATTTCACAACAGAACAATATGAAGGCATGATCATCTAGGAATTGAACAATAACACATGTAATCCAACTACTGAATTCTTTTTGAAATAGGTAAAAATGTTCAATTCTCCAACATAAGCAAACCGGAAAAGTAAGGTTGTTTTACCTCCAATGTAAGATGCCTAAAAACCCTGGTGTATTCACTGATTCGATTTTGTTTAGAATTTTTGGGGGACAACAGATGAATGTCGTTAAATTATGCTCAGTACTTCATTAGTAGATGGCGCGGTTAAGGAATGTTTGTGTCACGCTGAATCTCAAACTTCAAACCTATGAAATTTTCTTTTTCTATGAACATTATTGCATATTTTTATGCAAAAAATTGTGAATTGATCGTTTACAAAGTTTATAGTTCTACGAACAAGATCCCACTCAGGACAGTTGGCGCGAAAATGAGATGAAATCCTTGAAATTTCTACAATGTTTACATCTGTCTGTAAAAAATCGGATTTTTCTTGAAGTCTACCTGACGATTTTTCCAAAGTGATGTCTTCTCAAATGGTCTTTTTGGGGTCATGGAAACTTCCACGAAGGAAGGAGAGAAGGTAGGATAGTGGATTGATGTCTCTAGACGATGAATTAACTTGAAAATTGAGGGGATTGGAAAATGTCCCCGATGAGATTGTTCCATAAAACTTTCCGATACAAACTATTACTAAGCCATTCACTGCCCATCTCTACCGGACTATTTTTACCCCTCTGAAAATCTTCTGACCTGAACAAAATCAGAGAGTTCATTGTAGATATCATAAAATCTATTGATGAAGTTGAGAAATCGATGATTCCTGGTCAGAGATAGTCTAAGCTGCTTCCTGCTATCTCAGAATGACTTCTCCGGAAAAGGTGAGCCCTACTAACAAAGGTGAGGAGAGAAAACAATAATCAAAATCGGCTTCTTTCTTATTTTTCAGTAAGTAACATCCCGCATGAGATAATCGGAGAAGGAGGGATATCTAAACCAAGTAGTTGTTAGGGAGAACAAGGCCCTCTCCCAAGATCTATAAGGCTAATGACTATTATTAGGATATTTTTTTTTTTTTTTTATAATATAAGCAGCAGATGATTATTTTCATGGAAAACAATTCAAATTATAATAAAGCTAATCTAAGTTAGTGTCCTCTTGCTCGTAGAAAAGGACGAATGCTTCTTCACTTATAATGGATTGAGATGATATCGGTGATATTCTGGAGTCATTGTACTCGTGCCATATGCCTGCGTAAGGGTGCTTACAGTAAGCCGTGTAGTGTCCGCTATAAGTTGTTCCACTATGGTTGGATACAGCATACAAGTTGTAATGACATGGAGCTACATTATCTGCTGCATAATTACTCATATCCAATCCTTTGAGAGGAAAGTCAATGTTGACATTTAATTTTCCCAAAAATCTTCCCAAAGGCGAAAATCGTTTCAAGTGAATTACTAATATTTTGGGGAATTTATATATACATAATGACTTTGTACATTTTATTCTTTCCTTACATTTACAACAAGTTGGTTTCTCTTCGCCATCTAAAATTTCTTCTCTGATAAACAAGTCTAAACATTGCGACAGACTCAGCTGACCAGGTATCTGTGGAATATCAAGTGAAAGGTCCCAGAAAGGGTCAAAAGAGACAGAACAATGGCCACAAGAAGAACATAACAACGATGATTTTAGTTGACCAACAAAGTTATCAACCATTTTTGAGTTGTCCATTCTTAGATATCTTGTCCAAGACTCCTGTGCCTTTTCAAGATTGCTCAGTTTTTCATCAATTTCTATCAAAATAGGTTTGGACTTTTCAATCACTCTGTTTATATCTTCATGAAGACCTTCCAATAAATATCTGAGAAATTCTTGGGCGTCCTGTTGAGCGTGCCCCATGAAGCGAGGTGCGAATATTTGTATCTGGCATTTCAAAGAAACAGTATTTACCACCCTATCAGACAAATCTTCTGACCAAAGTTCTTTTATCACAATCGCAAATGCTTTTATCAGAGCACCTTTCATGCTTGATATGCTTGTGTTGATATCCCTCATATGCTCGTCTTTTCTCAGATACTCGAGCAACCATCTGGTGTTCGATAAACATTGTATTATACTATTCATGAAGCAGGTGTTGCTAATGTTCTTCAACCCATTGAGTCCGAGTGGTCTAATGGTATTGTAGTTACTTGAGTTGGATTGAGATATGTCAGAACAAGTTATTTTGGGAGGAGAAAACAAATCATTTTTCTCCAAAGTTTTTCTTCTAGATGTGTCTTCCATTTCGTCAGAGTTCACTTCTTCTATTTGCCTTGATGGTGAAGAAGTAAGAAGTGGACTGTAGAAATAATTGAGGAATTGCCCAAAATTCTCAATCCTGGAGGACGAATAAAAATTTCATCCAAACTTTCAGAAGTAGGTATAGAACCCAGGACAGATGCAGCGTTTCCTCTCTGGATTGCAATACTTATACGTTGGAACAGGAAAGTCCTCGCTCTAGGATCATGAGTTTTATCAATGAGTTTACGACCGATAATTTTGAAAATTCCAATGCATATCTACCAAAAGAACCGTAGGTTTCGATAGCTATTGGATAAAAATTATATTGATCAATCAAACTGGAATATTTTTAATCTTCAATTTTTCAGCAGAATTTGCAGCACCACCAACAGTCTTTGATGTTAAATTAATATGTGAAGGAGCAACAGTGTCTGCACAGGTGAAGTCCCAAACTAGTGGTTTTCCATGGCTCCAAGGAATGAGAGACATCCCATCTGGACGTTTACCATCGTCACGAATTATTCCTAAAGGTTCCAAAACAGAAGGAATGTCAGCAGTTGACAAAGCACGTTTAATTAAATCATTAACAGTGGAGTGTCGTGAGAAACGTCCCAAACTATATTTACAACTCAAACCATGAATACCTTTATCATTGAAGTTGATCCACATCTACATGTATGGCTAACACAAATCGAACAACCCAAACGTAGACCAACAGAAATCCTGAAGGATTCATTATCCAATAACGTTCCAAGGAATGCAACAGGAAGGGCGTTAAGCCAAGCTCCAGATTCCTTAGTGCATACTGCCTTGAGACGAGCCTTTTCGAATTGAGAGTTAGCAGCTGACTCAAGGAGTTTTGTAGATGAAGATTCGATAAGAGGAATATCCCAGGATTTCTGTGAGAGTTTATAACTAGGTGTAGAGATACATGTTTTCGAGAGCCAAGTAGATTCGCATTCTATGTAGGAAGAGTCTGGTGAATTGGTGAAGTAATTAGGTAAAATCTGGTCAATCAAATGTTGGACGCTGTTGAATGAAGAAAGGAAAGCTGGTAAAGCGAGTGAAGATGCTTGACGGATTCCTAGACCACCTTTACTCACGGGAAGCGTTACTTGGAGCCATGTTAGATCGTTGAAATGGTTATTGGTTATCTGCTCCAGAATCTCACGGAGTGTTGAATCAAAATGATTGAGTTCTTCCATGCAGCGCCATGTTGCACAACATCTCAGGGTATACATCAATTTGGGTATAGCCAAACAATTCTTCAGGAGAAAATATCCAATATGATTAGGAATTTTATCGATGCGTGATGCCATCAAAATGAGGGAATTTGTTTTTTGGTTTATGCATTCTGTCAGAGATTCATCCGAAAGTGGAGCACCAAGGAGGGTCCAATTGTTTCTGTCCATAATTTTAATGCCAGGAGCTAAATAATTGAATTTTTTCGAAATGTTATCTGTAGTTCGTTCAAAACAGAAGTTCGCATTTTTGAAATTTAATTGAAGGCCGACTTCATTGGAAGACGAAATAATTTTTGGAACTGTTCTAGAACCAAATCTGTATTGCCACCTATGGCGCCATCATCAAGATACCAACAATTAAATTCAGCTTCAATCGATCTTGTTAGGTTCTCGATGCATAAACAAAAGAGAGCGGGGCCCAATGGATCTCCTTGTTGAACGCCTCTTTCCGAATAAATTACGTTATTTCCAAAATTCAAAAAACTTGGCTTCTCATAACATTGACGTATGAAGGGAAAGAGATTTGGGATCGTATCTTTGACTCTTTCTAATAGAATATTTCTGTGAATCATATTAAAAGCATTTTCGAAATCAATTTTCAGAAATACAGTAGAAGAAGAGTCTGATGTTGATTTACAAAACGTCGTGCTGCATGGGCGACGGCTTCGCATCCTCCTGGAGTACCAAAACCAAATTGTATGGGACGGAAAGAATTACCTAATGATTCCTTGATTTGTGAACATGCTAATTTGGAAACAAGACGTCTAAAAGTAGTACCGACGGCTATTGGTCTGATGCCACCGCATCTTTTTCTAAGTGCTATCAATGATGCTCCGTATAGGATTGGGATCACATCTCGGTTAACTTTACCGCTAAGCATAAAATTGCAGAGGTTGGTTAAAGACCGAAGAAGTTTCTCGCCCATAGATCCAGAACTTTTAGACAACAAATCTTGAAGATGCGATGGTCTCAAAGAATCTAGGCCTCCTGCAGATCCAGTACGAAATGACTTCACTGCATTCAAAACTTCAATTTCGTTAACTTTCATAGGGTTAAAGATGTCACTCCCTGTATATATAAATTCCGTGTCAGCTGGATGTTTTGATTTGAGCTCCAACAAGGTTGTTTCGTCAAAAGTAGCTATTGTGTCAGTACACGTCAAAATACGAATAGCAGATGTGAGATCACCATCAGAAACTTTGTTGACTATACGTTTAGAGAGATTATATTTCGATGTTGAAGGATTAGTAATTGTTGTATTTTCCAGAAGATTGGGACTCTCGATGTTTCTCTTGATGATTGTTGTTAGAGATTCTTTTCGATTTTGATTGATTGGTGGAAGGCAGAAGGACTTGTATGCGAAAGAAAGTAGATTTTCCCATGCTTCTGTAGAATTGGAAATGATACAATTGTCAATTGATTTACTCAAAGCTTCAGCAGCACTCACTCTGGCCGATTTGGGTATCCTTTTAGCAATATATAGATTGAGTTTGTGATTCGCCAAATGATTATTAAGTCGATTAGAAGACTCGTTTACAACCTCATTCGATTCCGTGGAACTATCAGGCGTTGAAGAAATAAAACATGTACTAGAGGAGACGTGCATTTTTCTTTTGTGGATATTCAAACCTCTTTTTGTGTTGAAACTTCTGTTGCAAAATTCACAATGAAAATCCAGTTGAAGTTTTGGAACACCTGAATCAAGTTTTTCCATTATATCTTCCTTCTTTGAAGTTGAACTTGACACAATTTATCAATCAAAATGAACCGTTTTTGAGTTATTGGAGTATTTCTAGAAAAAGTGACAAAGATTTGCTATGTCATCAAGACGTCATCATATTTTTTTTTTTTTAATAAACACATTAATTTCACAAGTAAGCGTGGACTTTTCATTCTATGAATATATCCTGATTTTGGTTACTTAGCATAAAAACCATGAGATTGGATTTGTTACTCAGTGATGAATTCTATGTCAAGTTTTTCTGATTATTTGCTGTTTCCAGAATAAAGGAGAAAGAATTGGATACCCTCAAAATAGAATAGCAAGTGCCACACAAGACAACAACAAAAAAGGAAAATTTTTACCTGATAATACTTTAAATTGAACAGGCCGGAGGATTATCCAACACTTCATATAATCTTACGGGAAATTCTGGTATTCCTTTTATTCATCAATTTATCCAAATTTATTTTAAAAAAGAAGTATTTGAAAAAGTTTTTGGGGAGTAGAGATTTATGCATTCATTCATGTCATTTGCAGAAAGTCATACAAAACTGAGACATGTCTAAATATCTTGAACAGAGAAAATAGTATAAAATTCAAATTCTTAAGCAAAGCGGGATTGTCCAAATTAATTGTTGATACGGCTCCGTCGAGTTGAGTTTTGGCGCTTGGTGTTACCTACGTATTTTGCCCCATGAACACGAATTCGAAGTCAAAACGCGTCGTTCTCAATTACTTTCAGAGGTTCAAAGATCAAGAAATGTCCGTTTTCTACCTTTTTTAGCAATGAGAAACGTTCAAGACACATTTTAATTGATTAAATTTGTTAGGCCTTTTCCACTATCCACAAACATTTTTGAACAAGCACCGACTTTGAATTTGTATGGGACAGAAGTATATAAGTACCAACTTGGTGGAGTGGGGGGATTGGCGCGGTGGGTTAGCGTCCGACTCATGATCGAAAGGTCGTGAGTTCGATTCTCGGCCAGGGCAGAAATTTTTCTATTTAATTTGAGAGAATTAAATGTTAAATTTTGGAGCCGGGCCGAGGATGGTCCTCGACGATTCGCTGTTGCGTTCAAATTAACAGTGCTGCTCCTAGGTGGCGTATGGAGTTAGTAACAAGGCCTACCCAGAACACTATGAAATGATACATAAAAAAAAATATTCAACTTGTGACTGGCCGAATGACGAAATGTCAAAGCCATTAAAAAAAAAAAAAAAAAAAAACTTGGTGGAGCCGTATCAATAGAAAATTAAGCACACAAAATTGGTACGCACTACAACTATTCATAATTAGAATTATTTCGGAACAGTTCTCGAAAATTCTATATAACATTGACATAAGTACATGGAATAGTTTGTTCTAAAACATGTTACATCGATCGATCAACCTCAAAAGATTTCACAACAAATTGACTTAACCTTAAAGGCGACAAAAGCACAATCACAGAACGGATCACAGACACAAATCTCAAAAACACCCTGTGTGGTCTGTAACTGCAGTTTACTGAATTATGACAAGAAACGACGTCGGCGCCATCTGAAACTCTGGATAACTCGCTTTATCAAGTGGGCTGGTGTCCCCCAGTTTGTCCCAATATTTTACAGGTATAAGTGAATACACCATGGTTTTTAGACATATTACTCCAATGTCAACCATCTGTCAAACGTGCACGAAACCAATGAACTAAACGTCGTTTCACTTCGTAACTGGCCAAATTCAGCCCGTTTCAAGTGTAAACGCCGTTTAGAACTAAACGCGGTTTGTAGTTCCTGGTGAAATCCAATATGACGTGTACAAAGCTCAATCTGAGTTTAATTTGAACAAAACTCGTTTAAGGAGGTTGGTGGAATCGGGCCTAATTTGGGTGCCATCGTATGAACTGGCAAGAAGAGTATGATCATCAAACGCGGAGTTCATTGAAAATAACCCTCAAATATGTCTCACTTCTCAAGAAAGGAAACTTTTGATGGACAATGGTTCTGGGAGAGCATCTAGTGAAATGGAAAATGATAATCGTGGGGAAGCTTCTGCAAGGAAATCAAAATGCATAGAGTGCAGAATTTTTATATCATATTGCTTGATAGATCATAATCATGGGAAAAAAAGCGATTCCAGATATAAATAGAGGAGTACAATGGGTTCGAAAAATTGTCAACTGAGCATGCACGTGTAACCGTGCTTCTATGGAGGACTGAATCGGTCTTCTTATTGATCATTTTGAATATGAATCTTGTTATATTGATTCCTGAATTAGTTGAAATCAATCCTTCCACGATGGGAATGCACTGTTCCGTATTCCAACCAATCTTAGTAGGATCATCTCTCGAAATATTATTCCGCCCTAACGAACACCCTTTCCGAGATAATGAAATAATTGAATAAACGACCAAAAAGTGACAACGATATACCATTCGAGATAGAGGCAGTGAGGATTTCTCGGGTTTTGGTTAGAGGTGACTTGGTAATCGCAACAAATCCAACTTGATTTACAGAGAGTCCGATTCTCTGGAATATGTGCGAGAGAGCTTCTGCATAGAATGATCATAAAACGTTTGGAGGGAACGGGGACATTTTAGTGTGGTTGCGGGTGGGCCGTTTGCTAAAGCTCTACGCGGCTGTAAATCCAGGGTTGCGTCGAGCCTTCAGATGAAATACGTAATGTCGGGGTAGTGCATTATAATCGGGTTGGTGTGAATAATCCGTGCTTCAGACAGATGGGAATATAACGGTTTGAAAAATATTCCACGTCGCATAAGTTTTTTTAACGCATCCGACGTAAAAGTCTTGAAAATAATTAGAAATCTGAATTGAAATGCTATTGATGATCATTTCACCAATTCTCAGATTGCAATGTTTAACTATATATATATATATATATATATATATATATATATATATATATATATATATATATATACAGAGTGGCCACTTTTTTAATGGGATTGTATTGGTAACTTTTAAACCATAAGAGTTAGAAGGTCGGTCAAATGGAGAAAAAGTTGCATTCATAGAAGCATTGTCAAGCAGTTCAAACAAATCGAAATTATCAGGGCCGGTTATTGAGATATCATAAGAAAAGTAAATTCTGTGATTTTGATTTTTATTTTTTTCCCACTTTATTTCGGATATTATCAAAAAATGTCACGGGAGTTTTTTATTCGACAGTTAATTATCCTCATTTTGACATAATCAGATTTTGTATCCAACATTTCGTACGCTCTGGGCCACCCTCAACCACATTTTTTTCAATACGGACCTGCATATTTTATGACACTTTTCGAAATAACTTTCAACGCTGAATTCAACGATATATCAAACAATGTCATTCAAAGTTGATTTTCAGGTGATTTTGACCCTTATCCAAATTTCTTTGAGTCGGATCTGTATTACATTTAGGTGCCTTTAGTTTAATTAACAACATGCAATACATTTCGATAAGAAAATCAACTTACTCATCTTCAACTGTATGGAACGTAACAGAATCAAAGCAAGAAACAAGTAATCATTATTTACAAATTTCAAGAGGTGAAAAACCTAATTCATAATAATTAAACGAAACTATCATTTAATGAAAGAAAAATCAAATGATTATTCGAAAGTAAATGATGAACATGAATGGAGTAATTGTTCGAAATGTCCACCATTTTGTAAAATGCACTCTGCGGTTCTGGAACCCATACTTCTTATACATTTGCCTATTTCGTCTCCTTGAATACCTTCCAATACATTCTCAATCTTCTCGCGAAAGATCTCTATTGTCGGGTTCGTAGTATCATAAATTTTATTTTTGAGATATCCCCACAAATAAAAATCCGGCGGATTCAAATCCGGAGATTTGGCAGGCCATGCTACTGGACCTCTTGTTCCAATCCATGAATCGGGAAAAGTTCGATTTAGATAGTCTGTGACTATTCTTGAGTTGTGTGGACCACATCCGTCTTGTTGGAACCATGGACTATTACGCCGATACCGTATAGGAAGATCATCCAACATTTCTTCTATAATTTCTACATATTTTGCTCCGGTTAGATTGCTGTCAATAAAATAGGGTCCCAGTAATTTATTATTCAACAAACCGCACCATATGTTCAAAGAAAAACGATATTGATGTCTAACTTCATGAATTGATTGAGGATTTTCTGTGGCATAAAAATGTTTGTTCCTTCGATTGAACATGCCAGAATTTGTGAATGTCGATTCGTCTCCCCAAATGATTTGTGCGCAAAATTGTTGTTATTCCGCACCTTCCGTTGAAACCAATTACAGAATTGCAACCTTCTCTTAGGATCATTGCGATATAGTTTTTGCACGGCTTGGTATTTATAGTCATGGTATCCGTGTCTCTTGAGTATTTTATCAACAGCACTTTTTGATAAATTGCATTCACTGGCCATAGTTCTCGATCCTATTCCTGGGTTCATTCAAATTTGGGCCAGAACATTGATGTCATTGATAGGCTCGTTTCGTCGTATATAAGGACCTCTAGGTTTGATGAATGAATTATGTGCAAGTAACGTTGTAGATAAACGTCGAAACATTTTAATATTTGGTGTTGTTTTTTAAGGATATAATTCACCATAGTAATTGTTCGAAATGTCCACCATTTTGTAAAATGCACTTTGCGGTTCTGGAACCCATACTTCTTATACATTTGCCTATTTCGTCTCCTTGAATACCTTCCAATACATTCTCAATCTTCTCGCGAGGAATCATTATTGTTGGATTTGTCATTTGTTCCGTTGAATCAAATTACAGAATCGAATTTTATTTAATTTGAAATCATTGTATTCGCGTCTCTTGACTATTTTATGAACAGCAGTTTTTGATAAATTGCATTCACTGGCCACAGTTCTCGATTTTTTTTATGGGTTCAATTGAATTTGGGTCAGAACATTGATATCGTTGATTGGCTTGTTTTTTCTTGCATACACACAACTCTGGGTTCATTGAATGTATTATGTTCAAGTAGTGGCCGTGGATAAAAAAGAACATAACAAGAAATGTCATATTATTTGTCACTTCGTTTATTATTGTGTCACAAGAACTTGTCATTAAATACTTTTCTGAGTAATTTCAATTTAACTTATTCGATATGGTTAGATACACAAATGAAGAGAAGAGAGATATGTACGAAGTGTACATAAAACTAGATAGAAATTCGTTCAAAGCACAACAAAGGTATGGTGAATTATATCCTTAAAAAACAACACCAAATATTAAAATGTTTCGACGTTTATCTACAACGTTACTTGCACATAATTCATTCATCAAACCTAGAGGTCCTTATATACGACGAAACGAGCCTATCAATGACATCAATGTTCTGGCTCAAATTCGAATGAACCCAGGAATAGGATCGAGAACTATGGCCAGTGAATGCAATTTATCAAAAAGTGCTGTTGATAAAATACTCAAGAGACACGGATACCATGACTATAAATACCAAGCCGTGCAAAAACTATATCGCAATGATCCTAAGAGAAGGTTGCAATTCTGTAATTGGTTTTAACGGAAGGTGCGGAATAACAACAATTTTGCGCACAAATCATTTGGGGAGACGAATCGACATTCACAAATTCTGGCATGTTCAATCGAAGGAACAAACATTTTTATGCCACAGAAAATCCTCAATCAATTCATGAAGCTAGACATCAATATCGTTTTTCTTTGAACATATGGTGCGGTTTGTTGAATTATAAATTACTGGGACCCTATTTTATTGACAGCAATCTAACCGGAGCAAAATATGTAGAAATTATAGAAGAAATGTTGGATGATTTCCCTATACGGTATCGGCGTAATAGTCCATGGTTCCAACAAGACGGATGTGGTCCACACAACTCAAGAATAGTCACAGACTATCTAAATCGAACTTTTCCCGATTCATGGATTGGAACAAGAGGTCCAGTAGCATGGCCTGCCAAATCTCCGGATTTGAATCCGCTGGATTTTTATTTGTGGGGATATCTCAAAAATAAAATTTATGATACTACGAACCCGACAATAGAGATTTTTCGCGAGAAGATTGAGAATGTATTGGAAGGTATTCAAGGAGACGAAATAAGCAAATGTATAAGAAGTATGGGTTCCAGAACCGCAAAGTGCATTTTACAAAATGGTGGACATTTCGAACACTTACTTCATTGATGTTCATCATTTACTTTCGAATAATCATTTGATTTTTCATTCATTAAATGATAGTTTCGTTTAATTATTATGAATTAGGTTTTTCACCTCTTGAAATTTGTAAATAATTATTACTTGTTTCTTGCTTTGATTCTGTTACGTTCCATTCAGTTAAAGATGAGTAAGTTGATTTTCTTATCGAAATGTATTGCATGTTGTTAATTAAACTAAAGGTACCTAAATGTAATACAGATCCGACCCAAAGAAATTTGGATAAGGGTCAAAATCACCTGAAAATCAACTTTGAATGACATTTTATGATATATCGTTGAATTCAGCGTTGAAAGTTATTTCGAAAAGTGTCATAAAATATGTAGGTCCGTAATGAAAAAAATTAGGTTGAGGGTGGCCCAGAGCGTACGAAACGTTGGATACGAAATCTGATTATGTCAAATTGAGGATAATTCACTGTCGAATAAAAAACTCCCTTGACATTTTTTCATTATATTCGAAATAAAGTGGGAAAAAAAGAAAAATCAACATGACAGAATTTACTTCTCTTATGATACCTCAATAACCGGCTCTGATAATCTCGATTTGTTTGAACTGCTTGACCATGCTTCTATGAATGCAACTTTTCCTCTATTTGACCGACCTTCTAACTCTTATGGTTTAAAAGTTACCAATACATTAAAAAAGTGGCCACTATATATATATATATATATATATATATATATATATATATATATATATACAGGGTGTAACTGAATAAGTGTAAAACATTTAAGGAGGTGATTCCTCATCGAAAAAAAGATAGGATCTTTCATATAAAGAAACTTCATTGGAGCATCCCTTGTTAAGATACAGCCCCTTAAAGGGGATACATAAAATTTGTATAACAATTTTTTCACAAGCACTGAAAAATTACAATATTGAAATTAACCTGACGTTTTGTACTACCAAAAGACACTCAGCCAGTAATTTATTTGGTTTACCCATGGTTGTAAGGGTGAAAACGCAACCCTAAAATTTATTTCCAATGTAACTTTTGTCTTATTATTTGTTTACCATTTAAAAATTTATTTCCGATAGCCTGTTTCATTCTAAACAAAAAATGTCTCTTGGGTTTTTTGCCCAAAATAAACCAGTAAGCAGCAAAACATTATTTCACGAACAACTACAGAGATACATCGTCATAAATGCGAACTGGATTTATTGTTATTTTGTAGTTAGTACCTGCATTAAACGATTAAAGGGTAATAAACAAAACTAAGTTATTAATAACAAAACACACAACATGTAGAAATCATAGTGAATGTTCAATATGTCTACCTTCAAACATTACGCATGCGTCTAGACGTCGGCGCATTGAGCCACGTATTCGCTCAAATATTCCTGGAGTCCTCTGATTACCCTGCACGCATCGATGATGCGGTTTCTTAAGTCCTCTACATCGCGAACAGGAGTACGATATACCAAATGCTGTGAATGGCCCCAAATAGAGAAATCGAGAGGATTGAGATCCGGGGATCGAGCGGGCCATTTATGTGGTCCTCCTCGACCTATCCACTGATTTGCATATGTTTCAGTTAAATGCTGACGTGCTACTTGACTAAAATGGGCGGGAGCCCCATCATGCATAAAAACATATCCCTTCTGACGCCCAAAGGAACTTCCTCCAGCAGTACTGGATGCACTTCTCTTAAAATTGAACGTATGCCTCACCATTTAATCGAGGAGGTAGAAAATGAGGCCCAATTAAATCATCCCCAATAACTCGAGCCACACGTTAAGAGAAAACTGTTCTTGATGGCTAGTTTCGACAATAGCGTGAGGGTTTTCATCAGCCCATATGTGGTAATTATGAAAATTAATAATCTTGTCCCGAGAAAAACTACATTCGTCTGTGAATTCTATCGTCTTCAGAAAGTCACAATTTCTTCTAATCATTTCCAGCATCCAATTGCAAAATTCAAGACGGTTCGGAAAGTCTCGCGGTAACAGTGCCTGTACTCGTTGCAGATGGTAAGGGTATAAGAGTTGTTCCTTTAAAATTCGAAATACCGTCATATGATCAACATTTAGCTGGAAAGCAATCTTTCTAGTACTGGTAGTAGGTTGTTCTTCAATCAAATTAAGTACTGCTTCCTCAAGCTGTGGTGTTCGTATTTCTCGATGGCGACCACAATCCTGCGTTCTTTGTCGAATGAACCATATTCTCGTAATCGTTGATGAAGTCGAGCAAATATTCTATGTGAAGGATGCTGCCGTTGAGGATACATTTCAGCATATCATCTAGAAGCTTCTAACCCATTCCCCTGCGACAGACCGTAAACGTAATGCATATCAGCCATTTCCTCATTTGTGTATGCCATTTTATTAACAAGTGAATTATTAAAGTAACAAATTAAGAACAGAACAACAACACACAATTAGTATTAATTCAATTTCGAAAATTCCCAAACTGACAGCGTCATACCAATTTAATTGTCACTATCGCTAATAGCGACCTACTAGATAGATTAGTTTCGTATTTTCGCATTTATGACGATGTATCTCTGTAGTTGTTCGTAAAATAATGTTTTGCTGCTTACTGGTTTATTTTGGGCAAAAAACCCAAGAGACATTTTTTGTTTAGAATGAAACAGGCTATCGGAAATAAATTTTAAATGGTAAACAAATAATAAGACAAAAGTTACATTGAAATAAATTTTAGGGTTGCGTTTTTCACCCTTACAACCATGGGGTAAACCAAATAAATTACTGGCTAAGTGTCTTTTGGTAGTACAAAACGTCAGGTTAATTTCAATATTGTAACTTTTTCAGTGCTTGTGAAAAAAATTGTTATACAAATTTTATGTACCCCCTTTAAGGGGCTGTATCTTAACAAGGGATGCTCCAATGAAGTTTCTTTATATGAAAGATCCTATCTTTTTTTCGATGAGGAATCACCTCCTTAAATGTTTTACACTTATTCAGTTACACCCTGTATATATATATATATATATATATATATATATATATATATACATATATATATATATATATACATAGATATATATATATATATATATATACACAGTGTGTAGGTAAAGTAAGGAATAAATTCATTATCTAGAAAAGGAAAAGCTTTTCGAAAAAATCCGCGGACACGTCAACTTTTATTTCACGATGCGCATCTTTTGACGTTTCAGTCGCATTGATGACGTCATTAATGTTTCGGCTATGACGTCAATGACATTTTTTTTTCAAATTGCAAGCGCCATTTTTGATAAGGCCATTTGAAAGAGCATATTTCTCTGCACACGTTAAACCAAAAGTTTTTTCATGTTACATAAGGACATTGTCAAGAAAATTATTGTTTTATTGATTTTGAGTTAACTTACTTTATTTTGTTAATTGAACACACTAATCGATTGAAGGTTCAAAATAAAGTCCTTCCTAGCTTTGTAAAGTTTTCTTTCAGCACACCACTGGTGTCTTCGTATTTTCGAAGCCCTAAAAAAATCACCTTTTATTATCGTAAAAAGACATTTTACTGTTTTTTTTACCTTGCTGATTTAGCCGTGTGGTTGGCATATGCCACAGTTTGACAGTTCATATTTCATTGATAACCTGCTTTTCGAAAAAATTTAGAATAAAATGCGCCTTTCTGTTACTCAGAGAATCGACATTTTGATGATTGGATATTGATAGAGTACGAACGCAACAAGAAGTAGTTGGACTGTTTGATACTAAATACCCGGATAGGCCCATAACTCAATCAGCAGTGAGCAAAGTTGAAAGAAAGTTCCGAGACACTGGTAGTGTTGATGATCTCCCTAAAGCTGGACGTCCTAAAATCAATGAGGAGGTTAAATTGAATGATTTATTATCAATGAAGGAAAATCCACACAACAGCCTAAGAAGCATTAGTCGAAATCAAGATATCCCAGTTGCTACACATAAAATTTTAAAATTGGAAAAGTGGCATCCCTATAAGATGACTCTGCTCCAAGAACTTTCCGAAGACGATCCAGACCGACGGATGCAGTTCTGCCAAACATTAATGGATATGTGCAATGCTGACCCTTTGCTAGAAAAAAATATTGCTTTCTCTGATGGAGCTACCTTCACACACAGTGAATCGGCATAATTGCAGGTACTGGGCTAGGAAGAATCCAAAATGGATGGGAGAACATCACACACAGTATCCTCAGAAAATAAATGTTTGGGCGGCGATTGTACAAAACAGGATAATAGGACCCTACTATTTCGAACAAATCTCAAATGGTCCTTCAACTCCTACAGGATTATGTTATACCCAGTCTGGTGATCTTATTTTCTAACGCAGATAACCCTGCTATACCAAATGACAACTTATGGTACCAGCAGGATGGTGCAACGCCGCATCACGCAGCCGATGTTAGAAGGTATCTTGACCAAGTCTTTACCAACAGGTGGATAGGTAGGCGTGGTTCTATTGAATGGCCCCCAAGATCTCTGGACCTTACTCCATTAGATTTTTTTCTGTGGGGCCATCTGAAGAATGTCGTGAACAAAACTAGACCAGATAATATCGAGGGATTGAAAACTAGGATTCCAAATGAATGTAACAATATTACTCAACAAACTATCACTAAGGTCCAACGAGGATTTATTGACCATCTTGGATACTGCCAGGCTCAGGAAGGACTTCAATTTGAACATTTGATCAATCAGTTTGTTCAATCAACTGTGTGAAATAAATTACTTAAAAATCAACATAACATTATTTTTTTCGACAATTTCCCTATGTAACATGTCAAAACTTTTGGTTTAACGTGTGCAGAGAAATATGCTCTTTCAAATGGCACTATCAAAAAAGCGGTTGCAATTTGGATAAAAAGTCCATGACGTCATAGCCGAAACATTAATGACGTCATCAATGCGACTGAAACGTCAAAAGATGCGCATCGTGGAATAAAAGTTGATGTGTCCGCGGATTTTTTCGAAAAGCTCTTCCTTTTCTAAATAATGAATTTATTCCTTACTTTATGTACACACTATATATATATATATATATATATATATATATATATATATATATCAAACATTCTTTATGTCAAGAACGTCGCATAGTCATTTCATGTATACAGGGTGAGTAAAAAGATACAATTAAATGTGGAAAGCTGAATACACTTGTGTAGAATTAAATGAGAGATTTTTTTTATAAAGTGTATATTTCCATAAAATTTGCAAAGCGCTTTCGACTTTCGTCACTGAAGATTTTATTGATACCCATGTAGTCCGTCGAAAAATTTTTCTTGTTGAAAAATTTTCGTAGCAGATTAGTGCGGTACCTATTCCAGAAATGCAAAACCTAATATACATGGTGAATGAAATGTCTTTCATTTGTAAGCCCTGTTTCCAACGTGAATAGAGGAATATTTTATATGATTTCTGTGAAATGTGGGGTTTCTACAAAATAGAAGATATTTACCTATCGCGGAATTTCTTGTAGAATTTTGGGTATAATACCCCCACCATTTGAGTGTTGATTGTATGCCAAATATCCCGTTCGTCGCCTTGATTGGAAAGTACATCCCATTTTGTAGAAACCTCACATTTCACAGAAATCATATAGAGTATTTCTCCAGTTTCTTTGGAAATAGGGCTTTTAAATGAAAAACATTCCATTCAACATTTATGGAATAGGTACCGCACTGATCTACTATTTTCCATAAAGAAGAATTGTTCTAAAATAAACCATTTCTGTCTCCGATGGAGTATATGGGTATCAATGAAAACCGAACATTCAGAAGTATGTAGCCGACAAACGAGTCCGGAGACCTATGCTGATATCCATGACAATATCTCGGACTCCTGAAACCTTATATTATATAAAAAATTCATGAAAATGAACCGATTTTTTCTCGAAATACAGGGTATTCATTGAAAAAAAAAAGATTCCTCTAAGAAACTACACTCTTTATTTTTACTCACCCTGTATACATGAAAGACTATGCGACTTCTTAACACTAAGATATATACAGGGTCCGTCATAAAGTTGGCACATATGGGAAAAAAATTGTTATTGAAATTTCTGAAACACTCTACTGGCGGTTCGTTTCTGCATGTCTGAAAACTAAAAAATCCGTTGCGACTAATATCACGTGACCTCAGATTTGGCGGGAAATTTGAAAAAAATTGTCTGTAGTGCAGAAAAATGGGTCAAATTGACAAGATATCGAAAAATGTTGATGAAAAAATTTGTTCGAAATCCAACGAGGACCTCGTGTATCAATTTTGAATCAGACTGAAAAAAAAATCAAAAATACCATTTTATTCCTCTACCCTTACTGAGAAACATTATACATTCTTGTTTCATCTGGAAACAGCTTCAATAACCTAAATCACATATGTTTGGCTCAAAACTATTGAAATATTTGTGGAATAGACATTTTGCGGGAGATTAATTATGAAAACACGATATTGATGCACATGAGCTTATTAAATATTCTCAACCCGTAAATAAAATTTAAACGAACCAATATTGTAATTAAAACCCTAATTTAATATTGGTTACCTGAAAAGCAATGTCTATAAACAACGCCAATTTCGAAATGTAGAACATTTAAAAATTCGTATGAGGAATTGTGCAGCACTGATCAACAGAACTATTTTGAAAAATGTTCGCCGCGAAATGTTTTCCAGAAACAATTTTATCTATGGAGTGCGAAGGTGGTCACGTAGAATATTAAAACTTTGTACATTGTTTGTTTATTGTTTTTTTTTCCACATTCACCTAAATAATACTGAATTTATTTAGGATAAATAATGTATTATTGAGTTTCAATTATTAATATTGGTTGGTTTAAATTTCATTTACGGGTTGAAAATATTGAATAAGCTCATGTGCATCAATATACAGGGCATGACTACACCTAGTGACAAGACTCAATCGTGTTTTCATAATTAATCTACCGCAAAGTGTCTATTCCACAAATATTTGATTGATTTTCACCCAAACTTATGTGATTTGGGTTATTAAAGCTGTTTCCAGATGAAACAAGAATGTATAATATTTCTTAGTAAGGGCAGAGGAATAAAATGGTATCTTGGATTTTCCCTCCATTCTGGTTAGAAATTGGTACATGGAGTCTTCGTTGGATTTCAAATATATTTTATCGACACATTTTTTCGATATCCTGTCAATTTGACGCATTTTCCAATTTGACCCATTTTTCTTGCCAAATCTGAGGTCATGTGATATAAGTTACAACGAATTTTCTAGTTGTCAGACATGCAGAAACGTACCGCAATTAGAGTTTGTCAGAAATTTCAATAACGATGTTTTTCCCATATATAGCCAGCTTTATGACGGACACTGTATATATGACATGATCTCCCCTGAACGAACTACAAAACGAGGGGTTGACCTCTATTTTCGAACCACCCTGTATAAAAAAATGAATGTCAATTAACTTCGATCGAGATTGAAGGAGTTGGTTTGGAATTGATCGAATTGGATTTTCCTTTGTTCACCCTGTTGTAGAGCACAAAACAAAAAAGTTTACTGGATACGAGATCGACGTGACATTGAACCGTCATTGAGGCATGATATTCACAGAATAAATAGGCGTTTTGTCAATTCTCGGAATTGTTAATAATTCTGAGCAGAAAGCTTCACTTTTCATCTTCACACCCTGTATTTCGAATTGGTCGATTTTTTGTACCCATAGACACTTTTGCCGAAAAAGTCAAAAATCTACGACATACAAAAAATTCAGGAAATTTAACAGAAGTCATTTTCTATAGGGATGGTGCGGGGTCGTTTATCAGGGAATCTATACAAGTGGAGAAGGGCAGATTGATTAGTATGCCCTCATGGGTTACACCCTAATCATGTTATTTTTCAATAAATGGGAAATATATTCTATCGGTTCGTAAGTTACATTCTGAATTTTCGATATAATCAAATCAAACTATACTTTTCTATACCATAGGGATGTTTTGAAAACTTTTGTAACCTGTTCTGGAATCTTGTGGAAGGGGCACCAAATAAATGTCTGTTCTTAGGATCTCATTTGGACCATTTTCTCCACTGATGTCAGACCAGTTCTACTAGATGGATGAGATGCCATTTTTAATGTTAGTTGGTGTTTCGGGTGTTGTCCATGTAACGGATTAAATCCATCAGTAGAGGTATCGACGAATCAATAATAAAAAAATATTTTAATATGCAGTTCTCATCAAATAGTAGTTATTTTCATCCTCTCATGAAAGGGTTCTTCAGCCAGAAGTTTCGTTTCAATTGAAACTTCCAAATGACCACCATTGTATTTCGTATGATGTCTGATAATATTGAGTCTGTGATTTGTCGATTTTCAATGCAATAACCCTCATTCTAGCGTACTTTTGATAATTAAGGTCAAGAATGACGTTTTTCTGCCAAAGATTAACTACAAAGAATACCGAGCGGTTCTATGGTGAACGTTCACATTCAATCTCTGTAGTATGTTTGATTTTCTTTATCCTATGAAAAATGCTTTTGATCGTTGAACTGTTTTACTATCAAATCACTCAATATCCTTACGTAATCGTCAAATTTACGATTCATTTGAGTCATTATGAGTGGTTATTTTTCATTAGGTGATCAAACATCTTGTATGAGAATGATAAAAATTAAAACTTTTTAACATAAAATAAAACCGACGGAAAAATCAACTGAAAAGCAAAAAATAAAATAAACCTTCTTAGTCTCAATGATAATTGAGCTCCTAAACTTATGTGAGGAACTAATTTTGAGTCGGCGCCAAACAAACAATTATCGAAGTTCATTATATTACTTTGAAGAGGTAATCAAAACGCCGTTGTGCATCCCGCTTCCATCATTTTACTCTTTACCTGATGCAATTGCTCAAAATTAGCTACTCACATCAGTATAGGAGCTCAATTATCATTAAGACTTTGGAGGTTTATTTAATTTTTTGCTTTTCAGTTGATTTTTTCGTCGGTTAAGTTTTTGTTAAAAAAATTTTATTTTAAAATTTTTTGTGGCTTAAATCTACTAATTACTACCTACTTAATTTTTGATTACTTCCAAAATACTTACTTACCTAGCTAACTTCAACTATCAACTGTTAAATAATATGATTAAATACTTCAACTATTCATTGTTATATAATATAAATTATTTTTGAAACGTTCTGGTTAGTTGATTTGACCACTTTCTATATAATTTCATCCTTTCATAGAATGTAATTATTGTGACGGATGTAGGAGGATCTGTCAATGTCAACCACATATGTGTGCCAATGTTCACAACTGAAAAATCAATCATTCCCTATTTCTCTACCCATAGGGGTGGATTATTCCATTCCAAATTGAAATATGATTACCTATGAGGTATACCCTATCTAATAAAAAAAAACTCATCCAAATCGGAAAACCCACTACCAAGTTATGCCTAATAGAATTGGTTAACGGACCAAAATTCAGAGGGTGAACGATCAATATCCCCCATTTTGCTACCCTTAGGGATGGGTATTTTCGTTCAAATTCGAGTGGGACCAACTCCGAAGTACACAAAAAACAATCATCGGAACTGAACTGCTCTGTGAAGAGTTATGGGTGATCATACAAAAAACAAATATACGCGTTGACTACAGAACCTCCTCCTTTTTGATTTCGTCGGATAAAAATTAATGAATGAGAATTATAAAAATAAATCAATACTACTTTTCAATATTTCATTGGGAATGAACAGACGGTTATCGTGCTTCATTTTACTAGAAGGTAACAAGGCAAAGAATCAGTCCAATAAGTACGAAATTACCACCTTATGTGGATCTACTTATATGAGTCAGGTAGCACTTGCTTAATTTTTCATTTAAATGATTCATATGATTGTGATAAATGATTGAAATACAGAGCGGACAGGGGTGAAACAACGAGCGCTACTATATTCTTCAAAATATTGCAGGCTAACTAATCGTTTATAAGCGTATGAAATTTTGAAATTAGGCCGAGTTTAATACACTGTGATTTAAAAATCTCCAAGGAAGTATCATGCATAAAGGAGTGATTTTTAGAATTTGAAATATACGTTGTATCAACGTTCTTTATGGAATTTTCATATCAAAAATATCAGTGCAGATGGAATTTAAAAATAAATCACTCAATCTTGTTATTCCGTATAACTGATTTTCGGTAAGGAATAGATTGAAAGCGACATTATTAAAGCTTTTTAATTTATCAATGCCGTCAACCTATTCGGCCAAATTTCCTGATATTCATATTCTGGATTTCCAAGTTACCTTAGTTTTTTCCAGTACTGGTGAATCTGACGAAAATATGACATAAAATTCACCTTCGCTGAATTCAGCGTCGACCTATCCAAAGGTCAAAATAACGTTGGAATCGCCACCGTAATTTTCGTTAGGATAATGCGTATTTTATGTATTGAAACACAACATTTTATCTCAATTACTGCATCACAAGGGATGTCATAGAAAATGATAATGATTTATTCAATGGATATAAATATATATATATATATATATATATATATATAAAATATTTTTTTTAATTGGAACCATGAAAATTTTCAATTCAAATCATGCTTGTACGTTTTGGCCAATCAAAACATTATTATAATGGGAATATTCTACCTAGAAAATTGCCGTGGCAGTAATTTGAGGTATTTTATTTTCATTGTCTGACAACCATTTGACGTCTGTCATCAATTCGCATGAGAAGTGAGAAATGAATCAAAACCGGTTGAGTACGTTATATCATTTTGCGAGGAAATATGTTTGTGATCGTAACATCAAATCTATAGAATACCACAAGAGAGTTTGTTAAAGTAGAACATAATTCTCCTGATTTCTTTCCCAAACTTGTTGCCATTTGGTAATAGCCACTCGAGCCCGTTGGGCTCTCGTGTCTTTTGCCTGGCAACAAGTTTTCAAAAATATTTCTAATAATTTTTACTTTATTTTCACTCTCTGTGGTATAACAACTGAAAATATCCTCATACATTCAATATTTGAATTAAAATACCTTTTAATCGAGTTAAACGAATTTTCAGGTTAGCGTGATGAGTTCTAGGCGACTCTAATTGGTACATTTCCAAGAGACTTCAACCCTTTGGTAAGTGGTTCGATGATTCTACTAACATTTTCCTATGAAGTACTTGTTTTAAGTAGTAGCAGGCAAGTTGTGTGGAATGTAATTTTCAATAAATTAATGACGGAAAAATGTAATTTTGACAAAATCAATGTAGCATTTTGAATATATACCATTTGATATTTGCATGCATTCATTACACTACAGTTCACTTCATGACCCTACAATAGTTGAAATAAAGAACACGCTCAACTGAAAGATTTCAATGCACCAAAAAATTATAAAATTATTACATGGAATAGAGAAATGGCCCCAGATAATTTCCGGGTAGATCATACAATTATCAATCCCCAAAGTTAGTGATAAAATTTATTCTGATGATCAAGCAAATTATTATGAATGACTATATATGTAAATAGTCAGTAATTTTTCATGCCATTCCTGAAGAAACAAAAAAATTGTCTTATACGCAAAGTTATGATTCACACAGTGCAAGTAATTGAGGTGGGTGAAAATGTTTGATGTAGTCGAATGAAGATGTACGTGATATTTCGAATACATAAGGTATATAGGGTATTGCTTTTGCGCTTGCTTGATATTATTCAGGCTTCATTCACCTGTTTCACTATCACATGACCAAAATTGTCAGAGCGCAAAGCGGGGGTTAATTCATTCTTGGATGGCCGTCTATAGATCGGGTTCACGGAATCAATATTCAACCCGTTGGGTTCTGCTCTTTCCCAATTTTCTTGATAGTATGTTTCCTTTACCATGATAAAAATAACCGGTGCATCGGATTTTAATTCTAGTTGTGACATTTTCTGCTTATTTGCTATATTATATACTCTCCAGAAATGTACGATACCAATATCTATCAGGTTCCTAAAAAGTGAACAGTGCCATTTTCACTTTCACATGAATTCTGTAGTTCAAAATGCCATCACTGTTAATATTTTTTTTATTGCCTGTTATATTTATTAGCGGCTACAAGTACCTCAATGCAGCTATCATTGGTTGCAACAGTCACAACAGGTTATCATTCCACATAACTAGGAGTATCTTGTACTCCTTATCAAAATAAAATCATAGAAACCTTCCCTTTTTTTCATAGTATTTGCAGTTTCCGATGAATTATTTCATCCGAGACTGAGTTGCTTGAGAAGACCACGAGTCCGCAGGACGAGTGGTGTTCTCTTCAAGCAATTCAGTTGAGTTATGAAATGAAAAACAGACTATGAGATAAATTCAATCACGAGAGGAATTTTATCAGACTATTTCACAAACAAAATGAAAGGTAAAAAACCTGAAATTCGCCAGAATAAGAGGAAATTAGTAAAAAAGTTAAGAAGTTGATCAGATAAATTAATAAAGAAATGAAAAAGGAATTTGGACATATGAAAAAGGAATAATGGACATATTATTAAATTAAAGAAAAGAAGCATCTTCAAGTGGGACTCGAACCCACAACCTTATGCTTTCTGGACATATGCTCTTACCACTGAGCCATCGAGGCTATAAGAATCGACACACACTCGCGAACACTAAACTTCCTTAATTCAATGTGAATGTTGGAATGAATCGAAAATCGAACGTACTTATCAATAGCCGTCGAGACCCGGTACCTATTCATCCAACATCATCGTCGAATTGACGATTTCAGTAGAAGATCTAGGAAGATGATCTCCAACCACTGATAAGATTAAGCCAAATATATAATGTGAAATTGGGAAATTATTGTCTGAGAGAAATTATGAAAAAGGAATTTGTGGCATAATGGACAGATTATTAAATTAAAGACAGAAAGCATCCTCAAGTGGGACTCGAACCCACAACCTTATGCTTTCCGGACATACGCTCTTACCACTGAGCTATCGAGGCTATGAAAATCGACACACACTCGCGAGCACTTTACTTCCTTAATTCAATGTGAATGTTGGAATGAATAGAAAATCGAACGTACTTATCAATGGCCGTCGAGACCCGGTACCTATTCACCCAACATCATCGTCGAATTGACGATTTCAGTAGAAGATCTAGAGAGATGATCTCCATCCACTGATGAGATTTAGCCAAATATATAATGTGAAAGTGGGAAATTATTGTCCAAGAGAAATTATGGAAGAGGAATTTGTGGCATAATTCGACGATGATATTGGGTGAATAGGTACCGTGTCTCGACGGCCATTGATAAGTACGTTCGATTTTCCATTCATTCCAACATTCACATTAAATTAAGGAAGTAAAGTGTTCGCGAGTGTGTGTCGGGAAAGCATAAGGTTGTGGGTTCGAGTCCCACCTGAGGATGCTTTTTTTCTTTTATTTGATAATCTGTCCATCATCCCACAAATTTATTTTTCAGAATTTCTCTCGGACAATAATTTCCCCACTTTTAAATTAATAAAGTTTAATAAACAGAAAACATTGACATCGAACGGAAACATATTGAATTAAACCAGTGAATAAATGAATATTTCTCAATTATAATTATAAATAGTATAATTATAATTATAAATGTTACACTCATTATATACAATGCTTTGAGCTTGATTATTTGAACACCCGCTTGTACTTGCAATAGTTGTTATATCTTGATTGCTATTATTCCTCACATTTGCAATCAGTTTTTCGTGTTGCTGTTTACTGGGTTGGATGTGAGGTTTCAGCAAAATAGAGCTCGAATGTCCTGTGATTTTGATGGCTTCTTGTTCACCTACTCCTCTACATAACAGTTCACCGACTGCAGTTGCTCGAGATGAGTGGTTGGTTATTGTTTGCTTCTTTACATCAAGCCCTATATTCTGAGCTGATGTTCGGGTTCATTTACTGATCGTATCAATCCCTAGAGTCATACTTTTGTACCAAGGAGTGCAGTGATCACCGGGCTTCGAATGTCCATTCACAGTGAGAAACAACCTATCAGATTTCACATTATTACCTCGTTTTGAAATTAACTTTTTATAAAATCTCACGGTGTACTTTGTTGGATTTTGCACATTTTTAATCAACCATTTGCTGTTTTCGCACATCGCCGACCACCTACTTGGCAAGTTTTTGAAAAAACTGTGTTATAATCGATTCTACCGGAAGCCCCCCCCTTATAATCTAATTCTCCTTTGAAATAATCTAACAAACAATATGCAGCTTCACCTCCTCTCCAAGCAAGCTCTACCGCTGCGATACGGAAAACATTATTTTTGAGTCCTGTGGGTGTAGTTTCATCCCATTGTGTACATATCGCTTGATGTTCTTCATTGGTCAATGTTGCCCAACTGATTTTTCGTTTCTGTGCGTTACCTTGAAGCAACTTGCGTTTTGTATCTCGTGCATCTCTAGCGGTATACCTCCATCCACATCCTTGGATAGATACATCTTTGGAGGTAGTAGGGTATGGTCACCATTCAAAATCAATATAGCCCAAAAACTATTCGTACTTGCCCTGTTTAGTGCGAAAAAATTTTCATCAATAATCCGCATATTGTTTTGAATGATCAAGAGACACAGGACGGAGATCTGCCAGCGATAGTATTTTTCTATTTCCTCTATTATTTTACTTTCTACCTCCTGTGGTTTCATACTCAAGTGTTCTTTCTACCATTTCGGAATAATTTTGTTTGATTTATTTTTGACGGTATTTGTGGACCTTCACCTTTTTAAAATTTAATTGCTGAGTTGTCCTTCGACTTTTCGAGATTCATCGGGTAAAATCGCGTGGACTCCGTAAGGTTCCAGTGAGGTTTGGAAAATCCATTGCATTCCCACACATATCCTCATCAACGTCCTCCTTGCTGCAAGTTCACCATATGATGGTATGTACAACTTCTCGGTGATGACTCTCTAGAAAACCCGCGTACCTTCGGGAAGCCGCTATTACGTCCCTTTAAGTGACATGAAACATCACGCAGTGGCGCTTTGTATTCGATTTCGTAACACTTTCGTAACAATGGTATTCCCTTGTTTAACTGTCCTCTGGTGCAAATGAATACCTCTATTGAATGCAATTTGGGTACCACCCGAAAAAACAAATGATTCCTACAATATCTTTCAACTTTTTACCCATTTCACGAGCTTTTATTTAGTTTCACTTGTTAGTTCGTTGGTTCGTTAGTTAGGGTCAAATCTTGCAAGTGAATTTTGACCAACTTCTTTTCGTCCGATCAATTTGAAATTTGCAGGTATTTATAACTCCGTTGACGATGCATTATAAATTTTTTGTGAGAGAAAAAACAAAATGGCGGCTCCAATATGGCGGAAGAGAATTGTAATTATGATCCGATTTGATTCAAAATTGGTATGTGATGCTTTTCGAAGTCGGAGATTATTAATTTTTTGACAAAATTCATAAATTCAAGATGGCAGCTCCAAGATGACAGACGACTTTTGTAATTATGGTTTGATACGATTCAAAATTGGAATGTTGGGGTTTTCGGGGTCGGATATTATGAACATTTTGTCGAAATTAATAAATTCAAGATGGCGGCCCCAAGATAGAAGACGAGTTTTGTGATTATGGTATAAGTAGGTTTTCGGAGTAGGAAATTATGAAATTTTGGTCAAAATTTGTAAATTCAAGATGACGGCCCCAAGATGGAGAACCAGTTTTGTGATTATGGTCCTATTCGATTAAAAATTGGTACACAGGGGTTTTTGGGGTCGTAGATCAGGAAATTTCTGTCAGAATTCATGAATTCATAATGGCGGCTTCAAGATGGCGGACGAGTTTTGTTATTATGGTCCGATTCAATTCAAAACTGGTATGTGGGGGTTTTTGGGGTCGGAGATTGTGAAATTTTTGTCGAAATTTAGAAATTCGGGATGGCGGCCTCAAGATGGAGGACCAGTTTTGTGATTATGGTCCAATTCGATTCAAAATTGGTATGCGGGATTTTTGGGGAAGGAGATTATGAATTTTTTGTCAAAATTTATGAAATTGATATGGCGGCCCCAAGATGGAGAACAAGTTTGCCATGGTTATATTTCATTCAAAATTGGTTTGTGGGGGTTTTCAGGTTCGGAGATTATGAATTTTCTGTCAAAATCTATTAATTCTGGATGGCGACTTCAGGATGACGGACGAATTTTGTGATTATGGTCTTATTCTATTCAAAATTGGTGTGTGGGAGTTTTTGGAGTCGGAGATCATGATTTCTTATTGCTCAAAACTTACAGGAAAGGGACCTTGTAATAACGAATCACTATTTGGAATCAACAGACTTAGGCGAACTTACCAAAAAGTTAAAAATAAATTACTAATAAAAAAACTTTTTAAAGACAAGCTTTTATTTAAGCTATGTACTGAAATTTAAGTCATCGCTGATAATGATTTAATTATTTTTGTTGAATTATTTAATTTCAAATAGCTTGTCGCGCGAATTGTAATGAAATTAATACTTCGAAAAATTGTTACTCACCAACCATTCATTGTCCAATATAATTAATTGGTATCTACTTTCATGAATACTTCGTAAAAATCAAATACTTCGACAAGTTCTTACTAACCAACTAATCACTGCCCAATCCAATGAATTGGTACCTACATTTATATACACTTCGCGCGACAAACTTTTTGAAACCAAATAATTGAACAAAAAATAATGAAATCATTGTCAGCGATGACTTAAATTAAGTTTATACGTTTCAGTACACGGCTTAAATAAAAGCTTGTCTTTGAAAAGTTTTTTTATTGGTTACTTATTTTTCCTATTGATGACTCTGCTCTGGGATACAATGTTATCTATCCCCATTCTACTTTTTTTCTCTCGGTACGTTTTTTTTTATTATTCCTTCGCAAATCGCTAATAAATTATTTTTTCTTATCCAGCACTCCATCTATCAAGAGGTGAGCGCATTATGTATGTTAAATATCTCCAATATAAAACTCCGTTTCTGTGGACAATAGACTTTGATATGACTTTTAGTCTCTATGCGTATATTAGAAGCTTTCATCTGTATATGCATAATGGACACGAAAAAGTTCTCTGGGATTATTTTAAATTCTGATATGAGGAAAAGCACGTATTCATATATGAAAATGTATGGAAAGTAATCCAGGATAAAAGCTTTCCTGTGTTTTTCGATAACAAAAAGTGGAATGTTTCATGAGTATGTTCCTCATGTTATATTTTTTTCAGAGCATTCATCACACCGGTCGACCGTGCCTAACCTTGACTGGGATGTTCAGTACCTACCATAATTGCTGTGAGACTTTCCCTTTTCGCGACTTAACAATAAATAAGTCTAAATTGGTGGTTAAGTTACTGAAATCGTTCGTTAGAAATAACGGAATCACTATTTCCTAATAACAGTCGATTGAAATCGGCAACTCTGCAAAATAAATCCTTTCAGCAAAAAAAACTACGAGCAAAAATTCTAGCACGTTGCGCAATGCAGTGATTTCTCAAATTTCACCATCGAGACAATTTTTTCGTATTTTTAATGATAACCCATTTTAATAACCGACGAAAAAAAAGGAGGAGGTTCTCTAGTCGACGCGTATATATTTTTTTATGTAATACCACCCATTTTTCACACAGTAGTCCGACTTCGATGATTCTTTCTCAATTGGATAATGTATAGAAGAAATCCACTCCTAAGGGTAGCAAAATGGGGGATGATTGTTGGTTCCCCCACTGAATTTTTACTTCTTAACCGATTCTACCTCACATAACTTTGTACTGGTAAACCGATTCACATGATTCGTTTTTCATTGTATAGGGTTACCATTTCAATTTGAAAAAAAAACCACCTCCAAGAGTAGAAAAATAGAGGATGATTCAATAATTTCACAGACGTGAACTGGTTTTGTTAAAACTTGGCATACATATGTAGTTCTGTTGACACTACAACATAATGGAGGCACAGAGTTAATTTGATGATGGAGACGGAAGACAGTCGAGGGATCTCCTCAACGGTTCAGAGCAGCAACCTTGTGTTTGGGGTAATATGTACAATACAGAGTGTTACCAATAATTACGAAATTTTTCAGGAGGTGATTCCTTGTCGAAAATAATAGGGGGTGTTTCATGTAAACAAAAGCTCTTAGGCATTTCCTTGAAAAGTTACACGTTTCCAAAAATGTTTTTTTTTTTTTTTTTAATTACTGAAGAGTTGAAGAAATGGCATTCTGTGGGCTACCTATGAATATTCTTTGAATTTTGTTATGACCTTTCAAGGGGTGAAATATGCAATTCCTATTCCATTTTTCACCAGAACTTTTCAACGAAACAAAATTTCTCGATTTTTGTTAAAAAGAACGATTTATTGCAACTTTTTTAACTCCTTGTTGTGCCCGTAAAAGCAATAGTTTCCTAATAAAAAAATAAAATACAACATTGTGCATGAATGGATCTTCAGTAAATGGAATCGAAAGAATCTAGTAGGTGGCTGTCTCGTTTTGTTTGCACAATTCGTGCTTTTTCGATTCCATTTACAGATGATCCGTTCATGTACAATGATGTATTTCATTTTTTTATTAGGAAACTATTGCTTTTACGGACACAATACTTGAGTTGAAAAAGTTTTGCAATGAATTGTTATTTCCAACACATATTTTTGAATTGAGAAATTTTTTTTCGTTATAAAGTTTTGGTAAAAAATGGAATAGGGGTTGCATGTTTCACCCCCTTGAAAGATCACGACAAAATTTTCATAGGAAGCCTTTTTATTGGTGGAACATGCCTACGAAAAGTCATTTCTTCAACTCTCCAGCAATTTCAAGAAAAAAAATGAAACTATTTTTTTTCTCATTTTTGGAAGCGTGTAACTTTTCAAGCAAAGGACTGAGAGCTTTTGTGTACATGGAAGACCCCCTTCAATTTTCGAAAAGGAATCACCACCTAAAAACTTTCGCACTTATTTGGTAACATCCTGTATAATTACTGACTGACTCACTGATCGACTGATATACGATCAACGCGCCCAGACCAAACCGCTGGTCCTAAGAGCTAAAATTTGTATAGCATATTTTTTTGATATTGGGTGAGAAGGGGGGCTGAATGTGAAAGTACGATTGGTTTCGAAATTAGAGTCATGTGTTTCAGTGTTTCGAAAATTCAACCCTAAAGGGGTGAAATGGGGGTTGAAAATCTGTATAGTTGGTTTCAAAGATAGGATCATGAAAATTGGTATTTGGAGGTCTTTGTTACAAATGAAAAATATATGATGTGGTGGTTTTAGAAATTCATCCCCTAAAAGGGTGAAATGGGGGTGATAGCTTGTAATAGTGGTTCCGTTAGTTCTCAAGTTAGGGTCATAAGAAATAGTATTCGAGGTCTTTGTAAGGGATAAAGAAATACATGTTTCAGTGTTTTTATAAATGCAACCCCTAAGGGAGTGAAAGAGGGCGTGAAATTTCGTGTAAGGGTTCCGTTAGTTTTGAAGTTAGGGTCATAGAAATTGGTATTTGAGGTCTTTGTTTCAGATGAAGGAATACATGTTTCAGTATTTTCAGAAATTCCGTCCCTAAAGGGGTAAGTGCATTTGTAATAGTCGTCACAAAAAAAAAAAGTTCAACGCGGACGAAGTCGATGGTACCAGCGGGTCATAGTGAGGTAGGTAAGTGAGTTTTTCAAAAATAATCCGAATTAGTAGATTTTATTCACAAAAAATTAAAAAATAAAAACTTTTCTTTTTCATTCAACTTGCATCGTTCGTATGTCATTGTCATTATTTCCGGTTCAAAATTTTTAATCCATTTTTGGAGCACTTGCCGACATCCATTAGAGCTGAAATTTGGCAGGTGTTCATACTTCCGGTGACAATCCGTCAAAATCCATAATTTCAAGAAGGCAGCTCCAAAATGGTGAAGGAGTTTTGTAATTATGGTCCGATTCTATTCAAAATTTGTATGTTCGAGTTTTCGTATTCGGAGATTACGAATATTTTGTCAAAATTCATGGAATTGAACGGGCGGCTCATGGAATTTTTGTAAGAGAGAGAAACAAAATGACGCTCCACGATGGCAGACATGGTCCGATTCGATTCAAAATTCTTAAAATCAAAATGGCTTCTCCAAAATGGCCGATGATCTCTATGTTTATGATCCCATTCTATTCAGAATTGGTATGTGGGGGTTATCAAAGTCGGATATTATGAATTTAGTCGAAGATCAGTGATTTTCTGTTGAAATTCGCGAATTGACGATGTCAACTCCAAGATGGGGGATGAGTTGATCTTTAGATGGCCTCTCTTGAAGGATTAGATAGCTCAGAACTTACAGGTGGAACAGGGCTCATAATAACGATGCTTTAACAAATCTGCATAGATTAAGGCGTACTTAGGTACTAGAAAGCACAAAATGATTTGTAAAGGGGTCTCTTCCTCTACTATCAAACTTTGGCGCCTTTCACTGTTCTCGGTTTTCCTCGGGCGCCACCTTTTGGTTTATAGTAGAAAAAGCCACTTTCGCTCCAAGCAGTCTCAGTGAAGAAAAACACTCCAGGGGTCAGTATAGTCGTGACAATCTAACGGCAGGCTTTATTTGCCGTTAACTGGGTTTCGAACCTGGATGCCGATTGTGCACTAGGTGCTTAACTACTACTGAAGATAGTAAATGAAATAATACTCTAAAAACAGGATCAACAGGTTTATTAAATAATAGCAATACAGGAAGGGTAGCTGACGGCGGCCTCAAGTTATCACAACAAATGAACACATGGCAAGCACTATATACAGAGAAGGCCAGCGGGGTAAACTTAGCAACCAAAAAGCTCATGCGGGGGGATGGTATCGTACGGACTAATTTGCAGAAATTACCCGCGCAGCATTGAACTGAATATGTGCCGCTTACAGCTATGGTTCAATCATGCGCACATCGCACCTCTGGTACTTACAAATATTTCCTGATCTGATATACAATATTCACCCAAACTCCGATCTCACTGCTTCGGCAAGGCTCGGGACGGTAGTGGACTGCTTCGGTATTTGGCTCACACTCTGGATACTAGTGGTCGGACGCGTGACTGCTTCTGCTAAGCTCGGCAAGCTAATCAATCTTTGAAATACTCCGAAACGGAACTACAGTCGGCTTCCCCCTCTTTTGCGGATTCTTCTCGAACGAATTATAGGCGCGCGCCATTTTGTGGACTCTGTCGATCGAAATCCAAATTATATTTTCCTAGTATAATTACCCAGCTTGTAAAAATTCTCCTTGCTATCAATCCATGTGGTGTGACGTCGGCCGGATGACGTCAGCTCGCAGCGTGCACTTTTGTCTCTGGCTTCTAGCGGATGACTAAATGTGCTCGGCTCACAGCATAATTACCTAGCTCGTAAAATTCTCCGTGATGTAACGTCAGCTTGTAGCGTGCGCTTTTGTTTCGCTGGACTGCTGCCTGTGGCTCCTATCCTTCGATCGGATGACTGAAATCTCTCGTCGGCGTTTGTACATAGCCCAGCTGGCTCGATGAGAATGTTTTCCGAGAGTCGCTGGCTGGCGCAGGTAATACTCGCGCGTGCTTCATATATACGCGCCGCGGTATTGGCGTGATCAACGGAAGGTGTTTCGGTCTATTTATTAGGGTAGGTGTAATCCACGGATTTATCTCGAACATGAATGGTATTTCTAGACCTATTATTACTGTCAAGATGAATATAAATCCTTACAGGGAGCTTTTGGTTGATAAATATAGCGGAAAAATAGTGACTTCGTTACAAATTAATAAAAAAACATTTCATTCAAATGCACTAAAAAGTTAAAAATAATTGCTTTGGATGTGTGATGTAGGTTATTCCGTGAGTTATAGATTCAAAAGCTTGTCGCTTTTGTATTCGAACTGAAAACTTTACGCGACAAGCTTTTGAATCAATAACCCACGGAGTAACCTATGTCACACATCCAAAGCAATTATATTCCACTTTTCAGTGCATTTGTATGAAAGCTTGGCTCTTTTATCTACAAGCTCCCATTTGAATTGCAATGTTTGTATATATGTATGTTTGGGTCATATCTTGTGAATTTTGACCGACTTCTAGTTGTTCGATTGATTTGCAGGTATTCAGAATTTTGGTAACAATGCATTATGAAATTTTTGTGAGGGAAAAAACAAAATTGCGGCTGCAAAATGACAACGAGATTTGTAATTTTGATCCGATTTGTCAAAATTCATAAATTCAAGATGCGGCTCCAAAATGGCGGAAGAGTTTTGTGATTATGGTCCGATTTGATCAAAATGGTATGTGGGGTTTGAGGTCGTATATTATAATATTTTTCAAAATTCATAATCAAGAGGCGGCATCTAGATGGCGTACGAGTTTTGTGATTATGGTCCGATCCGATTCAAAATTGGTAGGTAGAGGTTTCCGGGGTCGGAGATTATAAATATTTTGTCAAAATTCATAAACTCAAGATGGCGGCTCCAAGATGGCGATGAGTTATGTAATTTTGGCCCGATTCTATTCAAAATGGGTATGTCGGGGTTTTTGGAGTCGGAGATTGTGAATTTATTCGAATATTATTGATTTTCAGTTGAAATTCATAAACTGAAGATGACAACTCCAAGATGACGAAGGAGTTCATCTTTGGAAGGTCTCCTCATTGAAGGACTAGATAGCCCAAAACTTACAGGAAAAAATCCCCATAATAACGATGCTTCAACAAAAATCCATAGATTAAGGCGTACTCAAGTACTGAAAAGCACAAATTGAAATAACCAATAAAAAATATTTTAAAAGACAAGCTTCCATTCAAATGCACTGAAAACTAAAAAATAATTGCGTTGGATGTGTGACGTAGCTTATTGCACGACAAGTTTTTGAATCTATAACTCACGGGAAAATCCTACGTCACACATCCAGAGCAATTATTTTTGACTTTTTAGTGCATTTATTCAAATGCACTAAAAAGTTAAAAACAATTGCTCACAAAATAAAATAATCAATCAAAAACCTTTTTAAAGACAAGCTTTTATTCAAAAGCTTTTCTTTAAAATGGTTTTTGATTGATTATTTTATTTTGTGATTATTTTATTTTGTGGTTTTTGGTATTATTAATTATTTTTTTTATTTTGGCTTTTCAGATTCTTTTTTTGTCAGTTTGATTTTTATTGAAGAGTTTTTTTTGTACGATTTTTAATTCAAATGCTCGTGCCCACCAGTGGACATGTAGTCCCGCAAGTCATTTGCCATGTGGGATGTGAATGACAACCCGTGGGAATTTTCTATTTTAAGGATAGTTGTATCTCCATTTGAAGCACAAGCTAAATAAGCTAGTAGAAGTGAACACAATTTAAAATTTTATTGCATTTTTATTTGATGAAAAATAGTTATGAAACGATTATTTCGTTTTCGTATGAACGAATATTTGTATTTACGTAATACAAATAGTAGGAGTGGGTGCTACTCTATTTCAATTGTTCACAATAGTCCATGTGTGCTGAGTGGAATACTCGTCTTCTAAGGGTGTTTTCTCAATGAAGGTACCAATAATACGATAAAATGGGCATAAAGGAAAATGTTCACTGGTTCATCAACAAATATTGTCACCATGATAAACTTTTCATTATTTGACACTGAATCAATTTCGATTTCCAATAAGTTAATTTTCTATTTTGTCACATTAGCTAACTCATTCTACCATTTAAAACTAAAAATATCTGTACAATTTTGACTCCTCCATAGTAGGGGGTTGGAGAATAGGAAAAATTGTATCTGGTAGCTTGGAGACTTCAAGTGACCTCAACTACCATCCTGATTAGGGTGAAAGGGTTTCGTCTACTGGTGTTAACAGGTTCAGCTTGGTGAATACTAGAATTTCGTTATTCAAACATGAATTAAATTTTTTGCCCGCATCCTGCATGCTAATGCGGTTTTCCGTATAACAGAAGATAGATATGCCAGATAGATCTGGACTGAAAACCTATGTGTTGATTTTTGTCCAGCTCACTGGATTGGAATGAAGTCAGAGCGGTTTATTTCCGAAAGACATTCTGGGATTTTCGGATACACTCGAAACAGCTACAATTCTTGGTATATCTGGTTTATTAGGAGTACCGTTGGTTTTGGAGTAAGAATCATAGATATTGGTATTTGATTTTTTCTGTCCTATTGGAAAAGTTCGTATTCAGGGTTTTTGAAAATTCAACCCTAAAGGGGTTGGAATCGGGGTTGATAGTTTGTATAGGGGTACCTTTGTTCTCAATTGGGGAATTTTTTGGGGGCCTTTCATAAATGGAAAAATATGTGATCCAGCCCTCAAGGGGTGAAATAAGGAAAGAATGGGAATCAGAAATTTGTGTAGGGGTTCGTTAGTTTTTGAGTTAACATTATAAAAATTAGTATTTGAAGTCTTTGTTACAAAAATAGCTATAGTTATTTGGGTTTTTTTTTCAGAAATGCAACACCTGAAGGGGTGAAATGGACGGTAAAAATGTTCATGGGGGTTTCGTTAGTTTTCAAATTAGGATCATGAAAATTGGTGTTTGTAATTGTCTGTTACAAATGAATGAATCTTTTTCTAAAATTCCATTCACAAAGGGCTGGAAAAGTGTTAGTGAATTCACTGTAGTCGTCATAAAGCATAACTTTCGCTGTCAAATCAACCCAAACGAGATTACAGGATAACGGGTTAACGGGAAACGGCTTGAAGGGATTACGCGATCACAGGAAATGGGTTGAGTTCAGAAAATGATGAACAAACTGAAATAAGGTTGGGAATAAATAATTTTCAGAATGTGTTCGTATTATGGATGATACTTGATAAAATTGTCAGACTCAAATTTTCAATTCAATATTTTTTTTATAGCGGTTCCAACTGCTGAGGTCATCAACCGCTCTCTCAATTCCATATTATTCAGGCGAATCAGATAATTCCCCGAATTATGAGGGGAGTCATAAACATTATCTGAAGTCAATATAGTTGGGTTCGACGGCAATTAGGACCAGGGAGTAAAACTATTTTTTTATCAGTAGAAGAGGTGATTTTGTATTAAGTGAATATTTATAATCAATTAGCAAAGCGCTTCCGACTCACGTCATCATCAGTGCTACCTGAAAATTAAATACTCTGATTGATATGAGATGACACATAATAAAGGTTGGAAAATGTAGAAAAATGATAGGCGAGTACTTACATAGTCAGGTAACAGGAAATGTTACAATAAAAGAAGACATGTTTATAATTTGTAGTTGTTCAGGTTCAACGAATAAAAAGTGTTGAAGATACCTAAGACCATATGAGAATGTGATAGTTCAATGACAACTTCAAATGTTGAGTGTTAATGTCAACTTCAAATGTCAAGTGTCAATGACAACTTCAAATGTCAAGTGTCAATGACAACTTCAAATGTCAAGTGTCACACATCAACTTGGGAGATGAAGTTACCAACTTGGGGAAGTAAAAAATGAATTCAGATTACTGAAAGAGTTTAAAAGGTTAGAAAAGAGAAGAAGAATTGAGTGAGGTAATAATTAAGTGATGATCCTTTTATGAAGGGAAAATAATTATCTATTTCAATTAACTTCGGAGTTGAGGCAAATGTCATTTTTGGCTAATTCTTTAGAGATCTCCAAATCTTCGATCAAGTCCAGTCTCAGGTAGTTTTTATTGTTTATGTTGTGAAGAATTTTTTCATCGCTAACATTTCGAAATTATTCAGTCGGCGATAAAAAAATAATTTTTGATTCCAATTATATTCAATTTGTGGGACGATGAATCATCCACCAATTATCTGAATTGGAAGTTTTTCTCGACTCTCACTTCGAAAAATCATCGTTCAGATCGGAATAATCTTCGTCTCGGTAATATCACTTCATATCAAAGTAACTTCTGAGTCTGAATGAGTATACAACGCTACATTACAAATCTCCCGAAACACTTACACTTATATTGGTGTCAGCATTCTATCAACAACCATCAGACGGATATGAGTTCGCTTGAAACCGGTGAAACACCACTGAATGGCACATCAAAACGAACTTGGAACTTCGAGAGCTGAGTTTTCCATTACATCGATATTCGTTCATCTTTTGGAAAGTTTTAGCAAGTGCCTCGGGATAGCCGGGCGACACACATGCAATTGCACTTCAAATAGTCCTAGAGCTATTTTCTGTAGTTGTTCGGAAGATAAGCTCCAACAAAAAATCAGAGGTGGAATAGGATCAGAGTGAAAAAAGTAAGAAGCGATTCTTCAAGATGCTGGAATTTAATAAAAAAAATCATTTTCAGTAGATTTCGTGGGAATACCAACTATTGAGGACGTCACCACTTCTGGACATAAAATAGCCCATCACTAGACTCGCATGTTTTGTGACTTGCCGTCGGTCAATATTTAGGGATTCTTACCTCCTGAACAAGAATCAGAAATCAAAACGGGGCACTCTCAAATACTTTCCGAGATACGGACCTTCAAAAGTCAAAATAATGTAATTTCTCAGCTCTATTTTCGGTCACTGGAAACACTCAACATTTAACTCTTTCTTTTAACCAAAACATCACATACACCCTTAATCACGTGTTTTTAGTTTGTAATAGACACTGTCTTTTCCCAAATAAATCACCCTTCTTCACAACATCAATAGATCATCTGATTCCTTCTCATAACAATCAAACATTTTTATTTTTATTTTGAGATGTTGATTGAACTCAGACTGTCAAACGGTAACAAAGCCGCGTTTCATTATACTTGCGTAAAATGGGATGAATTTTGGTGTTTTGGCTTCCTAAGCACGAATTCGAAATCAACAGACACACACACATTCTCCTCAGTACCTTTTTATATGATAGATAGCCACTTGTTTTTCACAATGTAGAAACGTCCTCGGTTTTGATGATACGCGAAATTTACCTAAAGTTCATTTTTACCATTGCTCATAACACATATATCTGCTCCTATTGAAACCAGATTTGGTGTACTTGCATCTAGCGACTGACTGTCATTATCATTCCCAAATAATAATTCGTAAAAAACGAAGTGGCCACGAGCGAAGCAAAGCGTAATTAGAAAAAAGTTGATTGTCTGGCCATCAACTTCGATAGCACGGTTAGCCAAGTTAGGTTAGTTTGTGTTCCCTTCTTCTACGTGTCTACGTGAGGAATTGACTGGTCCGCTCTAAATATTCCGTAAGTTATTGACTGGATTCATGGAAAACGGTATGCCATTTATTAACGAAACAAAGGAGTAAATTATCCAGAAGTTTGGAGACCAAAAAAACGCATCTTCACTTTGACATTTGATGACGTCCGAATTAAGGGTGTAATTATCGTAAGAATGAAAATCAATGTGATGGTCATCAGATGGAATCATATGATCTGATCACGTTGTGAAGAAGGGTGATTATATTGGAAAAAGGCAGTGTTTATAACAAAAATGTGCTGAAAACACGTGAATAAGGATGTGTGTGAAGTTTTGGGAAAAGAACAAATGTTGATTGTTTCCAGTGGTCGAAAATAAAGCTGATAAATAACATTATTTTGACGACGATTGCAAGTGCTTTACTGGATCAAGTAAAGCATAGTTTGCAACGGTAACTGTAACAACTTGACACCTTGAAGAAAATATTCGAAAAAAAACTACGTAGCTACTTCTCTTATGGAACTACGGATTGATCCAACTCAAGAAGTTTTAAACATGATGTTTGTTATGGAACCGAAGCAGCAATATCTTGTTAGCAGAATATTCCACGATGTTCTTGATTCAATTGTAGTTCACTTTGTTTTTCTTCATTTTGGTTACCAACTCGTCAAGAATCCCAGTACTACTACCTCAAATCGCTTGTGTCACGTTGATCCTGATTCATTGGTAGCTATTGTTGATGCCACATTCTTGTGTCATGAAAAATCTCGTGATCATCTTTCTCAGCAAAAGACATATTTTTTGTCAAAATTCTTGAATTCAGTTACCTACTCACTTGGTTGGGATAGCACCAGACGAATATATTATTCATGTTACTGGCCCGCATGCTCCAGATGCTAAGACCAATGATTCGTCGATATTCAACGATATGGCTGTTAATCATGGATTGTTTTTTTTTTCAAGAAATTGACAACATTGTTCACGATCGCGGTTATCGAAACTCAATGCAGTTTTGTCAAAATCAAGGACTGAACATTTTCATACCGCATTTGCTCCAGAACGGTCAACGTCAACTGACTATTAGCAAGCAACGATGCTCAGATGGATAGTAGCGGTTTTTGGAAGACTTCAAAATAAGTTTCAGTTTTTAAGAAATGTTTTGCCAAACACTTACGGATGTGAAACATTTGGAAACATTTCCAAAGTAACATTTGCGTTGTCCAATGCATTTATCATGCCTACGAATGAGAGTGGGCCGCCTGAAGATGATACATTCTGTGACAGAGTTTTAGAACGTTTGGATCTCCCTAATTTTTCACTAGACAGAATTGAGATGAACGCCTGATCCAAAGTAGAATTGATTGGCCGCTGGTAGACGAATTTATTGACCCTCAACACTTTCCGATTTTATCGGAAGATGAAATTCAGGACTTAATATTTGGTACATTCCAGATTCAACTATTATAGAGTTATACGTTATCTCATACAAACACCGGCAACTTCTTGGTTGAATCACATCGTCAACTCAATGCCAGTAATTATTATAACACCCATCTGATAAGAGCTCCAATACCTCCATTCTTCCAAGCTGTTAACGAAAAAAATGCTTTATCGAATATAATAACCAACGCAATAACTGGTTTGGCATGTCTCTACAAATCAGGTGCACGATGGTTAGGAATGGTTTTGTCATACGGAATGCATCAGCCAGGAATTCTTTACTCGTCTACAGATATTTCAAATAATTTGAATGCCGTGGCTGTTGCTAGACATATTTAAGAAGTTCATTTTTCTGGTTTGATTTAGTGAAGTAGGTAGTATATTTGTATGCTCACTCATAATCAGTTTTTTTAAAAAGTACCTATTTTTTCAATAATGTTTGCTTCTACCTCTAAGTAGGTACCTGCAGATCCTTTCGAAAATATCTAGGTTGGTTTTGTTTTGGTTTGTCGAGTATATTGTAGTACACGAGTATATATAATGATTGTACTTGCTTTGGTAAATAAAATGTTCATAGATTTTCTAATGGTGTTCGCTTGTTATTCACTTACTTGAACAAATATAGGTTTTCTTATAAGGTCAAGAGTCAGCATTGTGATTTACATGGCTATTTAAAAAATTCACATGCGTATTTCTGTCCAAATTGATGAATTAATGCTTGACTCTTGTTATTTTACGTCTCTGTAGCTTAATTATAGCATGCAGGACTTTTTGAAGAAAATTTGAACTGACATATCTACCTTCAGAAGCTCGCCTAGTGGAAAACGCTTTTACGTTTCAGCAACAATTACCTATGCATCTCATCGAAACCCAGGATTCGCACATAAGTGGGGTTGTCAAAAAATCTATTGTATCATTTTTAGCTTTGAAAAACTCTGCTGTGAAAAACTTATTAAAAGATGTTTCAAAATGGTTTGGAAGTAAAAATTTTGGAAAAATATTTCTTTTTTATAGATCTATGAGTATGCAAAATCTCATGACCGGAAGCATGGGTCCCAGAAAAATGTACTCTCTTTTTCGAAGATTATTTTTATTCATCATAAATTGTTTCAAGATATAATTAAATACTGATAATAACTTGTCCGCCATCTTGTGTTTGAAAAATGTCTTGAATCGGTATCGACTTTTCATTTGGAGTTAATTAGCTTTTCATGCAAAAAATTCATCAAAATACTAATTTTGAAAAGATAAATACGAGAAAGCAATATATTATTACGAAAATAAATACAGTTCGCTTGGTGAGTAAATAAGTATCAGTACGTGTGGTAAGCAAGGTCGGGCCGACAAAGATAATGGAATTTCATCTGTGAATAGCAAGCCACATGGATTCCAAGAAACGCCACCAAATGAAGATATTGAAATATAAATACCCCAAAGCAGGTAGTAGTGAGAAATAAATTTGATATGGAACAACAGAGTTCAGTTGATTTATCGATGTTATTTGTGTGATTCATTTGAAGGTTGTATAGCGCGGTATCAAGGGTTATCCAGTTCAATGTTGTGTAGTGAACTGTAATAAAAAGAGAATATTCCATTCGAGTATTTGTGTCAATGAATGAACCCCAGTTGCGTAACAATATGTTTGAAGTAAGGCTGATAATACCTAGCAAAACCGAAAAACAGTTTCTTTCAAAATTTCTGTATTAAAGAAAAACTACTTTTGACCATCTTTTGGCTGAGCCAGAACACTGTGAGGTGCTCGTATCACCATATTCTGTGAATTAATCTGATACATAATTTTTGCACTATTTCCATGCGATTTATAATAAACTGGTATGAGCATGGGCCGAAAATGTCAAACTTGGCAAAATTCAAACTATTGAAATCAAATATATCTAAGATTGAACCAATTCTGGTGAGCAATGTGCTCTTTGATATGCCATTTGAGATAAAAGTATGTATCCGACCATGAACCAAGAATAATTTCAGTATATTGATATTCAATCCATACAGAATAACTGATTGGTTCAGATCTTTGATTATATGCCCCCTTTCAATCCTGTGACTATTAACCCTCATAATGCAATCTCGTGAAGACCGAATCAAACATGCCAACAACATATCTGACAACCAAATTGATATTGGAACTATTACAATTAAAATCAAGGCTTCATCGATGAAAACAGCAGGTCCTGGCAATATCCTATGCATCAGTATATCTTATGCACTCTTTAAATCTTCAACAATTCACTAACTGAAGGGTACTTTTGACGAATCGAGAAAAACTATAACTATCCTATATCTATCCTCAAATCGGGTGACATACATTTTTCTGAGAATTATCGGTCTGTATTCAAAATATGTACACTGGCAAAATTGTTCCAATCCATCATTTCCAGTTATTTATACTCTCAATGTTTAATGACGCGGCTTCATAAAAAAAGGATCTATCGACACCAATTCATTCATTTATACCAATCCTATATGCGAAAATGAACAAACGGATATAAATAGAGGCCGCCCATATCAACCACTTCATCGCTATAACTAACCACAAGTAGAAAAAAGTTAATATTTTTTTTTTTCAAAAATAGATAATAATAATAAAGTCATTGACCAAGAAATGTTCCCCTTATGTGAAAAAAGCGTGAGGTCCTTGACATCATTTATCTCAATATAATTATGAAAAGTAAGTTAAGAGCACCCCACGCTTTTTTTCACATAAAAAAAAATGTTGGTCAATGACTTTACTCTTATTATTTTCAACTCTTTAGTTCTTATTGCTTTATAAGCGTGTTTTTTATTTTATTCGAACTATAATTTCATTTTTAAATTTTCAGTCCATATTGCCACAAAAGACTACAAAAGACTACGAGAGAAAAAACTCTCCGATTGTTTCATCCACATGAGATGAAACTATATCTAAATTCAGGCGAAAGTGCATTCGCCATATCTTTGAAATTTGAATTATGATGTGAAATAGCAGTGCAATCGCCATATCTTCGAAATGACATTTTTTTTTCTGGCGATCTAGGTGTGAATACCCTGTCATAGCTACGAAATTATTGTATTGTCATTTGTTCTTAATACGTGTGCAAAATTTTAAATGATTCGGACATCTGAAAGTGGGTGAAAATTGATTTCAAATATTTCATTACCTACATTCATACATACATACAGGTGAAGCTGATAAAGCGTGTATAAAAAGAAAATCAACTATAATATAGAACAACAATAATGTACATCACGACAAAGAGAACTTCCTTCTATATTTATATGTTATAGTATTTGGCGTTGTTTTTTCAATGAAAGCATTCTAAATGAACTTATCACCAATGATATTTAAAAATTATTTCCGCATCATACAAAATGACAAAAAAAATTGAATTTATCAACTCTGGAAAACTGTTATGGAATAGATTATGGAGAGTTTATGCTCAAAACAGTCAATACAATATCAATAACCGACTCCATTCTGATTTAAGTACTTTATGTCTAGAAGAAATATAATTTTTTCAACTCCCTGTATAGGTATTCATTTCTCTATCTCCACTGATTTGATCATGAGTTCTCATTATCATCTGTGTATTTGAATTGCAAAATTGGGAGTGCTATTGAAGGTCTGTAGAATAAGTGTCATTTTCTCAAATGTACTCAAGATGAGGTATGAGGATAGATCCTGAATCATATTGAAAAAATATATCTGTCAATCATAGAGGTTGGATTTGAGGTGTAGAGGCACGCCTGGAATAAATCTTGAAGATAAAATAATGAGTTGAGTATTGATTGTTCATTCAAGACGAGAAGCTAGACTAAACCATAATATCTGATATTGGTGATTACATAATGCATTATAAAAATGAAAGGAATACATTTATTATTTCGTAATTTGGTGACCCTAGAGGAAAATTCTGGAATACAGCGATTTTTATTGTCCGCGCACACTGTAAAATATTCTTAATATTCGTGCCGTCATCTGTGTGAGCGTGATGACGTCATCGATTATTTTTCAAATAGTAATGTGGATCATGTGATACGTTATATGGAAGGTCTTTCAATCAGCTATCCAACCATATCGAAAAATGTATCTAATTATGTTTGTATAAGGAAAAGAAATTGTTTCTAAAATAACAGATCACTCATTACGAAATTATTGAATTCTGTTTACAAGTATTGATTTTGAAATCCCTCTGAATCCGTGAAAACAAATTTTCTCGAAAGTGCTACATTCGTAATAAACTCAATCGACTTTTCGAATGTTAATGGTCATAACAGTGGACATCATCCAAAAAGTATCAATATGAAGCTCACTGAAACGGAAAGAATCGAAATTCCAATTACTATTGGTTGTGGAGACAAAACAAGGGTTCAGAAAGGGGTACGTACTCTATTCAATAATTAATTTTCCAACCGAGAGCCAACTCCTTAATCCACGATAAGCAAAACTGAGAAAAAAATCAGGAAAATGGGTCATATAAGAGACCTCCCTGAAGGTAGTGAAAAACAAATACCAAAAAACACGGAACTAGATGTCATACTAGCGTTCCAAGATGGTCTCCTTACCAGTTCAAGGAAAGTAGTATCAAATAATAATATTGACCATTCAACAGTTCTAGGTGCTGAAAAAGAAGAAGTGGCATCCCTACGAAATTAATTTACTTCAGGAGCTCCAGGAGGATGACTTTAACAGAATTGAATTGAATATTGTAAAACTAAAATGGAAAAACATAGAAGATCCGGTGTTTGTTAAAAAACTCATATTCTCTAATGAAGCTACATTTATCCTGAACGGTCATGTCAATCGTCAGACATGTCGATATGTTCTAGTCAATAAGTGCTATTGTGGTCAACTTTTTTCAGCAGTCTCGGAAAAATATTAAGTTCCGCTCGCAAAAACTGCAAAAGTTATAAACATTTCACTGAAGGGGTTTCGTTTCTTGCAAATATCTCAAAAGCAAATTGAGATTTTTGAAATCTAAAAAAAAATTCAGAAAGCAGAGAATATTTTCTGAAAGAAAATTCCGAATCCCGGAACTGTAGGTCAAATCTTTATAATTTTTCCAGAGGGGTGAAAATACTCTGGCTTGCGCTAACCGCACCCACTTCAGACACTTTAACAATAAATTTAAACATATTACATATGAAAATTGAGAAATGAGAAAATTCAGGTTACTCACTGGATAGAGGAATGAACATTAATCCGACAAAAAATGTTTTTCGCAATTTTTCAATTAGTTATGCAATTGAAAATTAACTATTTTTTACTTCTTGAACATTGTGTGATAATTGTTAAACTATAGTTCTGAGATTTTTTTTCTTTGCTGGCGTTATTCTTAAAAGGCTTCAGAATCGATCTTTGTTGGAAAAATTTTCATCTAAAATTGTTTAAAAAATTGTTATAAGCAAATGCGTTGTTTATAAATAATTGTTTTTTTTAGGAATCCTAATTTCTGATGCAAATGATGATGTAAAGAAAAATCGTTCTTGAAAACGTATTTGTTAAATTAATATTCAGGAATATTTTTTTTCAAATCATAATTAATAGTCCAGGATCCATGGTTCACTTTTGCACTTGATTACTATCAAGCTAATTTTCCGTGAGTAGCTTCATTTTGATGAGACGCCCAACAATTTCCTGTACGAAACTCTCGATTGTGGTAGCTAACAGAGGTAGCAAGGATAAAATATGTCGATTTGATGATTCTCAAAAATTCATTACTATCTGGTTTTTTTTGTTAAATCTCAAAATAATTATCTAAATTATTCGAAAAAATATTTGTCCTACGAAATGTATGGTTTGATCAAAGAGTCCCCTCCTTCCAACATGTATCGATAACGGGGTCATCATAAATGATTACTAACCAGCTCATTTTTTTTTTGACTTATTGAAATTACTCGGTGTCCAAGTAATTTTTCATCAAGACAGCAAAATGTGGCGGCGCACCATCTTGCCCTAGCTACAAATAAGTTCTATTCGGGAACAATCGATTCAGTTTGGGAAGCACGAAGTTCTGTAGAAATAGCAAATATCGAGGACCTGTCAAGTAATCATCGGAAAAATATGGTCCTATAATCGTATTCCCTATAATTTTCTCCCAGGTCGGTGGATAGGGCGAAGAGGATCAATCGAATGCCCCCCTTGGTCACCGGATTCAACCCCTCTGGATTTATTTGTGGGCATACTTAAAAAGTAAAGTATACCAAAATACACCACAAAATATCCATGACCTGAAAGACTGCATACGCATCGAGATGGGACGAATCACTCAGGGAGTTATTGAAAGGGTTCGGGAAGAGTTCATTGCTCGTTCATTCCACTGTATTATAGCTGATTGTCTGTAATTTGAACATCTGCTTTGACGTTGTTTGTATTTATTAAGTATGAATGTTCTCTTATTGATACAAATGTTTGTTAGAATGAGAACCCAAATTACTTGAAATCATTGATATGGTTGGATAGCTGCTTGAAATACATTCCATATGACGTATCACATGACCAACATTGCCATCTAAAACAATAATATATGACATCATCACGCTCACACAGATGACGTCACGAATTTGAAGGATAATTCACAGTATGCACGGTCGACAATAAAAATCGACGGGTTTCAGGTTAAATTACGGATTAATGATTGTATCTACTGTATGTATGACCTCAGAAACTGCGCATTCGAATCCGGGACTAGAGGAATTCGTTTATTTGCACAACTAGAATTTTGTATATTGAATATAAAAGTCTTGCTGAGTGAACATTTTTGAATCCCAAAAATATTTCTGTAGGAGCCTGACTAAAGAGTTCATCGTTTATACTGTTCGAGTATCCTAATTCTTATCCAATTTTCGGAGGGTAGAAAATGGTCCGCTGTTGGATAAGGGCCGAAAATATCAGAAACGTCCAATCTATTGATTACCAATCATGCCACGTGTAGTGCATTCTCCGCAGGCCCCCAAACACGGAAAAACAAACCAATTTCATATATCGATATTGAGCAAATACGATAGATAAACAAACTCGATAACGAAGAACAGATTTTATTACTCTGGTTCCTGAAAATTGTATGCGTTGTATATGAATACATGCCTTTTATTTTGAATTATTGCAGAAAACATTCCATGAGATTTTGATTTCGGTAATCATGGACAGATACGAAACGTGTTACAAATGATATAGAGGATGGAGTAATGACTAAAAAATTATGTTAGCGTTTGGTATCAAAATATTGTTTTTATTTTTTATACACTATCTTACATAGAGGGCATATATATATATATATATATATATATATATATATATATATATATATATTATATATATATATATATATATATAATATGGGGAATAACGGGGATCTTCACAGCACAAGTGTTGAACTATGAAAAACTCTCAAAGAATATAATAAAAAAATTAACACACCCACTACATATTTTATATTTTTCTGACGATCAATCATAGGTTGTCATTTCAAATCCTTCAATGTCACTCGGAACGTCAAATATTTACATATTTTACGTTTTTTTTTCAAAGTTAATGTTCATCAATCAACCACTCAGATTACTGTAAGTACTTCCTTCATTTTAAATATTTTTTTTTCTCAATAATGTAATTTACATATTTTAGGAACCTGAAGAAGTTTCAAAATTGAATTAAAGAGTTTTTCATTGTTCAACACTTGTGCTGACTGAAGATCCCCGTTATTCCCCACTGTTTATATATATATATATATATATATATATATATATAAATATATATATATATATATATATATATATAAATATATATATATATATATATATATATATATTTATGTATATTATATATAAATATATATATATATATATATATATATACTTATATATATATACCGGGTGTCCCAGTATAGCTGTTCCAATTTATTATCTCAGCCATTTCGAAAGATAAAATTTTTAAAATTTCATGATCTCCAATTCGTTCAAGGTACCTTCAACTGAGAAAAACAAACATCAAAAGTCACTACTGGTTTGACCGGAATTGACTCTGACTTTTTTATTTCAAATATTTTTTGCAATTTTTTATTTCTACTCAAAATTATTTTTCCAACGATGTATCACACTTTGTATTTTACATTTGATTTGATGGAGAAAACGTCAATTGAAATTTCAAATTGAATGAATTGCAGTAGCTACGATATTTTGTGTTATCCTGATTTTGACTTCGATAATAAGTGATAATTCATGAACAATTTTGCATTCGAGATGATGAAGAGAACGTCAAATTCCAAATTATTAGAATTGTAGTAGAACTGGAAGAATTAATAATTCTTAAATGAAAACCTTAGTGTGCCATGGAAACATTTGAATACATTTGATTATAACTTTGACAGTTAATAATTCTCAATAGTTGTGTGCGTGTCAGAGAAACCAACATTCAAGAATGAATAACCGTGAAAATGATGATAACTTCACTAATTAAGAGAAATTGGATAGGATACTGATTTATGGAAAATGCGAAAATAATCGTCGAGCTGCCCTACGTGCATACAGAGAGAAATACTCTGATCGACGAATGCCAATCGCTATGTATTTCACACGCTTGACTTCGAATTTGGCAACAAGTGGATCATTTCATGAAAAGTGTACTGTCTCTGAAAGAAGAAATGCTACGGACGAAGAGCATACTGTTGCAGTTCTAGGAAGAGTGGTTGTTGATCCCCATATCTCTATTAGAAACATAGAACTCTTCACAAATCGACCAAGAACTCATAAATCTTTCTACGAGAGAATTCGTGAACATCTACTGACCCTCGATTTATCCCTACCGAAAACGTTTCCTATCAAATTCAACTCACCTTTTCCTTGGACCACCAAGCTGTCGAACTGTGACATAAGCCTAACTCATTTCGACAAACTCAATACCAATAGCCGGACCATCAAAAATGAATTCAACCGAATCATTTCCGACCACTCTAGTTGCACAGAAATCTACAAGGACGCCTCAAAAACCAACGAGGGAGTAGGAGCTGCAATTGTTACAACATCGGAAACCTTCTTCTATACGCTTCCCTCAACTACCAGCATATTCAATGCAGAACTTTATGCCATTCACCGTGCGCTGATCTATATCAATGCGAGAGGTGGAGATAAATTTTACGGATTCACTTTGCTCCATATACAAGCTAAAGTGCATGTATCCCAAAAATCCCATTGCACAAAAAATCAAGAGGGAACTTCATATGATCCAGCGACACGAATAACAAGTTTGTTTCATTTGGATTCCATGATACATTGGAATTCATGGCAATGAAAGAGCCGACGAATGTGATCGTGGTGCAATTACTTCTGCCGAATCTGAAACAGTGATGAGAGTAGTATCTACGGACATTAAATCAATGGTGAAAACAGCGATAATCCAAAAATGGCAGAATCAGTGGCAAGTCTCTAGTGCAAAACTGTGGCAATAAAATATGATGTGAAACCGGGGCCTGGCGGAACGAAGAACCGAAAACATCAAGAGCTCATCAATCGGTTACGCTTAGGTCATACCAATCTCACTTCCAGTTATCCGCTAAATCATACCATGGAACCAATATGTGACATATGTGAAAGCTTTCCACCGAATGCCCACAATACTGAATGCAGCGAAGCAACTTCAACTTCCCACCAGATATCTGCAACAGTATTGGCAGAAACTGTAATATTTCAAATATTATCAACTTTCTGAAATGTACTGATATTATAACAAAATCATGAACATGTACGACTCACTAGTAACCATTAGGTGGATGCGATTATGCTGAAGAAAAAAATAAGGAACTCGTACAATAAATATTATTTATGTGAAGTCAAATTACATAAAAATCGCCCAACGAAAAAGGTGATACGGTGATACTTGTTCTCCCCTAATATTGTTAGAATAAGTGAATATTGTTGGTATGACTGAATGTAAATGAAAATTAACTCGAAAAATATGCATTTGTATTCTGTGGCTGTGCAATTAGTGGAAAACCCGATATTGGCAAAAGAATACTCATATACCCTACGGTTCATTGAGTTTCTGTCCAGGAATCTATCAACCCTGTAGCTCTCTCTTTCAGCATTCAAAATGCAACAATGCATCCCATATGATTCAATTTATAGGAGCAGATCAAACTTTTTTCTACACAAATATGATGTTGTGGCGTGAATCGTTCTGTTTTCATACATCAGTCAATACCAGATTCGATAATACCCAAATTTTCTTCGCATTGAATATATCATACACTATTAAAAAAATATAACTCTCATTTTTGGGGGATATTTTTTCCCCAAAAGTGGAGATTGTCAGTAATCTGCCCAACAAGAAAAATTTGCCACGAGAGGTTTTGGTATTCTGGATTTTAATAAAACATCTGTCAGTTACGTAACGTTCGAAAATGATTTGCTAGAAATGTTTCGCAACAAAAATAACATTGAAAATCTTTTATAGGAAATATATACCTTTTTATAACATTCAGTGAATAATTTCCTTTTTTATACAATGTAATCGATAATATAAACTTATATTTGCCATTATATATTGGATGGCTTTTTTACCAGACTGCGCGACGCAAAGGAGAGTAATGTGTTTATCAGCCTATGTATGTATGTATGTTTGTTCCTTTGTGGCGCTCTAGGGACCAAACGCTCGAGCCGATTTTGATGATTCTTACGTCAATCGAATTGTCTTAATCTTGCGAGTATCATCAATAGATGACAGTGATAAACAAAATTCAATATGTTGACAAACAGACGCCAAATTGTGAATAATTCTAACTAAAAAGTGTAAAATAAAAAAAGTTAATTTAATAAAACAAAAAACCCGATTGCGTGAAGAGTGAACTTCAAAAAAGATGGAAACAAAATGACTGGAAAATATTGACAGAAAATTATGTTTAACCCCTTAATTAATTCAAAAATGGTGAAAGTAAAAAATAATGAGTTTTTTTTTATATAAATGTGTTTATTATCATAAGTTTTAGTTGGAATGAGACTTAAATGAACAAAAAATATAAAAATAAGACTCGAATAACAAAAAATATACAGGATATACAGGATTATCCTGAAGGACATGGTAACTAATGCTTACCACTGGGAATATACCTGATATAACTGCAATTAACTATAATAAAAACATATCAAACGAAATACTTGAAAGTTTCCATGATTTTATGGATTTTAATGGCTTCACATTATATAATAACATGAAGAACAGTCATGGAAGAACATTAGATTTAGTAATCTCTTCGGAGAATAATTTACATAAGTGTACAGTTAATAGGGATTTTGTGCCAATTGTTAAAGAGGATGAATATCATCCTGCTCTTGAAATTTGTATTAAAAATATAACTAATGGGGAGATCTGTAAAAACATGAATCACTGAAAATTGTACAAGCTACAACTATAAAAAAATCAACTTTCTTACTTTAACGGAGCGTACCAGGGATGCAAGTTGGGATATGATACTGAACAAAAAACTAGATGTGAACCGAGCTTTAAATCATTTTTATAGAATTTGGAATAACATTATAGAAGAATGTGTGCCAAGATATGTTCATTACAAAAAACCTAAGATGTATCCCATTTGGTTTACAAACGACATGAAAAGAAAAAGAGAGGTATAGAAAACTAAAAAATATTTTCAGTTATTTTAATGATAAATACATAGAAGTGAGACGAGAGGTAACTAAGCTTATAAAAAGTGAAAAAAAGAAATATATTAATAATTTAGAGCAGGAAGTAACTTCTGATATAAACAATTTTTGGAATTATATAAAGAATAATAGGAGAAATTCGAATAGTGATAAATTCATATATAACGGAGTAGAGGTAACAAAGGAAAAAACTGCAGAATCATTTTCAACATTTTTCTCGTCAGTGTATGCGGACAAAATAGTCTCTTACAATTTGCTTTTTAATTCTGACTCGGACGTAACAAATAATACATTCGTATTGAATTCAGTTAGTGAGTCAGACTTTGCTGATGCACTAAAAAAGCTGAAACCCAAAAAGTCAGAGGGGTCTGATGGAATACCACCTTATATATTAAAAGCTTGTGGTGAGTGGGTAAGGCAGCCACTGATACATATTTATAACCTTATTTTAAAAACTAGTATATTTCCCTCAGCCTGGAAAACAGGATTGGTATGTCCCATATTCAAGTCCGGTGATAAAATGAATAGAAGACCTCCGCCCGATTTTAATTACCCCCCAAACTTTTTAAAATATTATATTGTAAATTGTATACGCATGTTGAAAATTATATAGTACCTCACCAGCATGGATTTATGTCAAAAAAACCATCTAATACAAATCTATTTCTTTTTAGTAATCATGTATTTGAGTAAATGAAAAAATTTACTGATTTCAGCAAGGCATTCGATAAAGTCGATCACGACATATTACTAAAGAAATTGGGTAGTTTTGGATTATCATATAACCTACTTCGGCTATTTAAAAGTTATCTAGAAAACAGATACATAATGACTAAACACAACGGAAATACATCGGGGAAATTTGAGGCAAATTCGGGAGTGCCACAAGGCTCCAACCTTGGGCCGCTTCTTTTTGTACTTTTTATTAAGGATTTGCCTAAAGTACTAGTATCATCAGATGGCCTTATATTCGCAGATGACTTCAAAATATTAAAAAAGATAGAAACAGTGAGAGATTGTGTGATGTTACAGAAGGACATTAATAGGGTTTCAGAACGGAGTTATAAAAATAAATTATATTTCAATCTAGGCAAATGTTTTGTGTTAACTATAACGCGCATTGAGCAACCGTTTCTCTTTAATTATTTAGTGGGGGGTCAAAGCTCACAACGATGCACTGAAATCAAAGATTTAGGCATAACCTACAACAGCACATTCTCATTTGCCATACACATTGAAAATATTTTAAAGTCAGCTAATAAAATGTTAGGTTTTATAATAAGACAATCTCATATCTTCAATAATATAATTTGGTTCACGGAATCTCAAAGTGATTTGAATAAATTAGACAAAATTCAAAATAAGTTTTTAAGGTCACTCTACTTTAAAAAACATCACGTATACCCTGACTACCAGACAATAGAAAATAGAAGACAACTCTCAGTATTGGTATTTTTATATAATATTATAAATAATAGAATTAGCTCCCCTGAACTTTTGGCCTCAATTAGATTTAACGTGCCACCTAGAAGAATGCGACAGGTTCCAATGTTTAATATTCCTCCATCATTTAACATTTCGAGATCACCTACGGTAAACATGTTTCGACTTGCGAATCAATTCAATGCATTTATAGATCTAGAATGGACAGTTTCTACTAGAGCTTTTCGTAAAACAATCTTGGAGCATATAATACTGATATCTCTGTGAAGAACTTCAAAGGTTGTATCAATCCTCATACAATTCAATTAATTTAGGAAAAATTATACGAATATAATTATATATTTACATATAACTAATTTTCTTAGGTGTCTACATTTTGTGAATCTTATAAATTATGTAAATTTTATTTTATTATGTAAAAAGTTAATAATTTGCACAATGTATCTAATTACATATTAATTCATGTAATAAAACCGAAAGGTTTGTATGAATAATAAATAAATAAAATAAAATAAAAATAAAAACTAAATGGTCGAAACGCTATCAATTTGGCATCATAAATGTCCCTAAAGACGACCAAAAATCGTTGCAATCGACAAGCAGAGTAAAAATGATGCATAGGCAACAAACACATTAAACACCGTGGTTACCACATAAAACCCGTAGGAAAATAATTGGGTGGATATTAGTAGTGTGGTTTTCATTGATAACCAGTAGTCCTCAAAGGGTTGAGAGGTTAACTATTGAACTTGAAACTTCGAACGATCTCACGCAGTTGAAGGCAATAATATATCTTCAACTGCGATATGCCTCCAACTGCGTGAGATTGTTTACAGTATTAAGTTCGATAGTTAACCTCTTAAATCATAATTTTCTGACAATATTTTCTGGTCATTTTGTTTAACGTCCACTTTTTACGCAGTCGGGTTTTTGTTTTTTAAATTATTTTTTTTAATTTTTTGACGAAAGTTTATCAAAATCTGACAGACAACACAATGGTTCAACGTGGATTTGATACAGAAATTACCTACCACCCTCATTTCCAACAGGGATATCCATGTTGGATTTATAGTGAGAGGACAGGCAGATAAATTATTCCAATTATATTCTCATGCCATTTGGTTCATACATGAGAAATTCAGTATTGTATCGGTCCACCATATGAGCTACAGTTTGTGTTGATATATATTATCTTCGACCAATTCCGATCTTCAAATTCCTCAATTTTCACCACGTTTATATTAGGTCGCTTCCGTGTCTGTCCGGTAAAAATCTTGCAATCGATTTCAAACTTACTTCTCAATGAGAGACTTGAAACTTCGGAAATGAATGAGAACTGGATGACAATACAATATTATTTCGTTTTCTTGTCTATCTTTATTTTCTTTATGGACCACAGAAAGTAAGGTTGAGATGACAGAATCTCGCCATACCGGAGACGTGTGGACGGTGTTATTCGATCTACAGGGTGCTCAGCGATCCTCGACCTTACAGACGGTGTGATTCCGGGTGCCGTATAATTCCACTTTCCATCGAATGAGTGGAAAGGAAATACTACCTAATTGATGATGAACGACACGGACATGACTGCCGTTTATACTTCTATAGGGTATAGACAGAAAAATCGAATATCTGCATTTCCAAACATGCTAACAGTGAAAAAATGAATATCTACATTACTAAACCCTATACAGACACTAGAGTGCCCGGCATTGGGTCCGATAATGAGAAATCCGCCCTTATCGAGGTTATCGCAAGAACATTCCTTTCTGTCTGGTACAAATATTGCAATCGATTTTAACTTCCCGATGAGCTAGAGACTTGAAACTTCAGACATAGCTCAGAAATGGATTACAATACAATATTAACTCATGTTTCGTCTTTTCGTTTCCTTGTGTAACACAAAATGTGGGGTTAGGATTACACAACCTCTCCATAGCAGAATGATCGATGAGTTGATATGCACTAGATTCAGCTGCCTTCCAAATATTCACTCAATATAACAACGATATTCTATTCAAAATGAAACGTTTGCCTATACCAATAATAATATTAATAATATTGGAAAGCAATCGATTTCAAACAATTTTCCGAATGAGCTAGAGACTTGAAACTTTCAACATAGCTCTGAACTAGATGACAATGCAATATAATTTCGCTTTCTTGTCTGTCTGTTTGTTGTTTGTTTATTGTCTGTAATATTGATAATGAGGAGCCATCGATCAACTAGAGACTTGAAATTTCAGAAATATCTCAGAACTGGATGACAATGTGTATTCCTTTTACTCGGTTATGTGACCTTCCTGATTATGCAGAATAGAAACTACACACAATATGTTGAACTATTTATTGTTGTGAACGTGCGCTTCACATTGCGCCCTAGAACTATATATATATATATATATATATATAAATATATATATATATATATATATATATATATATATATATATATATATATATATATATATATATATATATATATATTTATATATATATATATATATATATATATATATATATATATATATATATATATAATATATATATATACAACAAATGCAATAAAATTTGGCATTCTTGTCTGTCTGTTTGTTGTTTGTTTATTGTCTGTAATATTGATAATGAGGAGCCATCGATTAACTATAGACTTGAAATTTCAGAAATAGCTTCAAACTGGACGACAATGCAATATTATCTCGCTTTCTTATGTGTCCTTTTGTTCGTTTGTCTATTATGATAATAATAATATTAAGGAGCAAGCGATTTTGAACTAATTTGTCGATGAACTGGAATAAACCTGAAATTTTTCACATGTCTCTCATCAAGATGTTTAAAATCGATTGCAAAATTTCACACACAAAAAATGATTATTTGGATAAACGTTTTAATATACCACGTTAATAAAACGGACTAAAAAGTATAAAATGAATTATCCCAGCCCCATACATATTTATAACTCCATACAGATTCCTAACCCCATACATATTGTCCTGAAAATTTGTGATTGTTAATTTTGCGAATAGTTGTAAGATTTGAAAGAAAAACGTGTGCCGTATGCAATAGATAATAGTGAAGAGTGTAGGGAGGAGCTATTGTTGAGAAAACTCTCACAATACTAAATTTCCATCGTGGATTTTTGAATTCACAGAAAAATCTTCATATTCAATATTCAATTGAAAATGTTTCCCCTTTCAACTTCATATCAGTGCAATTAAATTGTTATTGACTACCATGCTTCAATTATTGATTGCATGCGCCCCACGTTTTTCGTTATAAATCTTACAATTATTTTCATAGCAATTACTAATTCAGAATCACAATTTTTTAGGACAATATGTATTGGGTTGGGAATCTGTATGGGGTTATGAACCTGTATGGGGCTAGAAGAGATTATTTTATACTTCTTAGTCCATTTTATAAACGTGGTATATTAAAAATTTATTCTTATACAAATAATTTTTATATCATTATTGTACTCAGATTCGTTTTTTTTTGTTTCCACGTGTCTCCTGTGGCAGTTCCATCACAAACACTGCATACATAATTTCTTAAATTTTGTTCTACGTTTATGGTTTTTTGCGGACCCGATCCGAAACTAACAAGAAATTGAAACTCGATCATTCCAATTTCTCAGAGGCATCAGAAATGTATGGAATCAAATTCAATATCAACCTAATTCAAAGCATGTAGTACGTGTATCTCTTCAACAAATAGTGGTAAAATATCGCAGTTGTGTATCCGATTCGAAAGAAAAAAGTACCCAGAGACTGCTGAAGTTATTGTGAGTAGACTGATTATAATATCCAAGTATATCTACCTTTTGTTATGGAATAATCTGAGAAATTATTTGCGGAAGTCTAAACATTCCAAAGGCATTTTCATAAACTCTTCCCAGAAAAAGTGTGACCACTTTTTGTGCTATTCCATATTATTTTTGCTCCACGTCGAGCCAATTCTTCAAAGGAGACAAACATACCTGTCGCTTTTTATATGAACAGCTCAACTATAAAAAGGAAAAAAAGGAGACAATTACGATGAACCCTGCAAAAAGACCACAACAATACTTGTTACCTAAAGGCGTCCATACACTACATATATTTGGAACAATTATGAATGACGCTGCCGTTAAACAAATAATAGAGGAAATGCAAAAAAATGAAGAAGAACTGAAAAATGTAATCAAGGCAAGTGAAACTAGGTTATTGCTGACGATCGAAAACCTCAAAATCGGAATTCACGACTTGGAGAAAGAAAATTTCTCCCTGAAAAATAAAGTTGAAATTTTCGAGAAAGGTAGTAGAGAAAACAATATTGTCATTTTTGGAATAGATATAGAGGAGAAAATTTCAGTAGAATATATTCTTCAAGAACTAAATAACCGTCTTGGGATTGATATTGCCTACGAGGATATAAATAACATATACCAATTAGGAAAAAGTAAGAAATGTCCTGTTTAAATTGAATTCATTTCTTACTTAACGAAATAGAATGTCTTACAAAATGTTAAGAAGTCAAAAGGTTCTGGTAATTCCATCGCAAACGATCTCACAAAAAAGGAACAAGGAGAATACAGAATTTTAAGAAGACACCTATCATTAGAAAGGGAGAAAGGAGAAAGGAATTGCTTCATCAGAAGGAACAAGTTGGTGGTAAATGACAATGAGTTTACAAGTGAGGAACTACTGAGAATCGAAGAAGAAGAAGTCTTACCGAAAACAAATAGTACTCCTGCCACACCGACTCAGAAATTGCTACAACGGCCCGAAAGTCCAGAAGAACAGCCACGAACATTATTTGTGGCTTCGAGAGAAAACGCAGCAAACGAACTCAAGAAAAACCAAGCAAAAATTGAAAAACTTATGAAACTACGTTCTAACTCGTCTTCATTACATATTGAAGAAGAGCAATAGTAAAAAAGAATTATAAATGTATACTATCATTATATTAATTATAAGTCTTTGCTAATTTTTATCTTATCTATATATAAATATTGCTTTATACTAGGTTACTATCTGATACTTTGTCATTTCATAAATTATATAATCACAATGGATCAGTACATTGGAGATTACGAATTTAAAACAGTCAATACAATCGAACTAGAGCAAATGCGCAGTATATCGGATCACCCTGTTGACGCTTGCAATAAAAACACCATTTCTTTGGTACACCAAAATATTAGAAGTATAGCAAAAAATATTGGTGAATTTGATCTATATTTGAACGAAACAGAAACAGTATTCGACTGTATCATTCTAACAGAAACATGGTTGATTCAAGATATTTATTTCTTCAGTAAAAAGGGATACGAGACTATTTACAATGAGGGAAATATCAATAAAAATAATGGTGTTGTTGTGTATATAAGGGAAAATACAAATTACGTGTCGAACATTATTCGCATTGGTGAATGCAAAGCAATAGAAATTCAAATCAATACTAATAAAAAATAAAATTAATAATCACAGCTCTTTCTAGACCCCCCTCAACGAACGTAATAACATTCTTAGATCAGTTCAAATTTTACCTGGAACAATCAAGACAAAGACAAAAAACATCAGATTATCATATTTTTGTCGGTGATATGAACATAAATATCAAACTTGAGGATGACGAAATTGTATCAGAATATTTGAACATAATGAATGAAAACAATTTTGAATCGATGATAAACAAAGATACTAGAGTACAGGGTAAGTCTGCTTCATGTATTGATCATATTTTTTCGAAATGTAAGACCCCTGAATTCAAAGTCAAATCAAAATATACTTTATTGTCTAAGATAGTTTCTTGTTGACAAAGCTTTGTGAAAGGGACATAAACAATTAAACAATTATTAATGATTAATAATAAAAATACTTACTCATAAATACAAATATATACATCACATATACAAACACAACTAATAACACTTCCAAAACATGGTAAAATGTTATTAGTTGATTGTCATACTACACGTTGAAATTTTAACAATACTCAACAATTAAACATTACATTTAGACATATAAACTACATTCAGTAGTCAGAGGAATTACAATATAATAAAATAAATAAATGGGTGTACAGTGCTAGTCATACATGATCTAACTAAGGTAGTCACTATAGAATTCCTGCAGGTTGTAATATGCCTTTTTGAGAAGGAAATTCTTAATTGGATTTCTAAATGGTGCGAGATTTACTGTGTTCTTGAGAATGCCAGGTAGGTGGTTATAAATCTTCCTACTCTCAAATATAAGGCAATTTTTTGTCAAAGATGATGTTGGTATGGGCATACTAATATTATTGTGTTGACGGGTAAAATAACAGGGTCTATTCTTTGGCTCTTTTGATTTTGTTTTATGTATTAAGCACACTGTTTCGAAAATAAATATACAAGTTAGCGTTAAAATTCGATGTTCAATAAAAAGAGGCTTACAATGAACCCTTGAACGACATTTACAAAAGTACCTCAATGCTCTCTTTTGAAGTACAAATATTGTGTTCATCAACTGGTTAGAGCAGGAGCCCCAGAAGGAGATGTCATATCTTATGTGAGATTCAATCAGTGAGAAGTACGCTATTCTGCCTGAATTGAGGCCAAGTTCATTGGTAATGACTCGAACAGCATAACAGCTTGATGCTAATGTTTTATTCAGTTTTTTTATGTGCGCTTCAAATTTCAATTTGTCATCTAGGTATAAACCTAGAAATTTGGTGTGGGGTTGGATAGTTACCCTCTGATTGCCTAAAGCTAGGTTATCAAAGTTGAATTTGAAGGTTAGTATACTTGTTTTCTCCATGTCGAAGCACAGCAAGTTGGAGTCACACCATTGTTTAACATTCTCCAAATCAGAAGTGATATTTTCTTTCAAGAGTTCAACATTTTTTCCGTGCCATATTATTGTGGTGTCGTCTGCAAACATGGTGAATTTTCCGGAAATGTTGATATTACCAAGATCATAAAAAATAAATAAGAAAAAGAATTGGTCCTACTACCGAGCCCTGGGGAACACCATAATCAATATTTGAAGGGTTCGACAATTTATTATTACATTTTACCATCTGAATTCGGTTAGAGAGATACGATTTCAGCCAGTTATAAGCTACACCTCTGATTCCATGGCAATCCAGCTTCTGGAGCAGTATTCCGTGATTCACACAATCGAATGCTTTGGAAAAATCACAAAACACTGCTCCAACAGCTTCACCGGTATCCAATTCTGTGTAAACTGCCTTCAACAGGTTGAAAATAGCATCATTGGTGCTTTTATTGGGTTGGAACCCAAATTGAGAGGACGAAAATATATTATGTCGATTTAAGAATGATACTAATCTTTTCTTAACTAGCTTCTCAATTATTTTCGAGACGGTTGACAGTAGTGCGATTGGTCAGAAGTTCGAGGGTTCTTCGAGTTGACCACCTTTATGCAGGGAATTCACCTGTCATAAATGAAATGTTAATTGCTTCGACTAATACATGCAACGCCTCATCTGGCAAATTTTGTAATATTTTCACTGATATTTCATCCAACCCACAAGATTTTTTATTTTTCATTTGGTTAAAGATCGATTTGAGTTCGTCAATGTCAGTGTTATATAAGTAAAAGCTATCTGATATGGATATATGTTTGAGATAATGCAAGGGGTCAGTCATTGGTACTATGTCTAGGGTCAGTTTTTTTGCTACTGTACAATAAAATTCATTGAGTTTGTTTGGTTCAATGTTCATATGGGAGGGGAGATGAGTACTTTCGCCCCTTAGGTTGTTTATTATAGACCAGTTTTCGCGCATTTTATTTTTTGCATTCTCTATTCTGTGTTTGTAGTAGTTTTCCTTAGCAGCTTTTATTACGACTTCATAGATGCGTCTATAATTATAGAAGTAGAGTAAAAACCATTCATTGGTGATGTGCTTTCTTATTATGTTCAATGACCTAAGGTTTGCAGCCGATTTTTTTATTCCTAGGGATATCCATGTTTTTTTCTTTTTTTCTTTATCTTTTATTTTCTGTAGAGGAAAACAATTTTGAAAGGCAAGCAGAAGAGTTTTGTGAAATGCATTGAAGGGTTCAGGGGAATTCAGAACTGGCACCCAGTTTATTGTAGAAGATAATTCATTGAATTTGTCAAAATTCGCTCTACTGAAGATTCTGCCAAACCTGTGCCTCTTTTATTAGGAAGGAGGTGTAGATTGCCTCATGGTCAGAGAATCGTGCATGAATGACAGTGCAATCAATACTTTCACTATCAAGGTTGGAACAGACATAGTGTGGCGGTAAAAATGAAAAATATGAAAAATATGAAATTTGCTGGTTCAAATGGATTATTGAACGATTTAAAATCGAGAAAGAACTTCCACCTACCTCTGGTGCCTAGATGGATGGATCTTCCTCCTTCCTTCAGGAATCTTGTGTTTAAACTACGAAAAGTGGGTTATCACACACGTGACAATGTCTTCCTTTTAACACTATAGCGGTGAGACGGAAACTTGAAGAACCAAAATGTTTTCCGTTTTTAACTAAACTGGCGAGACGTATATCTTGAAAGCGGAGTGTTTCAAAGCGGAGTCGAAAGAAAACTGAATTCTTGCTTGATTTTCTTCGCGCGCATGCGTAAAGTGGAAGTATGCTTTCATGAACGCGAAATGATATATATATTTGAAAATTAAGGGGAATTGCTTCGACCATATGAAAATACTTATATATAAAGAATAAAAAAAAAAAAAAATAATAGTTTTTAACAAAAGATGGGTCAGGAATAAGGGGAAACCTTAACATTCTCCCCACGTTTTGTTGAAGGCTTTCAACAAAACTAATTCTGTGGAAGGAGACACAATTTATTAATTGGTCTCTTATAGGTACCACTACTGGTTTCACTGTAGCAACGCGAGCTACTTTGTCTAATCAGGGTGAAGTTCCACAACTCTGGCCATACGCCACTGTAAAGGCGATAAATTATCTTGCTTTATAATGACGAGATCGTCAACTTTCAAGGGATGATCAGGATCATTCCATTTGTGTTTCTGCTGCAAATTAGTTAAATATTCTAAATGCCACCTGGACCAGAAACAGGATTTCATCCTTTGTAATAACTCCCATCGTCCCAAAGAGTTCAGTTTTAGATGACTGAAATCAGGATCTGGAAGACAAGTTAAAGGTTCTAACGTTAAAAATGCCCGGAGTCAGAACCGACAAATCACTTGGATCAGAACTCAGCGGGCAAAGCGGTCTAGAATTCAATATAGCCTCAATTTGAGTTATAACTGTATACAATTCTTCGTACGTGAGAATTTGCGAACCGATAACTCTAGCAAAGTGTGTTTTGAATGATTTAACACCTGCTTCAACTAAGCCGGAAAAATGGCTGCCTGTCGGGGGGTGAAATGACCAAACTAACTTTTCATTATCTGCGGCATTTTTCATAATTTCATTAATATATTTATTTGCACCAACAAAATTTTTACCACAATCACTAAAAATGTATGAGCAGCGGCCTCGCCTTGCATGAACCTGCGTAAGCCAGCCAGAAATGCCTCGGTTGTCATGTCTGAAATAAGTTCCAAATGTATGGCTTTAGTTGCAAAACAAATAAAAACGCAGACATAAGATTTAACCGTCTTTGCCCGTCGGATTTTGCCCAACGTAATGAAAAATGGGCCACAAAAATCAACAGCAACTACTGAAAAAGCTTTTACCTGTGAAACTCGGTTTGCGGGAGATTGCCCATAGGGGGTTGTAGGCTTCGCGGATTGAGGCGCCAACATCGGAAGCATTTGTCCAACACTTTTCGGATGGTGCGACGCGGGGATAATATCCAAAAATTTTGTAATAAAAGAAAATGCAACGTCTGCAGTCCGGGATGCAGGTGAAGTTTATGAGTATATTCTATTATTAAATCAGTGAGTCTATTCGAACGTGGTAGAAGAAGAGGGTGTTTTTATCATATTCTAAAAGCGAGTTGTGTAACCTTCCACCCACTCGCAATAAACCTTGTAGGTCTATAAAAATACTGAGTTTTCTCAAATACTTAGGAAGCGGTTTATTATTTTTAATCTAGAAATTTCATCTTCGAATACAGAATACTGAGTGAATTTAACAAGAACAAGTAAAGCCTCGTGTAACTCAGTATCACTGAAACAAGAACCAATTAGTTTATTCAGCGGATGTCTCAAATTAAAATAAAATCTTCTGATGTATGCTATGATTCTCTGGATTTTCTCTAGAGAAAAAAAATTTTGTAGAATATTCTGCAATGAATCTACATCAGTGAATGCTACAAGCACCGTTCTGCGCTCTTGACAATCGAAGCTGTGAGATTCTAATTTGAATTTTGGATGGGCCAATCGGTTTCGGGTTTCTGTAACCAAAATGGGCCTCCCACCATAGCGGATGATTAACTAATTCTCCGGGAAGGAGGCCGCGGAGGAACAATCAGCGGGATTATCTTTGGAAGATACATGACGCCACCACTCAGGAGAAACTTTATTTTGTATCATAGATATACGATTAGCAATAAAGTTTTGAACTTGTTTGGATCTGACTTTACCCAATGTAAAACAATTGACGAATCCGTCCAAGTATATATTTGATCGAATCTGACTCTTTCGGAATAAATCTCCAAAACGTAAGAGACTAACCTTGACAACAAAAGGGCAGCAGATAACTCTATCCTAGGAATAGATAATAATTTGGTAGGAGTAACTTTAGATTTTGCACTCAAAGAGATACAAAAATGCGGTTATTTTTATTACTCTGACGTACAGACAAGACGCATATGCGTTCTGTGAGCCATCACAAAAGGCATGTAATTCACAACGGGTGAAATCTTGGAATGGAATGAGACGGGAATTCCAATCTTCGATATTTCTGGTAGTTGACTTTTATATAATGTCCATTTTTTATAATTTGGTTGGGAGGGAGCTCATCCCAACCAACACCCTTAACCATAATTCTTTCATTATCAGTTTTGCAAACAATGTGATTGGTGATAGAAACCCAAGAGGGTCGAATATTCGACTAAGTTCGGATAATATATTACGTTTGGTAAGCGGTTCCTCTAATAAATTAACAGAAAAAAGAAAACATCTGAAGAAGGAGTCCATTTTAACCCCAAGACTTTAATGGTTGACTCATTTTCTTTATCCATCGAATATGATTGATCATACAAATAATCTTTAGGTAAATTTTCTAAAAACTCAACATTATTACTCGACCACTTCTTGAGATGAAAACCACCACTTTTACATAATGAAATCAATTGACTTTGTACTGCAAGTGATTCGTCCAAAGAATCACATCCACCAATGACGTCATCTACATAAATATTATGGGACAGCAAAAGTTGCGACGCTAGTGGATAGTTTGTTTTTCATCGTCAGCCAATTTTGCCAACGTGCGGAGGGAAAGCCAAGGACTACTGGCTACCCCAAAGACACCGTACGTAAACGATATTCAAGCAGCGGTTCATTTGGAGAAAATCTCCAAAAAAATTCTTTGAAAATCTCTATCAGCGGTTCGGAGCAAAATTTGAAGATACATACGGCTAATATCTGCGGTAAATGCAATGAGATGTATTCGAAAATTCAAAAGTATTGCCAAAATATCCTTTTGTAATTTAGGTCCTGTCATCAACACGTCATTCAGTGAAATATTATTAGAACATTTTTCGCTTGCATCGAAAACTATTCGAATTTTGTTGTGGTACTGTCTGGTTTGAAAACACAAGTATGTGGTATATAATAAGAAGGAACTTTAGATAATTCGGATTCGGAATCGTTTCCATGTAATTGCACTCTATGTATTCCTTAAAAATTTTGGAATATTCATTATATAAATTTCGATTGCGGGCCAATCTCCTTTCGAGGCTGTAAAACGTCGAAGAGCTATATCTCTAGAATTCTCAAAATTCACGACTGCGGATTCTTTGAATGGGAGGGACACCATGTATCGTCCGGTCTCCGTGCGAGTTGTAGTGTCCAAAATAATTGTTCACATTTTTATCCTCGACAGAAATCGTTTCTTCACAAGGTATCTCTTCGATTTCCCAAAATCGCTTCAGCGTATTCTCTAGTTGAGATATTTCTACAATGTTCAAAAATGAATTGATTACTTTTTGATGTGTAAGCTGCAACTTTTCACAAATAAAATCCAAACAAAAGTGGTAATAAACGCACTGGGTAAATTTTCATTACCAACACTACGGCCGTCCAAAAGAATTTTCGGAAATAGTTCAGCGCCTAAAAGTAGATCAATCGGTGCGGGTTTCGAGAACTGTGGGTCAGCCAAAGTAATGTTTTTATGTGACTCCAAGTAAATGTATCAAACTTAAAAGTAGGCATATCTGAACAAATGTGATCAAAATTATTGCTTCAAAGTTAAAATCGGATGCGTCGCTCCGGTCGGCTGAACAATTAATGCTCTTACCACCTGGAAATTACCACGACAATCTAAAATTCTCAATTTATTTCCCTTAACTGATTTGAACGGTTTCAAACCTAAACGATGCAGGAATCGTTTGGAAATAAAATTTGCTTGCGATCCACTATCCACTAATGCTCTTACCACCTGGAAATTACCACGACAATCTAAAATTCTCAATTTAACGGTAGCCAATAAGACATTGTGTTGCTGTGAAAGATTCGCACTAAGTGCTGCAGGGCCGGTTTCAGGAATATAAGTTTGCGGAGTTTCTTCAATTCGAAGGACTGAATCGGAAGAACCATCATTATTAGAATTTGATGAAGCTGAAATATTTTGCGGTCAAAGAAAATGTAAAGTTGAGTGGTGATAAGTAGATTGGCAATAATTGCAAGTACGAGATGAAGAACATTTTGACTTGGAATGAGTATGACTTAAGCAATTTGTGCACCAATGGTTTTGTTTAACAATATTATATCTTTCTCTAGGAGATTTTCCCAGGAATGAAGGACATTTATATAAAGCATGTTCAGATTTACAGAGTGATTCGAACGCGCCTGCGGATTTGCGGCAAACAAAGTGGTATTTCGAAAACTAGAAAGATTAGGATTCGTGCGGTTCATGTTAGATATATTACAAGTATTATGAGTTTTGGGTTTCATACGGATAGAATTCAATGAAAGTGATTCGAACGCATTACACTGATTTGTTAAATAATCTATCATGTCAGTGAAATTAGGATTGGTAATCGATTTTGAACTGAGTTCTAATTCATAGCGGGCCACCGTAGTGGAGTCGAGTCTTTTCAAAAGCATATGACAAAGGATGAAATCCCATTGATCTACAGGATAGGATAAATTGCGGAGAGCGGCAACGTTTTCCGAAAATGTATCAATAATTTTCCTAAGCAAAGGCGGGTTTTCAATTGACATGCGCGGACTACACTCAATTTCGCTCCAGTGAGCATTTGCTAAAAGACGCGGGTTTGAATATCTTTTTGTGATTGCATTATAAGCTACTAAATAATTGCTTGAAATAAGCGGTGTGCACGAAATCAACGTTTTGGCGGCCCCTCAATACAGAATGCAAGTGGGCAAACTTTTCAATGCTAGAAAGAGACACATTATTGTGCACAAGAACGTTATAAAGATCAATGAATGGAGTGAACGCCTTTATGTCCCCATTGAAAGTTGGCAACTTCATTTCAGGAAGTTTTACTCTGGGTGCGGAGGAGCAATAATTTGTCCAACCTGAGTTTGTGGAACCTCTTCAAATAAATCAGCATGAATTGCTTGAACTGAAAATAAATCCTTATCAAATGCGGTGCGGACAGATTCTTCAGTATCCAACATATCTGTGGTTAGATCTTTCAACGAACTTAAGTTACTGATAATGTTAGACTGATGATCATTGAAATTCGATTCAATTTCCTTTAAAACTTTGAATCGTTGCCGAAACTCAGAATGAGCTTTACTATTTATAACGGCTATTTCAGCTACCTCTTTCAGTTCTGACATTCTCTTTATTTCAGTATTTCGAAGAGCTTTCAATTTTTTGATCTTATCAGCCATTTTGTGAAACTAATCAAATAACTGATAAATTGAAATAAATACACAAAAACCACTGTACCCAAGAACGGACCTGGCAACTTTTTATCGCAAAAAAAGGATACAAATTCCTACCTACAATTGTTTCACCAGCTGAATACCGGTGACCTTGAATTTATATTTTGAAAAAATGGTCGAAGCAATTCTTCGTATTTAAATGAATAAATGAAAAAACCAATAATCCAGGGGATTCTTGGCTCAGAAGGACCAAAAATGTGGCGGTAAAAATGAAAAATATGAAAAATATGAAATTTGCTGGTTCAAATGGATTATTGAACGATTTAAAATCGAGAAAGAACTTCCACCTACCTCTGGTGCCTAGATGGATGGATCTTCCTCCTTCCTTCAGGAATCTTGTGTTTAAACTACGAAAAGTGGGTTATCACACACGTGACAATGTCTTCCTTTTAACACTATAGCGGTGAGACGGAAACTTGAAGAACCAAAATGTTTTCCGTTTTTAACTAAACTGGCGAGACGTATATCTTGAAAGCGGAGTGTTTCAAAGCGGAGTCGAAAGAAAACTGAATTCTTGCTTGATTTTCTTCGCGCGCATGCGTAAAGTGGAAGTATGCTTTCATGAACGCGAAATGATATATATATTTGAAAATTAAGGGGAATTGCTTCGACCATATGAAAATACTTATATATAAAGAATAAAAAAAATAAAAATAATAGTTTTTAACAAAAGATGGGTCAGGAATAAGGGAAACCTTAACACATAGTCTATGACAGTTGATGAGTGTGAGGAGATTCGAGTAGGATTTGATACATGCATAGTCTGATTGAAAGAAGTTAACAGATTTTTCAGAGTGAGTGTAACTGGGGATTGCTCATTCGAGAAATCTATATTGAGATCGCCGGCTATAATTAATTTCGAGTTGATGGGTAATTGTGTAAGAATAGATTCAAAATTATTGAAGAATATGTTCAAATCTGAGTTTGGAGTCCTATACATGCAAATTATATATAGATTATTGGCCCTATTGTATACCAAGGAAAACTCCACAAGAAACTATCTTAGACAATTAAGTATATTTTGATTTGATTTGAAAGAAAAATGTAAGCCAATAATTGTATGCTCACATATCACAGATCACTATACTCAAATCATAAAAATGCCGATTGAATCAGAACCTCTTCAAACTTTAAAAGAATCATATATTGAATACACTGATTACAAGAACTTGAGGAGAGAATTATGCAAATATGATTGGCATGCATTTTACGAGATGGTAGATATAAATATAGCTACTTCATTCTTCATTGAACTTATAGGTGAACTGATAGGAAAACATACAAAAAAAATTAAAAGGAAAAAAGGGGATAAAAAAAGGAAATATTAGGTCACAAAAGCTCTAGTGAAATCAATAAATACAAAAAATCAACTATATAAAAAATATCGGGAGAACCCCGAAGCTTACGGAAAAGAATTTAAGAATTACCGCAATCGTCTAAATCGTGTGATGGAAATTACGAAGTTAAACTATTATAAATCAAAGATTGAAGAAAACAAGAAAAGCTCGAAACACCTTTGGAACACAATAAATGGTATAGAATGTAAAAAGAAAAAAACAACCATCAAAGAAATTATCACAGACAATGATGTATTGACTGATGACCTGGAAATTGCAAATGTCTTCAATCAACACTATGCGGAAGTGGGAAAAAAACTGGCCTCATCAATTGAAAAACCGATTACTGAGCCAACATTCAGAAAATCTCTGCCACATTCAATGTTTCTTTCACCTATAGATGAGGAAGAGATATGTCAGATTATCAATTCATTGGAACCAAAGAAAGCACCAGGAATTGATAAAATTAAATCTGAAACCCTCAAAGAAATTCAAAGAGAAATCGCCAAACCCATGACATATCTTATTAACAAAATAATGCAAATGGTGTTTGTCCCACTATATTTAAAATGTTAAACCAAAAAGGGAAAAATTAACTATAGACCCATTTCACTAATATCCAATATCGCGAAAATTTTTGGAAAAGCTCTCAAATGATTATATAAAAAAAAACAATTTGCTATCAGAAAAACAGTTTGGGTTCAGAGAAGGCAAATCTACCCAAGATGCTATAATCAGCCTAACATCCCAAATTTATAGGGCGATAGATAACGGAAAACCTTGTCTTTGTATATTTCTAGATCTCTCCAAGGCTTTCGATACTGTGAGTCATACACACCTACTCGAAACCTTGGAAGACATTGGAGTTCGAGGAACAACGTATAATCTCCTAGAAAGTCATCTATACCAGAGGAAACAATTTGTACAAATTGAAAATAAACTGAGTTCAGAAGACATAGTTCAATTTGGTGTGCCACAAGGAACTATCCTTGGGCCACTTTTATTCTCAATATACCTCAATAATTTACTCACCTTGAATACTACCGGAAATATAATCAGCTTCGCAGATGATACTGTGATAATGTATGAGGATGAAAATTGGCATGACCTGAAAGAAAAGGTAGAGTCCGATATGTCACAGATAATTGACTGGTTTAATCATCAATTATTAACAATAAATTTTGAAAAAACTAAATTGATGACTTTTACAGCTCACAGAAATCATCTACCGAATTTCAACACCCTCGATATATATATAACAACGAATCGGTTATTGATATTTCCAGAACAGATACCATTAAATACTTAGGTGTAACAATGGATAGTCACATGAGATGGGACATTCACACTGAGAATGTTACAAAAACCTTGAGGACTATGCTGTTCAAATTCAAATATTTGAGTAAATTACTTGACACTCACCACTTAAAGATCATTTATTTCGCTCTAGTGGAATCTCGTATTCAATATGCCATATTGAGCTGGGGAGGAATTGCTGCTACTCACTTGAGAAAGTTGGAAACGGTACAAAAACGAATTCTGAAAATTATGTATGGAAAGGAACCAACCTACTCGAGCAATTTACTTTTTTCACAAGCGAGAATATGCGATGTAAGACAAATATTTCTTGATAACATACTTACACATATAAACAAAAACAAATATCTATTAAATAATATCGACCATGAACATTTTACTAGGAAAAAAAAAAGAATATCATGTTAAAGCACCTCTGAGTAGTACAAAAATCGGACAACGAAATATATCTTACCTCATTCCAAAAATCTTTAATTTTCTGCCCATCGATCAAAAAATGAATATAATGAATATAAATTCTCGTCAAATGTTGAAAAAAATTATCCGAAACTACGTTCTCAACTTGAATCGCGGTCTGGTTCGCTCTCTCTTTGACTGACAGGCTTTCTGAATATTCATGTTATTATTGTGTTTTTGTATGAATCAATATCGTCTGTCGATTATAATACTTCACAAATTGTTTGTTTACTATTTTTGTTTATTGTTAATTTTGCCGTAGTAAACTAACATAGGTTAGATGTCATAATGTTAGGAATCAATATTAATATTAACTAAGTGAGACCAATTCAAGCTATTTTACATTGTGAATAACATATGCATAAGGAATATTGTAAATTATATTGTGCAAAACCCACGCGCAACTTCAGTTTTACTTGGAATTCCACGTTTATTTACATTTCAACAATTCTAGTCTTAACTCTTTACTAATAACACTTGGTAAATAAACTTATTATTATTATTATCATTATTATTTGTTGAGGATCCTGGCGTTCATCCTGGTCAATATATACGAAAAAGTGGGTTTCCTCAAAAAAAGTCGATTATTTTCAATTCTTGGACACGTTGTAGGGACCAACTATATTATCAGAATTTTATGTTTCCGAATGTTAATGCACTATGCGGGTAGAGCTATACTGAAATAATTATTCAGATTGTTTTCAATATACCACTTTTATAAAACGGACTGGAAAGTATAAAATAATTCCTCCTAGCTCCATACAGATTCCTAGCCCCACATAGATTGTCCCGAAAATTTGTGATTGTGGTTTTTCAATAGATATGAAAATGGTTCAAGATTCGAACGTGATGCGCATACAATAGATAATCAAAGCCCCAATAGTTCACCTGAGTCACTAACAATTTTATTGCACTACAAATATATGAAGTATTTCCAGGACAATATGTATGATGTAAGGAATATGTGAGAGGTTATGAGTCTGTATGAGGCTAGGAGGAATATTTAGAACTTTTCAGTGCGTTTAATAAACCTGGTTTATTGGAAAAAAATAGGGATTAATTTATTACTTCTTAATCTGGTATGTGTGAAATTTTGATGATATGGAGGAATATTTAGAACTTCTCAGTGCGTTTAATAAACCTGGTTTATTGGAAAAAAATAGGGATTAATTTATTACTTCTTAATCTGGTATGTGTGAAATTTTGATGATATCATGACATAGAAATGTGGCAAATTTCAAGCTTATTTCAGTCAGTTTGAAATCGATTGCTCCTTACTATCATCATCATAACAGACAAATAAACAAACAGGCAAGAAAGCGAATTCATATTGCATTGTCATCCAGTTCTGGGCTATGTTTGAAGTTTCAAGTCTCAGCTCATCGGGAAATTGTTAAAAAATCATTCCCCCTCATATTTTCATTATTACATAGAAACAAACTGACAGACAAGAAAGCTAGTTGATATAGTATTGTCATCCAGTTCTGAGCTATGCCAGTAGTTTCAAGTTCTCAGCTCATCGGGAAGTTGGTTTAAAATCGATTTCTACTCACTATTATTATTATCACAGACAAACACATACACAAGTTTTGTACCGAACGAAAAGACAACAGAAACGAGTAAATATAAACAAAGTAAAATAAATAAAATGATGCCATGAATTTGTTTTTTTTTATTTGACATGAATTTATGTGTCAAACTTCTTCATGTGATCCAATGAATATGATCAAATTCAACAGTTACTAAGAAATGAAAGTTGGGAAGCATTCTACTCCATTGATGATTTGGACAGTTGCGTGTCTTCACACAGACCCCAAAGTCACTCATCGAAGAATGTACCACAATAAAGAAAATTGAACCTGCTAACAGGTAACATGAACTTTGGATAACCAATGGCAATAAAATATGTGAATAAAGACAACTAGCTGTATAGAATAACGAAACAAAACAATACTGAAGAGAGTATCAATTTTTTTTTAATTTTTGGAACACACTGAACAACTCAATAAAATCAGTCAAATCTGAATACTACCAGATGAAAATTGAGGCCAATGAAAATATAAATAGTTTTTCATGAAAATGTGTGGAAGAATTCACTGACAAACCATCCAAAAAAGATCATATCAATATAATAATACCCGAATACACGATGGCATTAGAATTTCTAATGGGATTTGTGAATACTCCTCAAATGTAGGAAGCAAATTAGCTAACGAAATAAAAAATGAGCAAAACAACTCAAATCCTCCTAAATTCACCAAACAAAGAATCTCCAATTCAATTTTTTTATCTCAAACCAGTGTAAACGAGATCCTTGAGATAATCAATTAATTAAAAATGAAGATGGAGTAAAAGCAGAATATACCAAAGAAACAGCGGAAATGATTGTGCTACCTCTCTTTCATATTTCCAACGAATCGCTGAAAGATGGAAAATACCCATCGCTATTTAAAATCGCCGTAATAACCCCAGTTTATAAAAGTGGTGGAAAGATGAAGGTGAGCAACTACACAAATAAAAATAACTAGCTTCCTTAGTAAATTTAAAATCATCAGATAATGAGTATGGATTCAGAGACGGTTGGTCAACCTCGGATGCTATTGCCAGACTGATGAGTATTATAAATAGTTCCATAGACGCTAAAAAAAATCACTTTGCAAATTTGTTGATCTGGCGAAGGCGTTTGATACGGTTGATCATCTCCAGCTTATATCATGGCTTGAGAATATTGGCATGGAGGGTACATCGCTGGAACTGCTGAAGAGCTATATTTCCAGAAGGAAACAATACGTACAAATAGAAGAATACCACAGTAGATTTATTTATATAAATTACGGTGTTCCACAAGAAACAGTATTAGGATCGGTACTGTTCAATATTTACGTAAATGACTTTCACCAGCAACATTCTACAGGTAACATAGTGAGTTTCGCAGACAATACAGCTATATTATAATCGAGTCATCCCTGGAATAACCCCAAATCAATTGTACAAAATGATTTTGCGAACATGCTCCTTCCTAAATAGCAAACTTATGCCTCCTATAGCAATAATTCACCGACTGTCGGAAATATTCCTAAAGCTATTGGAGAGCTCACATTGCAAACAAACTCAACAAAAAAAATAGACGGAAAAATCAGAAGGGTCCTCTATAAATTCAAGTATACCACAAAATTGTTCCCGATAAGACATCCCAGAACTTTGTACTATGCCTTAGGCGAGACGCACTTGGTATACGGACTATTGCATGCTAATGTGCACCTTTTCGATATAGAAAACCTACAGAGATACATAATCAAGATAATTTACAACAAGCCAAAAACATACTCAAGTGATGCTCTCAATGAAAAACCACAATTTCTAGACATTTACCAATTATATTCGAAAATAATTCTGTTGAAACGTTACGGAGATAAACAATATATGTCACCTCTATCTGTCATACCCAACCAGATGACGGAATTACGCCATAGTACCTGAAACGACAAAACAAAAGTAATAGGGCCCAGGTACTTCACATACTTCAACTTCTACCTCCAAATATCGAAAACATTAACTCCTACAACCTTTTCAAATCAAGAATAACCAATTGGATCAAAAATATCGGTGAGGAAGATATGTTCCGAATTATCGATACAAAAAAAACCTCCATATTAGCCATCGCCTACTATGAGTACAAAATATGTTATATCAATTTAATTTGAATAAACATTCTACACTCCATTTATGTTACATTCCATTTCATACCTAGTACTCTTACAAGTTATTATTGGTGTTTGTTATATAGCTCTTCTACTGCCTATATTTCATACTTTAAATTTTACATTTATTCAAAACTCATTAGTTTTATACTTATCCGTCACTATTACAATAAAAAATCATCAAGTATACTTAAAACTCGGTCGGAGAAGCTTAAATCGCGATGATATGATGATATATAGATAAAACCTACCCAAAAACAAGTTTTCTTTGGAGGGAAAAGTTCTATTTATTCACCGCAAAAACATATGTTTTACTCAAAAGAATTATTTTATTATTATGAATACTTATTTTTTATTGTAATACGTGGCGAATAAAGATTATTTGATGATGTTCGGTAGGTTTTTTCATCAATTCAGTTGCAACCAATTTCGTTGCCATATTGAGTAACTATTTGGAAGGCAATCAAATTCAGAACACATTGACTAATCGATCATTCTGTTGGTGCTATGGGAAAGAGAATGGAAGAACAAACAGACATATAAGAGAGTGAGTTGATATTGCATGGTCATCCAGTTCTGAGTTATATCTGAAGTTTCAAGTTTCCAGCTCATCGGCAAAATAGATTAAAATCGACCACAAGATAAAAATATCGCTTTTTTGAATTTTTACGTTTTTTCCACAATATATCTGTGTAATTTCTGTAATGATGATTTTCCACATAGCCATGTAAGAGTAATGATTTCTGAAAAATCTGGAAAAAAATCCTGTGGATGAGGATAATAAGGTATTATTCAAATCACTTCAGTATCAGTTTCAAATACAACAAAGTTCACAGAACAAGAATTGAATTTCTCCAGAATTCCTTGTCACCAACTGGATTTGAAGTTATACAAAAATGCGCCGGAACATTGCCAGAAGTGAATTCAGAAATGTGACCTAGCTTTTCTGTGTCACCGAGATCCTGACTTCTTGCTAAACTTCTTGTTTAACTGTACCAATTGCGGCAAACGAAGCACGTTCCCGACAAATCACCAATATTTCACAAAGTTTATTCATATAGCTGAACCGTGTTGCATAGTTCCTGCACTTTACACTGTGAGGAATTCATATTTTCAACACGAGAGCCCTCGTGACTTGGGAATTAGTGTTCATGAATAACCGAAACCTCTCACCTATGTAGGGTGATACGGAATATTTCTATACAGCTATCATAGATTTCCTCTATCAAGAACCCCAGCAATAAAAGTCAATTGATTTAAGAGTGTAGTGCAATAGTTCATAGCTATTTGAATCGAAAACTGATGATTTCACATGATAATAATTTTCAACACTAGTGTTGAAATATTATCAACACTTATTTTAAAAGTAAAATGATAGTAGATAATTTAAATCTGTTCAATAAAAAAAAAATGATGGAATGTTATAATAATAATAAGAACACAGTTGACACTTATGAGGAATTATTTATAAACACTAACATGTATATGGCAGTTTGAACAATGGGTTATATCAATTCTCTGAGAAGTAACTGAAGAAGTATTCAATTCACTTGCAAAACATTCATCATTGCTAATTAATGACCGTGCTATTGAAGTGAGATAGCCAAATAATGCAGGTGCAGTGATGAAACTAGTAATCGTACCAGGAAATATTTTATTAACAATTTTATTTTCAATGGAATGTTGGAGGTAACCCTCAGCTACGGTTGAGGACTTCTATTCCCCATGTCGTTTCATTGTAGTCAAATTCACTTCCGAATTTTCTAACAAAGATGCTGAAAATCTTCCAAAACTGCTGCAGATCTGGTTATTTGAGAAATTCAGAAATGGTTGTAGTCATATTCCCAAGAGTATCTATTCCAACAGGTTAAACAGTGCATTTCTTATTAGAATAATTCAGGAAAAACCGACGATGAGTTATGGAAGTTGGGCGTAATGCAGCATATTCACGGTAAAGATTTATGCAGTTTTCAACGATGCAAAACTTCGTTGAATGTTGGTTTTGGTGTCCGAAATATGAATCAGTAATGGGTTTGTTGTTTCTGCGATGTCTTCATTGCAGAGTTATTCACCATGGCATGATCTGAATAATCCAAAAATGGTTACCACTTCCATCAAAAGATATTTGGTATATGGAGCTTCATAAAAAAAATGTCAAACTATTCTCTTGTCAGAATTTTCGATTTTTTTTGATTATATCCGACACTATTTTATTTCAAAAATGCTCAATTCATGGTTACTGGTTATGTATGTTTTCCTTGAAATAAACCGAAAGTACGCTTTCAGTGAACTTGACTTCGACTGTCTTGATTTGACTCCATTCGATGAATCTATTACAGGCAATTTCATATTATTGCCGTGATTTTTCAGGCAACAGATTCAAAGTTGCTATGTTTGCAGTTCTTGGATTTCTGGTGGAAGAGAGCAATCTGGATGTCCCCAGCACCTCCAGAAGACTCGATCCCTGGAAGTACTGACACCTTTGAAGCCAGACTACATTTTTCAGGGGGTCTGTCGATTTCTACTAAGTTGAATTCTTCGGGTGCCTCCAATTTACAGGGTGGATGGGGGATTGTTCTTTCGATCTCGGGTACTAGACCGTCTATGAACGAAGAAATAAGTTGGCAATCAAAATTTTTCGCATAGCAAATTTGCACAGTGTCATTCGGTGCTATACAGGGCCGGACTGATGGATTTTACATAACACTTTCCAATTTCAAAGCGTCACTCAATTCAGATTTAACATTTAGGAGTTGTGTGATATTCATTAGTTGTGTTATGAGAATAGACTGATATACCAAGAGAATTTGTTTTTGCTTTATAATATTTAGAACAGTATTATTGAGTGTATGATCAACAAAATTCAATCCATGACTTTATTTTTGGTGTTGTTAACTTGACCGACTCATTTCAAGATAATATTTTCGGCGTCAAATTCATATACTCCTACCAATAAATCTAGGGTGATTCTTTTTTTTTTTTTGTTATCCAACGATTTCTCAATTCGCAACATTATTGAACTTCCATTGCCTATTGTTTAATTCTGAATATATCAACTACTCATTCTGGAAGCAATGGAGCTCAATAATGTATGATGAAATATCCAGTATATTCAGTGGGATTCTGTAATTCCAATATTTGAAACAACTTTCCCTTCCGGAAATTTTTTAAAATGAGTTATTATTTGGTTACCCTGGGAAGGTCTCTTATTCGTACCAGTTAAATACTAAGTGACAATAGTTCATATTTCCTTGACACATACTTATTAGTCTTTCTCTTTTATAAATTGGATATTATAGAACAGGTAATTCGGAGAAAACGAACAATATATATATTTAGGTCGGAACTTCATCCATCTGAGAGTTATGGTTTCGATTGGACGTGAAGAGTTTTTTCGTCTACACAATTCAAACACAGCCGATTATATTCAGAATGCATAATACAAATGAAAGTGAGTCCCAACTTTTCGGGATGTTGAAATAATATTCTCTTTGCTTGCCACTTAGGATAATCTTTTTTCACCGAATACGCAGTAGGACTAAAAATAACAATTTGGTAGGTACTCCAAACACACGTGGAATCATTAACTCTGGTGGATTCTCAAAGCTACCGATAGAAGTAACGACTTTAATTCATCGGTGTGAAATGGTAAGTTTGTGTGGTCCGAAACGTACCAGTAAAACTAATGGTAACGAACAAAGGACCTACTCTTAATAGGAAAATCATCCAACCAATATAATAACTTACGATTTTCCTGATGCCCATAAAAGAAAGCTCCATCTGTTCAACTCTGTATTCATATCTGGAGCAATGAGATCCGGTAGTTTCCAGTCATCGTTGGGGAATGCATATTAAAGTTTGGTTCAAATGAAAGATAGTGCTTCGATGTGAGTTGCTCCTGAGAGTTTATTACATCTCTTTGTTCAAGAATATTGGTGAACAGTATTGTCTCTTGCGCTTCAGGGTTCCTCAAACCCCGGGGTATGCTTTATTGGAAATGGAGGAGAAGGGTAGGGAAATCAATATCGTCCAGCAATCAAGTCTCGAGGATTTTTCCAAATGACTTCTCCAGAGTATGTGCAGGAATAATAGCAACAACAATATATATATATACATATAAATTATCTTCATTGTTTTCAATACGGAATTGAGAATATTGAATTTTTCAACTCCCGTATTATAATACGCGAATTGAATATCAGCTACCAATTTTATTATATTGTTATTTTTACACGGATTTTCATTTGGCCAATAAAAACACGTACTTTTCATTATGAAACTAATTCTCGGCTCATAGGAACACGTATTTGGGGATAATGAAGTGGTATATTTTTACATACTTATTTGACATTGAATTTTAATCGATATTCAACTCGTCAAAAGTACCTATAAGTATATCGAGAACTGAAGAATTATCTTGTACACCACCAGAAATTCTTGTTTTCATTTCATTATTTATTGGTCGTAGAAAAAATTGTGTATGCAACGACCATGTTATGGCTATTAATGGACTCGCATACGGTTAATGACACTCGCCTTCGGCTGGTGTCGCAACTCACCTCGTGCTCATGTATTAATTGCTATCAGTACACGATCGTTGCATAATATACTATTTCGATATATATCTTTCCAATGATTATACTGAATGATAGACCCTTTGAAGACCGCTCTACATCATCGAAAGATATAATTCATGCGGAATTATAAAAAAAAACTCGTTGAAAACTGGTTATACTTGATGATTACGATCTGTAGGTGAACCAAAGCTGTACTGAATCCGAAAAATATTTTCCACGAGTTCAGGTATAAAAACGAATTATCGAAAGAGAATGAATTGGGGCGAAACAAAGATGAATATATAGATGGTACATCCAATCGGAAGGCGTAGATTCCACAAACTATTGGTCATAAACGGAAGAGGTGCTTTCCCGCCATATAGCTTCTTCCGAGGCTTGTTCGTTGGTAACAGTTCAGTTCAGTTATTTCTATAATATTCTTAGAAGGGTAAAACTGATGTTTCATGCTGGTCGAAAAAAATGAGATGTGAAATAGCACCTGGATACCACGAACAAATATTATCTATCAATTGGGAAATTTCAAAAGAAATTCAAAGCCAATTTCTTTTTTTGTGTTCATTGTAGAAAACTCTTGTAGATGAATGTTTTGAGGCTCTGGTCCCCTTATCGTTCTAATCTGAGATTATTCCAATATTTGAATAACCGTCATCATATTGTTACGACACTGGAGTTCATTCATTGGAATACTCGATTTACTTTAATGTTTGTTTATTCCACTTTTGAACACAATACAATAATGCTCTTTTGAGTCACAATCCAAAATACCGCGCTGTACTAACTTCGAATGAATCACACAAACAACATCAATAAATAAACTGTCGATCTGTCGCGCATGTATTCAAAATATAATTCTAGAATTTCCGAGATTGCCATTCCCGGAAACAGCTGTCTCTTGGAAATATCTCGATGATTCTATGACGTCATCCAACATTCCCAACGGTTGCATTTGTTTAGCATGTGCGAAATGAACAGGGCGTACTCTACTTATTTTCTGAACAATATTAATAGTGCTCATTCCTCGTGCAAGAAACAAAAATGATATTAATTTCAACTGCCTAGCCCTTTCAGGACAGATTTTTTCGAACCAGATAAACCGAGAATTTTCTCAAATATACGTTTTTACTGCTACAATTTATCATAATTTGACATGTATTTTTTTTTCAATGTAAAAGTTAGGGAATGGTGTCACTATGATACCACCCGACAACAAAAAGGACAATTCGAGTAGAAAAAAACTGCATTACAAAAGTACAAAATAAGTATCCTTATTTCTAATTTTTCGTGTGGAATTGCTCAAAACAGTTTTTTTTATCATTGAAGCACACATTGCACGTGAAACAGGACCACCTAGATCGATGCTGCTCCGACTTGGAACTGCAGACGGCATATCTTCTATAGCTGTTGCGTATTGGCATACGACTGATCCCATTGGTTTTCCATTGAAACATTTGGCTTGAAGCGGTTCACAGCCATTTCCTCACTAGGTGTGCCTCTTCGTGAGGTTTCCATACCTGCTCTCACTAACCCAGTTACAACCGAAAGCCGAAAATTTTCCAGGCTCAAACTATTTCCCGGACATCTTTCGCTATAGATGATATAGGAGTCAACGATTTTAACATCAACAAAGTGCCACAAAATTATGTGCCGCCACTTTCCACTTTTTCTATAGATTTCATAGGTTGTCTTCAGCATGTCTGCTTTGTCAACGTATCCCATGTTGGCATTATAACCTTTGATGATGTAAGGACACTTTTTCTTTCTTTCGGCTTTCTCTATAACAGGTATATGGAAGTTTCTCGTCATCAAAACTATCATCTTATCCTTCCCTTTCAAAAAAGATAAACCACTCTCAGTAATACGCCAATCTGTTTCCCCTCTTTTCATCTCCTCATCCATTTTCAAGTCATCTGGTATTCCTATGCGTTTAGCTCTCATAGAACTGATTTGAGCTATTTCATTAGCGCCAATGACGAGAAGTAGTGAAAATAGACTATGTGGTGTTTATACACCAGTGATCTGGTCAAATCTGTGATAACTCTGGAACCCAAATTTGTATCTGACTTTCTACCAACTTTTTCGGTATAAATTTGAAGTTCGTCGATATATCCACTTCCTGAAGCTCGAACCCAGACTTTGTACCTTCGCTTCATTGGCTTATTGAGCATGTATTGACGACCGTCCTTTGGAAAAAATCATTGATTCATCAGTAGAAACTTCTCTAGAAGGTTTGTAGTGAGGTAAAGTGGGGCAAAATTGCTTTCTTGGTAAGTGCAGAATAGCTCCCCTCCTGCCCTGCCAAGTTTGAGTCAGAGAGCTGCCATGTGTGTTCTGTTTCTGATCATATTACCTCCAAAATCTGCCTGCTGGGGCGCTCCAGTCTAGGACACGTCTTTAGAGAGGTTTCAAAGTGACTTTGTGATTTAGTCTCCATGTCGAACTGGAGAGAAGTAGGTTTATCCGAATTAATCGAAAACAATCCACGATTTTTTCAATATTTCTTATGGTGAGTACATTCTTCAGATGTTATATCATGACAATAAAACATGGATTCAATTCAATTTTTTATTTTGCCTTAGTTAGGTCATACTCTGCACTCATCCCAAAAATGGAGAACTCAGGGCAAGTGCGCCAGTCAACAGTGGGGAAAGTGCAGGATTTTATGCACTTCCCCCTGTTTTGAATAGGGTAAGTGCATAATGTGATTGAAAAGTTGAAACCTAGATGATGATATTAATTATCAAATAATTCAATGCTACCAGTGAACCAGAACCAGCTACCAGTGAACGAATACCCACAGACAACTGGCCGGCTGCATGGCTTGGTGGTGTTCGTCTGCTGTACAACAGCCTGATTGATAACTTCATCAAGTGCTGCTATTGAAGAGCCCCAGTCTGCATCCACCAGAAGCAATCACAATTCACAGGCATCGACATCTTCACGTGAGATCAATATTGACGGTTGTGGGAAGACATTTCTGGAACTTCTACTGGGAACAATCAGATTATACCAAATGAAGGGCAGTAAGGAGAGGTCAAGAGGGATGACAGAACAGAAAGAGAAAAGGGACGCATATGAATGCAAAAAAAACTTCGAAAGGTGGAGAGGGCAAAGAAGGCTCAACAACGAGAAGAAATCAAGTAGAGAAAATCTGACCAACCAGATAATAACTAAAAAGAGAACTGCTGAGAAATTGTACTCATCATAAGAATCAGAGGATATTGGGAACATCTGTTGTGAATCTAGTCACGAAGATTCAGACTCATGCGAAAGATAGAAGAAGGAGCTTTTAGTTTTCCAGGCGGCTCTTTCATTCCTTTAGAATTTGTAACATATTTTTGATACTTTGGTATATTTTCAGAGTACTCTGTTATTGTTACTCAGCTTTTGCATTCATTTTTTCTTTACTCAGCGTGTTTTGCTTTGATTTGAATAATTCACGGAGCCTTTCATTCTCCATGCCCCTTCTCTCACCCATGAGTATCTGTAGGGTTTTGAAGGCCAGATAATACACTTACCCCTTTTTGCGGAACAAGTGCAAACTATGGACATATTTTCTTCTTTCGTACTTAGAACACGTGAATTCTGAAGTGTGGCTGAATCAAACAAGACGGAACTGAACAAAAACAGTCATTATTAAAAAAAAATCACTCTAGCATAAATAGCAAGTTTTCTGTAGCCGTTCAAAGTTGAACTCGACAAAATGTATAGCGTTCTTGCCCACCTCACCTTACTTCGTGACATTTCCGCTAGCTTATTAAGATGTGGACCTACTTTGTACAGTTCATCGTGATTAGGTTCGCCCCGTTTGAGCTGTATGGCACTGTAACTCAGGTGAATGTTCCCCAAAAGCCAATCAAATTTACTTATTAGCATAACTTGTGATATGTAGGCATCTCTTAGCTCTATTTTAGTAGACCAGTAGTCTTTGTAGCTGGGTGATCGTTTTATGCCCATCAGTATATTTACAGCAGAGACATGTTCCACCTCTTGCACGTTTGTGGGTGTAAATGGCTTCCCTGGTTTTGTGCTAGCCTTTGTAGCATACGAATTAGTTTGGAAAGTGATATGATCAAATAAAGCATAGAAATACCTCAACAGAAAGTTCTATCTCTTCTGGAATATTGACAGGTTCAAATTATTGAATATTGTGGCGCAAGATAATTGGTCACGTCTCTTCTCCAAACAAATTTGTTGATATACAACTCTCTCGCCAATACAGCAAGGAAAATATCAACATCGCTGTTGGTACCTTTGTTGAATTTAGCATCGCTGTTGTCCGGATGAGTATCGACTATATAAAAAAAAATGACGTCTCAAAAATTATACCTAACTCTAATAATCATGGAATCGTACCTATTTGTTTATCATTAGGCTCATTATTCAAATCATCAAGCATATTAGGTAGTACGTCATTGACCTAGCCAAACCCAAACGCCCCATCGACATATTTTTTTCCTCATCACTGGTATCGTCCTCAAAAGAAATTTCCCCTATTGTGCCATATATGCTAGTATTATATACAGAGCAAATAATCCAATTCCATTCACCATTCGACATACTCAAACCGTCATGATATTCATTACTTACAGGTAGCAGATTCCATCACACATCTTTTCCATTCCAGTAAATTCAACTGGGTTGAAATTCTCATGTTTTCCAAAGAATATCAAAACTTTTTAACAAAAAATTCAATCGACGAAATAAGAAACTGAAAAGCAAAAAAAAATCAATCTATTCAGTCCTTATAACTGAACTCCAAAACGAATGTAAGTTACTAATTTTGAGTCGGCGCCAAACAAACAAGAAAATTAATTGAAGTGTAAACTGATGGCAATGTGGTGCACGGCGGTGACGCGTCCCTTCGTCAGAAATTGCCAAGTGTTCTCGAAGTCAATATCAGCGAGACAGCTACCCGAACGGGCACACACGTGAGGGCACATGTCGTTGCAAGAGGTCGTGCGGAGAGCGCATTTTTGGTATGTTATTGAAGACTTGACGTTGCATTTCTATGTTATTTTGTTTTGATAATTTTTTTAATCTTCGTTGATTGTTTGTTTGTCGCCGACTCAAAATGAGTTACTCACATTAGTTTGGGAGCTTGGTTATCGAGACTGAGAGGGTTCATTTCAGTTTTTGCTTCTCAGCTTATTTTTACGTCGGTCTAATTTTTTGTTAAGAAGTTTATATTTTTCAATTTTTTGTCGCTAAAATCTACTAATTGATTCCTACTCAATTTGGAATACTTTTGAAATACTTACTAACCCACCTCACTTCAACTGATAACTGTTATATTATATAACTAGCTGGTACCAGCTACTTCGCCCGCGTTGAACTTTTTTTTATGACGACTATTACAAATCCACTCACCCCATTAGGGACGGAATTTGGAATTTTCAAAAATACGGAAACACCTTTTTCTTCATTTTTTACAAAGACATCAAGTACCAATTTTTATAATCCTAACATCAAAACTACCGGAACCCTCACAAAAACTTTCAGCCCCCTACGGGTTGCATTTATAAAAACTATGAGAAATGTATTCCTTTATTCCTCACAAAGTCCTCGAATACTATTTTCATGACCCTAACTTGAGAACTAGCGGAACCCCTATTACAAACTTGCACCCCCATTTCCCTCCTTCAGGGGTTGCATTTCTTGAAACACTGAAATACATATTTTTTCTTTTTGTAACAAAGACTTCAAATACCAATCATGTTATGACTCGTGAATATACATATATAGACAACGAATTTATATGGAAAGAGATTGCCACCTCAAAGATGAGGAGTTATTTTGAGGAATAATCCATTCAAAAAGTCGATAATGCATTCGAAAAAGCTATCAGATGTGATTGAGAAAACAAAATCCATCAAGTAACCTGTCGAAAGTAAAAAACAGACCTAAAATGGAAGGTTCTTTATGAACTGATCGTCAACACGCATAATCCCACCCTGCTTGGGATAGAAAACTGTGTAAGGAATGCATACATTTAATCCCGAATTTTTTACGCTATAACAATCAGGAACATGTCGTATCCTCTTAGATGAAATGAACTTCAATTTCAATGTATTGAAAGTGTCATTGATTACCTCAAGGACAAAACCATGGGAAAATGATTACCATGTGTGTTTAACCCTACGACCATCTGATGAAAAATATGAGCAAGGTAATAAATTACGTTTTTTATTCGTCATCATTATCTACGTGGGAGACAAAGGGCTAACGCTTACTATAACAAGCCAGAAAATTATTCAACCGTCTCTCAGTCAAGCATCCAAACTCAATCACTTAACTCGACTCAACTGAGTAACGTCTATGTAAACTGCTCAGTATGTAGTTAGATAAAAAGTCAGTCTCAAATATCCAATATAAATCATGGAAATGTATCTAGAATCAGTGCGCGGTTTTTAATTAATAAAAATAACAACTAATTATTAACTGAGAAAACAGTAAAAGAATTTAACATTAATAATAAACATTTAGAAAATTGGTTTGATAAAAATATTGTGTGTGTAATGCAGAATCTGAAAACAGGAAAAATTGGTAAGCTATATTTTTGTTGTTCTGCATTACTTCAGAATATTGAATCTTTTCTAACTTTTATTGAACTGAATTTGATTATGGCAAAACGTAAATTACATTAGCCTTGACCTCTGAATTTCTTTAGCACCCCATTATCTGTTAACCCAGACTTCTTTCAATGCGGAATATGTTCCGAAATATTTTGATTTATTGTTTCGATGCTAATCTTTTCCTAGAATAATTTCACAGTTTCAACATTGTATAAAATTAATTTCATATCCAGTGTGTGTAAAGAATAACGAAATTCCATGAATCATCCATCCAGTTGCGTTGAATGATACGTGCCCATTCAACCAATATAGATTCAGAGTATGTGTAACCATTTAATGTTTATAAATGGTAAAACTTTCTCAACTTTGATTGGGAATGATAGTTGTTCATTCACCATAGTTTCCTAAATTTTTTTCATTGTTAAATTGATAAAATATTGGATAATATATAGTGTGGTTGGAAAAAGCTGAATTTATTAGACAAATTATTTTGTATGGAAAAATGTTTGTTCATCTAATTAAAGTCATATTGAAATTGTTAGTGTCCTGTAATTTCAGTGCTTCCATACAGGGCTCCAGAAAATTGATACAACTTACCGTCAGTTGTAACGAATTATTAATTGGGTTGTATTACTCATTTGGAACATATATTCAGTGCAATGGAAGTACTGGAGTTGTATTGATCAGAATATCATATCAGTGTGTATTTGTTGTAACGAACAAATTTTTTCATTATTGAAGTTTGTTTGTTTTTATATGTGCTCCAATTATTTGAATAGTATCCTCAACCATATTGGCGAGGTACATGATTTGAATGATTACAGCTCAAATTTATAACATCTATATATTGGGATGACGATGCTTATCTGCCCCTCGATAAGAATCGCCAGTGAGTTTTTATTGATTATTCACACCTCGTATATTCCTTCAAGAACTTGGTAATAACATCTCAACTAAGTAATCATGATAATGGTTAGTCATTCGTGGGATTTTCAATTCTACAGCCGTCCCGGTTCGTGATAATTTTTATGATCCCAACTTGAAAACTAACGGAATTGCTATACACATCTCCAATCACAATTTAATCCCCATTTCACCCCTTTAGCTGTTAATTTTCTAAAAACACCGAAACACATATTTTGTTTCTGTAAAAGAGACTCCAAAATACCAATTCTCATGATCCTCACTTGACAACTAACCAAACAGTCTTTCAACCCCCATTTTGCCCCTTTAGAGTAGAATTTTCGAAAACACTGAATCACATTTATATTCATTAGTGAAGAGCTCAAATAATAATTTCCATGACTTTATTTTCAAAACCAACCGACTTTCACTTTCACCCCCCTTCTTACCCACCTTTTTTTCCCTTTAGGGATGGAATATCAAGAAAATATGCTGTCAAAGTTCGGGCGTTGATCGATCAATCAGTGAGTCAGTTAGTCACGATATGCGATTATATATGTACATATTACCCCACATACTAGATAGCTGCTGTGAACCGTTGAGAAGATCCTTCGACAGTCTTTCGTCTCCATCATCAAACCAACTCCGTATCTCAATTATGTTGTAGTGTCATCAGAACTACATATGTGTGTCAAGTTCCAACAGAATTGGTTCACAGGTGTTAAATCAATGGATTATCACCTATTTTCCTAACCTTAGGGGTGAACTTCAAAATTCAAATGGGATCAACTTCGAAGCATACTCTATACAATAAAAAAAATAATCTGAATCGGTTAACTCATTACAAAGTTACGCGTGATAGAACCGGTTAAGGAATAAAAATTCAGTGGGTGAACCGAAAATCATCCCCCATTTTCCTACCCTTAGGAGTGGAATTCCTCCTTCAAATCCAAATGGGACATCTTCTTGGTATTCTCAATCCACTATGAAAAAAACATCAAAATCGGACTACTTTGTAAAAAGTTATGCGTGATCCTAAATAAAAGAAATACAAGCGTCGACTAGAGAAACTTCTTCTTTTTTTTCTTTGGTTGAATATGTTGAAAATATTGATATATATCAAATTTACTCCAGCCCTCCTTCGGCAAATTCAACAGCTCGTTTAATTCAGATATAAATTTTTTCAGAAGAAATTGTGAACAGCTGCAGTCAAAGAGAAATACCCAAGTATTCAAGTAGATTTAATTACCGAGGAATTGATAATAGGTATTTTGTATGGGTGATAATTATGATTTTCTTGATATATTGGCTCTACCGACTCATATGCTGCTAGGAATGAGTCCCCGAAATCCAGCATAAGAAGTTGTAGATGATATGGTATTCTTTGAAATGATGATATGGTGTTTGAAACCCTACTTGTGGCCAGGTTCTCCTAGGGACGCTTTGACTCCAAATGTACTTCAATTTTTTCTCCATCAAGCATTCGCGAATCTTGATATCGTTTTCATGTTTTCGAAAAAGGAATATAAAGAATCATTGAATGGTTTTGTGATTGCTTCTGAAGAAATCACTTTCTAGCTGTGAGAAACTCGATTCCAAAAACTCGTCTGGTAAGTGGACATGTTTTCCAAAACTAGTTTTTGATTAAATGCTGAAATGTTTTCATGTAGGACCTGGATGAATTGACTGTTTGTAATTCCACCACTACCAAAATATTATTTCGAATTCAATATATTCCACAATATGTACAGATGAAACGCCGGAAATGTCTTTCAAATACAGAAAAGCATTGTCAAGACTGAGATCCCAAATATATGTCATTGATCCAGATGACCGCCTAATAAAGAAATTGCGTTGCGTGAAATTGAGCCAGTGAGTTTTCTCGACGGACCCTCTTCTGTAGTCACCTGGGATACGACGTAGCAGGGTAGATTTCCGTTACAGGATTCATTTTATCATTACAGAATGATCGATCAATGTCTAGCACTTTTTGTCCTGATTTTCATGATGTGGAAGGACTTTGATTCAGAGAAACTCCAGGATATATTTGTCAGACTGATTGGATGAGTAAGTGTAACTTGAAGTAGCAGAGTTCATCAACAGAGTGTTTTCAGGAATGGAATGTAATTGAAGGAGTCAGGAAAGGATCCATTTTTCTGTTAGTGAGCTTCTCTGGATATATTTCATATACAGGGTCGCCGATATGTATGGAAACAGTCGATTATCTCCTAAAGTAAGTTAGCTAGCGAAAAATATTAGGTCACAAAACTTTTAGGGTTTTTTGAAATCTATTACAATAAAGAAAATGTTAGTATACAGGATTAGTCAAGAAGTCATTTTATTCCATATTTCAATTCTTCTCAAAATTCTAAATGAAATTGATAAACCACATCATATCCTAAATTTATCTGTTTTAGAGATATAGAAATTTGAAAATGACTTTTTTATAAATACACAAAAATATTTTTTCCACGTTCATGCAAAAAACAAAACTTTATTGAACTATATTAAGTGAAAAAAGTGCACTCAACTAAACTTAACTAAATAACTATTAGTCCATTGAGTTTATAGTCAATCAAGTAACCTTTGAAGGTTTCTAGCTCTATGGCATTCAAAAAACTTGCAAACTGCAAAAGTTCCATCCATATGAAATTCCTTCGTTACAAGAATTGAGTGAAGACGATTCTGATCGTAGAATCGAGTTCTGTGAAGATATTATGTATAAATTGAACGAAAATGTCAACTTTGTCAACCACATATTTTTTTCTGACGAATCTACATTTTGTTTAAACGGGCACGTGAACCGACACAACTGTAGGTATTGGTCAGACTGAAATCCACATTGTATAGAGGAAGTTCACACTCAACGATCACAAAAAGTAAATATTTGGTGTGGCATTATTGGTGGATACGTCATAGGACCCTATTTTGAACTCTGAACGATATTTATAACTTCTGCGCGAGCATATTATTTCAGAGCTTGGACGATCATTCCCGAACAATAACAATCCCAATTTGCCGACAGAACAAATATGGTTTCATCAAGAATGGGCTCCTCTACATTTTTGGACGTGTGGTGCGGGCATATCTAGATGAAACTTTTCCTGATGAATGGATTAGACGCTGGGGGGAAATTGAATGGCCAGCTTGGTGTCTCGATATGACCCACTTGAATTTTTCCTGTAGGATTAGATAAACAATTTAGTCTACAAAAGTAGGCCGCAGAATATCGAAGAGTTGCAAGAAAGGATAAGGCACAAAATTTCCACTATTCTTTCCACTTTGAGCACCTTGTCAAATATAATTCCAAAGAAAATATTTGTTGTCTATTGAAACTTGTTTTCTCAATTTTTTTTTCTGGCATAACTATTGTTTTTATAGAATTTTTAATCTCCAGGACATTCATTAAAAAAGATTTTTTTCGTTTTATGCATTTTATGCATTTTATCAATCCTGAATAATTATGCTTTTTTATTTCCTCTAAAAATATAATAATTAAAATTTAATCATATCCATAATACATTGTGTAATTTTCTTAATAAATATCCATCATTTCGGAGTTTTTCTTCAATAAGAGTTGTAAAAGGTTATTTTCAAAATTCGATATCTCGAAAACGGTTGAATTCAGGATATGATGTGCTATATCAATTTTATTCAGGATGTTGAAAACAATTGGAATTTGGAATAATATACATTCCATTAAAGAAAAAGCAACTTTATTTCGTCATGACTTTTTGACTGATCATGTATACTTAATTTTCCATAATCGTAATAGATTTTAAAAAACCCTCAAACTTTTGTGTCATAAGATTTTTCGCTAGTTATCTTACTATGGGAAATAATCGACCGTTTCCATACATATCAGCCACCCCGTAAAACGATTTACAGTTTCTAGAAACCATTTATCATACCATTCAAGTACTGTGTAGTATAATGTAGTTTGTGAAATATTTTGATTCCAAATAGTACATAATGGAATAAAGTTATCGGATAATCGATTTTTATTTCGGCTATTGATAGGTTTAATCACTGGCGGACTAGCTAACGAATATCCAAGTGTACAGTTAGCCCAAAAGTCCACTTCTTTCGTTCTGTCTGTGTCTGGAAGGGTGGCTAAGAGTGTGTCATTTACAACCTCAATTCCAGTTATTTTCATTCTATATATTTGAAAAAATTCTTGAATATTTTAATAAGTTTCATTTTTCAATCACACCATTGTACGCAAAAACCTCATCCGGAGTTCCAAGTTGAAATTATGGTGAATTCGCTGAAATTATTTTAAACATTCATCACTATATTGAATCATGGGTGAATGATGGTGAATTCTGAGAGAGAAATAATTTCCATTTGATTTCCTGAACTGGGAAAGAAGTATATCAACCTGTCAGAAATTCAAATTTTCTTTTTACACCTCGCCCCTTGAACTAACTGTTGAAGAGCAGTGTCTACCATCAAATTGTTTTTAGTTTCTAGGGAAATCTGTTCGATTTTTAAGTGTGATGTTGTTTTTGATTGTGTAAAAAATATATAAGAAATATATTTATAACTCTATTCTGTGCTTGAGTATTTCCAACTTCCTCAGTAGAAACCAAAACTAACTACGTCGCAATATGATTTTATAGCACTGCTGGTGTGTTACTAAAACTACAATAATAGGAAAACATATGTTTTAATAAAGTAATACGCTGGTTTTCAATATCATTGGGGAACTGAATACAGTTCCATATTTCCTATAGTATGGGAGGTATGAACATGAAAAGAATACAACACCATTTTGGGTGGATGCAGACGACACTTTTCAAAAATGTTTGTATATAAACTAATTATTGTCCCTAGAGCCGCTTTCAATTCGAATATTTTGGTTAAACTTGAAAAAAAAAATTAGTCTCTTTATTAACATGCTTTTATTAGCTTCACTTGTAACTAACAAACAATGTAATCAAATGTTGTCAATTTCAACCTACTTCTGATTGTCATATCGAAACTTGGTATATATATGTAGTTTGGATGACAATACTATAATTTGGTATTTCGGAGCCAGGAGGTGAATAGTGGAACTCTCCATTGGCTACTAGTAGAATATGGTGAATGCGCTGAATCGTTCTCAGCATAATTTACAATTCAAAGATATGGCGAAAGCAGTGGTTTTTAGCATATTTCCCAAAATTTAACGAGTCCAATAAATTGGGCTTGATAACGAGGTTCTGATGATGGAGTCGAATATAGATAGTGGAACTCTTCAGTGGCCACAAGCGAACACCTTGCAGTTCTTCTTGGTAAAATAACGACGAATTATACTGGTGAGATCGCGATAGATAAAGCACAACGAATATATTCTACAAACGACTAGATGGACAAACACAACGATGAAGTGCTGATATCAAGGCCCAGGATCAAATTATCGATGCAAATCGTAACCTGGGAAACAATAGTTTAGGACATTAGTAAATATGGCTGACTCCCAAGTATATTTTCGAGGGTGCCAAAATTATGTTGCGAGCTAACATTGATGTGGAGAATGGAAAAATTGGTTTCCTATCTGAAATCTATGGCCTCATTTCCGTCGTTAATTGAAGTAAACTTTTGCAAGTACGACGAATATGTTATTAAACCCATAGCAAAACGAGTTGGGCGTCGATAGTACATAAGATGCAAGGTTGTACGGTGGGGCATGCAGTGATATATTTGGGACCTCGTACCTTTGCTTCTGGACACGCTTACGTTGCTATGAGTCGGGTAAAATCGCTAAATGGGCTTCAGATAAAAAAACTCGACTGCTCAAAGCTCACAATCAGGACTACTTGCAATACTGAAGCATTAACGGAAATGGAAAGAATGCGTGCTCAAACATTGAATTTCAATGAGCAAGAGCGTGAATGTAACAAAAGGGAACAATAAGTACCCTATGATCCTACTCATACGAATAATCACGTAGGGTACCTTACTTGTAATTATACGTTAATATTATACGTTGAGACTATGTCTGTGTAATATATTTGTAAATATGTAAATATTATAACTTAAGCCAACTTTAAATGCATTCTGTACCAGTAATAAATATGTTAAAGTTATTTTGAGACTGAAAAGTAAAGAATTGAAATATGTAGTTCAAACAAACTGAAAAACACGCGTTCATCATGAACTAAAAATTATTAAATAATCAAATTGACTTGTATCAGTTACAGTATTTAATTTGAGTTATCGCAAACATATATTTTTTCAAACAATACGTTGTGTATGATAGATATCCTAGGTAGGTATTAGTGAGCTTGTTACTACTTTTATATCCAACGATTAATTCAAAAAGAATGGAGCGCTTTCTGATTGTTTGTAATTTCAATCAATTCAAACAAAGCGCTCCACGCTTCTTGAATCAATCATTAGATATAAAAAAAAGACAAGTTACCTAATAACAACCCAGGATATCTATCATCTATCACCACGTATATGTTCGCGTTAACTCTACAATGAAGTTGAAATATTGGCTAGATGAAATGCATAGGTACTTATACCGTAACTAATACAAGTCAATTTAATTATTTTAAATACATGAAAAATACGTTTTTCATTATGGGCTATGGTACACATGTTAAAATTATATATATAAAAAAAACAACGTGTATAATAAGAATGACATAAGCTGAGGGTACTCCTGAAAAATCACGCTCTAAAAAGTTTGAAATAAAAATAAGTTCAAAAACTAAAACCCGACTACTGAAAAATCACACTCTAAAAATAATGAAATGAAAATAGGTTCAAAAACTGAAACCCGGCTACTGAAAAATCAGCTTCAAGAAGTATGAAACAAGAAAATATTCTGATCTGTAATTGTTATGTACATACCATTCAATATTTATCATCTATTAAATAAACAACTTACACGTTATATATTTTAATGTATTTAATACATATTCATAGTGGTGTCCAGAGGATAGCCGTGGTCATATGCCACTTTGCCCTGAAGCTTATGATCGCTCACTACTGTTAGAATGTATTGTTTTGTAAGGGTAGGTCATCACTATGAATATGTATTGAATACATTAAAATATATTACGTGTAAGTTGTTTATTTGATAGATGATAAATATTGAATAGTAACAATTTCAGATCAGAATATTTTCTTGTGTCATACTTTTTGAAGATGATTTTTCAGTAGTCGAGTTTTAGTTTTTGAAATCATTTTTTCATTGTTTATACTGATCTTCAATTTGTTTGTACCTGAAATCTATCCACTGTGAATGGATTTCTGTTGACAGAGATTTTTTGGCTCCACGACTCTCAGAATGCTCTTCTCTAAAATGAACACACAATGCTTTATAGATTATGTAAGAACCAATCACGATTGTCCATTACTTGACGTCATGTTTTGCGGTTCTGATTGGTCAGTTCCTCTGAATGACCCTCTAGCTCGGTCTGAACCGTAAATTATTCCAACTGGAATATTTCAATGTTTCAAAAGGAAAAAATAATTTTCTGTTTATTAGGTAGTATGGAGAACGAAGAATATGAAATTATATTATAAAGCGGCTTTATTCATCATTTCAAATTCTACATATAACAAAGGAAAAATACAACAGTATGAATTAATAGAGAGAAGGTGAACGATGAAAAGGCGTAGTGTCAGCTATAGCTGTTTTTCAATTCAACCAAAAAAAGATAAAAAACAAAAAAAACAATTAAAACAAAAAGAAAAGTAACGAATGACGTGAAATCGTCACAAATAATCCACTTAAGCATATAACAAAATAAAAAAAAATAATAATAAAGTTCGTTACTGTTTTATACCTTATTGGTTAATGATACTCAACATCTCAAAACATATATCACAAGCGGGATCTATCAGCGTAGGAAGAAAAACTGCCTATTCTTCAGCTGAAGTTCCAGTCTCTTTTTGAAATACTTAGTGTGTGAAACAAGGAAAAGAAACAAGGTCTCCGTAGAATACTCTCAACATGCTCCTGCAGCGAAATCTCTGAGTCTATGTGCATATATGTCATGAAAAAAATTCAAGATAATCTGATGGCCACATTTGTAACCGAATGAAATGAAACATAGCACAAGAATACTTCATGTGAATACCTCACCTGACTCCAAAGATGGGCAGGATCGGTCATAGAGCTTCAAAATATCGGCTGTTGGAAGATAGAAAAAAAACAGACATTTACTTACAGAACACTTGTTCGATAGAGCTGTCGGAAGCTCGCAACTTTTTGAAATTTGTTTTCCCTAAAATCCACAAAAAACAAGAAACTGTTGTTAATTACTGTTGATTTTCTTTCAATTAATACATTATGTTTGTTTGCCCTGTAAACTCCTCTCAAGTAAGAAGCAATCGTTTATGTTGATTGGATAATATTTGAAAACAGTTTATTCCTCTAACACTACAATTCATCATCAGTCTCTAGCTACTCAGTAGAGAAATAGAGTAGACAAACTAACAAGGAATAAATGTCAGGTCGAAACTCCATTGATTCTTAAGCAATCTTTCTCCTTTGATCGGATTTTTTGTGCACCTCCCAGCGCAGTGGACATCAAAATAATTTTTAAAAAAAATGACTGTTCGTGATATAGTCTGTGTAATATCAGGGTCCCATTCTCATGTCAAAGATTCAATTTCCCGGTTTAATTGCTATCAAAAATGGAACTCAACGTCTCCATCTCGTTACATTATCAAGAGAGAATCGATTTCCATCCATGTCCGTATTGGTATTGATGGAAACCTGAAAATGTCATGTTCAGATTATGACATTCTGAATAATCCTGTCAAGAATTGAAGTTTATTTCCAGAGAATTTACGACTGGTAAAGCTCAGAATAACATTGATTACTTGTTATGACATAAATGCTTAGTGTATTCTTGAAACATATTGCATTCGGAACGTAAGGAATATTGACATGTTTTTACTCATGAACAAGTCAAATTTTTATTCCAATACCACATTAGGGAAAAACCTGTCTCAAGATAATATCATTGTCATATAATCAGTCAAACATACGTGTTCATCATTGGATGGAGATGGAGTTTATTATAAGAAGGCGTTAGACCAATCGTGTCAGTTATATGATGACCCAGATCCACCAGAGAGCCGTTATCAGATAAAATGCCGATACAGCTCTAGACTCGGATAATACCTTATTGTTGCGACAATAACATTTCAAGCATTCGCTCCATAACTCTTCTCAGAGCTAGTTGTACTTTATTTTCAATAAAGAAAATTCTTTTTTAAAAAGAAGATTTTCCACTCAAAGTATTTAATTGGCGCAGTCGGTAGGATTTTGTGCAGTACGGAAAAAACATTTTCGTTTCGTGGAGTTCTAACCCCTTGAGTACAAACCAAGAACCAACCCTTCGAGTGGACGAAGAGAGTGACCACCCCTGGAAAGCTGGAAAGAATCACAGGAGAAGGAGCTGTAAACTACAAGTATTCGAATCTTGGGAAAAACTTGTAAGTGCCAAATTTCCTTTTCACCTTCATTGAACCCTCTGATTAAGGACTTCGTTGAAGATAATTAGGGAAGTTCATTGAGAACAATTGACGTCTATGCTAGACAATAAATTTAAGAAAAATAATAACATAATTATTGATTTATCGACCATATATGACAGATATTGACGATATTCCAGAAATATTCAATAGCTTATCAGTAAATGAAAATCCAATTTCAGTTGGTAATAATATAATTCCTGATATTGCGAATATAATAGCATTCGAAATGCCGCAAACAAATCAAGCAGGTCAACCCGTTTTGAACTGGAATCTTTTTAAATCTCAAGTGAACAATCTGAAACCATATGACGGTGACAGTAATACCTTGAATAAATTTATTTAAAGATGCGATAAGCTATATGAAAATTATATAGTTTTGAATGATCCAATATTTAACGATCACATTTTCGAATGTATTCAAGAAAAATTAATGGGGAAAGCAGAGTGTATGGTTGGAAACAGAGCCGAACTCAAAAATTGGCCCGATCTCAAAAATGCTTTGAAACAATGCTTTTCAGACCGAAGAGATCCGGATTGCCTCGTTTTAGAATTAACTAGAAGTCGACCCCATTAGGAAGAAGATCTCATTAGTTTTGGAACTAGATTGCAGTTGATTCGAAGCAGTGTTGCTCAAAGAATCAGTAATGATATGAATTTACAAGCAGATGAAAAAGTACATAACATTTCTCATTATGATAAGGTTGCCCTCAGCACATTCATTGCAGGTTGCACAGGTGTTTTGAGAAACAATTTACATCTCAAAAAACCAACATCCTTGGAAGATGCAATGGCATACATTGATGAATATGAAAATTTTGAGAAATTATATGGTTTCTCTCATGAGAATCACAAACCAAAATTAAATGCAACCACCACATACAGACAGACGTACACACCAAATATGCACTCATATAATAATTTCCAACAACCAAAACCAAATCAATTTTATCGACAATTTCCTTCAACAAATCCTAATTATTCTGCCAGGCCCAATTGGTCCAATCAACCAATGAATATACAACCAAGACAATTACCACCACAAAAATACCCTACAAATGAAGGATTTTTGGTCCCCCGCAAAATGTATTCAAACCCAACCAGACCCCTTCTAATCAATTACCAAAACCGGAACCAATGTCAACAATCTCTAGAAATCCGACAAGAATGTCTCAGCGACCATTCTCACAACAACCCGGACCAAGTTCCCGAAATCATAACCCAAACTATTTTCAAAATTCACAAAGATTTGTTCAGTCTTACCTAAGACCAAATTTCATTTCTGAAGAATTGTTTTCAAATTAATACAAAGAACCAGTAGAGTTCGATAACCAATTTTATGGAAATCAAAATTATGAGGAAAATACCCAATATTTTAATCAAAACGCACAAATGAAAGCGAATTTTGGAAATGAGTTTTCTCATTCTGAAAATAGACACGAACAGACAGACTTTGAAGAAGCTGAAAATTTTCAGTTAACCAGCCAAACAGAAGACAGTTGACATAAATATTTTATGCAACAATGCCTTACCCTATATAGAAATAGGAAATCCAAAAGTGAAATTACTAATCGATACTGATAGTGCAAGATCAATAATCGTACCTTCAATCATAGAAAATCTATATCCAAATAAAATATATCAGTCTGATATTACAATAAAAACAGCAACAGGTAGTCAGAATGTGAGATATCAAGCTAAGATACCAGCATTTTCAGAATTTAACACAAATTATGAAATAGATTTTATTTTATTCGATTTTCACGAATTTTTTGATGGAGTAATAGGATTAACCGATATGATAAAAATGAATTTGAATATCGATTTGACTAATAAAAAATTAATTGGCAATCATGTAGAAATACCCTTCAAATTCAGAGAACTTATAGATTCTAGTTTTTCATTTTCAGTTAACCCACATGAAAAAACTATAGAAAATTTACCTGTCAGTTTATATCAGGGAGATATTTTAACAATCGAAGGTTCCATTAATGATTCAATCATTCCCCAAATATTGAGCGAATCAAAAAATGGATTTGCCCCGATTGAAGTTCAAAACCCCACTGATGAAACTATTTCGGTAACTCTTCAGGTGCCAATACCTGTGTACAAGTTCAATCAATCTTTTTATGAAATATTCACAATGGATTCTTCTATTAATCCAGACAGACAGGAAAAATCAACTTTTGATGAAAATAGCGTCATTAATTTAATTCGTACAGACCATATGAATATAGAGAGAAAAACCGCTATACTGAAGACTTGTAAATAATTTTCTGACATTTTTTATAAACCAGGAGATGATTTGACTTTTACATCAAAAATCAAACATGAAATAAGAACAACCGACAAAATACCGGTACATACCAAATCGTACAGGTATCCTTATATACACAAACAAGAAGTACAAAGACAAATAAATGAAATGCTTGAAAGAATCATAATAAGACCAAGTTGTAGTCAATGGTCCTCCCCAATTTGGATAGTCCCCAAAAAATTGGATTCCTCTGGGAAACCAAAATGGCGGATAGTCGTAGACTATCGAAAATTAAATGAAAAAACAATTGGCGATAGGTACCCCCTCCCCAATATCAATGACATCCTAGATAAGTTAGGAAGAGCTCAGTATTTCACCACACTCGATTTAGCAAGTGGTTTCCACCAAATCGAGATGTCTCCAAATTCGATTGAAAAAACTGCCTTCAATGTAGAACATGGGCACTATGAATACTTACGTATGCCTCTTGGGCTTAGGAATGCTCCTTCTAGTTTTCAAAGAGTGATGGATGAGGTCCTAAAAGACCTACAGAACAAGGTCTGTATGGTATATATGGACGACATCATAATTTTCAGTACAGGTTTACAAGAACATATTCAGAATCTCAAATTAGTCTTTTCAAAATTACGCAAAGCCCATTTTAAAATACAATTGGACAAATCAGAGTTCCTTCATAAAGAAGTGGAATTCTTAGGTCATGTGGTAACCCCTAAAAGAATTAAACCAAATCAGAAAAAAATATAAGCAATTCAAAAGTTTCCAATTCCAAAAACTCAGAAAGAAATAAAATTATTTTTAGGCTTATTAGGGTATTACAGGAAATTCATCAAGAATTTTGCTAAATTCACAAAACCAATGACAAACTGTTTGAAAAAAAGTGAAAAGGTAGAACATACTCCCGAATTCATCGAATGTTTCGAGATATGTAAATCAATACTGATCTCAGAACCCGTATTGGCATACCCAGATTTCGAAAAACCCTTTGAACTCACAACAGACGCCTCAAATTTCGCTATAGGTTCGATTCTATCTCAAAATGACCACCCTATATGTTATGCTTCTAGAACCTTGAATCCGGCAGAAGTAAACTATTCAACCATCGAAAAAGAACTTCTTGTAATAGTTTGGAGTTGTAAATATTTCAGACCTTATTTGTTTGGTCGAAAATTCACCATATTTTCTGATCATAAACCACTTCAATGGCTTTTTTCCTTGAATGAGCAGAATTCTCGAATAACTCGATTGCGACTTAAGCTCGAAGAATTTGATTATATCATCGAATACAAAAAAGGGAAGTCCAACCAAGCGGCCGATGCCCTTTCTAGGAACCCTTATGATACTGATATCAATGCACTAGAAACCGAATCAATTCAAAATAATCCCGGCGATTGTGATGAAATGATAGATAATTTTTTGGCAAACCCCGATCAGATCCCCGAGCTAGATGAAAGCGTTATTGACGAAATTTTCGAACCCAATACAGACAATAATAATGAAACTGAAGAAATTCCAAAAGTAAAACCCAAAATTAATATAATATCAGATATTCAAGTAGTAACATCCAAAATTCCTGACGAGAATGAAAACACTGATTTAGAAACAGTACATACATCTTTAGAAAACCCCGTATTTCAAATTCCCATTTCAGAACGTATATTCAATACTTATAAAAACCAAATGATAATTACCACTGGCGATGTAGAGAAACTGAAATGTAGAATTGAAAAAGTTTTTGAAAATTTCAGAACTTATGTCACACTTCCAATTAAAGCGATCACTGCAAATACCGGGAAGTTTCTGGAAGAATATATTGACCCGAAACAAAAATACGCTATTCATTTCAAAAATCCTCTCCTACACCGGACTTTTAGTACTACCCTTCAGAATTTATTCAAAAATTCTTCATTCCAAATTGTTCATTGTCCTACATTTCTAACTGACGTGGAAACGCAAGAAGAACAGAAGGAAAAACTCGAATATTATCATATCAGAAAAACTTGTCATAGAGGTATTAACGAAACGAAACAATCTCTGAGTTCAAGATTTCATTGGCCCAAAATGATTGATGACATTACAAATTATATAAATTATTGCGAAACTTGTCAAAAAAACAAGTATGATCAAAATCCACCAGTAATAAAATTCAATCTTACACCTACTGCCTCGAAACCTTTCGTGCATATTCATATCGATACTTCCAAAATATCCAATGAAAGTTTCACGACAATTATCGATTCATTTTCCCGATACGCTCAAGCATACGCACTTAAAGCATTAACTGGAGTTTTGATAGTTGAAAATTCATTAAATTTCATTACCCATCATGGATTACCTCTGAAAATCACAGCTGATTCAGGAAATGAATTCAAAAATGAAGACTTGGAAAACGTCTGTAAATTATATGGTATTGAACTCCATTTTACAACAGCCAAAAATAGTAATTCAAATTCACCTATTGAAAGATTTCATTCCACCTTGATCGAACATTATCGATGCTTGAAAGAGGAAGAGAAAAATTTCACCCCTGATCAATCAATGAAACGAGCTGTTCTTGGATATAATAACTCAATACATAGTGTTACGAAATTCACCCCATCTGAAGTTATCAAAGGTCACATTAATAATACGGATCCGTTTGATTTGAATGATCATGTAATCGTTTCCGATTACGTTCAGGATCACAAAGAGAAAGCAAAAAAACTCTATGAGTTGATTCAACAAACCAACAAAAATACGAAAGAAAAAATAATCACAGATAGGAATGAGAAACGTTACGATCCCCCTGATTTTTCAACCCAAAATATTGCATATATTAGGACAAAAGCTAGACATAAAGACCGTATTAGACAGGTATTAAATTGAAAACTGATAAAGGAAACTATCATAAAAATATTATAAGGAACCCAAAACTAACAAAGACGTTTTGTTACAGGGAAATAATAAAAATGAAAATACTGACCCTATACCAGGTACTTCTCGTACTCCAAGTACATTGTGAAAATGAAGACCCTCAAGTTACCCCTATAGAGAATCCTATCCTTCCTATTCAATTAGAAAATGCTAAAATTATATATATATAGCAGACATACATTTTTACATTATCTAGATTCAAGGCCTATAATTATTCAATTAAATAATATAAATGACTATTTTCAATCAATAAAAAAATGCTTCGATATGAAAAATGCTAGCAACCCTGTATCTTTCCATAGTTTATCACAAAATATGTTATTTAGGACAGAATATCTTGTCGAAATGAAGAAAATAAAGTTGAATAACCTTCAACCCCATATTCGAATAAAAAGAGGTATGATAGACGGAATAGGAAAAATTGATAAATGGCTTTTTGGCACACTTGACGCTGATGACGGAAAACGATACAATGAGAGTATCGCAATTTTAGAAAAAAACCAAGAAAACATAATAACCGAAGTCAATATGCAAATTTCCTTGTCAAAAAGATAAATCAATCATTACAGTGAAACAATTCAAATATTAAATTCAAATCAAGAAAAATTTGAAAGAGCATTAAAGTCATTTCAGATAACAGTTCAAAAAACCATTACTGATCTGAATAATTATATAATCCTTCAGAGCATACTTTCACAAATAATACTAGACTGTCAAAATATAATCACTTTCATCGATAAAATAGAAGATGCTATCACATTCGCAAAACTAAATGCTTTACATAATTCAATCATATCCAGTTCTGAATTGAAAGAATTGACGAATTATATGAGTAAAATAAACGAAGTATCGGCAATACCCAAATTTGAAAATTTATTGACATACTACCAATTTTTTGGAACTCAAGTGAAATATTCAAACACTAAACTAATTTTTTCAATTCATGTTCCAATTATCAAGTCTTTACATTTTATCACCTATATCCAATAATCCAAAATCACCAAATATTTATCCCCAAATATCCTTATTTGGCACGAGCGACTTCAAGAATCCAATTCAAATCGAATATTTGCCCAATATTGGAGAATACCTACTATTGTATCGAGGATTACTACCCCGAAGATACTTGCACAGCCCAGCTGATTGAGGGAAATTCCGCAAATAATTGCCAACCAATCCGAATCAATGTAGAAGGATCAATTGTCGAACAAGTAACTCAAGAAGAAATCTTGATTATTCCTGCTCGAGAGGAAAGAATATTTTCCAAATGCAGAGCTGATCAATATATAGGAATTATCAACCCTGCTTTGATCAAAATTCCTGAAAAATGTGAGATCCAAATAATTTCCAAAAAATTCTTCAATAATGTGGAAATACAACAAGGCAAACCACTAATATTGCCAAAATTCCGCATTGAAAAAACAGAAATCCCGGAAGTTTACGAAACACCAAATTTTACCAAACTCAATCTTGATGAAATCTACCATATTAACTACATGGTAGGACGTTTCGCCCCTGTGGAGAAAATCAGTGCCAATCATAGTACATCTATATTTAACTCCGTTTTTGGATTGACTTCATTAGCAATTATTCTGATAGTAATAGTCAAGTATCACAAAAAGTTTAAACCAACAAAATGGTGCTACCACAAGCAGACTACCGAAGAAGAGGGAATTCTCGAAATGGAAATGGTCCCTAACCGCCAAAATCATTATATTATTTTTTCGGCTTAAGGAGGGGGGAGTTATATGATGACCCAGATCCACCAGAGAGCCGTTATCAGAGAAAATTCCGATGCAGCTCTAGACTCGGATAATACCTCATTGTTGCGACAATAACATTTCAAGCATTCATTATATTCATTCGCTCCATAACTCTTCTCAGAGCTAGTTGTACTTTTTTTTCAATAAAGAAAATTCTTTTTTGAAAAGAAGATTATCCACTCAAAGTATTTAATTTGTCCATAATATGAGATTTTCCATGTTCAAATGAAAATATACATAAATGTATCCCCAAAGTTAAAAAGTTATTACTATATAAAATAAAATCAATACAAATTTCACGATTGCGACTGGGTGCCCTCTTGCTCATAGAAGAAGACATAGCTTCTCCATTTGTGGTGCCCGCGAATGGATCCCTACAATAGGCCGTATAGTGTCCGGAATGTATCCTTCCATTATGATCACACAGAGCATAGAGGTTGCTGCTGCATAATTGGTCATATCTAGTCCTTTCAATGGGAAATTGATGATGACTTTTAATTGAAAAGCTTCAAATTTATTACTAATATTTCACGTAATTTATGTATAATCAAAGATTTGATGCACTTTCTTCTCTCCATACATTTCGAACATGTGGATTTTTCGTCACCATCCGAAGTTTGTGAACATTGTGAAAGTCTGGGCTGTCTTTTTTCCGTGGAATCGGCAGTGAGAGATCCCAGAAATGGTCAAAGGTGATAGTGCAATGCCCACAAAATTTTTGAGTTGTCCAATCTTGGATATCTCGATCATGACTCTTTGGCTTTATCATGATATTTCAGTTTTCCATCAATTTCTGTCAATACCGGTGATCCTGTTGACGTCTTTATGGAGGCCTTTGAGGAGGTGTATGGGAAACTCTTGTGCATCCTGTTGGGCGTAACCCATGAAACTCGGAGCAAATATTTGTACCTGAATCTTCAAAGAAACAGTGTTCAAATTCCTATCAGTGAATCTCCCGACCACAGTCCCTTCATAACTCCAGCAAATGCAACTTTCATGCTTGATATGTTCCTGATAATATATCTCATATAATTATATTTTCTCAAATATTCCAGTAACCATCTGGTGTTCGATAGATATTGTATGACGATGTTCATGTAACGAGTATTTTTAATGTTTTTCAGTCCGTTCAGGCCAAGAGTTTTGATCTTTCCATGTACTATTGGTCTGATGGTCTTGTGATTACTGGATGGAAAGTTGTAGCTGATGATAACGAGTTGGATTCAGATATTGCAGAACGTGTTGTTTTTGGGGAAGTGGAAGACAATTTTTTTTTATAATTTTGCCGATGAGCTATTTCCGAAATCCATTTCATCTGTTTTGAAGTAATATAGTAATATAAGCTTTTTTATGTAGTAATATTGTACTTTCAATAAACTTGATTGTACTTTACATTGAAGTGCATCACACGAAAATTTAAAAACACAAAATTTCTAATCAAAAAGTTCCTAATATACAGCGACCTTCAGATTTATCAACACAAATGGGCAAAAAGTTTATTTGTATTTTCTCAGAATATTTTCCTTATGAAAGTGCCTGTATCTCATCAAACTCAAAATGCACTATGCGAATTCAAGAATAGCTCAAGAGTAAAGTACCTTTATTTTTTGAAATACACAAAAGAGTTTTTCGAAGAAGCGATTTATAATTGAATGAAGAATATGAAATCACAGTCTCCTACTCCTTAAAAAAGTTTTAACTAATTTTTCCCTTTTTTATTCCACAAATCTGTAATTATTACTACCATGTATTACTTCTACAATATAGATTATTTACATTTGCAACACAGTTCAATTGCTTTCAAATGATGTTGATTGCAGAGGTCGAATTTAATGAAAAATACCTGTTTTTTGTCAATGGACATAAGAAATGAGAGTTTGTCAACACTAATTCAATTTTCTAGTTGATAGTTGGGTAGCACTCAATTTTTTCTGGATGTTCCGATATATTCAATAAACAAGTCAACTTTTACTCCACAATTCCTCAAAAAACACAGGGTGATGGAACAAATAAATGGAAAAAGTCAACTGAAACTTGTTTTAGTGATAGGACCCTGTGTTGGGGAATTTTACTTCAACTATAAGTCACTTCTTTGAATAACTTATTTGTGTATTTTGAAAAGATACTTCACTCTTGAGCTATTTATCAAATTTTCCACCTTCCTCGTGAATGGAAGACAATTGAAGTTTGAATAGTGCATTTCGAGTTTGAGGAAATGCAGACAATTTCATAAAGTTTTCATTACTTCTGAGGGTTAGTAGAACAACTAAGAAAGCGGTTAAAAACAAACAAAAAAACAATTCCTGCTTCGTTCGCATTCGTTCTGTCATTCATTCCGGTTCGAAATTTGTAATCCATTCTTGGAGTACTTGCCGACATTCAAATAACTGAAATTTGGCATCTGTTGATTATTACGGTGACAATGCATTATGAATTTTTTGTAAGAAAAAAACAACAAAATGGCGGCTCCAAGATGGCGGACGAGTTTTGTGATTATGGTACGATTTGATTCAGAATGTAGTGGTTTTTGGGGACGGACATTGTGAATTTTTTGTCAGAATTCAGAAGTTCAAGATGGCGACTCCAAGATGGCGGACAATTTTTTTTATTATGGCCCGATTCGATAAAAAATTCGTATATATGGGTTTTCGTGGTCGGAGATTATGAATTTTTCGTCAGAATGTATAAAATTGAAATGGCTGCTCCAAAATGGCAGAGGAGTTTTGTGATTATGGTCCGATTCTATTCAAAATTTGTTTGTGGGAGTTTTCAGAGTCGGACGTTATGAAATTCTTGTCAAAATTCATGGAATTGAAAGGGAGACTCATGGAATTTAGGTTGAAGATAAATACAAAATGGTGCTCCAAGATGGCGGACGAAATTTAGGTTCATGGTCTGATTCAATTCAAAATTGGTATGTAGGAGTTTTCAGGGTCGAAGATTATGATTTTTTTTCAAAAATTCATGAAATCAAAATGGCGGCGCTAAGATGGCCGATGATCTCTGTGTTTATGATCCGATTAAATTCCAAATTGGTATGTGGGGGTTTTTGGGACCGGAGATCAGGAATTTATTATCAATATTCACGAATTCAAGATGGCGGATGAAATTTGTAATCATATACCGATCCGATTCTGAATTGGTATGTCGGGGTTTTTGGGGTCGGGTCAAGGATCATGATTTTTTGTTAAATGGCGGATGAGTTAATCTTCAGATGGTCTCCTCATTGAAGGACTAGATAGCTCAGAACTGATAATAACGATGATCCAACAGAAATGCATAGATCAAGGCGTACTCAAGCACTGAAAAGCACAAAATAAAATAATGAATCAAAAAACTTTTTATAGACAAGCTTTTATTCAAATGCACTGAAATGTAGAAAATGATTACTTTGGATGTGTAACGTAGGTTATTCCGTGAGTTGTAGATTCAAAAGCTTGTCGCTTTTGTATTCGAACTGAAAACGTTGCCCATCAAGCTTTCGAATCTATAACTCACGGAATAACCTACGTCACATATCCAAAGCAATGATGTTCCACATTTCAGTGCATTTGAGTGAAAGCTTGTCTTCAAAAAGTTTTCTTGTTGATTATTTTTCGAAAGGTTTTCGTTGGAATATATGAAGCAAAGTTATTGTTCCTTGGAGATGTGACTTCTATTTAGTCAGACGTTACTCCTCTCATTTGCAGTGATGGTGAGCAAGTGAGAAATGGGACGTGCTCATCATTCTCAATTTTTGTGGACGGATAAAAAATGTATCCAAACTTTTAGAGGTAGGAATGGAACCTAGGACAGATGCAGCGTTTCGCCTCTGGATTGCGATACTAATACGTTGTAACAGGAGAGTCCTTGCTCTAGGATCATTGGTTTTTTAAATGAGTTTGTGGCCGATAATTCTGAAAAATTCCAATGCACATCTACCAAAAGAGCCGTAATGATCTGTCGGAAACAAATGTTTTCTGATCCATAACTCAAATATTTTCAGATATAATTTATAGATATTTCAGTACACAATACCAGCACATACTCTGGGAGTGGGCTCCAAAATTCGGTAAATAACGGTAAATAATATTCGTACTCATTCCTCCTGAAGCAGCGAATTATTGCCAACAAACCCTCATAAATTCCATTTGGAATGGAATGAGTGGGTGGAAAGGTATAAAACATGACGAAATAAACCCAGAAAAGGCACTCTCTCAAATGAATTGGTGTTTCAGCATAACTATGATCACGGAAGGCAAGGGAAGAAAACGTTCAGCATTGGGGTGGCGAGAAATTTAAAATTTCATTACTTCCCAACAGGAACGTTCAAACGATAGGAGAACCTCATAATGGAAAACGGTTCTCGAATTGTGAATGGCCTTATTGGCAAGAAAAAAAAAATAAATAACAAGAATCTCTCAAATTTCAATTCATATACATATATATATATATATATATATATATATATATATATATATTTATATATATATACATATATATTAAAACAGTATCTCTTGCAGTACTAACTATTAAGTAATTATTATTTTTTTGGGTTTTTTATTGAAATTATTTTTTTTTCTTTTAAAATAAATTTTGTCTTTCATAACATAACAACATAAATATATATATATATTTATATATATATATATATATATATATATATATATATATATATATATAAATATATATATATTTATTTTTTTTTTATATATATATATATATATATATATATATATAAATATATATATATATTTTTATTAAAAAAAATATATATTGATAAAAAAAAAAAATTTACTGTTTTCACATATTTCTGAGATTCTATTTCTTTTATGAAGCATCTGTATAATATTGATAGATAGAAATATACAAATACTATAATGCAATCAGTTTCATACATTGTCAAGATGATTACAACCTATAATTGTTCAAAAGACAACAAAAAAGTCTAGATTTATAAAATCATCCTGAATAAAATGTGAAAAACAAAATTATAAGCTTGAAACATAGTATATGAAATTGTATCTAACCAAAAATAGCCAATGGGAGAACAACATACTTCTTGATGACAATAGCCAATCAGGTAACAGTATGGTCAGATGTAAGATTTGAAATTGTGAGAAAATAAGAACGGTAAAGTGTCAGAGACAATTATCATTAAATATTGTACATAGTTTGTAAGAAAAGAAAAATATTTTAGTTTATAAGTTTTGACAAATAACCCCAAAGAGTGATAATGTGACAACAAAGTGCGCGAATTTGAAAATTCAAATGATATGGAAAGAGGAGAAATTGTATCCAGGTGATAGAAAACAAAGCCACGAGGGAGATTAGAATTTTTTTTAAGAAGAACGCCACGTTCGGGTTTGAGAAAAAGTGAAATTCGATAATTCCATCAATATAAGCAGCAAACGACATTACCTCTTTATATACTCCATATAAAAATATTCCAAAGCTGATTTTTGGATTTGTATGGTTCCTTCCTTGGTATTCGAAAGCCTGAGAGCAGTGGATTGAAGGGGATTCAAATTCTTGGTGTGTATTGAAACAGCGACAGTTCCAGCGTCAGGTATAAACTTTTCTAGTACACATCACAAACTGAATAACTTCACAAATAACTCGTATCATATCAGAAGAATTCTATTTCATTTTGATATTGAACTATTAAGGAAATTTTCAAACTTCAAAGTAAAAGTGAGGTTGTGTATAATTCATTCGTCACCGTTTCTCATTATTGTCTTTAGAAATTTGTAGTTTGATCATAGAATGAGTTAACTATCGTAGGCCAGGTTGATATAAGTTTTCCTGAATAAAGGAAATAATTGTTTTTCGATACTTTCTCGTTTGTTTTCCACTCCACAATGATCAGCAATCTTACTCATAAACACTGAATAGAAATTGACATCAAGCAGTGGCTCAATTGACTGAACCGGATATCTGAGACAAGAGGCGTACCAACTGAGTTTAGTCGTGGTAAGAACGGTGATAACAATTGGCAGCAACGTGAAGAGAGAACAGTGACGTTAGCTCGCAATTATTATTACATTGCAAAATAGATTATACAGGGCGAAAATAATTATCTATCTCATATCATAACAATTATTCCCCAAAGCAGACAAAAGTAACAACAATTTTTTTTTCAATTCATCATTATATAACAATATATATATATATATATATATATATATATATATATATATATATAATATATATATATATATATATATATATATATATATATATATATATATATATATATATATATGTATATATATATGCTATCAAGGAATGTACTGAAATGCATCCCCCCTCAAATGTAGGGGTCGAAAGTACGAAAGAAATTAAGATTTAATTCGTTTTCTCCAAAATTCCTGAAAAAAAAATTTGAAATTTGATACACCAATCAAGGTTTATCAACGTGCTAATTTGAAGTTATGGCAGTGGTGTAGTTACGATGGTATGTGGTCATATGTTCCTCCATATTTTATTGAGACAAGTGAATGGACAAATGAGCGTTCCACATCAGTTCGGCTCATCGATACTCAACCTTAAAGTCTTGACATCCCATTTGCCTCAAAGTGGAGATTCCTGAGATAATTGAGAAAAATTGAAGATATGTCCTTAGTAGTAATTTCCCATGTACAATAATCGCATAATGCATATCGGAATATGTGTCAACCTCCTGAACATTTTTTAATGTTGGAAAAATCGGAAACATAGTACGGGTGAGTCAGGATGAGACCGATAACTCCATTATTTCATTCATCATATTATTTGATCTAATCGATGTCGCTGATTCACTGATATGTTACCATACTTTCTTGCATATGATTGTTTTGACAGATCAACTGACAAAAAAAAAACAACATCAAATTCACAATACTCCACTTAGATATGAGTTAAGGTCTGAAATAATTTTTGCAAAAAAACTGAAGCTAAGTACTCTTGATTTGTTTGTTTTTGTTGGAGTATCATTATCAAAGCCATGTTTGATCGAATTGTCTAGGAAACTATTATCCAATCAACATGTTTTTGATGAAAAAAAAAGAATTATTGTGTATTAATATCTACCTAAATGATTTCCTCCGATTCGTGATAACTAGTTGCAAAGTCGAGCCTTCCATGCTAGTTTGTGGTAGGCTGTTCAGTACACCACTGATCAACGCATAAAACATACACGAAATTTGGAACTAAATAGAAACGTAGGCTTTTTTCATTGTTCCCGGTAGGAACACACTGATATAAGCAAGCACATGGTACAAGTACAATGACACCAGAGTATCACCGATATTCCCAGAATCCCTTATAAGTGGGAAAACATTCAACCCCTCCTTTGAGCTCCTTTAGTTTTTTAGTTCTTCATTCCCAACCATTTGTTCAATTATAAATGTACTATATCTGAGGTCTGTCAGCAAAATGAGAAATGAATAATTGAATTTGCTCTTCTATAGAAACTAACTACATTAAAACAAAACTCTCTGATATAATAGGGTTGGTGGTACAGTAGCAACCAATATAATACTTGGAAACATTCACTGAAGGGGAGTCGATAATGTGTGCAAGTAACTTGTTCCACAGTTGGGGAATAGTCCTAGATCGTTTGACAAGTAGATCCATTTTGAAGGAGTCTGTAGTCCTCTGTAGCGAGAGGGGAGGTCAACGAGCTGTTCCATACCGGTGGAAAGTACATTCTCTAGAATATATTGGGCAGTAGAACGGAAGGGTGCTATTTGACAAATTTATATTGAGGAGATTGAAGTCTCCTATTACAATCTGGTTCGGATAGGTCTGGTTGAATAATCAATTACTTGCGGCCGTAGGAGTTTTATGAAGGGTTTGAATTGGCAGGCTCGTTGATTGTGATTATTTGCGAAATTCGCTTTATACATTTGATGGTAAGATTTGATTGGCCGTTATCTGTTCTTCTCTTCAGTTCTGAACGGAGATCTTGCAAGTGCTTGGTTAAGGTGGGTGTTGAGTCGGCTCTGATATTGAACGGGGTATTGCCGATTTTGCTTTCTGTTCGTTTTTCAAGATCCTAAGAGCAACTTTGCTGTCGAAAAAACACACTTTGATGGGCATCGGGTTGATACCTGTTTGTCTACCAATGCGGTAAAAAGAAATGATACTCGTCTGGGAGTCAACCATGATAGAGAATATAACCGATTTAGCCAAGGTTGGAATCCCATTGGGGTTATTAATTTCATTGATACCAAGTATCAGGACATTCTTTTTCGTTTCCATTCTGGGCCAGGCTTCGGTGTACAGCTCGTCTGGATGTTGATTTTCAAGGCTATCTGTTCTTCCAGGTAAAATATTTATTTCTGTAGTGCAGCTAGAGATGGATTGGTCAAGCTTGGCTAACGTAATATTGATGTTATTGATACTCTGGTTGCAAGAAGATATATGTGCATTGAGTTGGGCAAACTGTTCCATCATTTGGTGGAAATGGGCAGGTGTTCAATGGTTCGAGAGATGTGACAGGTGTGGACTGTTGGGTGGGATTATCATGACCCGTACAGGGTGTTGTTGAATTAGAAACCCAACACTTCACACCGATATCATGACCCGGCGATTTTTATCAAGCGGCAGAAAAATATCGTCCTACCAATATATAGATGTTATAATTTCAGAGAGCTGGAATCGTTGAAATTATGTACCTCGCCAATCTAGTTAAGGATACTATGCAAATAATTGAAGTATGTACTTATAAAAACAAACAAACTATATTAAAAAAACATACTTCGTTACAACAAATACAAACTGTATGACAAATTAAGCACTTCCATAGTACTAAATACATGTTCCAAAATTACAATCAAATCTGAATAATAATTGTTTCACCACTGACATTAACTTGTATCAATTTACCGAAGCCCATGTATGAAGGGACTGAGATTTCAAGAATCTAACAATATCAAAATGACTTTAAGGTGAACTACAATATTTCCATATAAAATAAAATGTTTAAACCAGTTACAAAATGAATTCAGCTTTTTCCAACCACACTGTATCTAATATCAAATATTTTATTTATTTACCAATCTAAGAGAAGTAAGGCCACTATGGTGAATGAACGAGTATAATTCCCAAATTATTTGTGAGGAAGTTCTGCAATTTATTACTTCAAATACTCACACATACTCTTGACGAAGATATCTGGTCTCAACTGATTGAGAAAATAAAACAATTATGGAAAAATTAATATTGGTTGAATGAGCACGTATCATTCACCAAAACTGGATGGGTGATTCCTGAAATTTGGTGATTCTTCACACACAATGGATATAGAATCAATTTGATTCAATATTAAAACTATGAGATGAGATTTGCATTACAACGATAACTTAAAATAGTACGTCTTGTTTTTATATATTCCATGGAGTAGTTCAAAAGTCAAGACTGATTTAGTTTATGTTTTGAAAAATCACAAATGACCATACCCAAAAAAATATAATAGTTAAAATTCCATATAGAACAGTTTCACTTTCGAAAGAGATTTCGTGGAAAATCGAATAATTCCATTCAATTAAATAATAGTTGAAGGAGGTCTGAAAAGCCAAATTAATACAAACACAAAATACAGCTTCTCCTTCTTCTCAAATTACACACACAATATTTTTATTCAATCGGGTTCTAAATTTCTGATTATTAACTATCAATTAATTTTCTGTCTTCTTACTTTTTATGAAGTATTTATTTTTAGTAATTAAATACCAAGTTTCCTCCAACGCGCATTTGATTCTAGATGAAACATTTTTTCGTTCGATACTTTCAGTTATACATCCCAATTATTTCTATTTAATTGAATTCAAATCTGAATACATACTCAATTGGCAGACTGACGTATGTGACTGAACTTGGATGCGTGAATGAGAGGGAATTATAAAATTCCTGGCCTTTTATATCCTTCTTGTTGATGATGCCTCATGCGTCATTTACTATTCGTGGTCCCCCACGAAGCCATTTGTCTATCGACATGATAGGTAGTGATGACAGTGTTTATCATTATTTATGAGATTCGATCATAGAACTCGCGGTTTATATAAGAGAAAAAAACCAGGAGTTGTTTTTGTTTGGGTTATTTTATCTCCTGATTTATCACGTCCCATGATGTTCATCAGCTGTTTATATAGGGTTGAAATACATGGAAATCATTATTTGTTACTCAGCTGGGGTGTTTAGGGAGTATTCTGTAATCAATGATGCATTAAAACGCATTTTCTATTCCAAGCGGGAAACACCCCATGTTCGGTTTTTCAATGGCTATAATAAATCTGAGATATTTATGGTGTATTCAATGAAACAATGACTTCCACACGTAGGCAATTTTCGTAAGTCTTAGATACAGTATCTACCGATATTTTTTTCATCAAATCATGCATTTTTCAAGGCACCATTTTGGCTCCTACACTTTTTCTCCTACACATCAAGAAGGTGAATGCGCCGATGCGATTGGTCGTCAACCACCTATTTTAAATTGACGAAAAAAAAGGAGGAGGTTCTCTAGTCGACGCATATATTTTTTTTATGTATGACCACGCAAAACTTCCAACACAATAGTTCGATTTCGATGATTTTTTTTATGGATACGGTATAACCTGATGTTGGTCCCATTCGAATTAAAAAAAACAATCCTGAGTGTATGAAAATGGGGGATAATTGTTGGTTCACCCACTGAATTTTTACTTCTTAACCGATTCCACCACGCATAACTTTGTACTGGGTTATCCGATTTGGATGATTATTTTTATTGTCTTAAGTTGGTCCCATTCGAATTTGTAAAAAAAATTACACTCCTCATGGTAAAAAATAGGGGATGATCAATTAGTTTTACACCTGTGAACCGATTCTGTTGAAACTCAGCACACATATGTAGTCATGATGATACTACGACTCAATGGAGGCCCGGAATTGATCTGATGATGGAGACAGAAGATAGTCGCGGGATCTCTCCAACGGTTCACAGCAGCTACCTTGTGTTTGAGGTAAAATGGGGGTTCCATTAGTTTTCAAGTCGAAGTCGTAAAAATCAGGAAATTAAGTGATAAAGAAATACATATATCAGTGTTTTTATGAATTCAACCCCTAGGGGGGTGAAAGTTTGTGTAAGGGTTCCGTAAGTTTTGAATTAAGGGGCATAAGGATTGCCATTTGAGGGCTTTGTTACAAATAAAGAAATACATGTTACAGTATTTTTAGAAATTCAGTTCCTATAGGGGTAAGTGAATTCGTATTAGTCGTCACAAAAAATAAAAAGTTCAACGCGGATGAATACGCTGGTAACAGCTAGTTATAGTATATAACAGTTAATCATTGAAGTAAGGTGGGTAGGTAAGTATTTTGAAAGTAATCCAAATTGAGAAGGCTAGAAATCAGTAGATTTTAGCCACACAAAATTTAAAAATAAAAACATTTTAACAGAAATTAAACCGACGAAAAAAGGAACTGAAAAGCAAAAAATGAAATAAATCTTTTTTGTCTTAATAACTAAGCTTCTGAACCAATGAAAGTAACTAATTTTGAGTCGGCGCCAAACAAACAGTCAACGAAAATCTTCGAATTACTTTAAAGAAATGATCAAAACAAAATAACATAAAAATGCAACGTGAAATCTACAGCTATAAATAATAACATTCCAAAAATGCGTTTTCCGCACGACCATTCGCAACGACGTGTGCCCTCACGTGGGAGCCTATTTGGGTAGCTGTCTCGCTGATATTGACTTCGAGAACACTCAGCAATTTTCGGCGAAGGGAGGCGCTGCCGCCGCGCAACCCGCTACCATCATTTTACGCTTCATGTAATTAATTTGCGTGTTTGTTTGGCGCCAGCTCAAAATTAGTTATTCACATTGGTCTAGGAGCTTAGTTATCAGGACTAAAAGATCCAGATCCTTTTTTCGTCGGTTAAATTTTTTGTTAAAAAGTTTTTATATTGTGACTGTTTCGCATTTCTCACGCATAGATGGTAACATGAGTCGAAATTTCTTAGAAATACCTAAAGTATGATTTGTTCCCTTTGATAACTTTCGTCAACTCCAAGACAGTGTCAAAATTATTCCATTGTCAGAAGGAATATAAGTTGACTTAATCCATAACTTAAGTAACTTCAATAAAAAAAAATCCAAAATTGAAATAAAGCCAAAAATATCAATGACGTATTCTCAATTTCTCGATATAATTTGATCTCTTTTCAACCAAACATATTGAAGGGAAAGTGGAATTTGCTACAATTGTGGAAGTATGTATACAGTAACTGGCCGAATGCTTGATTTTGAAATTCAATGAAATTATCACTAAATGAAAAATACAAGATTGATGTGATTTCTATCATTCGGAGATCCCAGAGAACTTTCAGCACATGCCACGGGATACTTAGGAGAAAATGTTACTCAACAAATGTATGAGTTGACGAATCAATTATATTTTTCAGAACAAGATATTTTCAATCACCTTTGAATGACTTTTCGTGATATAGAAAATGAAACCATGCTTTGGTCATCAGTGATCAATTTTGATTTCAAAATCTCTGGGAACATATTTTATGATAATTCAAAATTTTCCAAAATTGTTAGATGACCTAATTTTTTGTTAAAAGAATGTTAATGAGTCTCCAATGTCCCTATTATCAAAAACTGATCAATAATCCTTCAATGGATCCACCTGTTAACTGCTAAAAATGTTCTGGTCAACTATTAGATTGTATATCAATAAATCCTTGGCCTCATCCAAATATTACGAAATATATTCTACCCTTACTCAAACAAATTCTTCATTTGAAAATTATTTCTCTGTTAAACTCAAATAGAAGACGGTTTTGTTATTTCAGTCTATAGGAATAGAATACATTTAGTGAGATTTGAATAATTCTTCAACTTTTGAATGGAACCAATGTGTCAATTCATATTATCTGGATGAGTCAGCATTATGTGTCAGTGTTTGACCATTGACTTCCGTGTTCCGCGTTCATATTCACGTTTTTTCAAATTATTTTCACATTTTCATATTAAAATAATTTTCATATCATAATCATTTTCCTTATCGACATTATCAGTTACTGGTGTGCTTCTCAGCACACTTTGTGTATCATTTGAAATAATTCCTATTTGTTGACTGCCCCTTTGGTTCGAAAACTCAACTTTATCCAAACTAGTAGAAATTATCTATATATTTCGCAAATGATCGAGGAAATGATTTATGTCCTGGAAACATTCTATAATTCACCCTCTTAGTTTTTTGGTTTTGATAAACATTTTAATGAAAAATATTTGGGTTAGCTCTATCCAATTATGAATATATTCGGGTGTTTGTTTCACCGGAAATCATTGAATAATCACTCCGAAAATTTTTCATGATTATCTATGCTATTATAAAATTGTAATTGTCTAGTAGGTGGCGGTCACGTTTCGTTTGCACAACTTGTGACTTAAATCGTAGTATTTTGAAATTATTCCGCTTGTTTTGACTTTCAATGTAGGCATGCACCAGTACCATGTATTGTTTTGATAGAATATCAAATTAAAAATACAAACAAAACAAAATTATGTGTATCATAAGAAAGAAAAAGGCAACAAGATCAAACGGAACGGAGTTATAAAAACTGCTCGAAATGGCCACCTCCAACCATTAGACAGGAATCAAGTCTTCTTCTCCTAGACTGTCGCAAACGTTAAAATATTCCTGGTGTGTTTTGGATTGTCTCGCACGCTGCAATGAAAGACACAATTGAACTCTCAACTACCAAATAGAAATCAAAGCGTCTTGACACCCACCTACTAGATTTTTTTTTCGATTTTAAAATACTACGATAGAAGTCACAAGTTGTGCAAACAAAACGTGATAGTCAGACACAACACAGGAGTTAAACAAGTTTTGCAATGAATCGTTCTTTCCAACACATATTTTCAAATTGAGAAATTTCATTTCGTTAAAAAGTTCTAGTAAAAAATGGAATGGCGGTTGCATGTTCCATCCCTTTGAAAGATTACACCAAAATTAAAAGAAATATTCATAGGTTGCCATTTTCATAGGTTGCCATGTTCAGCAATTCAAAAAAAAACATTTTTTTTCTCATTTTTGGAAGCGTGTAACTTTTCAAGGAGATGCCTAAGAGCTTTTGTTTACATGAAAGGCCCCCTTCAATTTTGATAAGGAATCACCCCCTTGGTAACACCCTGTATAAATATGAAATAACATGTTCTGACTGACTGATTCATAAACGCCCAGACAGAAGCGCTAAACCTAAGAAGCTGAAATTTCCACGGCGTATTCCTAAAATGACATAGATAACCAATAAGAAAGGTTTTTTTGATGTTACATCCCTAAAAATTGAAAAGAGGGTTGAAGAGAAGGGTGAGAAGGTGGATGAAGGTTTGTAGGGAATCACCATTGGTTCTCAAGTTATTCATTGAGAAATTGGTATATGGGATCTTTGTTACAAATGAAGGAATAGGTACGTATTTCAGTGTTTTTGGAAACTCGACTCCTAAAGGGTTGAAAGGGGGGAATTTTTATGGTAGTTCCGTTAATTTTGAAGATACAGTAATGGAAATTGGTATTTGACTTCTTCTTTCCAAATCAAGCAACATTGTAGATCAGGGTTTTTAGATATTCAACCCCTGGAGGGGTGATGTGAGGGTTAAAAGTTTGTATGGGGGTATAGAAGTATAGTATAGAAGTACCTTCAGATTTTGAGTAAGGGTCATAAAAAATGGTATTTCAGGGTTTTTGAAAATGCAATCCCAAAGGGGGTAAAATGGGTGTTAAAGTTCGTATAAGAGTACCGTTAGTTTTGAAGTCAGGGTCATAAACATTGGTTTTTGAGGACTTTGTTACAAATATAGAAGAATGTGTTTCAGTGTTTTGGATTTCCGTTAGTTTCGAAGTAAGAATCATGGAACTTGCTATTTGAGCTCTTCTTTCTGAATAAGGAAATAAGTATTTCAGGGTTTTTGAAAATTTAACCCTTTAGGGAGTAAAATTAGGGTTGGTTGTAGGACCGATGTTAACCTATGTGTCGTGTAACCATTCCAGGGTTTCCACTCTCCATTTCTATACTTCCCCAGTGTATATGCTTAGCCGTCCATCTGCTTGTGTATTGTCTGGCGACTTGTGCTCACTGTGATTTCATTTTTCCTTTCATTTCAATATATCTGTTATTCCTATACATTTGCAGATATATTAGACCAGGTTCGATAATTTTTTAAACCAAAAAAAAATTATAGTAGAATGAAACTTTCTGGAAAAGGAAGAGAATATAACAAAACTGAAAGGAAAAATAATTTACGGGCGATCTGAGGTCGGGAAGTGGAAGGGGGCGAGTTTTTAAGGGTAAAAAACGGTTTATCTCGATTTCCGGCAAAACTACAAGTCTTATGGGAAAAAAAATATATGGCAAAGTTGTAGGTAATGAAAAGATCTACAACTTTGGTATCCTCACTTTTTTCACATAATCTCAAAATTTATTTGAAAAATTCAAGTTTTTGGTTTTTTATTTTTACCTTTTACAAAAAAAAAAAATTTTACGAAATTCGGTGAAAACTTACTTTTTTATGTCCCAAACACACTGTAATTTTTTTATATAAAATATTGATTTTTCCACCTTATTTTGACTCAATATCGAAAAAGCACCCTAATTTTCCAATCAGAAATTCTCCCGTCAAAATATCAGGTCTTTCAAAAAAGTGTGAGGTCTGGAGATCTGGGTGGCCACTCTATAAACGGACTACCACGGCCTATCCATCGGTTTGGAAAATGTTCGTTAAGCCATTGCCTCACAGCTCTGGCATAATGAACTGAACACCCATCTAACTGGACAATTAAATTTGATCGTTCATTGATTGGCAGCTCGTGAATAGCATCCCAAAACTCTGTGTTTAAAAATTCTAGAAACCTCTGCGCATTAATGTTTTCCTCAAAAAAGAAAGGACCAATAATTCGTTCGTTCAATATCCCACACCAGGTTGATTTTTTGGGAATACTGGCTTTTACAGTTTATTACCCAGTTAGGATTATTCGCTGCCCAATAGCGACAATTCTGTGATGACACTACTCCATTTGTAGTGAAAGTGGCTTTGTTCGTTGAAATCTCTTCTTTCTGATAGTGTGAAAAAAAAAATATTACTATGGTAAATGTTCTCAGAAAATGCAAAGAAATAACAGGTAGTAAGGCCCAGACCCTCCTACCCCCTTCCCCACTTCTCTATGAAATACCTTTTGATGGGCTAAATTTTCCGTAGGTCACTCAGGTATATAAATTATCTTGAAATAGCAATAAATAGGCATCAACGCCTAATTTAATAAAGATTCTACAACTTTCTCAAAATATTGTAGATGTCTTATTAAATTCGGATTCGGGTTTTTTTCGTTTATTTGCATTTTCTGTCATAGTAATGTACTTTTTTTTTATACCATCAGAAAGCAGAGATTTCAACAAACAAAAAGCCCACCGACTTTTTTAAAAAAGCTGATATTTTTACGGGAGAATTTTCGATTGAAAATTAGGGTGCTTTCATCCTGCTATTCTTTTTTTTTTAAGTTTTTACCATTTTCAAAGGCTTCAGCACTGGTCAATATTGATATATCACTACATCCCTCAGAACCGATACTTGATATATTATTATTCGTGGATCTTTGTACCATCCTTAGTTTCTCAGCACATTATCTGTTGAGGCAGGTTGTTTCCAAGACATACCAACCACCATTTCCTGGTGAAACAGTTGTGCTTGTTCCATATATTATTCTGTGAGAAAATTCCGTTCGAAAGAAAAAGGAGTGACTGCCAACCAGGCGTATTCAAAAAGAGTCGTCATATATGATGCTTTTCCACGCGCCCCAGGGTGCATCTCCTGAAATGTTGCGGCGCCCTACTATATGCCAAAACTTGACACCTCACTATCCATTATGCACGCTCAACGTGTCATCAATCATACTGAAATACAAATACCACAATAGGGATGATGCACGTCTGCGGTGACACAAAATCCAACAGGATATTACAATATTCGTGTAATGGACGGGAATATTCGTGTTCAGTGGCTCCAAACCCAGGTGTTCGCATAATATTTATTATGTTCGGATATTTTTTTTCCATGACCATCCAATATTTATTATTCAAAAGTGTTACGAACACTTCTATTTCATAATATTACGCAAGAAGCACCGGTTGTTTTGTTTTCAAGTAGTAAAAGAACTTGAATGAAAGAATACAATATTTGTAGAAACTGAAGCTCGATGTTCAGAGACTTATTTTGAAATTTGAATGGGGGATGAAATGCAATATTCCCAACTATAATGTGGAGTTATAGGGTAGTTATTCCATCGACACTCAGAGGTTAATATTTGAGGAAATTACATGTTAATCATGAAGGTATTGTTGAGATGAAGACAACAGCTAGGTGTTATTTCTGGACTGGACCTAGACTTCGAGAGCACTGTGAAACATTGTTCAATTCATTGCCATGTAAGCCTTTGAGCCTAGTGATGGACAATTTCTGATTTCCTTAGTTTCAATGGTATCAAGCATTTGACATCTCTTGTTCACCATCCTGCTAGCAATAGGCAAGCTGAAAATACACTTTGAAGTTTTAAACTGGGTTTGTCAAAAGCTCTTAGGGATAAAAATAACAAAACTGCATTTTCTCAGACATGAATGGATACTTGTTCAGCTATAGAAATTCTTTGAATATTCCAACTGGTAGGCCTCCATCTCAGATTCTTTTCGAAAAACAAACCAAAACCTAGGTTAGATATTTTGAGATATAATCCTCAAAGTAGAGGAAAAGGTTGAATGCATCATAGTGGTAAACGAAATACCCGATTTTCTGTTGGTGAAATAGTTATTTGCAGGGATCACAGGAAACCGATTTGTAAGACCTGGACGGAGTGCATTATTGATGAAATTTTGGGAGAAAATAAAGTGCTTCTCAAAAGTCCCCTCCCCCCCTCTTATTTTTGGAACGATTATACATGAACAAGTGAAATTTGAAAACTGAATATTAAAGGTTGTTAACTTCCCTACTAGTGATGATAAATGACGAAATCGTCAAAGATGACGTCACAAGGCCATTGTGACCAATAATTTCAAATGGAACCCTACGGCAAGCGACACCTCTTTTGAAAGGTATCGAAAAAACCTATTCAATGTTACTAATTTTGTTTGTGTTGATGGCAGTTTTGGCAACTCGCTTTTAAAAAACGCAAAGCTGTGATGAATTGGATCAGTTAATACTAAAATTCCAGATTCAAGCTCCGCCTCTGGATAGTTGTCAAATAAGCTGACGTTTTTGTTAGTCTCCCTAATTCGACGTTTTTGTAATTGTCCAAGTTTTTGTACATTTAATAATTTGTGTATTGTTGATCGAACGTTCAACTGGTTTGGCAGCTTCTGGTACTTTTAATATTTTTGTACATTTTAATAATTTGTTAAACTGTTGTGAGCCGAACGTTTAAATGCTTCAAGGAGCGAAATGGTACGTGCTTTAGGTGATAAAGTAGCAGCGATCCTAATTCTTGGTGAAACTGGACAAAATATTCATGCAGCAGAATGCATTTTCAATGAGAGGATTCCCGATCGCCCCGTTTCGAGGACTTATTTGAGGGAGCTTCTTCGTAAGTTTGAAACAACGGGTAGTATTAATGATGCGAAACGATATGGCAGACCACAAATTTCTGATGAGAAAAATTGCTATACTGGCAGAAGTAATTATTGATCCTACTTCAACGGAATGGCCAGCTCGATCCTTGGACCTCACACCTTTGGATTTTTTTCTGTGGGGGTACCTTGAATCGACAACGTATTAATGCAGAATGTGAGGCTGTTTCCGCAGACACATTTGCAAAAGTACGAGAAGAGTTCAAAAATAGGATATTTCACTGTCAGGAAGTAAATGGAGGTCACTTCAAGCAATTTCTCTAAGTAGATACTGATTCTTAAATCTGTAAAAAATATCATACTGAATGGAATTTGAATTTTAATGTTTACTAATGATCCATTAAAACTGCCATAAACCCAAACAAAATTAGTATCATTGAATAGGTTTTTTTGATACCTTTTGATACCGCAGGGTTCCATTCAAAATTATTAGTCACAATGGCCTTGTGACGTCATCTTTGGCGATTTCGACATCTATCATCACTAGTAGGGAAGTTTACAACCTTTAATATTCAGTTTTCAAATTTCACTTGCTTGTGTATAATCGTTTCAAAAATGAGAGGGGGAAGCGGACTTTTGAGAAGCACTGTATGTTCGAGCTAATTAACGAGGATTTGGTGTGGAAACAAGATTAAGATCAGATTTTCAATTCAGGAGATCAGAGAATAACTGATACTGAACTTTATACATCTAGTTTGATAAATTCCTCAACACATTCAGAGATGTCACACTCTGAAATATCACAGTCACACTCGAACTCAGACTCAGAGATATCACACTCTGAAACATCACACACACACACACACACACCCACACACACACACCTACACACACACTCAGACTCACACATACCACACTCGGGAACAACAAACTTAGAAACTAGTGCACACATTCCGAATATAATTATTGATAATTCTAATCAAGCACTTCAAGTCGAAACAGAATATCTTCTTCAACAGAAGAAATAGAAAACAATCCCCACCAATTGAGGAACAGAAATGCATTAAAACGCCCTGCTCGATTATTATAACCAGAGGTATTCTTATATATTGTATTAATTATTATATATCGACACAAATCAAGATATGTAACTGTCAAGTAGTTGATTTTGTAATTGTTCTTTCGAGAAATATAATTTCTGTATTTCAAGTGAATAACTTTATTTTATCTTTTGACTATTAAACTGAAAGACCTAACAGTGGCTAACTCGACGTGCCGCAGGCATGGGGTTCGTATCCAAAAATGATGTATTGGTCATATGGAACGATGATCAGACCCGTGGTCACCTATGCCACCATTAGTATGGTGGTGGCCAAAAACCCAAGAGAACTCGGCCCAAATCAAGCTGCAAAAAGTGCACCGGGACAATATTGACATGGTCCACTGTTCATCGAACTTGTGAGCAGACATCAGACATCGAATATGTGAGCTAGAAATCTGAGGATTCTGGAAAATTTTTCCTCAGAATCCAGGTACAAACCATCAGATATTATGAAGTGGTCATGAACCATATATACCCAACGAACGGGCCTCATTTGAGAAGAGCAACATCAGTTTGATATACTGATGGTCCAAAAAACTTTATAACAAAAAATTGAACCGACGAAATACGGAACTGAAAAGTAAAAAATAAAATACACCTCCTTAGTCTCAATAACTAAGCTCCTAAACTAATGTAAGTAAATAATTTTGAGTCGGCGCCAAACAAACAAGCGAATGAATTAGGTAAGGCGTAAAATGATGGCATCGAAATGGGCCACATTCTGATAATTTTTTTGAAGTAATTCAATGATCTTCGTTGATTGTTTGTTTGGCGCCGACTCAAAATTAGTTACTTACATTAGTTTAGCAGCTCAGTTATTGAGACTAAGAAGGTTTATTTTATTTTTTACTTTTCAGTTCCGTATTTCGTCGGTTTAATTTTTCGTTGAAAAGTTTTTATTTTTCAATTTTTTGTGGCTAAAATCTACTGATTACTAACTGCTTGTTTTTTTATTACTTCCAAAATACTTACTTACCCACCTTACTCCAACTATTACCAGTTAAATAATATGATTATCTACTTTTACTATTTGTTGTAATATAAATAATTTTTGTTTTTCTGGTTAGTTCATTTCATTACTCTGTATATCATTCCATCCTCTCATAGAATATATTGATTGTGATAATGACACTAGCGATCTGTCATTGTCAACTACATATGTGTGCCAATGTTCACAAATTAAAAATCAATTATCCCCTATTTTTCTACCCGTAAGGGTGGATAATTCCATTCGGAATCCAAATATGATCATCTTTGAGGTAAACCCTATCTGATAAAAAAAAATCATCCAAATCGAAGATCCCTGTACAAAGTTATAGCTGATAGAATCGGTTAACGGACCAGAATTCAGAAGGTGAGTGATCAATTTCCTTCATTTTGCTACCTTCAGGGGTGGGTTTCATCTTTTAAATTCGAATGGGACCAACTTCGAAGTACACCCTATCCACTGAAGGAGGGATTATCGGAATCGGACATCTCAGTAAAATGTTATGCGTGATCATGCATGAAAAAAAAATATACGCGTCGACTAGAGAACCTCCTCCTTTTTGGTTTCGTCGGTTAAAAATAGATGAAAGGGCTGGAGTGAGAGTAACCCCTAGACAAAAACACAACAACAATGACAATGACAAAAAATGACCAAAAACAAAATAGATTCTTGTTGAGGAATTTTATGTGCGCTTTTCAGCAGTAGAACAATAGTACTCTATGATACATATATTTGAAATTGAGTTATGAAAGTAAACAATGTCGTTTCAATTGACAAAAAAAAACAGTTGTGTTTGACTCTCGATGTACATAATCTTTGCTGGTTTTGTGATAATTGCTTCTGATCAGGTTCGTTGTAAGTTAGGAACTCACTTCAGGATCAGGTTCGTTGTGAGTTAGGAGCTCACTTCACTTCACTTCTTACGAAGCGTTGGGTACTAGTGTGACTCTTCGAGACTAGCGCTAGAGTTTTACACCTTGCGGGTTCTAGGCAGCCATTCTGAATTTTATGGGGTTCTTTGATCAAGAACTCTCCTTGTGATCAGACGAAGCTCTGGACAACAAACACCAAGCAACATCTTGTTACAATTTGGTTCGAAGAACCGAGAGTGATAAGGGAAATTATTCTGAGGGAATACAAACAAAATACAAACTTTGGTATATTCCAATTGCAAACCATGATTATACTAGGCGTAAGATTATAGATTGATCTAATTATTCTATATGCAAGATTAGAAACAAATCCAATGATAACATTATATATGAAATTACAAAGGAATCTACGTTTGCTGAGTCAAACAAAAAGAAAATTAATATACTCGACTGAGAACAATAAAAACTTGATATTTAACATGTAATGAAATGAAGGACATGCAATTTCCTTTACTAGAACTACATAAGCTTGAGAAAAAAAATACGTCCTCAATGTGACATTACTCAAAGCGAGCTGAGAGAATTGAAATGATTTACAGCTGAATACTGATGCTCAAAATAGTTTAAATATCCCAAAAGTGTTGATCTCCTGTATCAACAACAAATATTCTTGATTATTTCTTCGAAGTGGGAAGGAACGTAACGAAATATTTGCCTTGAACTAACACGTTGAATACTGCGAATCAAGCAGAAGGTTTGATTCAAACTAAGAAAGGAAATTTCGCAATGTTTCGAGATGAAAAGTTGAACTTTGGCTATACTTTGCCTCAAAAAGATAGAAAATGGACAGGGAAAGATCTAGCCATGAAATCAAGGAATCCCAAGTGAGTCTCGCTTCTTCTAATTACAGTAGAAAGAAATGACAAAATACTCACTTGTGAATCCCATCTCTCCAAGCTGCCAGATAGATCTTCATCGAAATCATTGTTTAAGGTAGTCCTCAGATAGGCGATATCACCATTCACTGGTCGTATTTCAGTATTCTTCAAGGTCTTCCAATTTTCCAAGAAGGGCTTCGTGAACTAGAAAAAGGTTGAAACACGAGCAGGAATGGGTTATTTCTGAATGAATTCGGGAATTACCAATTTGAGGTTAGACGAGAATATCGTCAAATGAAAATAATGACAATAGTTATCGAGCTTACCAACCAAAGCAGTGTTCTGTATTCCGACAACAATCTTTCATTATTGAAATGAACGTGAATATTTCAATCTTGGAATATGAGACGCATATGTGCCCATTTTGTGTGCTCACACGAGAATTTAATTTAGAAATGACTTTCAATTGATCAAAGTGCAAATTATGCCAAAACTAATTGTTAAAATGGAATTAACTTATAAAGGTAAAGATATACGACCTCTTCATCTCCAAAGTGCCAAAAACTTCCGAAGTTCTCAAAAATGATATCCCAAAATCGACAAGTCTACCGTTCGCAATCGATGTTTTAGCTCAAGAAAGCGTGTCAAGCTCGACCTTTTTCTTTTTCTCTACCCCCATATCAGTCGTACCAACTTAAATATTCCTTGCAGCGTTCGACCGCTAGGTATCTAGACATTGGGCTGCTATGCCGAAATGTAATGTAGCCACCATCTAACGTTCATGAGATTTTATGACTTATCATGGGATTTCATGCAGAAACTCTTTAAGAGTAACGAAATGTTGAATTATGATGGGATTTCATGTGGAAACTATCAAAGAGTAACGAAATGTTTTTCATTTCGTTACAGCATAAAAGTGAGAATAGTTTTTTTGAAATTGGAATGGACCCGCGGAGCGAATATGCAGTATAATCCACTCTATACAAAACAAACTTAAATGAATGTGTATCAGACCATGCAGACTAACTCATGTATTCGTTTGTCTCTTTTGCATTATGGAAATCGATTGACGATGAAAGCTCTCGAATTGAGATAAATCGAACGATTCCTCATATACGCGGGTAGATAACGAATTGACAGAATTTATCGGGCGGTACAACGCGTTCCATCTAAATTCTATTAGAATCCGGATATTGAATTGGTCCCGGAATCAAGTCACCGAAACAGCACGCAACTCATGTCAACGTGAGTTATTCCGGTTTGACCATTCAGTAGCGTTCTAGATGGGGGTGACCCATTTTTGAAATATAGTTTGAAGCTCATTTTCGTGGAGGAATACCCATAAGGGAAAGAATTCAATTCCATCGACAAAAGATAAAATTTTAAATTTGACATCAATTAATTGAAACAGTATATGAAACGAAATTTCTTTGACTATTACTTCGTTTTATTCAAAATTCATATAATACATTCGATAAAGAGTTCACATCAATAAATTCCAAAAATAACTGCAAGAAAAACAACATCGATACATAACTAATGAAAAAAAATTGTTGGCAAAGATTTCATGAATAATGATTCACAGTTGTGGAGCTAATGGAGCTCTATCAAATGACTTATAAATGGTCGATAATGAAATATTTTCATTTTTTTCATCTTTCAACAGCCGCCATTTTGAAACAACTGGACCATTTTAGAAAGTAGCCGAAGTATTGATGAGAAGTATTTTTGTGCCAAATTTTATTTCATTCGGGGGAACACATTTCGTTATATATATATATATATATATATATATATATATATATATATATTATATATATATATATATATATATATATATATATATTTATTATATATATTTTTATATATATATATATATATTTATATATTATATATATATATATAATGTTTTTTCACATTTCAAACTAGAGTTTTTGGTCTCTTAACATATCCTAAAAATTCAAATTTATAATAATTTCACTTTGACGTGAATTTATATACGTACTATTCCTATACATATTTTTTTCACGTTTAAAAACATGACTTTTCGTTAGCTGCATTTTGATTCTTACAGTTGAATTTCTGTTGGCTCAATTTGATCAAGTAGATGAAAAGTTATAACAAATTTAGTGTAAGGCGCTCGTGGCTGCGTGCTCCTCCAGCGCTGCACTTCAGTGTCACAGCCTCACATTTCCGCATGTTGGCAGAAAAATTCCGCAGCTTACAGTTTTCACTTCAAAGGAAAATTGTATATACCTTTTTGATGTAAAATTTTTCATTTTTGCCAGTGGCACCATTGGTTTTTTTTTCTTTATATTCGATATACAATGTAATTTGGCAACTTATTTGTTGAATAATTAATTAAGCACACATTTTACGGTTAGTACCTTTTTATATGTTGTTCTCAACATCATCACTAATGTACAGTGTACACTAATCCCCCAATTTTCTGATGCTGAAATTTAATATTACTCCACTAGTATACGTAGAACATCAGGTGAGTACTAAACTCACCGATCAACTGTTCTCTCGTGTTCTATCTCTCTCTCTCTAATATTGAAATATGATATTTTCGATCGAATGTAAAGTACATCAGAAAAAAAAACAAAATTTTCATTTCAAACGAAAATTTCAAGCAGGAGCTCATTTATAAAAATGGGCATTGCGTCAATTCACTAAAAAACGTAATATTTTCGTATTTGATACAATTTACACTTATATTAACAAAGAAAAAATAATTACGCTGCATGTACATTGTTTGAGGTCGTTATATGAATAAATGTTGGTTGGGTAGGTTCCTTTTTGTGTATAAACGTTATGAAAGTTTATTTAACAACAAATTTCATGGAATTTGGGGTAAATTTTTTTTATTTTTTGGATTTTGGTGAAATTTTATCATTAATTAATTTTTTTTAATGAAACCATATATACTCTCTTAAAGTACACATCACAAGTTTCGGAAAGTGCTATCGAAATATTTCAATATTATATTTCAAACAAGAGTTTTTGGTTTATGAATAATGGCCTGAGAATTCAAATTTGTCATTTTTTTAAATTATTCAATATTTTGACCTATTTTTTGGAGTATTTTTTTTTATTTTTTTCCAAACGCACACCTTCTCGAGTGTCATTTTGGAAGTGAACTGTAAACATTTCGGATGTTTATCTGGAAAATTCTATGAATGGCAGATCTTTAATTGATTTTATAGAAAATTCTACTTTGGCGTAACCTCATATATGTAATATTCCTATTCATATTTTTCTTCACATTCGAAAATATGACACCTCGTGAGCAATTTTTTTTTTCCTTATATAAATTTTCGTTAGCTGAATTTGATCTATTAGACCAAAAGTTATAACAAATTAAGTGAAGCGCGCTCGTGGCTATGTGCTCCTCGAGAGATGCACTTCACATTTTCGTACGTTAGAAAAAAAAATCTGCAGCTTACAGTTTTCATTTTAAATAAAAAAAAAATCTCCTTTTTTATGTAAAATCTTCCATTCTTTCGAATGAAACAATCAGGTTTCAAATTTTTTTTTTTAAAGATATTCAATAAACAATGTAATTTTGGAACTTATTTGTTAAATAAAAAACTAGGCACACACCTCACGGTTGGTAATTTTTATATGTTTTTTTCAACATCATAACTGATGTTCAGTAAAGAGTAACAGCAGTCCCCCAACTTTCTAAAGCTAAAATCTAATATTATTCCACTATGGTAGCAATCCTAGAAATGGTCACTGCCATAGCAACTCAAAATTTTCAACCAGAAGTAGCTGTTGATTACAGATCTGAGTGCAGAAATAAACTCACATAACCTCATCATTCTAGAAGTAGCTTGAATGAATACGAGAGAAACGCAATCAAACAAAAATACTTCCAGCTGATAAAGGTAATGCCACAGACACGAATACATTCGAACAAATTAACTCAGTTGATTTCAATCACTCTATATGAAATACATTATTCAGAATCCACCACAACACTGAAAACATTCTACAGAAAATTTTAAGAAAACCCTACAAAATCATTGGAACAGAAAGTGTACAGGAATTAAGCTGAACACAAAAATATACTTCTGAAAACAGAACGGGTACAACTTGTCTCCCACTACAGCAAATCTCCACATTCCAACTGTCTAACCAAAATCCATTGTGAGTTCCATTGAATCCCCTTGAAAGAAACTAACGTATCTCCTATAGTACCTATATCTGGGGCAACTTCATAAGAGATACCCCTCGTTTTATAGAGAAACTAGAAGGAATACGAATAAAAAATGGATAATGTTTGGTAAGTTTCGATGATATGAGACTTTAACGAATATGTCGATAAATGAAACTTTAGAAATTGTGAAACGAATTAGAAAATGACACCTCATTTAACGATAGAACAATGAAATTATGGAGAGATAAAACCTATTTTCAGTTCCAAAATGAATATTATTGACATATAACACCAGACCACCTGAGAGAAAAACTTTTGAAAAAAGTATCTTTTTCAGACCCACAAATGAAAATGGAACGATTGTTATTATAAAATTTCTCAAATGCAGAAAATCACCTGGACATGTCGAAATAAGGGCAGAAACAATAAAAGAAATTGCAACACCACTTTCAGAAATAATAAATGGAATTTACGAAACTGGTATATATCCTGAATAATTCAAGTGTGCAATTGTAATTCTTATTCACAAAAAAGGAGACAAAACCGGAACCGATAATTATAAAACCTTTTCCCAAATAACCACCCTGGCAAAGATTTTCGAAAAAACTCTGAAGGTAGGTCTATCGGATTTTTTATATAAAAATGAATTACACTGTGATAACCAATATGGGTTTCTGCAGGAAAAATCCACACAGGATGCCATTGCTGACTTGAGCTCAAAGATATACAAAAGTATGGATGGAGGGAATCCCTCAATATGAATCTTTCTTGATCTCTGCAAAGCTTTTGATACCGTAAATCACAAACTCCTTCTAGAAGCTTTTGAGGATAACGGAATTTTGGGAAATACCCTAAAATTATTAGATAACTATCTAACTAAAAGAACACATAGTGTACGAGGAGACATTGTTAGTCCGCAAAAAACTTTGAACTGGAAAGTACCCCAAGGAACAGTGCTTGGACCACTTTTTTTTATAATCCATTCAAATAACCTACTAAGCATACGATGTGATGGTCAAATGACAAGTTTTGCGGACGATACGATGATATTCCATTTAAAATATTGCTTAAATAAATAAATACTCACCAAACGCTCTCTATGCAGAAGCAGAATGCTTTGATATCAGACAACTCACTCACTCACTCAATAGTAACTGATCTATATAAAAACAAAACACATTAAAACTTTATAAAACACCAATATTCGACAAGGAAAAAAATAAAATTGGACCTCAAAACAAATTTAATCAAAAGAACCTTAGGCCAATATACATTGCCTCGAAAATATACAATTCTCTCAATATTGAAATGAGAAATTTTATCATTTTCTTAAATTATTCAAATTTATTTAAATTATATCTTCTGAGTACTGACCGGTTAGTGATCGAAAACATAGTAAATCCTGATTCCAGCTAAATTATAAATTTGTATATACAGGGTGCTCCATTGGGAAACGAAAAAACAGGAACGATGAGGGCACCGATATGATTCTGAATATACCATATTTGTTGGGTACCACAAGTTTTATAATCGATATATAAGGTGTTTTATCAATTTTGCTCATTTTTTTGTGGGGTCCTAACTCACAAACCACCACCCAGTATATTTTCATGATATTTGGTAGACACGTTCTCCTACTTCTGCCCAAGCGACTTGCCTATCTGTCAGGTGAAAAATCATTATTTTCTTGTCCAAATTAGAAAACTCAAAAGGGCGGACGAGCTTTGTGAATTATGATTCGATTCTATTCAAAATTGCTATGAAGGAGTTTTTGAGGTCAGAGATTTCGAATTTTTTGTCAAAATCAAATGATTAAAGCTAGATGATTCTATAGATGACTAAAAAAAATTAAATAAATAAAAAACTTTTTAAAAACAATATTTTATTAAATTGCACTAAAAGGGCAAAAATATTTCTAAGGGTGTCACACTATTCTGAGAGTAATAGATTCAAAAGCTTGCCGCGCAATGTTTTCAGTTTGAATACAAATATGAATTCCAGAGCGATAAGTTTTTGAATCTCTGTTACTCACAGAATGACGTGACACCCCTGAAGAATTTTCTTTGTTTCTTTTTAGTACAATTTAAAAAATTGTTTTTTCCTTTTTACTGCAATTCAATGAAAGCTTGTCTTTAAAAAGTTTTTCATTTATTCATCTTATTTGAGTGGATTATATTGAAATACATTTCAAAATCAGTTCATTGAATAAATATCCACAAAACGTAGATATTCATTATCGCGAACATTCTTGTTGAATTTTGGAAAGTATAGTACCCCCAAATATTTCACTCCTAGGTTTTTGTCGGCTCGATTGGAAAATAAACCCTATTTTGTAAAAACCCCACATTTCACAGAAATCATATAAAATGTTTTTCTAGTTTCTTTGGAAACAAAGCTTTCAAATGAAAGACATTTCTTTCAGCATGTATATAAGTTATTACGTTTTTTTGGAAAAGGTACCGCACTAATCTGCTCCGAATATTTTTCGAAAAGAAGAATTGTTCAAAAATAGCCCATTACTGTATCCAATGGAGTATATGGGTATCAATAAAATCCGAACATTCAAAAGTATATAGCCGACAAATGAGTCCGGAGAACTATGCTCATATTTATATCTCGTAACCGTAAAGTATATCAAAGGACCAATTTTTTCTAGTTATAGGGTATTATTGAATAAATATATATATATATATATATATATATATATATATATATATATATATATATATATATATATATATACATATACATGGAGTTTGAGTTTCTTGAGGTTTTGGTTCTTTTTGTGAATGACAGGCTTCGTTTAGGAGATGAACATTTATTTTGTCGACGTTTCGACCGTGTCCACAGTCTTGTTCAGGGACTACAAATATATTTTTCGTTGATACAAAGATACAATATTAATGATGGAATGGACTTACCTAACAATAATTATCTGGACCATTATTTTGAAAAAAGGAAAGTTTAAGAGCAGAAGATGATTTATTTTTCATAATTATATAATTTTTTCCTCCTCTTCATTGTTCATGAATAAACCGACTTTGTTCTTGTTATTTTTCTTCCTTATTAGAATCCAACGTGAGCAATCCGATAAGGAGGCTGGTTGATATGGATGTGAACTATCGTTGGAATGGTACGGTGAAGCGACTTGGGTTGTCGGTGAACGGAAGTTTATGTGGGATTCTACTTCGGTGGTTTAAATTGATGATTTCTTGCTTTTCTGGAGATATGATTTTTGTCGATTTTGTTATAGATGGCGTGATGGGCGGTGAATGTAGGTAGTAGTATTTTTCATAGAAGATTGTGGTATATTTTGTTTAAGTTAGTGATTTCGGTTCTATTTTTTATGCTATTTGTATTTTTCTTTATATGAATCATTTCGAGGATTCACGTTTTTGGTATTATATTCGGTGGCAAGTTTTTCCGTTTGGTCGTTGTTGAAATCGTGATTTGTATTTTCTTTGTGATCGTTCAGGGCACTTGATGCAGTTTTTGCATATTTGTGTGATTTCAGGCGATTTTCAAGATACGGAAGGGTCTGGCCGATAAGACTTTGTTACATGTTGGTTCATTACATGGAATTTGGTAAATTATGTGAATCTTTTTATTTTGTGGAATTTTGGGCTTCAGTTTTGAAAAATTAGTCGACAGGGTTATTGTGCTTTTGTGGCTGACACTAATGTTATGTGGAGCTAGTATTTTCGTGTTTTTTTCGGATAATCCTTTAGTGTAGGGAATGGAAATGTGAAAACTGTTGTTGGGAGTTTTCGGGTAATTTTGGTTGTTGTAAAATTAATCAACGCGTGTTTTGAAAATGCTATCGACTATGTTTTTGGGGTAGTTGTTGAGCTGTAATGCCTTTTTAGCTTTTTTAATAGCTTCCGGTCTAAAAATTTTATCACTCAAGGTGATGGCCCGATCTGCAAGCCCAATGATTACATATTTTTTTTGGGAGATGGGGTGATGAGATTCATAATTTAGATATCTGCCGGACCAGGTTGATTTTTTGTACCACTCCGTTTCAATAAGGTTGTCGATGTTATGTAACGTAAGGTCTAAGAAATTAATTTTCTTAATATTTTCTATTTCACATGTGAATTGCAATTTGGGATGGAATTTGTTGAAAATATTGATTCTATAATATATCTTGTCGTCTGGAATCATCAGTAAACAATCAGCAACATATCGTAGGAAAAGGGGTAATGTGAAAATGTAGTTCTTGTATTGCGGATTCTTGTAGATTTTCCATTACTAACTGTGCTATTACACTGGAGATTGATAGTCCCATCGCGCAGCCTTCTATTTGTTTATAGAATTGATTGTTGATAGTGAAATATGTTGACGTGAGAGATGCTTCGGTGGCTTCCAGGAAATCATTTAGGGGAGTTTATGTGAAGTTACTTATTGCATTCTATTTTTTTATTATTATGAAACTCAAAGTATATATATATATATATATATATATATATATATATATATATTGACATGCTCTCCCCTATCAGACCAAAAAACGAGGAGTTGACGTACCCCTATTTTCGAACCACCCTGTATAAAAAAAATAATGTAAATTAACTTGGAATGAAATTGAGAGAGTTTATCCAGGCTAAATTGAATCTTCAATTCTCATCAGATAACTCACACTGGTTGGTTCAAAATTATTCGAATTGGATTTTTCTTTGTTCACCCTGTTGTAGAGCTCAAAACGAAAAAGTATTATGGATAAGAGATCAACGTGACATTGAACCATCAGTGAGGCATGGTATTCTCAGAACAAATAGACGTATTGTCCATTCTCGGAATTGTTAAAAATTCTGATAAGAAAGCTTCACTTTTCACTTTTAACACCCTTTATCTCGAACACTAGTCAGTCGACTTTTTCGTGCCCATGAACACTTTTGCCAAGGAAGTCAAAATCTACAACATACCAAAAATTCAGGAAATTTAACAAGAGCCATTTTCCATAAGGATGGTTCGGAGTCGTTTAGAAAAATAAAATTGTTTGTTACTTTATATACGCTTGTCAATTATGATTAAAAAAAAATCATTCCTTCACTAATTATTTGAATATTAGAAATATAAAGTAACTATTATTACTGATTTTTTTTCAAATCATAATATTTTAAATACAACAAAATTGTAAAAAAAAATAAAAAAATATGAAAATAGTCAATTTGTTTATAAACAATTTAAAAACATATAGCGTGAATTTATTTTAGCGTTATTAAATGCATTTCATACATACAAAACAAAAATTAACAACATTTTTGGGTTTTTAATTTTTTTTGCAACTTAAAAAAATTATTATAAACAAAATAATCTACATGAAAAAAAATACGTGATCATCTTGAGTACACATATGCAAAGGGCTGCAAGAAGCGAAAAAATTTAAATTCAATCATTTAAACAATTTTAATTGCCTTCAATCAACACATCTTAACAAATTTTGTTAATAAACAATCGCCTAACTTGTTGAAGAACTGATCGATTTTTTCAACGGAATCTTATTCCTTCAAGTGTTGAGAACACAACATGATTTATTTGAATTTTTCAGTTGATATTTCATACTTAAAAAAAAATATGTGACGTACTCGCTGTAGAGGCCTATTTTCAGCGTTAATTTAAAATTACTAGCAATGGAGAAAGAATTCAGAGAGTTGGAATTTTTTTTATTCGAAATTTCCTCCTCTTCAAGAATCTTTCTCTCAGATTTGGATTATCTTCCATAGTTTGTGAGTTATTAGCGGAAAACTAAATGCCTTTTTTTCATCTTCATTTGTTTATAACTTTTTCAATTCTTTATCTGCTAATAAAACATCCCAATACATTCTTCTAGACGTCATTCCGAATCAAATGAGCTATCGCTCATATTTTTAGGAGCTATTACAATAATGAACACATTTTTGAACTTATGAAGTAGACTATTGTTCTTCAGTATGGAACTATTGAATTGCATATCATTTCAGCTCTATTGAAGAGGCATTTGACTATGCCCTTTCCGACACTGGCATGATGGTTTGAGTTGCAGTTGAGATATCGTGAGTGTCTGTGTTTTCTTTCGGAAAACCGTTCTGATGATATGATTTTTCTATCTAGAAATCTAAAAAGGAGGGTTGGTTATTTTCCTCTAATTCCAATGTGAATTCAATTTTCGGTTCTCGTTTGTTTTAATCCTATCAAAATGGTCTGATAGTTATCTCCTCTTTGAATCCAACCATCACGCAAGTGCCGAAAAAATTTAAGTTCAGTACGTCTATAGTAAAGCCATAATGATATGTTGTTCAACACAAGATTTCAAGGAAGGAATTATCTTCAGAATCCATACCGAAGATCAATTCGTGGAAAACAATCTCGATGAAATTACAAACAACAGTACACAAAACAACAGAATAATCATTTCAGTAGAAACACAACCACCAATATATCCCAAAAATAACATAATACCTCATGTCCCCGGATTGGCAACAGGTACGACATCAGAACAACGAACACATCATCATTATACAAACAAAACCAGAAAACACGAAAAAAAATATAAATATACAATTTACTTTGTTCTTGTGGCAAAAGCTATATCGGGGATACATCAAGATCGTTGAAAATGCGCCAGGATGAACATCTAGATTATATTAGATTGCACATTCAAAATGATCAGAATATATATGACGACCACAGGGTAGGATGGAATGAAACAATATTTCTAGAAACTCATAAGTGAAAATTATATATATATATATATATATATATATATATATATATATATATATATATATATATATATATATATATATATTGTTATGTTATGAAAAACCAGTAATATATTTTAAAAGGAAAAAACCCACAAAAAGATTAATTATTTAATAGCTATTAGTTTCAAGAGATTGTTTTTAAATAATTTTTGAAATTTTATTTCCTTATGATATGTGTGATATGAATAGATAAAAATTTCCAAATACTATAACACAATCAATTTCATACACTGTCATAATGATTACAACCCATAATTCTTCGAAAGACAACAAAAAGTCTAGATTTACAAAATTTTCCTGAATAAAATGTGATCAACAAAATTATAAATTTGAAACATACAGTATATGAAATTGTAGCCAACTAAAAGTAGCCAATGGGAAAACAGCAAACTTCATGATGACAATAGCCAATCAGGGAACAGTATGGTCAAATGTAAGATTGGAAATTGTAAGAAGATAAGATGGAGAAAGTGTCAGAGGCAATCATTACTGAAATTTGTACATAGTTAATAAGAATGGAAAAATAGTTTTATGTATAAGTTATGACAAATAACCCCAAAACAGTGAAAATGTGACAATATAGTGCGCGAATTCAAAAATTCAAATCAAAAGGAAGGAGAAAAAAATGGTATCCTGGAGACAACAAACAAAGCCACAAGGAGATCGAAAATAAATTTGAAAACGAATGCCACGTTATATTTTGGGAGAAAGAAAAATTGAATAATTTCAACATTATAAGCGGAAAACCAACATTACTTTATTTGTACACCATATACAAGTATCCAAAGCTGATTGCTGAATTTGTATGGTTCCTTCTATTTGGTATTGGAGTTCCTGATAGCATTGGAGTGAAAGGGAATCCAAATCCTGGTGTGTACTGAACAGCGACAGTTCCAGACAGGTATAAACTTCCATAGTGCAGATTCCGAACTGAACAATTTCACTAATAACGCATATTCCATCGGAAGAACTTTATTTCAATTGATTTCGAACTATTAAAGAAATTTTCACTCTCAAGGTAAAAGTGAGGTTGTGTATATTTCACCAATGAACTCTTCTCATGATTATCCATGAATATTTGTAGATATCTTTCGTAGGCCAGGTAAAATTCAGTTTTCCTGAATAAAGGAAATAATTGCTTTTTGATACTTTGTCGTTTGTTTTCTACAATGATCAACAATCATACTTATGACCATTGAATAAATTGAAATTTGACACGTCAAGCAGTGGCTACTGGCTCAATTGCCTGAACCGGCTATCTGAGACAATAGGCGTACCAACTGTGCTTAGCTGTGGTAAGAAAAGTGATAACAATTGGCAGCAACGTGACGAGAGAACAGTGACGTTAGCTAGCAATTATTATTACATCATTGCAATATTATACAGGGCGAAAATACTTATCTATATCATAACAATTTGGCTCACGAAGAAGAGCGAAAATTATTAGCTATTTTCATATTATAACAATTTATATTTACAATTATCATTACATTACAATTGGCACCCAAAGTGTGGGGCGAAATAATAACAAAATAATTTGTTATATCATCATTCCATAACAATATATATATATATATATATATATATATATATATTTATATATATGAGTTCTTAATTGAGACTGGAATAGAAAATCAAATAACTATCTGAATGAAAATGCAAATTTTCAAGTTTAGATTTTTTTTTAATTAGGGTCTTTTCAGAATATCTATCAGATGTAGCTCAATGTCCAGCGTGGCTTTAGCCAGGGAAGTAGTTGTTTTCTGTTAGACATTCACAAAAAATAACTTCATTTTTATCGTGGATTTTTCAATTCACAGAAGAATCGTTCTATTCAATATTCAATTGAGAATGTTTTCTTTTTCTATATGAAGAGGTTGGCGGTCATCAGTTATAGCAAAGAACTATGTGAATAATTCTGTAAAAAACATGATTGCCAGGTCATCAAAAATAGCATGTGTTAATAGTAATACTGCTACTGAAAATACAGGAAATCTGACAACCAAACTGAAATCTAGTCATTAAGTAATACCAAGTTGAATTGAAATAAACGATATCTACTAGTAGGAACATATTTTAGTTGGATCATATCTGTATTTATCCAATTGATTCATTGAAAAATGCTAACTTTTTTTGATTTTTTATGGAAATGAATGTGGTCGTAGACAAAGTTTAGTCCACAGCTCGAGTAAGACAATTATGTACTTCTAGAATTATTTTTCTAGTCGTGCTTAATATGCTTCTTATAACTCTTATTACGTAATATACTATTATATATAGCTTATGGTCTCCATATTTTAATCCGTTTTCGCTTACATACATTTGTGAAAGATAATCCGTCCACGATTATTTTCTTCCCTAACCCCCCAAAAGCATATCATATCTACCAATATACCACTTTATAATTTATGTGAAATTCAACGCAGTTTTTTTATGTATTTGAGTTTAGATTTCAACCCGCCTCTGTTTCGGTTCCATTCTATTAGTGGCTGCAAAATATTCCCAGAAGATTAAATTGCTTTTGTGTACATTGGGCTACAAATCCTAATCTCATAAGGTTGGGTGAAATTGCGAGTTAACGTGATCTGGATGCTTCGCTAATTCTGTTTACGAATTTCCTGAGAAATGGGAAGAAGAGGAGCCGTTTCCAGCAGATCTGTGTTAATATGTCAAACTTGGGAAGATACTAACGAGATTTATTTCTGATTTCTTAGTGTTTGCCTTCTGACTCGTTCGAAGAGTGAGGGATAATATTACAAAGATGATAAAATTCCTTTTCGACCTCAAATTATTCTCTCACGTAATATCGATCAGATACTTCATTACTTTCTGTGCCGTATACACATGTAGGTTCATCATAAGAATATCAACATTACAAAATGAAAGTGAGTATGTGCTATACTACTTTGAATAGGTAGCAAAACTGAAAGTGAAAGATGTGCTAGCATCGAAATTGTAATTAGTATTCAGATTAAATGTTATTTTAATAATGTTATGTGCGTCTGGGACTCATATATTTCATAAAAGAATTTGAGCTCGCAGTTGAATTTTTTGAGTAATTGTTCTTCAAGTTATTCAGGCAGTAAGTTCTTGAGATAACTTCCTATGTGCTATGACTTCTAGAAAGGTAATTGTGGACTCCACAGCATATTTTGAGGTTGGGTTTGTTTGTTTTGACACATTTCCAAAAAAAAACATTTTCAATATATAAATACTGTACATCAACAAAATATATCAAAATAACCTTTTCGAGTTTGCCACAAATATTATTTATTTGTTCATCCCAATATCATTTCGGATCAACCGATATTACAAAAATGGGTATTCATGGAATTGACGGATAAGCGATCTATATCTGCCAGTGAATTCCATATAGGTGTTTTTTCGTAAGATAATTAATCACTAAATGGTTAATTCCATATCAGACGGTGAACTATCCCATTGCTGATTCAATTATCTGAATAACTTCATCATGGGAGTGTTATTAAACAACTACTGTCGTGTTTTCGGTAGATATGAAAGACCTGCCTTCCTCACAGGAGTTATTCACATACAACAAGAAGAACAACAGTGGTTCCTATTGGTTTGCTCATTTGTATACAGGGTGATTCAAAAGTACTTTGACAAATTTCAGGAGGTGATTCCTCACAATATTCTTATATGAATTGTTCAGATAAATATAAGTCCCGAAACGCTTCGTTTCCAAGATACAGGGTGTTGAAGTTTTATTTTTATTTTCGTTTTTTTTTCGAATAACTTCCGAAATACTGACCTCAATTGAACGCAAATTGGTATTGAGAGGTTTTTTGAAGTGTCAAATTCGAACCTGATGTTATTATTGCTCTCACTCGTAGGAGGCGCCACCTACAAGTCTTTTTCTTTTTTGAAGATTCATAACTTTTTCAAGAGTACTTCTAGCACATTTAAAAAAAACAAAGTCTCTATCATATCTTCGTGAAAAAGCTACCCCTGTAACAAGTCGCTATGAGCAACCGTTTTCTAGATATTTGGACTTGAAAATTTCAAGTCGATTATTTGATAATCGATGCGTGTTGAAGTTATTATCATCTTTTCTTGACATGATTATTGGGTAACCTTCCACAGTCTGAAAATGAAAATATAATCAGGAAAATCTATACAAGTGTAGAAAGGGCAAACTGATTAGTTCACCCCGATAAGTTATTGCGTTCTCCAAATTATATTTCCTATGGAAAAATGATTCAATTTGTCAATAACTTGCCGTTTTCTGGATTTGCCTATCAAAAAAAAATTTTTAAAAAATTCAAAAGATACTTCTCTATATAGTTTTTGCTTGACGTTTCGGGGACTATATCTGCCCCCGTTCTCAAAGTCTTCTAAATCTCCTTTAATTGTTTTATAATTTGGATTTTTGCTCGCAGAGTCTTTTTTGCTTTTTCAACTGACGTCAGTTGAAAAAGCAGTACAGTATAATTTGAACAGTTTCCTCAGATCATAATAAACAATGACTTTCTCTTAAATCAAATCATTTTTGGCACATTCAAATAAATAATTTGATTTCATATTTGAAAAGTTTACATTATTCTTTGTTCAGTTGTGAACTTGTAAACCATACTCTCAAACGTTCAAAAACTTTTTTCAAATTATTGAAGTGTTCCATCAATGGTTTTTCCTGTTACCACAATATCATCCAAATAATTAACAACACCTGGTATTTCCAATTAAAGCCCCTCCACGGCCTGCTGGAAAATAGCACAACGGAAGACGAATCACCTTATATATCCTGATCAGTACTTCACGCTAACAACGTACTGGATTCATCATCAAGTTCTAATTGATTATAAGCATAACTAAAATATAGTTTAGTGAAATATTGGCCACCCTGGAGAGCTGTGAAAATAAAATCGATCCTCTGGCAAAGGATGATTGACTTCAGCCAAATACTTATTAACAGTGATTTTGTAGTTTGAACGCAATCTGATATCTTTTCCATTTGACTTCAAAGCAACCAATAAAGGTGTTCCCCATTTTCAATTATCAATTTTTCTATAACTTTCTCTTTTTCTAAACGTTCAAGTTTACTCTCCACTGAATCCCTATGAGCTTATGCAATCGTTTTTGACCTACAAAAAACTGGCTCAGCTGACCAATCATATTCTAATTTTATTTTCAAACCCCTATATAATCCTAATTCGTTTGTGGAGAAATCTTCATATTGTTGAAGCAAATTTTCTAATTTAGTTCCACAATCCACGGAATCAACAAATAGGGGTGATCTAAATGACAATACGTCAATATTGAACTTTTTCAACAAATCGCGTCCAAAAAGCAACCTACACCTTCCATCTACTACAATAAAATCACATACCCGACTCATGTCATTCAATTTCACTAACCTCAATCTTTCCCAAAGAAATTATCATTTTTCCATCGTAAGTTTTCAGCTCGATCGAAATGTCAGTTATTGCAACATCAGAAAATAATTCCTCATAAAGCTTCAATAGCATACATGGCAAACCTGCACCTGTGTCCAACTCTATCTTCAACAGTTTTCCATTCGAATCAATATTCATATAGATAGGCTCCAACCTAGAACTTGAATTATCATTAGTATTGGACATTTCAATGAAATCATTATGATTTTCTATTCCATCAGTAGGGAGACAAAATGAATTTTATTTTCTGTATATACTGCCTGAATATGACCCCTTTTCTTGCATAAAATACAAGTGAAGCTTTTGAGTTTGCGATATCGGTAATCATTATTATTTTTCTTATTGCAAGCAAAACAAACATTTCATAAGGTTTCATCAGGAGATCTATTCGGAATCCGTATATTTTCTCTTTCCGAGATTTTGTTATATTTTTTTCCAAATTTTCCAACCCTATCAATATGGACCGGTCTCTTCATTCTTCCAGAATTGACTCCCGCCCAACGCTATTCCGAATAATTCTTCCATTGACTTTTTTTCTGGAGATTCTTCACAAAGTCTATCCAATATTTTTCCCGGATTGAGCCCAAGCACACATTTGTCCTTCACACGATCCACCAAGGAACTGCCAAATTCACATACTGCAGCAAACCGCTTCACCTTCACAAACCAATTACTAACACTTTCGTTATCTTGCTTGAGATAATTGAAATGTACCCTTTGACGGTAAACACTGACTCACTTTTCTCCTCTCATTTATTAAATTTGCTAGAAAATACTGCTCCAATATCTCCCAGTAATCACTAATTCTGAAGCCATTAATCGTACAGACAGAACCATTCATAATCATCATTTTATCGGTCATAGTATAATCCAAATCTGTTTTACTTCGTCGCCACAAATTGTCGTATCTTATTGATGAATAATAATCATTAAATGCAGACGTTTATTTTATCTATCAGAAAATCAATGACAATTCTCCAAAACAATTGCCTAACATAAATATTCAACAAAATACATGGTTGCTATTTCCAAGTAGACAGGATATAATAAAACGCAATACACTACAAAAATCACGGACAAAAAAGCAATATTTCTGTGATAGGAGCTCATTAGCCCATATATTTGTGGAAGGGTCTTTCTGAGTAGCTTAGGTTGGATTAGGAATAATAATTTCAAAAATATATTTCTCTGAAATTAACAGTGATTTTACCAATATACACACCGGAAATTATTATTATTATCAATATACTATAACGTTCAAGAGTTTTTTGACTGAACTGAAATCACCAAAACATTACTTCATTAGGTTTTCCAACTTGAAGATTTGGTAGAAAATCCTACTGAAAAATCTGGGAAAACTAATATCGTTCAATTCTGGGGTACCGTGGTCTATATTCCAGGTAAATTAACCCGAATACTAATTTGAAACTGAGCCGTTTGGACAACTAATTGAACTTCGCCCCATGAGGACTGAACTTGGTCAGAAAACAAGGTGATGGTAATGGGGAAAAGTGGAGATTAATTGGGAACACGATGAAACAAACACAAAAGGGATCGTGGAATTCATTTGGGAAGATAATGAGAAACTATTGCAACACAAATGGTTGTGAGAGTGAGACTTTGTGTTTGCAAATATTGATTCAATTCGACAGAACCCCGGGAAAATAGATGGTGTTTCATATTAAAATTAGCTAGCCAGCTAGTAAACAATATTACAGTATAAAGACCAACCCATAAACGAAAGCTTTTGTTGGACCTTGGTGTTCCTTGGTTGAAAATCATTGATAAGCGAACGGAAAAGTATGAAAACATTAGTAACTCAAAGAATTGAAAACTGAGATAATTCGAAATGTATCACTGGAATAAGAATCCCTACTTCTTTATATATCATTGAGAACACCTTTCATCAAAATGAAGGATTGTTTCATGATGACATGATAGGTGAAAAAGAATTGCAATTTTCGCTAGACATTTACTGTATTTCTTTCTGATTTCCATATTTCGGTTGCATTTTCCAATATAATATGAAAAAATTTGAAAATAATTCAATTTCTTAGAAGAAAGAAGATGATGAGAAGGATGGAAAATGAATATTCAAAATTTGGGAATTGAATTTGATTTATATCAAAATATTCATCTGTTTTTTTTTTATATTGCTAGAATCCAATGGGAACTTTCAATTTAAATCATTCATGTACGTATTTGCTAATCAAAACATTATTATAGTGAGAATAAGAGGTTTTTTTTTTTTAAGTATATTTTCAATTTGACGTGTGTCATCAATTCGCATGAGAAGTGAGGAATGAATCGAAACCGATTTGGAACCTCTCACCATTCTGCGAGGAAATGTGTTTATGATCGTAACATCAAAAAATTATCTATAGAATACCACACGAGAGTTAGATAAAGTAGAAAATAATTGTCCAGATTTCTTTCTCAAACTTGTTGCCATTTGGCAATAGCCACCCGAGTCCGTTGGGCTCTCGTGTCTATTGCCTGTCAACAAGTTTAAAAAAATCTGTAGAATTATTTTTACTTTATTCCATACAAGAATGTGATGAAAAAATTATTCACTTTATAATCTATATCCATTCCACCATCATGAGCGTCCTATTGCCATTGAGGTGTCTGAACTCAGATCTCCAATTTCTACCGAAAACTGTCAATAGAGAAGTGTGTTGAATAATATCAGTGGGAGGTTTAAGCCGGTTCTGGCTCTCTCCCCACCACTATGACGTCACACGACCTTGACCTTGTCCATGAAGTTCGACTTTGGAGTGTGTTGGTAAAGTTTGGCCTTGAAGTTTTGCCTTGGGGTGTTGGTGGTCGTGGCAGGGTTGTAGATGATAGTGTATAACCTTGGGATGTTTGGATGTATGTACACACTTGTAACATTGAAAAGATATTCTGATTGCAAGATGACCTTGGGTGAATTAGCATTGCGGTGGTTGTGGTCAGGGTTGTGAATGACAGTGGATAACTTCGGGATGTTTGGATGTATGTATGTACGTAACATTAAAAAGAAATTCTAATTGCAAGATGACCTTGGGTAAAATGACATTGCATATTGGTTGGCTGAAATTACGATGTGGAGGTGATATCCATTCCCTCCTGAGTCTATAATGGTAATGCATCGTGCCCTGAACGCTTCACTTTCGACAGTTGTCGAAAGATGAATCGTAACCTTCATAAATTCTCTCATCTCTGTGTGGCCTTTTCGGGAAGAGTTGTGCATTGAGTAGTTTCACTCACATGTAATAGAGTGGGGATTTTTCCTCTTACAAAAAGAATGGATGCATTGGTGAGAAATCGAAAGGAAGATATCTTTCTAGTAGTTAACAAAAGTGTGGAATAGCCAAGTGGTAGTTGAGTTAGTGTATTTTTCAGTATGAATAATCTAGATATATACATATATTCCGTAAGCTCTTCACTATGTCTCTCGCTAAAGAAGATTTGGAAAAAATGTATTCACTTAGGGTCGAAATTTCAGAACAAAATACAATATCTTCCCTGCCGATGAATGAAACTTTTATTATGCATGACGGTTCATGCCACCGGATTCAGTAGATCGATTTCTTCAATATTACAAGGAGATTATGGAAGGTAACCATTCAAATCATGGTTGCCTGAAGGTATTGCTGACCATTTCAAAGATAGTGATGTACCTTGCATCAATGATTCTGGTGGTTAGCATTCACTCACATGTTTGGGGCAAAGTCCACAAAGTTTAGAAGGTTTAAGAACACGAACTCAAGTAAAATTTGACTTTATCCTGTGAATTCAACTCTTTTTTCACATACTCCAATAGTTTATTTCAAAGTTAGGACATAGTAAAGTAGTTTTATGTGAAATATAGATATTCCATTTTATTTAAATCTACTAGAATATTCTTTGTCGAAACTTATTTTTTTGTAAGTACTACCAGTGAAACCTCTGTTGGACCATAAATAATTTGTATTTTTTGTTTTAGACTTCTGAATATGTGGGTGTTCTAGTCTAGTGAGAGTTGGACAAAAGCTGTAGATATACATTCATCCATTGAAAGACTGCATTCCTAATTGGATTCATTGAGTTGGGATGCCCTCCATGCAATGAAGCATGACCTAAATGTTTGCTACGATGAAGATGAAGTTCCACGGTGTTCGCAGAAACATGAGCATGAGCTCTGGTGCGGATCTTTGTGAAAAAGTCGGTGAAGGAGATATTGACTACCAGTTTTCTGGTAGTGGTTGAATGTGATCTGAAAAGATATCTCCAAGATCTGTTACCATACCTACCTGATGACATCATCCAGAAATATGAACTGGCCCATACTAATGATGATGATGAAGATGGAGATGAAGACAATAATGATTCAGTGAATTACAACATGATCAAATTGTTAAAAAAATCAAATAAAACTCAATCATCCATAAAATACATTTATGTTTGTATCAACCCATTACATTTAAAGATATTTGATTAAAATATGAGGGTATGAATGGAAAAGTTCAAATATAATTGATACAAAGAAAGAAACTTTCCAATTCAATAGGAATTACAAACAGATCCATCCAATGTGTTATTGGGAAATTTGGATTTTCTTGTTTCGAACTCCAGCTTGATATCCACTGTGGATGATTTGGTGCATTTGGTTGATGTGAACAATCGATAATGAATAAGGGGTTGTCTTGGAATTGTCCGATATCCATAAGTGGCTCACTCATGTCCTTGTTATAGTAACTACGTCGGAAGTTCTCATATGCATGGTATGCTGATGGGGTTAATTTTCTATCAAAATCCAGATTACAACGCTCGTATGGATACACTTCATAGTTCAAATACACTCGGATATTATTTATTTCTGCATTTATAAATTTCGTTACATCCATTGTTCTGTTCTCGGATGCATTAGTATTTTGGAAACCGATTATAATGAAGCGAGGTGTTTCCAAATTGTTTGTTTTTTTTATTGCCCATATATCGGAAAATGTACCACGTAATGAGGGTAATTCGTAAGGATCCCACATACAGTAAACCAGTACGATTCTTGAATTCAGTCTACTCTTATTGATTCTACTGAACAATTTCAACTTTTGCTTGTCATCGGGTACAATATGACGTATCTTGCACTCGATCTTTGTGATTTTTACATTAACGTCGACATCTCCAATATAGGAATTCTTGAATGAGCGGGCTAGTATCAAAATTAGTTCCTGTTTAGCATTGAGTATGCTTTTCTTGTAATTCTCGGCGAAACCCATCAAATACTTGAGCGGAAGCTTTCCATTGAATACGTGACTGGCTACATCGAGGATATCCTGCTTCGTATCTGAAAGTCCCCAACCAGTTGTCAAGAGTGTATGAGAATGAGATTGTCCGAATGGAATCATATTCTTCATTGTTGAAGTTATTCCTGGTTTTTGAACAACAGAAATTTGTTCACCTCCCATTTCATATCGGATTCCATCGAAAATGAATGCTAAAGCGTTGTTTGAAAGATAGCATGGTTTGGTTTCATCTGTTGGTGTGAATTTTCCTTGTACTTAAATGAAGCTGTCGGCAATATTGAGTATCACATCTTGATTATTGATGGCAATTCGAATTTCATCCGAATTCTTGAACAATGGTGATTCATATGGTTCATCATTATGCTCATGAATTGGTTTGCTTCGAGCGCCATTTTTTTATTATTGTCGTCGTATTCTGAGTCGAATTGAGTCAAGAACATTGATATCTTTCACTGACAAAGTATTATGTCGTTGCTGCTTAACGCACACTCGTGAAATGACCTTGTTTCTGGATGATAATTTCTTTTTATTGATATTCGATGGAATCGATTCATCTGGGAAGCTTTCGTATCCAGAGTTCGCATTCCTGTTGTAGCAAAAACCTCACCACATCTGTTATTATATTTCTTCCAGTTCTTGTATGACGACAATCTCTTCGCCACTTCCAGAATCGATCAGAGCATTCTTCTGATCTATTATGCGTTCAGTGATGTTATCGATGAACTGGTGTCCTTCAGGGCTGATTGGCATATGAATGATGTTGTTTGGTTCTTTGGTGATATTCTAACCAGGCTCAACATCAAGATCGAATGAGAAAAGGATATAATTTTTCTCATTATTCATGTGGGAACCTGAAATTATATTGCACTCCAAACGGATGAGTCTCACAGTTGTAATATTTACAGGAAATACTGATTGATATGTTTTATTTTTGTTGAGCACACGTTTCTCGGATCCCAACAGGGGTGCTATCGAGTTTCCATGTAGTAGATCCACATAATATTTTGATCGCAACATGCATTCGAATATTTTATCATTCGCATGAGGGCTAAAAACATCATCCAATGTTGCAGAATCGAGTTTTTGATTCGGAAAAAATGTAACAATATTGATATTTCAAAATATCGGTATCATTCTGAAGGTGTTCGGGGAGCCTTTCCCAAACTGAAGCAATCTCATGCCATGCACAAGAAATTACTACTTCCTCGGGCATATCTGCGGGTTGACCTTGACTCATCTTTCTTAGACTTCCTAACCTTGAATATGCTATGAGGGAATGCTCCATTCTCTTAATGCTCTCTCTGTCCATCTTCAGTGTGATATCCATTTTATTTCGTTGATGATTGGGAAAGAAACTTCAAGCAAAGATGGCCACACACAACTGTATTGAATTTCTGTTGACGTTCATAGTTATATATATATGATTTTTTCAATTGCAGTTGGACCACTTTTGAAGTATTGAATCAATTCTACTGGTGGGGATAGATCTCCGAAACTATCGAAATATGAAACACATTTCCCAATTTTTCTGTATGGCACCCAATGTGTTCCTCGACCATTGATTCCATTCAAATTGACAACTGCTGTTTCACAATTACGTGGTCCTGATCTGGGTGAACTGACACGCATGAAAACACCATGAGTATGGAATCTTGATTTGTGTGGCATAATAATTGAGTTCGAATTAAATGGTTTCAAAAAGGTACCGAGACCTTCAAAAAGATACCGAGACCTTCACGATAGGGACGATACCAAAAAGGAGGAGGTTCTCCAGTCGACGCGTATATTAATTTTTTTTAATTTTTTTTTTTATGTTTGATCACGGATAACTTTTTATTGAAAAGTCCGATTCCGATCATTCTTTTCAGTGGATAGGGTGTACTTCAAAATTGGTCTCATTCGAATTTAAAAGATGTAATTCACCCCTAAGGGTAGCAAAATGAAGGATATTGATCACTCACCCTCTGAATTCTGGTCCGTTAACCGATTCTATCAGGCATAACTTTGTACTGGGTTCTTCGATTCGGATGATTCTTTTTTCAATAGATGGGGTATACCTTATATTTTGATTTCAAATGAAATTATCCACCGTCACGGGTAGAAAAATAGGGGATAATTGATTTTTCACTTGTAAACATTGGCACACACATACGTGGTTGACAATGACAGATCGCTACTGACATTATTTTTGTTCCACATCCTTCAAAATCATAATATTCTATGAAAGGATGGAATGATATACAAAGTAATTGAATAAACTAACCAGAACAACAACAATAATTTATATCACAACAAATAGTAAAAGTAGATAATCATATTATTTAACTGGTAATAGTTGGAGTAAGGTGGGTAAGTAAGTATTTTGGAAGTTATCAAAAAACAAGTAGGTAGTATCGGTAGATTTGAGCTACAAAAAATTAAAAAATAAAAACTTTTTAACAAAAAATTAAACCGACGAAATACGGAACTGAAAAGTAAAAAATAAAATAAACCTTCTCAGTTTCGATAACTAGGCTCCCAAACTGAGTGAGTAACTAATTTTGAGTCGGCGCTTAACAAACAAGCAAATGAATTAGGTAAGGCGTAAAATAATGGCATCGAGTTGCGCGGTGACATTCTGATAATTTTTTTGAAGTAATTTAATGATCTTTGTTGATTGTTCGTTTGTCGCCGACTCAAAATTAGTTACTCACATTAGTTTAGGAGCCTAGTTATTGAGACTAAGGAGGTTTATTTTATTTTTTACTTTTCAGTTCCGTATTTCGTCGGTTTAATTTTTTGTTGAAAAGTTTTTATCAATTTTGTTCCCGATCCACAATACTGATAGCCTCCTGGTAGATGAAATTCGAATGGTAGTTTATTTATCAATGTATAAATTAATCCTCGACCTCGCTTGTGCGCTTTACTTTTCTCACGTCTGCACCGTACCGTGGTAGACATTTGAATGAGATATGGTTCATATAATTCTCTTCAATGAGTGTCGAACCGCCAAACGATGCGTATTGTGAAGCAGAAAGAAGAGTTCATAGTAGATAATTTGGATGAAAAATTAGGGAGCGGTTTGTATGGGAGGAATCCATTGCGACATGGTCCACTACTTCCATCATCTGTTCGCTCGCTAATCATCGGTCCGTCAAATAATGGGAAGACAAATGCCATGATATCTCTACTGATACATCCACGAGGATTGCGTTTTGCAAATGTTCATCTATATTCCAAATCGCTAAATCAGCCGAAATATGAATATTTGCGCAATGTATTAGCACCAATAAATGGATTGGGCTTCCATACGTTCAGTAATGATGCAGAAATAGTGGAACCCTCCGATGCCAAACCGAATTCAGTTTCCATTTTCGACGACGTGATATGGGAAAAACAAGATATTATCAAATCATATTTTTTATGGAGCGTCATAAAGATATAGACTGTTTTTACCTTGCACAGACCTATTCGAGTTCCGAAACAGTTGCTGCATGATAATATGTTCAAGTAGGATGGGACGAATCTGCATCACATATTTTTGATCATGTGTCACCGGATGTCACATTCAAGAAATTTCAAATAATGTGTACGAAATGTTGGAGTGATCAGTATGGAGTTCTCTTCATCGATGAAGATAGAAAGATACATGATGGACGTTATCGCAAAGGATTCGATGGCTTCAAATATCTATAATAACTGAATACAAAAAAACCCAATTCATCAGAGAACCTCGTCGAGGTCACTTCAACAGGGCAAATATTTCTTCTCATGATGAATATTCTACGAGATGAATGTGTAAATGTCAAAATGGATGTCAAACGTCAACTGGTTCATGCAACCGAAGCTGTACGGAAGAAATTCAACTCTATCAAAAGTGGAAATGTGGAAGACAATAAAACATTGGAAAAACTTCATGCCCCGATAACTAAACCATTGAATGTTTTATCTTCCGCCATTATTGCGAAACCGTCTACGTCTTCTACAACCCAAACGATAACTCGAACTGGGCCAACAAGTACCCCAATAGGAGAAAACGAAAATATATTGAAAGTGATGAGTTCTCTGGGAGTGATAATGGTAGCATCAAAGATGAAGAAAAAGTTGCTAGCATATTCGAAACACCTACATCATCGCTTATGAGTTCTACAGATTCGGAATCATCCAATATTGATGGCAGATGATATAGAATTGAAAAAACATTTAATGGATGCAAGAAATGGTGACAGTGCGTATGATACAATATATGGCATACGTGTAGATCGCACCACAAAAACACTGAAAATGAGTTGTCAGGATGTGCGATTTATAAATGGGAGTATTTCGTTTCGGAATGGCGTTATGCAAATACGTCAGTTTTCTGGTAGTTCAGATTTAAACAACTTGATATTTCTAAAGGATCCCCCCGCAGTTGGTAATGTGGAAATAGGACACACTTATATTGAAATTCTTAAATTTATAAATGCACTATATAAACAAAATAAAAAGAAAAATTGAATGAAATATGAAAAATCTAAAAAATTCCTTGAAGTTATCAAACCATTATTGATTTCAATGGATAATTCCATTGGAAATGCAAGTGGCACGGGAGTCAATCAGATGAAACTGCAGAAGGTATATACAACGAAATCGAAGAATTATGTATATTGGAATAATCCCAAATAATTAGTGAATCATTTGCGGTAATTAATGGCTTCAAAATATCCCGCTCGACACGGGGCATGCTAATGAGATCATATCGATAATAGAAGAGCTTTTTGAAGAAGGTATAATATATCAGTGTTATCATAGATAGGTATCACTTCATTATTGACATAGCATTTGATGAAATCATTATGTCAAATTAGATGGAAAAAAACAAAATATTGTCAATGACTAGTGACTAGTTACACAAACCAGCTCGACGTAATTTTCAGAGGCGATCAACTGTTCTCAAAGGTGTTGGAGACTTATGGCAAATTGACCTTGCTGAATTACAACCCTACGCTAAAATTAATAGAGGTTATCGATATATACAAATTGTTATCGATTGTTATTCGAAATATCTATCGACAAAGCCAGTTAAAAAAAGACTATTCCCCACAGCATATACAAAGCGATCAAGGAAAATAATTTTTCAACAAGGATTTTTCATCATTTATGACAAGATACAACATTATACATTAGTCAAGATTCAGTACCACGAAGGCTGCTATAGCAGAAAGAGCTATTCGGACAATTAAATCTTGTCTCTTCAAAGAGTTCTCAGTAAAAAGACATAACAAATGGTTGATAATTTTTCCAATCATCACCAATGAATACCAATTGATGTGAAGTCCATTACATTGTTTAAATTCAAGAAGAAGAAAATGAAACTGATCAAACCCAAATATCAGATGAATGATTTAGTACGTATCAGCAAGTATAAAAATGTATTTGAAAAAGGATTCACGCCCAATTTCACCACGGAATTATTCAAAATTATCTAAGTGAACAGTACATACCCTCCAACTTACATACTTGAGGACATAGATGAAAATCCCATTCGAGGCTGCTTTTACGGGACTAAATTATAAAAAACTCGATTTCCTGATATATATCTCGTAGAAAAAATTTTGAAGAGAGGGGGAAAAAAATATTTGTGAAGTGGTTAGGTTTCACCAAAGAACACAATTCCTGGATTGAAGATGATGTTATAGTTCGAACTTTAATGTTTGTTTCAATGAATATCACATTAAATCATAACCTAATATTTACATATATTCACATAGAGTGAATATCTCCACCTCCTTCCGCCATTTTTGATAAATTGCTGAAACCGCTTGATATGTCTTGACGATGTTTCGACGATCCTTCTCAATCCTTGTTCACGTAGGCTGTACACTTTTTTAATTTCTTCGTCCAGCCTATCATTGACTTCCGAACATTGTTTCATCGTTTTTTCCACATTGGTAATATTTCTCTTCGATTTTCTCCTCATGTCAGCATAGCTTCGCAGTGATGCCAATGAAAAAAAAAATCAGCCTCCATGTTAACATTCGAAGAAAAAATTACTTCGGGTGTCGTCACAACTGAAGATTTGAGTTGCCTCGGTTTTCTCGTCCTCGAAGCCTTGGGTTTTGAAGTATCCACCATTGCCATGACACTATCATCCTTTCTCTTTGTGTTCCTGGAGGTTATGGGAAGGTCAGTTGTGGTTCTTCTTTCAGAAACAGGTCCTTATTTCTTTTCGAGGTCAGTTGTATTTTTTCTGAAACACGTTCGACTTGTGGTTCATCGGGGATATGTATCACAGGTAGAGAACCAGGTGATAATTCAATATGTGCTAGCTCCAAACCTTTTTCTTGCGAACCGCTACTGAACTGTGTTGGTACAGGTAGTTCGATTTGCGATATCTGCGAAACGCTTTCTTGCGGGCCGTTAATGGATGGTGGTGGTGCATCGAATTTCAGGAAGTTATAACACAACCCCCCAATTGTTACCCACCGTTGTGTTTTGATTTACTCCATTGAATAACTCACTGTCGGTTGGCCCTGATGTGAGTTCATTTGAAAGATACCGGGCGGCACAACAAACTTGGAACTGCCCCGAGTTTCTAGGAAATATGCCACTTTGCTTCAAAAGACGACAGGTGATTATCTCAGCGTATACTAGGAATGTGTGATAGCACATATGGGGTACTTACCTTTTAGTTAGTTGATCCTCTGCCCAGGAATAAGACGTCTCTCGGTATCCACGGATACGGATGGTGTGTTCGGCGTCCACGCCTAACCTGGGAGCACACTATCCCAATTCCCCAGTATACCCAATAAAACACTGAATCTAAAAATGGCTTTTATTTGAGAGTAATTTTTGGTGAGCGAATAAATACGTGAATGAAATGTATGAAATGAAAACTAGATGAAGAAACTTTAACACATTAAATAAATTGAGTGAACTTGTGAGCAGACTAAGTTGATTGAATGACACTCTGTAACCAATTGGTTATGGAATTAAATCTCACGAAGTTCAGTTACTTCAACAGTTGAACAATTCTACTTCGAACAAAGAATTCCACAGTTACTGGTGACCGAAATTTGGAAATTATCTGAACCCGACGAGTTGACGCTAATTTGCAAGTATCTTTGCCTTTTCTCTAGTTCGGCCGAAGAAAGGAACTTATTGACTTGACTACAATTTCTGATAAGTCAACTAACTCGAGCAACGATGAAACACCAACTGACTTTTTTTCTGCGCGAGTTTATCTCGTCAAATTTCAACTACCAGATTTTCCCTGAAAAATTCCTACTACCGTAAAATTTTGGCTGGCAATAAAAATAAATCCAACCCTTAGTCTAATCAAATCGTACTGGGCATAACTACCGAACCAATGGGGTGGTATTTTGCAAAAAATCATAAACCAATTTGTTATGCCTCTGTCGACCAATCTGAATCTCAGGCGTGGGGCTATTACGGATCTCTGCCATCCGAGAGGTGGCGCCCCCGCGGTGCGCGGTACTACTTTGACTATGGAATTCTGAATTCTACTTCTTGTGGTTTAACAATATTTTCCCTTTAAGACTGCTAAAAGTGATCGCCCTGTTCAACTAGAGTTTCGGTTTTTCATTTGGAGGGGAAAGCGAACTAGAACCCACCTAAACCTAACTCGTTGCAGCCTATTAAGCCCTTAATCTACATACAAATAATTGTTCATGTGAGTGCTAATTCATTTCGCCAATGAAATCAAACAAAATCTCCCGTCGCATAAGAATCGATTACAAATGGTCGCTTTCAGGCTAGCGATACGACATCCCTTAGCAAAATTCCCATTCTGCGAAGGTTCGATTCGTACGTGACGAAACAATACGAATTGTTTCACAAGGGGTATGTTTTTCTGGGTTTTTCGTTACACCAATTTGCTTTTGAGATGGTCAACGAAAGCTTGCAGATATGAAAATTTTACGAAAAATACTAATTCTTGCGTTTGGCTTTTTCCCAGCACTGGGCCCCAGATGGCAATGCTTCTAAAAACTGCTATTGTTGAAATCTCTTAAATCCAAGTGTTAATGAACCTTGAAAGAGAAATTTTCGGATCCAAGTGTGAGAACCTGCTTTGGGATCCCGGCGATATTCTTACAGGGTGTTCCCTAAGTTTTTGCTACAAAGTCATTGAGATCAAAATCGATTAATCCTGCCTAATCCACTCCCGATCGTCCACTAATGAGAAGCCCTGCTAATATGATACCATTTGAATTGTTGATGGAACTCATCTTCACTCAACTTGAACTTATTTGATATATTTCACGAAGTGGTTCGAAGACTCGAAGAAACTGAATGGTTATGTTCTACAAACTGTTTTATAGATCCCATTTTGACTTTCACAACTGTGACATCATCACGCCTACTTCATCATCCCTACTTTTTCACCCCCATACTTCCACCCTTTCTCAAACTATTTCATGGTCTACATATATTCAAATTCTCAGGAAAGAAATATCTCCTATTATTGAAATTTCATAGATCCCATTTTGACCTTCACAACTGTGACATCATTACACCCACTTCATCATCCCTACTTCTTCACCTCTACACTTCCACCCTTTCTCAAACTCTCTCATGGTCAACACATATACCAATTCTCAGGAAATAAAAATCTTCCATTATTGGCATTTTATATAGGATACGGTCTTTTAATTTTCTTAAATATTTGGAAATTATTCATTTTAGTCTGATTGATCCAAAACTTCAATATTTAATATCAATTTGGGGTACTGCAACGAAATCTGTATTGAAACCTTCGAAATCCCCTCAGAATAAAGCAATTGAATGTATTTTCAAACTACCATTCTTGGAACAAACATCCAAATTATATAAACCAAGGGATATGCTTGACATTGACTCGTTATTCAAATTGAAAATATGTATTTTATCTATCCCACATAAAATAATAATAAGCATTGTAATCTCATATTCAGTGTGAATTCTGATTGTCATAATTATCACACATTCAAAAAAATTCCAAATAAAAACCCAGTTTGGAAAAAAAATTATATCATCGTGGAATAGTTTATTATAATAGTTCACCTAAAAAAGTTAAGAATAATAATATCATAAAATTCAAAAATGAACTAAAGAAATACATTTTGTCAACTATGCCTCCATGACTTATGATTTATATCAACTGTAAAATACTTTTTTTATATTCAGCGCTTGATACTGATTTAACTGCTATAAATCTTCCGATTGTTATTTGATAAGTTTCATTTTATCTTTATCCCTCCATAAACATGTATGTTTCTTGGGATGAATAAACGTTATTATTATTATGTGACCTTCACAACTGCAATATCATCGCCCCACTTCAAACTCACCCATTCTCGAACTTCTATAAATTCAAAAAAAAAAAAATTTCACGTTAGTCAGTCACCTTATTCAGTATGGCGAAAGTTATAGCAACATGAGTGTGTTTGGTCATAAGTTCCACATACCTCAAATGATTGTCGAACACATTTTTCAAATCGTTTTCCAGTCTCAACCTGAAAACCTTTGCAACATCTGCACCTCTATATGAAACGAATTTTAGAATGTATCATCGAAGGAGCATTTTATGAAATGAGCAAACGAGTACGATTCATGCTGAAAGGTTCTATTCGTGTAGGGGAGTTGGGGTTCTGGTTCACTAGTGTGAATTGGTTAGAGTACAGATTCAAAATCTGCATTCACAACAAATGGCATTTTCATTTGCCTTTCGAAATTTTCAAACATCAATGAATTACCTGCTTTCATTTCTCTATATTTGTAAACTTCGAAATCAGTTTTGGGTGTTGTAGTGCATACATGATTACAATCATGCATCCGATGATGCAGCAGTACTCGCTCAATAGAAAAGTACAATAAACATCCATCGCAAATAATTTTTTGTGTTCATGATAAGCAACAAATTAACATGTAGTACTACCCTCTCTGTAGCTGGTGTTACGACACTTCAACGCATTCTTGATCATATGACCACCTTCACCCAATTTGACACATGCATTCGTTCTGTGTTTGACAATTCTGTTGTGGTTATTGACTTGACAGTGTTGGATTGTCACATCACAACATTCACATGTGTGAAGTGGCGAGTCATTTGACCCGTTTTGCTAAAGGACTTCCCTGGCAACTGTTTCGTTGATGTCGTCGAAGATTATCAGTACGAGTAAAAGATTTACCACAATTGCACGAATACATCTTTGAAGTATACTCTACCCAAATCTTATATACATTATACCCACACAGGAGTGGAATAATTTATGAAGGTTACGTTTCATCTTTCGACAACTGTCAAGAGTGAAGCGTTTCGGGCGAGATGCATTACCATTACAGGCATAGGAGGGAATGGATATCAGCCAACCAATATGCAATGTTATTTTACCCAAGGTCATCTTGCAATTAGAATATCTTTCCAATGTTACATACATACATCCAAACATCCCAAGGTCATTCACTATCATCCACAACCCTGGCCACAACCACCGCAATGCTTCTTCACCCAAGGTCATCTTCCAATTAGAATATTTTCCCATTGTGACAAGGGTGTACATACATCCAAACATCCTAAGGTTATACACTATCATCTACAACTCTGACCACGACCACCAATACCCCAAGGTCAAACCTTCAAGGCTAAACTTTACCAACACACTTCAAGGTCGAACTTCATGGTCAAGGTCAAGGTTGTGTAACGTCATAGTGGTGGGGGAGAGCCAGAATCGGCTCAAACCTCTCACTGATATTACATGAATCTTCGTTAAATTTCCAGTTTAAGTATCGAAAAACCTGTCTAATTTTTGTCTTTGGTGGGACTTCGAAATCTATTCTCATGTACAGATTTCGAAGTGTAACAACCACACAAATCTGGGATTATTCATCATTTCAAAGTGAAATCGCTTATAGAAAACATATTTTGCAACCAATATATTCAGCCTAGACTATACCTTCTACTTTATCACACAAGTGCGTAAAACATGCTATTACTGTGGAGTTTTGACTTTCAGTCTTCCACTTTACCGCACTTGTTCACAATGTATGACATCACATGTTAGTCTAGGAGCTGGCTGCAGAAAAACTGGCCGATCGAGTAACAGAATGAAATGTTTTTGAAATACACAAATATCACAATGTAGATTTTCTTACAACAATAAACGATGCTGAATATCATCTCTGAGTGTTATGGAACATTCGTAACATCAAACGGAAAATATAGGGGAGAATATGATATCATGTTAACGCTTGAAAATGTAGGTACAATTACAAAACTATATTTGATTATTCATAAACTATTATATTAACTCTCTTACCATTTTCATCCATCGGAGTATCAGATAAATATGTATGTTTCTAGAGTTTTTATTAATTTCATTCTAATATGTATGGGAAAAAATCCTTATATCTTTATAAAAAAATAAAATCCTTTTATCTTTACTTTGTAAAATATCCAAATAAATGAAAACTATTTCTTTTAAATCATTATAACCGCTTATTGGATGATTATTTTTCTATTCCCGACTACTTCTTTTACATGTCGTATTGGTAATAGCATACAATTTTGAGAAATAGAAAGTTTTGTACTAGGTCTTCCTAACTGACAAAGACGTGGCATAGATGTTTATCCTTATGAAAAAATATTTAAACTTCAATTTTGTGGTAGTTCGAAGCTGTTACTTGATAGGTAAAGCAATGGACTAAACAATATATGAATGACGTTTTGTGCCAAATCATTAGAACAAGATTCAGCAAAGCACTGAAATATATTATTTTTTACTGGGTTAATACTTGATTTCAAAAGTAATTCCAAGCTGATAGTCCACTGCTATGGTTGCTGTACGAAAAATGTTCCGGAAAGAGGACAAAACGTGTGCACAAATCCTGCACAGGCACTGAAATATTTTGTTTTATGATCTCGGTGGGTACTAACATTTCTTTCTGTTATCTGATCGGCTTGGTTTTCTGCAGCCGGATCTTAATCAATGGAGGGTTTGCATTCTACTATACTAACGTAGCAATATGATGTCACGACCAGTGACTTTATTTAATTTTGCTTTCCGTTCGTGACTGTATTTCCATATTTCTGTCAAATTGAACTTTCTAAGCAGGTGGTTCAAAAAAATATTTATGCTACTCGTGGACCGAGTAGCAAATATGATAATAGTTATCACAACGCTTCGTTTTAAGAGTGGAAAGGCGATCGTTCACCTATCCCCCGTCTCCTCTGTTTTTGTGACAAAAGATATGTTACTGTATTACTGGTTTCTCAATTGATTAGTTACTAACAGAAGAAAACATGGTTAGTATGAATTTTCATAACATTTTTATCGCCGAGCTGTTACGAAACCAAATTCCCTTCGGAAGAGTTGTGTTGGCGTGGATTCGAGAAACGCGACATAAGGTTTGTTGAAAAGTCACCAAAATGATTTCCTTACCAAAAATTCTAACTTTGAAGACCATGAACCATCGCTAGACTGGAAGAACTCTGAAAAGTTAGGCACTATCACTGATTCCAAACTTTCAGGTCCTCAATCTCCAAAAAGACTCATCAAATCTTTGAGCCCTGTAACTTTCATACTGGACAAGTTCCAGATCTCCTCTTCTTCTAACATTCTCTCTCATGCATTCTGAAACAAAAACTTTTTGAGCATCTAAAACAGTTTGAATTCAACAAGCTCAGTTGAATGATTGATTGTGTGACTGTCCCTGATATAACTTATGAAGATATAGAAAGGATGGGTAATCCAAAGTTAACATCGAGTATTTGAATTGCGATGAGAACTAATCGAAATTGGACGTCAAACTGATGAACTGTACCATGAATGATAAGACTTTTAAATCTTATAAAACTACTGAGATAGTTCAGGTCGGTTATACCTGAATTCAAAATTAGAACACACTATGCATTGAGAGGGACATCTGACTGTCGAAAGATCTCTTACACGACTGACCCCCAGGACTATCTTGTTACCCTTCATTTCTCTTCAAACTCTGTAAACCTGCAAACCATATGTTCCTAACAATCTACTTTCACAATTGTACCCAAAAAATTCCTAATTCGGTTACAACCCCATGTAATAGTCCAGTCAATTCAATTATTTCCTAGGTGCGATATACGGTTAACAAATTCATACCAGACACAGAATTAATATTGATTAATTAATGTGCGTGAAAGTTAAAAACAATAATTTGCATGGAAAAAAAAAATCACGCTAACTCATATTATCAACAACATTTTCTGTTTCATAACTATTCTCTCAAAAAAATCTTCCATAATTCATCATTTGCATATATGAAATGGCATTCCATGACCATAAAATAACTTCTCCTCATATCTACCAGTGAACCGAATCAGCTCTTCGTAAATAAGTGTATCCTGTTTTGACAAAATAAATACTATGCATTTTTGCTACATTTTATCCTCATATAAATGATTTTTCTGATAAATTATTCAGCAAGGGGCACATGACCCATATAGATCTACATAAAATTTTAATTTCGTTTCCATTGGACCTGCCATTGAGCCAAAGGAAAAATAAAGCGGCGAGCTCTGCTCTCTCAGTTTCATAATTTCTTTGGTCTTTACAGGCCAAAGTATCGTACAGGACCCTTGATATGTTATTTTTCTGAAAAATAATGTGTAATAAGCATTTTCATGATATGAAGGTTGGCTATCGCTTGTCGTTGTGTGAGTAGTTGTCGCTGACTAGCCTACGGCTCGTACCGAAATCTACCTCACTCTCCTAATGTAAATGCATCATCAATCTTAAGCTCAGTTTAAGACTACAAGATTGTTGAATGATTTGCCTCTCGTTGCATTAACTACTACTTCTCAATTCTCCTGGTCTTCCTCATGATCGGAAATGGGTGAAATTGTGCCAAACTGACACTCAATATGCCACCGGTATTTCAACTCAATTTCATACCGAACATTGAAATTAACCATATAGTCTGCCGCTTTTGATATTCCGAACACGTGCCATACATATCAAACCCACCCCACTGTTTTTGCTGTTCAACAATGTAGATGAGAATCCAACCATCATAGTGTAAAAAGAGTAGAATTGGATTCCATGTTGGAATTGATTTTAAAATTGGTTTCATGAACATATAGCAGAATAACTCATGATGGGCAATAATAATTGGTTATTTGAGATTTGGAAATCATCTTTGTTTATCATGGCAAAGTTCAGGAGCATTTTGATCGTATCATATCAACCCAATGAAGAATGAGTTGAAGAATATGCAACGGGTGTCAAGATGAACAAAATGAAAAAATAGGGTAAAGTTATGTAATTATTTTTGACTTTCTTACACTGATATTCATCATATGATTACGTGAATATTGATATAATTGTTTGCTTCTCCTCTCCTGATAAACTATCCAGCCTTTCCAATGATAACTTTCCGTTCTTCTTCATCAGCTGCTGTCATTCTCGAATTTACCGTTGTTATTTATTTTATTTATTTATTTATCATTAGATCGCCCTAACAGCTAATGCCTCAAGCAGGGCGGAAAAAATACAGTATACTAATTATGATAAAAAGTGAATAATATAATATATACTTATACAAATAATCGACAAGATCTACACATGGATATACATCTCTGTATGTGAACTGAAAAAAATAACTTAGAGGAAAAAAAATTCGCAAACAGAGTCACATGATGTATAATGAATACAGAAGTGAGTACTATAAAATAACTCTTCTAATTTCACTTATTGTTGTATTGAATATATCTATTTCATTTTAAAATTTTATATAGTTAAGACAAATCTAATGAATTGGGAAAAACATAAGTAAGTTCCTCTTTGGAACTGGCAAATAAAACATGTTATGTTATCGTGTTGGCACTCTAGGTACATGGATATTCAATAGCGACAGTATTTGAGGAGAATTTAACTTGTTATTGATGAGCTTGAACAGAAAAACTATGTTCGGTGTGATTGCAAAGATTTGACATCAAAACGTTCAAGCAATATTTCCTGAGAGATACCCCGTGCAGGATATTCTCCGTCTTTATACGTCGTCGATATTTTTCATGTGTATATCATAGCCTGTACACCAAACCGTTGAGACGTATTCAAGTTTCGTCCTTGAAAAAGCGTTGAATAGGAGTTTGAGTGTGTTGGGATTGACAAAGTGAGTGGAATTTCGCGTGACAAAGCTAAGAGTTTTGTAAGCAGTTGAAACGATGTTATATGCGTGTTCAACGAATATTACTTTAGTGTCGAAGGTGACACCCAAATCTCTGAAACTGGCACACTCCTTGAGATATGTGCCATTTATACCATAGTGAAAGGTTTTTTTGTACGTCAAGGAAACAATATTTCATTTACATATATTAAAGGGAAGTAAATTCAACTCACACCAACTTTGTAGCTTCATCAGATCACTTTGGAGTTGAAGCTATCATTTAACACGTTCACGGACAATACTAGTTTACCGGAGGGGCATTACGTTTCACCTCAATTACTTCAATATTTTAAAATATATCAAAACATAAAAGGTAAATATAGGCTTCTTATATGAAAAAATAAAATGTAGTGGAAAAAACAAACGTCTATGTCACATTTAAGACATTTTCCCATACATATTATGACATATGACGTCTATATACGTCATATTGAAATGATATAATGATAAATTACTTTACAAATTTCAATACGAAATCAGTTTTATCGATGCCACATTTTGAAATATGGACCTAATGGTGGTTTTCTGGACAAGTGTCTCAACTGTATCTAGTTTCCTTCCACAAAGTTATTCCATATACACCATCTGCACTTTCAAATGGAAACTGAACTTTTTGTAATTTTCTGGTACTGGAATTATGCCAGGATAATGTTGGGTATTGGATGTTTGTATCAGTATCATTCCCTTGCGACCTTTCTTTACTAGATTTATTCCATTCTCCACATCTTCCATTTCAAATAAGGATTTTATAATATCCCTCCTAAACTGAATCGATGACATTCTTTTCCCTGTCTTTGTCTACCAAAAATAAGCATTCCAAACCGCAACATCAAGTAAATGGAATATTACCTTTTTATACCAGCATATAGTTTTTCGCGGGCAGCTATAATAAATGAATATGAGATTCATAACTTCCGTGTCCCAAAGTTTCTCAAAAACTTCAATTGATGATAGATTTTGAATCCCATCTATTTTTACTCCCGTCTGACTACTATCAAAATGAAAATTCGGGATATCAGATGACTGGTCTACCCAACCATCATCATCATTGCCATTTTCTGTCGAATTCTGATTTTCTTGTAAGTCAATATCCGCGTTCTCTTCATTGGAACTGTCATGCATTTGGCCACCTGTTTCAGTTACTCGAAGTTTCACTCAGAGGTCACTCATCACACGCATAATCAGAGTCACCATTAAGTTTCCCATCGTCACTAAAGGTATCATGTTCAGATTCAATATTATCATCATCGGATAATTCATCTTACCCGCGTAACAACTTTTCCTCATTCCATTTAGCCATTACATATGTGATCTCTGAAAAATAAGTATATGTACACATCTATACCTACCTATAAAAAAACTAGCCATGAAAAACCTTCCATCTAACCCAATAAACTTCTACGCGCCGAACCTGAACGTATTTGCCATAGAAAACAACATAGATGCTCACTAATAAGTTTACAACCACTGACAATAGTATTCTAGTGCAGGCCAAACACCTCGTATCGATAAAACTACCGTCATCCCTACCATATATAAAAAATGTATAGGGGGTTAAATTAGAGCGTTTGATATGACACCTAAACCATATACAATGCTACCTAGACATCTATACAAGTCGTGGCTGAGAAAATAGATGAAAGCCGACGACGTCTACACACGTTGTAAAATAAGAGTGTCACATCACGCTCAAGGACATCAACGTCTATACACGTTGATGTACGTCATCGGGTTGAGTTATCAATTCTTTTATATATCTTACGGTCATCAGCATATAGAAGGAGATTGTAATTCAAGTTCAGGCCAATGTCATTTACAAAGATAAACAGCAGGAGCCCTAAGACCGAGCCTTGGGGGACACCAGATTCAGCAATTATTTTGGTTGATCTGTGACCATGGTATTCCACTCTGAGTTTTCTGTTAGACAGGTGATAATAGAAAAAAAGTTTCGTGTAAGGCCAAACATTGAAAGTTTGTTCAGGAAAATACCATGATCAAGCCTATCGAACGGTTTGGAGATATCATCGTAAATGGGATCCACCTTACCAGAATCATCTAGGTTGATGTGATGTAGCTATGCTGATAATCCGTAATCTGTGACTCAACATGAGTAGATAATAACTCAGATATCACTGACTCAAAAACTTTGCGAAAGTTGCTGAGAAAAACGATGGGCCTATAATTCTCAATATAACTTGTATCACCCTTTTTGAATATGGGACAAATTTTTGCATAGTTTGAGATATCAGGAAAAGAGAATGTTGATAAAGCAAGATTGAAAGGTCTGGTCAGGAATTTTGCGAATACTATGGCAGAGACCTTCAGAATGAACGACGGAATACGATCTGGTCCGGATGTCATTTAAGGTTTAAGGTTTTTCAAGGATTTCCATACAAGGTCTTCAGAATTTTGAGGAATTGATGAAGTAGCTATAATGGGAAGATCGTCTTCAACAGTGTTGGTTGGTGACGAACTAATAAATGCCGATTGGAAAAATTCAGCGAATTTGTCAATTATAGTTTTGGGATCAGATATATCTTCTTGGCCTTGGTATTTCATTGAAGTAGGAATGCGAGATTCATTACGTATACATAAAAAAATAAATTGTTGAATCAAATAAAATGTATTCGAATCAAACAAATGAAAGTGTCTTATATGCACGACAAAATATAATCTCAAAATGAGTATAATTCTTTCTTGGTTTTGGATCAAATTTAAAGTTTCAATCAACTGAAACTTATTTGCATCTTATACGACCAACTATATTAATAACTCATTCTGACAGAAATGTTGATTCAACTATGTAATTATTTTGTTGAAACAATAATCAAATCTACAAAATTTGCTGATTGCTGCAACATAAATATTCATTCAAAAAGTATTTATGTCGAATTGACGAATTCAATCAAATGTCAATTCAACGGAATAAGCTGATCTCTTTACTGAAATTATTTATTCTAATGAGTAATCATTTTGTTAATCCACTTAAATTGACAAATATGGCAACCGAGCATGAGAGCCTACACCAGACATTTGAGTCCAGACGTCGCAAAGATGATAAGTTGGCTTTGCTATTTGGTAACAATATGTAAGTCAGGTTCAGGTTCAGGTTCAACCAATATAATATTTTTTAATCTATTTTTGTTGTTTGAATCAAATAAATGTTATATTTGTGTTGAAACAAATGTTGATTCAATATGAGTTGGAGATTGTTTCAATAGATGAACATATATTCAAATCAAAGAAATATTAGCATTGCATTGAGAAATCCATTTTGTTTCCTTAATATAATGATTCCATCAATCGAATACACCTATGTTTTGGTATTAATTTTATTTAGCAGGGTCAGCCGATAAGAGTGACCAAATAAATTTGGTTGAGTTAACAAATCATTTTTTTCCGTGTATAGTATTGATATAGGACCAAAAATTTGAGGGATCTTTATCTTAATTTTTTTGAACATTTTTTTGGAAAATTATTTTGTGCTCATGAAATCTCTCTCTCTCCACTTCACTGCGGATATATTTGAACCTTTCATAGAATGTTATGTCACTGGTAGTTTTATATTTCTTGTGGAGTTTTTTCTTGCTATTTAATTTTCTGATCATACTGCTCGTAAACCAATAGGGATAGAAGGAGTTTGTAGTGAGTCAGAAAATTCGATCAAGAAGACTGTAAAGTTCATCACAGGCTTGATTGACATCATCCAAACAGTCGAGGAAAGACCAATCTACATTCAGTAGCTCATCATATAACCTGGGGAAGTTTGCTTTACGAAAGGTATAGGTTAGATATGACTTCTTTTAGAATTTTCAAGAAGGCTTTTCAAATTTCAAAATAAACTCAACTGGTGGATGATGCCGGTCGATAGCTAGCAGGGGTTCAATTGGTTGAGAAACTCCAACTTCTGTACTACTCATTACTGAGGCACAATCAATGTGATCAGTAGGGTAGTTATATTATTTCAGGTACAAGAAGTTCACGAAGTTCACAAGGTGAGATATGATTCTGTGTTGAGAGTTATTTTTCCAATATATTATATCCCCAAGAATGTTGAAGTACCCAATTATCAATAAATTGCTAGAGTTACCCAAATTGGCATAGTTGTAAATGGTATCAAAGATCGTTTCTTGTAAGACATATGATAATTTGGTTGGTTTATTTCGTTCATACGATGATTTTTTGTTATAAACTTTGATGCCAAGAATGTCCACATTAGAAGCAATGTGCGATACACAACTGTAGTCAATTTGATAAGACGCGAAGCAAGACTTAAACGCTAACAAGACAACCCCACCCATTGTCGCATTCGTAAGATCCAAACTGCTATCTTTTCTGTGAAGTGGATGATGAGAGTTGACTATCTCACTATAAAATATATCAGATTTCAACCAGGTTTCCTCAGAGCAATATTATTATAGTAATTTAGAGAAATGGCATTATATAACTCATGAGTTTTGGTCCTCAGGCCCCGCTCATTCTGATAAGACATATATGGATAGAGTGTCATCAGTTGCAGTGGCCACTTACATTCACATTATTGAACTGTAGTTTTTACTTGGTGATAAAGGAACTAGCTTTGAGATATTGCAATCGTTTTTTATAAATAGGGCAGTTTTCAGTATCACAGACTGCATGGGTCCTTTCAACAAGGTTGGCATTTTTACAGTTGATGCACGATAAAGTGAGGCTGTTACAGTTACTCAATTAATGATCACCTGAACATTTTGGGCATATACCTTTCACACTCGAGCAGGTACTGTGGTTATGGTTGAAACCACTACACTGAGAGGCACACTTTTATATGTGTTGCATCGAAAATTTCACACACATCATAGTTAACAAACAGTCTAGAACGCTCCATAACTGAACCAAAGGTAGCACCGACAACAACGATGAGAGCTTGGAATAGATTCGCGTTTCTCTACTGTGGCCCATACCTTCAATACTTTCAATTGGCAATCATTTGAGTATACATCATTCTGCCCTTTGAGATACTTCATGATCTCTTCCGTTGAGTATTTCTCCATCAGATCCTACTATTAGGTCAGATAATTCTTCTGTGGCCATTTTTTAAATTGACTTGTATGTTGAGATTGATCGGGTCAATATGTTTCATGATATCCGATTTGCGTTTGGCATTGGATTGGCCAAAATTCACAGGTTCAACGATGACCATAGACTTACTGCCAACAATTTGTGACAATAAAGGTTTCTCTGTAGATGCATTTTTGGAGACACAAATCATTGCAAGCTTGTTATTGGTATGTCCAAAATTTTTGAATTCAGATCTCCAAAGATGGAAGTATCACTCAGATCACACAGCTTAATCAGTTTGTCCTCTCCAATTTCAAATATGAAAATCAATGTGAAAATAATCCTCAAAATAATGTTGTGTATGTTGTCTGAGGAAGAAGTGAAAACTTTTCAGATTCTATTTCTTTTGAAAAAATTAATTATTGCTAGTCGGCAAAGTTATTATTCTAGATTCCAACTCTCAATTCCTTTTATAGAAAAAAATGCTACTGCGGAGAAGACTCTTACTTTTTCTACTCAATCAGATATACAAATGGATTTCTTAGGTGGAATATTCACATGAAATATAGATTCATGTGTGTGACTCGCTTTAGAATTCTTCTAATTGAATTCTTACATGGACGCTGTTGATTTCTCATGTGTTAGGTCAGCTGCATATCTTCATTTCATTATTTATTTGATAGTATTTTTTCGCAAGAAGGTTTGCACCAAGATATTAGTCAGTTTTTTTTTGTGAGCACCATACGGTATTTAATCTGATTGCAACATTAGACACCCCAAAACTGGTTATCTTATTTCTACGTTATGTTGCAAATAGTGTTGCAGACATAAAGCTAGGAATCCTAATCCATAATGACTATTTCTATCCAACTCAATGAGCGAATGGAAGTCTGCATTCAACGCACTGGTCATCCTCACAGCTTGTAGTTCGAACTTCCGTGACATCATATGACATGACATTTTGATAATCACTTTGTTGTTGTTGAAAATATATTTAAAATTATTTCTGTATTTTTTTTTGTGGAGGGGTGATTGAATTCTTGAGTCCAAGTTTATTTTTATTGGCATCAATAATACAGTCCTCGATATTATTATAAGAATATATTCTGGATATGGGCCCTTCATTCACATCGCTAGAATTTGACGTTCCAACATTTCCATCATCACAATGGTGTTTTATAATAATTTTAATATTTCAACATGTCGATTTCACTTCGAAAGCATTTGAGAACCCAAACCGTTGCAATTTCATGAGCGGTACAAAACATTATTTCCACCTTGGTCATCTGCAACTTTTCCTTAGCCAATTTATTTTCAGACTACGTAAACTTGAATATTCGATCAGGGGATACCCCAATCTCTCAACAGCCTTGTGTTTGTTTCTGGCGTGAAATCAGTTCAGTTTGTAGGCGACTGGGTGAAGAACTTCATTGCTATAAATAGACAATTGTGTTTCTATTGACATTCATTCTAAACATAATTTTGTCAGCTGCATAGGAAACAGTTCGGAAGTGTTTTAGCAAACTCCACTGGAAGGAAGATTTCTGAAACTTTCAAAATATGGGACAATTTTTAAAATGTTCATACAGTGCGGCTTTTTATAGTCCCCCTCCCTGTTGACTGTTGAACGTTTCGACATAGAACAATGGGTCAACAACCGTTTTGAATGATATCACCGATACTACTTTTTGAAATAAAAGACATTGTGATTGCTCGATAGATGGCGTAAGGAGACACATCAACTTAAAAATTTCTGATAGCATGGGGGGTCAAGTGGCACATTGTTGAATATACAATATAATTCAATTCTTTTTTCAATCATCTTAATATTTTGAATTTCGTTCGAACGTTTTTTCACAATATGCATTTGAAATGTCAAGTATAGTTGCGGATCTGAATGGTACCCTTACCTCAATAACTTTTGAACGCTTTAATGTGAAACAATGAGACATGAAATATATTTAATGGTATTACCGGTCCTACTTTTTGAGAGAACATACATCACAATTACTCGACAGAGGGCGCTGGGGGCACATCAACTTGAAAATTTCAAAAGGCACAGAGATCGAGTTGCACATCGTTGAAAAGGTAATAAAACTTTTCTTTCCACTATAATTGTTCTATGGAATCACAATTCTGAGTGCGGCTTTTCATGGTCCCCCATCCCTGTTAACTTTTGAACGGTTGAACATAGAACAACGGGACTAAAATTATTTTGAATGATATTACTAATTCTACTCATTGAAATAGAAGACATCATGAGTTCTCGATAGATGGCGCGGATGGGCACATTAACTTAAAAATGTCAAATGGCATAGGGGATCAAGAGGCACATGGTTGAAAAGGTTATTCAATTCTATTTTCAACCATCTAATTGTTTTTGTATTTCGTCAACTCTATTTTTCACAAAATGCATTTCAAATTTCTTTACACTTGACATCTCAAATGCAAATTGTAAAAAAACGTATCGACAGAATAAAAAAAAACTAGACGGTTGAAAAGAGAATTGAGTTCTCTTTTCAACGATGTGCCACTTGACTCACCACGCTATTTGAAATTTTTGAGCAATCACAATGTCTTTCATTCCAAAAAATAGTATCGGTGATATCGTATCAAAATTGTTTTTGTCCCATTGTTCTACGTCGTACCGTTCAGGGGGAGAGACTATAAAATGCCACACTGTATATGCTATCCAGCATTGCCCTAACTAGGTGGATTTTACTTTCAGATTTTTTAAGTATAACTTCTATACGCACGCTTGACTTGGGGAGTAAGCTGGTGAATGCGTGACGAGATCGTTACGAAAAGTGTGATCGGGCGAGGCGAACGGTCTCGACAAAGGTGAGTGCGTATCTCATACTAGTTGCTGGCGTCGAAGCATCATATGCAGCCTTCCTTTTTCCTTGTATATTTTCTCACTCTACTGATACGCGGCATTCTACCCTCGACATTGGGGCGCGTTTGATTCTCCGTTCTTTTCTTGTCTCTCTCTCTCTCTTTCTCCTTGTTACTTCTCCGTATTTCGGCCTCGAGTTTCTACAATTCACTTCAGCAAATTTTCAAAATGGGATAACATAAAATTAACTCATACGTAAATAATAAAATACTAATTGATTGTAGAGGTTCACCATTACAAATAATTGGTGACATCGTGATTGAACATGACAATAATCAAATGGAAGTTGACGATGAAAATTCCACCATAGATCATATACAAAAACCGAGACAAATTATTGGAGTTAGGTAAATTAATTTTTATTTTATTTTTATAATCATTCATGACTCTAATAATAATTCGCTAAATTTACCAAACTAAAATGATGAAATTATAGGTTATTAGAAAATTATTATATGTATATACATGAATATATTATATATATATATATATATATATATATATATAACATATATATATATAACATATATACATATATATATATATATATATATATATATATATAATATATAATATATATATATATATATATATATATATATATTCATATAATGGAGCTAAAGAAGTTTTACTACAGACGTGTGGTCTAAAGCACACTCGATCTTTCTTCCAAGTAATGTTTCAAAACTATACGTCATAGTCAACTACAAGCAAAAAAAGTATTTTTCCAATAGATACCACAAATATATTACCAAATGATTTTACGAACTCATGTCTTCAAGGAGTTCGTTATTTATATTATCCACGATGTCTGCACAAGATAAGGATTGGCGATCTCCCATCAACCTGACTGGGACAAGTGTGAATTTTCCCCAAATATCAATTCTCAATGCAAGAAAGGCGTCCGTATAATACGCTCTCAAGGAATGCATAATGAGAGGTAACATTCGTGAGACGTGCAGCTCTTGATATGTAGGTCAATGAAGGGAAGGCGTCCATCTAGAAATCGTCTCGCTATTGTACCGTTCCTTTCTCTTGCGGTATCATTATTTCGCTTTTGAGAGATGGCATTAATACTCCACACTATTGTCTACTGCAGTGTTGCGAATATCATCATCACATGTTCATTACGAAAGATACGAATGGGAGTGTATTTATTATCATCATAACAGCTGGACTGCGCTGAGGACAAAACGGCACTTTTTCTGCCTTTTTCCTATATTCTCTTCCTTCTGAGAGTGAACATCAGTTTCGTATATGCCGTATGGGCATTCAAATTACTGGATTTACCCCTATATTTTTTTGCGCTTCTGGGTCGAGAAATATTTGCTAGCGGTGATAGGAATGATTATTCAAGTATCAAGACGGTGATTTTGTATTACCGGTCGCAGTAAACGTTCGCATTACTTATTATATTTTATGCACAATCAAAGGAAAAATCATTAGAATACGTAAAACTTAAAATGTTCACAAATTCGTAGTTTGCTTTCATCAAATAGTCAGAAACGTACGTTGCCATGACGCCATCATTGCTATAATCTCCAAAAAACTGTTACCTCCCTAATTGTTGGGACTTTCATAATCAAAATCAAAACGAAAGAGTCGACAATATATCAGAAGGGGTTTTGATGGTGTGTTTTGAATAACGTTCCACTACATTGAAGAGGAAGTATATGGTGTGAATATTCGATGTTGAGAAGTATTATTAAGGAGGTCAATAGTAAAGACATATCAGAATATCTATCATTTCCCACTTTTTTTTCAAATATGAAAATCATCGACCTATGAAATGATGCTCCAGATCTGGATTACTCCAGATCTGGATTATGAAGGTCACTTGTAACCTGAACAATGTTTGGTTTTGTCCAGCTCCCCTATTTTTTATTTGTTTTTCTGCTGAATTAGTTCTGTTCCTCAATCACTCCAAAGATCCTCCTCAACAGACTTCCAGTTCGATTGCCTACTTTTTTGTCATTGTCCAGGTCTCGCACACATAGGTAACGGTGAGCCTCAATATTCGAATGCTGATTTACTATTTTTCTCTAATTGTTTCTTCTATGCCTTCCTCTCCACCCACCCCACGTTACACCTGGCTTCCCATTCTTACAACTGGGCATTGATTTCCAGTGCCCTTTATTATTGATACCACTATCCCTCAGAATCTCTTTCTGTACTGTGGACAGTGGTTATCCTCATTCCAAATCTTTCTTCGCAGTAAACGCATCAGATGATGCTCTATCAATAGTAACTTTATTTTCGGTTCATATGACAGTCATCTCCACCAATTTTCTCAAATTTTTCTGGACACTCAAGTGTCGCATTGTTTAGAACAATTTTTTTCTGCTAATGGAGTCATGTGCCTGCCGGTTATCTATGAACAGTTAATGCAAGTTCAAAATGTATTAATAATAATAATAATATGTCTTTATTCATTATTTGCTCATTAACCTAACAATAAATAAAGCTGCTTCTCAACCCTACCGGGAGAATATGCACATACACACAAACTAAATATAAAGTCCATTAACCTTCGAACAGCTTCCATACTAAGCTGTAGCAAGTATTATAGATGACTTCATAATACGAATAAAAACACATACACACAAACTAAATATAAACTACATTAACCTTCGAACAGCTTCCATACTAAGTTGTAGCATGAATGACTTCATAATACAAATAAAAACAAAAACTTATAAGTGTATGTATATCATGACCAAGTAGACTAACGAGCTGTCGTGCATTGTTATTGCTGCCTTGCTAGAAACAAGGCTTTCCAATGTTTTTTGGAATTTTTTAGTGAAAATTCCTTGATTTCTACCGGTACAGTGTTGTGAAGTTTAGCCGCGTTAAAGGAAAAATTTCGGGTAAAGGTCGTCTTAGTATGTCTAGGGATTAATAGATATACTTGTTTCGTGAAGAATTTTTGAGAGATAGCGAGACTAGTTTCTTGTGTAGATACGGCGGGCTACCAGAATTCAAAATTTTGTGAGTTAGTGTAAGCGAGTGCATTTTCCTCAAATTATTTGATTTCAGCCATCCCGAATCTTCAAACGATGCACTGATGTGATCATACTTACGGATACAGTAAGGAAATCTAATGCAGCTGTTTTTGAATTTTTTGTAGTCGCAATGCCTCTTGTTGTAGGAGGGCAGGATCATAAATACTGTCACAGTAAGCCAATCTGGAGAAATTGAGGGACTCGAAGAGACTCAACTTCATGCTTCTCGATAATATATCTCCACTAGGGTAGAGTTGTCTTGAAACATTGAACGATGTTTTACATAAATGGTTGACATGCTTAGTGTACCTTAGATCTGTGTCAAGCCAGAGACCCAAATTCTTAGCTTTATTCACGAAGGATATGACGTCATTGTTGATTCGAATGGAGAGAGAAAGACACACGTCATTTCTCTTTCTTCCAAAAAGCATAACTTGTGATTTTTTTGGATTAAGATTCAAGTTGTGCGCACAAGACACATCGAACAGAGATTTTAGGTTATTATTGATGTCAGACTCGGCGGGTTTAGACTTATGGTAAGTGAAAGAGCTATAAAATTGAGTGTCATCGGCATAATGATGTATGCTGCCTCACCTGCTGGATTCATAGAAGTCACAAAAGTAAAGTAAAAAAAGTAGTGGTCCCAAGATAGAGCCTTGTGAGACGCCAAAAGTTTTCGTAAGGGAATTTGATTCCTTTCCATCTAGAAATACACTTGGTGTCCGATTAGATAAATAACTGTTTAATAGCAAAATAACTGTATCTGAGAAGCCAAAGAACCGGAGTTTCCTGCATAAAACCAATGGGTCGAGTGTATCGAAGGCCTTGCTATAATCAAGAAGAATAAAACAGGTGAAGTTTCCTTCCTCCCAGGATTTGAGTATGTCATCTGTTATCTTGCTCAACGCTGTAGTAGTGCTATATTGTGCGCGGAAACCCGATTGGACATCCGTTATAAAATTTTTTTCATCCGCGAATTTCGTCATCTGTTCTTTGAGCGACATTTCGAAGGCTTTCGATAGAGTAGGCAGGATACTGACAGGTCTTATGTCGGAAAATTTCTCCGGGTTATTACATTCAGATAGAGGGACTATTCTAGCGTGTTTCCACAGTGAAAGAAAAGTGGAGGATGAAATGACGTAATTAAAAATAAAGGTTATATGATGCGATAAGTGAGGTAATACCAGATGTAGCATTCTGAGAGAGATGTCATCAGAGCCTATCGCATTGCGTTCGATTATATTTAAATATTTTATTACGGTCTCAGGTTTTACGGCATTGAATATAAAATTAGGCTCATGTTTCGAAGTGTCATACGTTTCGATCAGGGCGAGTTGACTCACAGTTCTATCTTAAATCGGCTCATTGGTTGAATGATTATTCATCAAGTTTAAATTTCGAAGATGTGCTGGTATGGCCGTGTTCCACGTAGCTCTAGAGTTTTTCTGTCGCAGATTGTAATTGAGGTAAGCAGCTTTTTCTCGGCAAACTGCACCACATACAAAGTTACATAGGTCTTTGTAGTAAATCCGGGTGTATTCAGTCTCTCATACCCTAATTGGGCTTCGTGTTTGAGTTCTAGCATTTATTTCATGTTATAAGTGATCCATGGTTTAGGTGGCTTGGACGCTCCAAATGTACGGTACGGGGCATGGATATCGAATACTGCAATTAGACTATTGTTGAATAACGAGACCATATCGTCCAGATTATTATAAGAATAAATTTTGTCCCAGTCAACACTTGAGAGATTAGCTATGAATGAGTTTATGTCTAAATTGGAGAAGTCGCGATGGGTTATAAGTTTATCATATTTATATGACGGCAAATCGAGTTCACAAATTGAGGCCATGTGGTCCGAGATACCATCATATCTATTACATCTGTGGATGTGTGTTTGCAGGTTTATTCACGATAGTTGAGTCGATGAGTGTTTGGCTCGTGTCATTTACCCTAGTGGGTGACTTGATCAGCTGGAGCAAATTGAAAGAATCCAAAAGGAGTGCAGTAGATCACTTTTGTGATCATGTTTCATCATATCAATGTTCAAATATCCTACAATGAGAAATATGTCAGTCTCAGGCTGAAATTTCACCACCGCGTCCTCAAGCTCACTTATGCAGATATTCATGGGGGCAGAGGGCGGGCGATGAACAACAGATAAAATAATTGTTTTGTGACATTATTTTATGGAAACCCAAAGCTGCTCAAGATGTGTACTAATGTGTAAATGAAGAATTGCGCAGTTCAAATGATTTTTTATATATAGAGCACCACCCCTCCCAAGCCCATCTACATGCAGAAATTCATAACCATTTATCGCCAGAGAATCTAAATCACTACGTTCATTTAGCCATGTTTCTCCAAAGGCAACAATGTCGACATCACTATTGAGAATGTAATCCCTCAAAATAGCAAATCCGGATGACAGGGATCTAACATTCAAATGCATTACACTGATGTTTTTCCGCATTTCGCAAAAAATACACTCATAAAAAAGAAAAGGAAAACAAAAATGTAAATACTAGTACAACCAAAATAATAAGTATCTAAAAACAGACTTACAATTGAGGAGCCTAATCATAATCGACCAATTCTTGTTGAACGAATGAGTTTTTGGTTTCTCATGCGAAGCCTTGGCCTCAGGAACTAGTTTATTCAGTGCAGGAATCCGTGGGGTAGTGGGGACTTTTTGCGGCGCCGGTGAAAAATATTTATGCTCGGCTGTAAGGGTAGAAGGTACACTATTTGTTTGGTTCTCAGAAGTGACGTCTCTCTCCAAATCTTCAACCCCATAAGCTACTCCGTCCACAATTAGTTTATTTCTCCTTATATAATATTCCTTGTAAATCAGACATTTCATCATTTCATAATTATTTTGTTGAATCTACTTCATGATCAATAGCTGGTCAATGGATGATTTTCCTCTTTGTCCTGAATTCTTTTAGGTATTTCCTACTTGTTCATCATTATGTTATTCTGGTTGATTTTTTATCAGATTCCCAAACACCCTATATAACGCATCTTGTAGTGCAATTCATCGATAGTCATTGCGTTTGTCCATTGCTTCAATTTTGTAAAGATGTATCATCAGCGTTTCATTGCACTTCCCTGGTATCTTTTTATCGCCTAATTAACTTTCATACTCTTACCATCAGTGTATCACCACCGTCTTACTGTTATGTTGTTTTCTCCACCAATCCTGTTCCTTTTCAAATGCCTGGTACAATATTTGTGGATATACCTACAATTTCATTATCATCCACAATATCATCTTCTTTCATTTCATGTTTCTTCCAGCTTTTTTTCATACCAGTGTCAATTAGCATTTTTGAGAAATGCTCGAAAAATCTTAAATTTTTTCTCGTCCCCTACCAAAGATCCATTTCGAGTTTTCAGATAATGAGATCTCCCGGTGCTACCGGAATTTCTAAAATCATAAAATTCAAACAGGTTGCACCTTTGGATAAACCCCAACATAGTGTGTGTCTTATTCTGACTCACCCGTAAGATTTTTTCAATTTCCTCAGAATTCAAATACGTTTAGGATGTTGAAAAATATTTTGATGTGCTGTAAGAAATGAGCAGTATGCAATTATAGCACAGAGGAAATGATATCCCAACTCAATACTTCCTCAGGACATATCTTCAGTTTTTCGCAAATATCTCATAAACCTCTACATTTAGGCATTCAGAATGTGATGACTTTTGGGTTGAGTATCGATAAGCCTAGCTGATATCAAACACTTATTCGTCCATTCACCTACCTGAATAATATGGAGGAAAATATTACCAATGCCAACCGTGACTACACCAGTGCTTTAATAAATATAAAAATTAAATCCTCAAATCATCACATTGATCAACCTCGAATAGTATACCAAGTTTTTTTTTCCCACAGTAGATTTGAAGGAACATATTGAAATCCCAATTTTTCGTACTTTCGACAGCCTATATCTCAGAAAAGATGATGATGATATATATATATATATATATATATATATATATATATATATATTATAGTTATGATGCGTTGATTGCGGTTCGTTTTTATTTTATTTTATATTTGTTTATTTACTTTCCACAACCAGATATCATAACAAAAATATATAATTTTGTTTTTTGTTTTACTATGTTTTTACTTCTTTCAGAATCTTCAAACTAGTTCCCCTTTGAATTTAATTTATTATATATTGACAAATGAATACCCATATGAATATTTGATATCTCCGGCTAAGCATTTTACCTTCTTTCCATCTACTCTTTTACCTTATTTCCTTCACCTCAGCTAACTCAATCGGTATGCCTATGGAATTTCAGAAGTCGGTTTTTCTGTGGAGCCCTCTGGTCGTTCTTGAAGTAAATTTCAGAAAATGGCAATTCATTGTTGCTCAAATATTGAAAATAATGCAAAAATTAATCAAAATAATAATTTTCTTTATTCGGGAAGAACTTACTACTACCTATTCTGCGATAAATAACCTAATTAGTGCTTCATAGGAAATATATACAAGAAATGTTCAGTTATATGATACTGAAAGTTGAATTTAACCCAGTTTTATAGGTTATGTGGTCAATATATTAATTCATGAAAAGTTCTATCAAAAGGGTTCTTTGAAAGTTTTAATTTTAATTGCACTGTGGTAACTTCTTATGGTTTCAAAAAATACCTGAGACTTCTTGTAACGTGAATGTACAGTGTTTCGGATTTCTCCCGTTCTTGTCGACTGTCACTTTGCCTCGTACTGGTAAATCTCCAATGAAAACAGGTTAGACTAACTCTGCATCTGGGATCTTTTATCTGCTATTGTTCTTTATAGTATCACTCATATTGTCTTGTCAAATAACTGTTTTTCTAATACATATTGATTGATTTTTTTAAATTTAAATTTTTTCCATTCGGTTCATCCAAAATCATTTCTCTGTTTTCCCATGCTTAGCTTGTTGATTTTTCTCCCTTGATACCAACAACATTTGTTTCCTCCTCGAATTTTCGATTTTCACGCACCTTTTTGTTGCACTTTTCGTTATTTTCACCTTTTGACAGTTTTTATTCTCGAAACATCCCTAACTACCTCACATACTATATACAAAACATGTAAAAATAATTCTTTTGATGTTTCAGCTTTTCATATTTTCACAATTTTTTATTTTGCATCAAGATCTTTCCTGGCGTCTCATTGGTTATTGTGTTCAGATCCAATTTCATATACAGAATGTTCGAACTCTCAACATTTTGTTATCTGCTTGTGCTCAAAATTATATCGGTTTAATTCGGTTCCTATAATTTTTTAAATTATGCCAATTGCTTGTAATGTTGAAAACATGTTTATTTCAAACATAGGTATTCATTAATATTATATAAGGTTTCAGAAAAACGGTAGAATCTACGGAAAAACTGTAGAATAACATAGCATAGATTACTAAATATGTTTTTTTTTATCCATGGGTTTTTTTATTTGTAATTCTCATTCAACTCTTCAAATATTCAACTCCTTCTGAATATAACAAATATTTCATTTTAGAAGTACGTGTTGAGTGTTCAAAGAGTTAAATTGAAAATTAAAAATTAAAAAAGCACATAAATAAAAAATGTTCATATTTAGTAATTTATGCTATGTTATTCTACAGTTTTTCTGAAGATTCTGCCGTTTTTCTGAAACCCTATATAATATTAGTCGATACCTATGTTTGAAATAAATATGTTTTCAACATTACAAGCAATTGGCTTTATTTATAAAATTATAGAAATCAAAATTTACTAATATATTTTCGAGCACAAGCAGACAACAAAATTAGAACATTCTGTATATGAAATTAGATCTGATTCGGAAATAAAAACTGTCGGTAAAATGAAAATATTGAAAAGTGCAATGAAGAGTGCGTGTAAATCGAAAATTCGAGAAGAAAACAAAGGATGTGTGGTATCAAGTGAAAAGTATGAACAAGCTAGAGGATTGAAAAAAATTTAATTTTGGAAGAACCAACTCATGAAATTTGAATTTGAAAAATCAATCATATTTCGTTACAAGAACAGTTATTTGCCGATATAACACAAGGAAATACTATAAAGAACTATAGCTGATAAAAAACCCAGATGCGGAACGAATCTTACCTTTTCATTTGAGACATATACCAGTACGAGGGCGAATTCACAGTCGACAAAGGAGCTGCAGATTGGAACGGCATTCCAGGAACGGGAGAGCGATCCGAAACACTGAACATTTTCGTTTCAAGAAGCCACAGGTACTTTGAACCATAAAAAATTACTAAATAAACACAGTGCAGCTCAAAAATGAATCTTTCAAAAGAACCCTTTCAATATAACACTTTCACGAATTAGTATATAGACCACATAACCTACAGAAATAGGTTACATTCCACTTTTTATCATCACATAACTCCATTTTCCATGTATATTTCGCTATGAAGCACTAATTTGAGTTAATTATCGCAGAATAGGTAACCGTAAGTCTTCCTGAATGAAGTAAATTATTATTTTGATGAATTTCTGCCTCATTTTTGATGATTGAGCAAAAATAAGTTGCATTTTCTGAAACTGACATCAAGAACTACCAGAGGGCTCCACAGTTAAACTGACTCCTGAGATTCCATAGGCGTACCGATTGAGTTAGCTGAGGTAAAGATAATAAGATAAAAGAATCAATGGGAAAAAGGTGGAGTACATAGCCGGACATAAGAAATATTTATATGGGTATTTATTTACCAACATATTGAATTAAATTCAAAGAAAAACTAGCAAAAAAAGATTTTGAGAATGGTGAAAAAAAAATTTTCTGTAATGTCTATTTTAAACCTAGATTAGATATCAAGTACATCTCAGAACTGTTTCAAGACTCTTCAACAGACATCAGTTGAAAATTGTCTGATACTCTAATAGTAGTGGAGGTGACTTCAACTCCAGGGTTTCTGATATCGATTTTTCTCCCCATGAAATATTCGAAACAACAAATCTATACAGTCAAAGATTGAGCCTCGATCGTGCGCTCACCCCAAGGGACCGTTCCGTATTTGATTTCATGAACTGCAATGGTTTTACACTACTAAATGAGAGAAGTACCTCTGACCGTTCGAGTCAGTATACATTTATGGGAGCAATGGGCAAAAGCATTGTCGATTTGGTTTGGGTGAACAATCTTGTTTTGTAAAAAATTTAAGATTTCTCCGTAAACAAAATGTTTTCCATTTCAAATCATTTATCAGTCTCCTGCCATCTAGACCTCAACGTGACGATATCCTCAAATGAAAACTATCCGCAATATCCTAAATCTAAAATCCTCAGACTTTCTGAAAATGATATATTACTTTGAAAATCACACATGATGAACTCACCTCAGATTATTCGAGAAGACAACCCTACTATTGGGAATTCAAAATAACGGATACTCCCTCTGGTGTAGACTTCTGAGACTATACATATGTACATTGTTTACTTTTCCAAACATCAATGTTTATATGATTTTAGCCATTATATACCTGAAACTTGTCGAATCTCTTGTAATTGTTGTTATTTAATGAAATTCTTGTTTGCCTGGTGAATGTTCTGTTGACTATTGTACGTCCTCGAGTGGAAAAATGAGTGATTCAAGTTCGAATCATTATTGTAATGTACCTCAATATGACTCTTGGTAAAACGATACCATTGTATCGAAATAAGTTTTCATCATTTTCCGTGAGAAAATGAACGTAACGTTCTGGTGCAGACTAATCTAGGATTGAGCGAGTCTATAGGCAGACGATGGGCTCTTGAAGAAGAATATATTCCCATTCCAAAATCTTTCTGTATCCTGTGGCCAAGAACAAGAGTGAAGAAGTTCCTTCAAAGAAAGTTGAGAGGAAAGAAAAAAGTGTTAAGAAGAGAAAAAAGATATAAATTTCAACATACTGAAAATTATTCATAGAAATATGGAAAAAGAGTTACTATATATGTATATCTAGGTGATAAGGACACATTGTCAACTTTTCGAAATATTAATGTTTATATGATTTTAGCCATTGTACACTCAAAATTCGTCGAATCTCTTGTGATTGTTGGCATTCAATGAAATTCTGGTTTACCTAGTGAATATTCTGTTGACTATATTGTATGTCCTCGAATAGAAAAATGAGTGATTCTAGTTCAAATCATTATTGTTGTGTACCTCAATGTGACTCTTGGGCAAAACGATCCCGTTGTACTGGCATAAGTTTTTATCGTCTTCCGTGAGAAAGTGAATGTAACATACTGGTGCAGACTAATCTAGGATTGAGTGAGTCTATAGACAGACGACGGGCTCTTGGGATATTGAAGAAGAATATAGTTCCTTCCCAAACTGTTCCTGTATCGTGTGCGACCAAGAAAAAAAGTGGAAAAGAGAACCTTCAAAGAGAGTTGAGAATAAAAAAAAGAGAGTAAAGAACATAAAGAAGAGATATTCATACTGAAAAGGGAAACATTCTCAATTGAATATTGATAGAAAGATTTTTCTGTGAATTGAAGAATCTACGATTAAAATGAAGTTAATTTTTGTGAATGTCTAACAGAAAACAACTACTTCCCCGGCTAAAGCCACGCTGGACATTGAACTACATCTGATAGATATTCTGAAAAAGCCCTAACTCAAAAAAAAGATCTGAAATTTTTAATTCTGATAGTTATTTGATTTTCTATTCCAGTCTTGATTAAGAACTCATAAAGATGAATGAGGCAAAGGAGAATGTTTTCCAAAAGAGAGTACTCACCAGAAATCATTCGTAACATTGACCAGGAGAGACATCGCATTCACTAGGTCTTCAATACATTTTTGTCGACGAAAATCTATTTCAGGCTTCCACGATCATCAGGAAGACCGGAAGAAATGGGAAACACATTTTCAAGAAGCAACCTCACTTTGCAAAGATGGAAAAAGTTAGAATCATTTATTTTGGAGAGACACTTTGAAATTAGTGTTTTCTGACATTAAAACCTGTCATGGGGTATGATAGATTGATTTGTTGAAAATATAAACAGGATGTTCATAAAATCAGATGTGGAATCATCTGCGACTGAAAGATAAACTTTAGTCACTATCTTCCATCGTCAAGATAACCTCTTGGGGGGTATTCATGTTGAAAAGGGAAACATTCTCAATTGAATATTGATAGAAAGATTTTTCTGTGAATTGAAAAATCCACGATTAAAATGAAGTTATTTTTTGTGAATGTCTAACAGAAAACAACTACTTTCCTGGCTAAAGCCACGCTGGACATTGAACTACATCTGATAGATATTCTGAAAAAGCCCTAACTCAAAAGAAAAGATCTGAAATTGAAAATTTGCATTTTCATTCAGATAGTTATTTGATTTTCTATTCCAGTCTCAATTAAGAACTCATAAAGATGAATGAGGCAAAGAAGAATGTTTTCCAAAAGAGAGTACTCACCAGAAATCATTCGTAACATTGACGCAGGAGAGACATCGCATTCACTAGGTCTTCAATACATTTTTGTCGACGAAAATCTATTTCACGCTTCCACGATCATCAGGAAGACCGGAAGAAATGGGAAACACATTTTCAAGAAGCAATCTCACTTTGCAAAGATGGAAACATTGAATAGACACTTTGAAATTAGTGTTTTCTGACATTGAAACCTGTCATGGGGTATGATAGATTGATTTGTTGAAAATATAAACAGGATGTTCATAAAATCAGATGTGGAATCATCTGCGACTGAAAGATAGTGACTGAAGTTTATCTTCCAGTCGCAGATGATTCCACATCTGATTTTATGAACATCCTGTTTATATTTTCAACAAATTAGATATTCATAAAGTATGGAAAAAAGTTACTATTTATGTATATCTAGGTAATATGGACACATTTTCACACCATCTTGTTTGTTTTAGATAAAATAAAAAAATCTTTTTTGTTAGTTTTATTTTCAATTCGATCATTCACAAATAATAATGTGTAACATTTCTTCCAAATTATTCATAACAATAGGTCCCGATGACTTCACTAAGATGTCCAGAAACTTGGAAAAAAAATTATTTTGCAAGCAATTTAGAACATACTTTGTCTCTTTCAAAGTGAGTTTTCGCAAATGATATTGTCTCAAGATTCAAATACATCACTTCACCAGAGTTTCGAAATTGTTAACAATACACAAAAAAACTGGGAAATAATACCAATTGGAAATATTTCAAGAAAAACTCCAAACAAGTGTATAACCTCTGAGAAAACAGAAAAACAATGTACGTATGTCCGGCTTGAATTTTCGCCACACTGGGGCTATCATCTAATTTCGAATTTCCAATTGAAGATTGTCAAACTATCTTAATAACAACTATACATCAAGCTCTAGCTCTCTCAAAAATCCCAAACCCACCTGGCCGCTACACTTTTAAAAGCATCATCATGTTTGTATTGCACTCAAACATCAGGTTAATCACGAATTTGAAATGTCCGAATCTAATAATCTTGTCTTGAAAAAGACTTATAGGAACTTATTAATTCACAAGAGAAATGGTTATGAACGTAATATGATTTCCTTTCTTACTCTTTGGAAGACTAGTAATGAAGCTCGAAACCTCCTTGCGATTCCTGCATCCTTAGACATTATCGAATGGAAAACTTCCTACACAGATATTTATAAGCCAAGTGTGTTAGACAACCCGCACTTCGATCTCCCAATCCCGATACATGATATATACGATGCACTAAATCACCATAAAAACAAAAAATCTCCCGGAAATTATTGAGTTTCCTTTGAATTTCTGAAAAGCCTCCCTAATATCTGGATCTTGTTCTTGTTCACTTTTTTCAATAGGATTCTAGAGAATGGGTCCTCACCCAGAAGTTGGTCTGAAGTCATTTTGAAAATGATCCACAAAACAGGCTCCAGTAGCGATCCGTTCAATTATCGAAGCTCTAGTTAACTTTTCATGCACCAAATATATTTCCGTCTGATGAGCTGAACCGAAACATTTTGCATATTACTGGAATGTCGATTTGGCTGTACACTAAACAAAGGTTGTAGTGACAATGTTTATACACTGCCACCGGTAATTCACCTCTCCCTCCATTTTAATAAAAACATAATATATTCGCCATTTTTGTTGATTTCCAAACGGCTTTTGACAGCGTAAATCACCAACTTCTCTGGTCAAAGCTTTTTCATCTTGGTGTTAACTACCATCTGATCAGATTATTCAAAGCATTTTCCTCAAATGCACCCATGCGTGTCAAATCAAATGCCGAATTATCTCGTACATTTACTATTTCTGAAGGAGTCTTACAAGGGAATGTTCTAAGCCCGTTACTATTTGTTTTTTTTTTGCGGATACCGAAGAATATTCCAAGAACAATGGTGCTCGTGGTATTAACACAGATAAATAATTCAAATGAACTCCATATGCTTTTGTATGCCTATGACTTCGTTATTCTGAGCCATGGTCCCTAAGGACCCGAACACCGGAACTGATTACTTCATGAATGTGTTAAATTCCTATATGAAAAAGATATTCCCTCTGAAAATTATCAGGGATAGCATTGAACAAAAATCGCATGTCTGTTGGTTCAATAAAGAATTATCTAACATGCGTCGAGTACTCTCTAATGTGAAATTGATATACAATGTCATAAAAGATCAGGTGACATTGAAAATTATAGGAATTCCATCAAGGATATCAAAAGATTATCGTATGAAACTTCTTTGGAAAATTCCTCGAATATTAGCAGGGAGTCCTGGAGACTAATCAACTTCGAGTATAATAGAAACCCTTTAAGAAAAAGAGTCTCTCATATCAGAATTTGAATTCAATGAATATTTCATCATTATTGCGAATAGCTGATCGCTTCCCTACCTCAGGCAAATAACGAACCTACTGAATACTTGAAGAATCTCAGTTCACCTGTAAATTACTTCTTATTTCTTCCTGTAACACCCGAGGAATTGAAGGGTACAATTTAGATTCTACGTTGTCTAGATTTATATGGGATGAACAGCGCTGTGACTGAAACTATAGCTGATATTATTGCTTCTCCATTATCAATTTTAATTAATGAATGCTTTTCTCTAGGAGTGTTCCCAGATGCTCTGAGGATTTCAGTTGTTTTGCCATTGTTGAAAAAAGGTGATCCCCAAATAGCAGAAAACTTTCGCCCCATTTCCATAATTCCCGTTATTGCGAAAATTATAGAAGCTCTAGAAAAAAGGTTAATGTCATACCTGGAAACAAATTCTTTGATGGCTCCCGAGAAATTTGGTTCCAGAAAAAACAAATCAATGACGAGAGCAATCTTGAGTGTAATTTCTAATGTAGTTGATGGACTCGAGGAGGGTGGGCATTCGTTATCAACGCTTTGTGACCTTTCGAAAGCTTTCGATTGTATTTTCCATGATAATTCACTTGAGAAACTTTTCTGTTATGGTATTCGTGGACTTCCTTTGGAATTTTTCAAGTCTCATTCACATGGGTGATCTCAGTGCGTTTCGGTCGAAGGCACCAAATCAGTACTAATGAAAAAAATTCTGTTTTGGTTCCATTTCTATTCATTCTGTAATCAATGATTTATACTATAATATTTTACCAAGAAAATGCATCCCTTTTGTGATGACACCACTCTAATAGAGCGAAACAATAACTCAGAGACATTGATTGACTCTTCCGAACTCACCGTGAGAATGACCAATGATTGGTTCTGCTCAAATGAGCACTTGCTCAATTCGGCAAGAGCTCAGAGTCTCATTATATCTTCAAACCCAGCGGTGACATGAGGTGGAAGTATCAAGTTACTTGGAATATCCATTGATGACAAAATTAAGTGGATGTGTCATGTGGATAATCTGTCGAATAATTTGATTCGCACATTGAAAAACCTTGTTTGTGCCCATACTCTCAGATCCAGCTGTTTTGGACTGTTTTACTGTCATATGACATATGGAATTGTCTTATGGGGAAATTCCACCCATTCAGACATAATTTTTGTTTCACACTAAAGAGTAATTCGACTAATATCACGGGCGGGTTACAGAGACCACTGCCATGCTCTATTCATTGATCTCAAGATCATGCCTCTTCCCACCGCTTACATATAGGCCACTCTGCTTGAAATACACCAAAACAGATCAGATTTTGCTCTACAATCGAACCCGCGCCAACAGACAACGAAGTCAGGAAACCTCTTGAGAAAGCCAAGATATAGACTTTCTATTTCACAGAAAAATTCATTGAATATCTCTACAATAAATTGCCTCTCGAAATGAGAAATATGAAATTTTACGATTTTAAAAGGGTAGTAATATTTTGTCTACTGAGGAAGTGTTTTTACTCGGAAAATGACTTTTCAACCCATCAATTTAGCAATGATACTCCATATCTCAAGGTTTTCAATGTGTTCGTCATGTCAATTTTTTATATCAAATTTTTATATCTATCTCTGTACGTTTACAATGACTTTGTTTTGAGTGAACGTTTTCATTTTATATTCTTTGTTTGTTTTTTTTTAATCATGTGTTATATGACCTAGTCATGCACTTTTACTTTTACCGGAGTGACCTGCTACAAATGTATTATAACATGTAAATGTAGTCAATAAATGTATCTTCTCTTCTTCTCTTCAATCCGAAATTGATGTTATTGAAAAACTCAAGCTTTGGAGAGTAACACTTTCTTAAATCGTCTCTCAGTTGATAATGCAAAAACCAAAATTGTCGTTTTCTCCTATAAAACAGACTTCCGTTTTTTGTTTAATAGACATCCAATAAAAACTACCAACTCATATACATATCTTGGTGTTTTATTTAAATCTTTTCTCCTTTTTTCGTCATATGGCTGATGGTTCCAATGCCGAAGCTTAGCAAGTTACTGCCTCATTACTCCCGCTCTTTGCTAAGACCAAGGTTGAATCAATGCAAACCAGGCTGCGTCTCTTTGACTCTCTTGTCCTTAGTGTTATGTCCAAGTGCATTCCTGTCTGGGGTCTACGCTTTATCGACATCGTCGAGCAAGTACACACACAATTCTTAAAAAGTGTTATTTCACTTCCATTCCATACACCGGACTATGCAGTCAGAATAGAATGTGGTCGTGTCAAACTTGCTAAAAACATTTTCTAATTGACAATGAGCTGGCTAATACGAATCTTTGGAATGAATGACACCCGCTTACCAAAATGTATTCTCAAACGTCAACCCCAAATATTGACCGTTGCAAAAGTAATAGATCAGCCCCATACATGTTTTCTCTGAATTCCAACAGGAGATATTTCTTCTTGGATTTGATATATTCCAGGAAATGGTTGTCCCTAATATCATCGGCGTGTATCATCGTAAAAAATTATTTGACCAGCAGTATCCAGTTATATAACATTTGTTGGAGTATCATCATCAAAGCCATTTCTGATTGAATTTTCTAGAAAAATATTATCCAATGAAGAAAAACAATTATTGTGTATTAATATATACTTTAATGATAGAAACGGTGAAGTGGGTACCCTAAATAGAAGAAAACAAAGCATCAAAGCAAATGTTTAAATGGACTACCATTTTGTTCAATACACAATTGGCATCTCCGTATCATCGAATGTCGGACGCTTTGGAATATTCCTGGTGTATCATGTATTAACGTACATGCTGCTGAAATTCTTGCCGTTAAATCTTCCACAGATTCTACAGGTGTTTCATACATTAGGAATTTGAGGTAACTCCACAAAAAAAGTCTAGTGAAGTTCAACCGGAGAATGTGCAGGCCAATGTATGGGACCACGTCTACCTTTCCACCGATCATGGAATGTTGATCAAGAAATTGACGAATGATTCGTTGGAAATGGGCCGGTGCTCCGTCATATTGATACCACATTTTTTGACGAACCAATAGAGGTACGTCTTCAAGTAGCCCAGGTAAAACAAATTCAAGAAACACTCGGTAATTCTGCCCATTCAAACGGGGGAAGAAGATATGGTCCAACGATACCATTTTCGATAATTCCTACCCAAATATTCACTGAAAACTTTTGTTGGTAGCCTTTTCGAAACACTCCATGCGGATTTTGTTCATCCCATAAATAGCTGTTCCTACTATTGAAATATCCATCTCTTGTGCAACATGTCTCATCTGTGGATGGAATATATCTGGGAAAGTCGTTTGCTCCTTCATACATCCTCAAAAACCATTTACAAAAAAATCTACGAGGGACATAATCACCAGCATCTAGTGCCACCACCTTCTGTAGGCGAAATGGATACGATAGTTGTTCACGTGCTACCCGACTCACTGTTGATTCTGACACTATTAATCTGCTGCTGATCGTTTGAGAATTTGTTCATCCGTAACATTATCTCTTCTTGTTTTATTCGCATCACAATGATTTTTACTGAATTTAAAGGACCCTGTTTCCTTCAATCGTCGATACATAGCTATAAAAGTGATGAAATGTGGATGATGTCCGTTTGGATATCAATGTTGATATAATTCAGCAGCGATCTGGCATTTTCTCCTGTTTCACCATAAACGAAATGCATATCTGTATATTCTTCAAATAAATAATCCTGTTTGACACGATGTTCACTGACTGAAATGATGACAGATGGGTCGACAATGATACAAAGTGTTTTGGGTTACTGTCAATTATGTCTAATGTAAGAATCGAAATGTCAGTGTATTTCTACCGGGAACACTGAAAAAAGGCTAGGTTTTTTTTAGTTCCAAATTTCGTGTATGTTTTATGAGTTGATCAGTGGTGTACCGAACAACCTACCACAAACTGGCATGAAAGGCTCGACTTTGCATCTGCTTATCACGAATCGAAAGAAATCGTTCAAGAAGATATTAATACACAAAATTGTTTTTCTTCATCAAAAAGATGTTTATTGGATAATATTTTCCTAGATAATTCAATCAGAAATGGCTTGATAATAATACTTCAACATAAACTTCAACAAATTAAGAGAACTCATTTTCAGTTTTTCGCAAAAATCATTTCAGACCTTAACTCTTATCTAAGTGGAGTATTATGAATTTCAGGTTGGGTTTGTTTGTCACTTGATCTGTCAAAACAATCATATGCAAGAAAGTATGGTAACATATCAGTGAATCCACGACATTGATTCGATCAAATAATATGATGAATGAAAAAATGGAGTTATAGGTCCCATTCTGACTCACCCGTACTATGTTTCCGATTCTCCCAACATTAAAAAATGTTCAGGAGGTTGACACATATTCCCATATGTTGTAAGAAATTAGCATTATGTGATTATTGCACATAGGAAATTATGTCTCAACTAAGGGCATATCTTCAGTTTTTCTCAATTATCTCAGAAACCTCCACTTTTAGGCACATGGAATGTTATGACTTTCAGAACTGATGTCAAACGCTCTTATGTCCATTCACTTGTCCCAAGAAAATATGAAGGAACATATGACCACATTCCATCGTAACTACGCCAATAGTTTACGAAAATAGAAAATTATAACTTCAAATTAGCACATTGATAAACTCCGATCAGTGTACCAAGTTTGAAATTTTTTCCTTCAGGAATTTTGAAGAAATATAAAATCTATTTTTTTTTCGTACTTTCGACACTCTGTATCTTAGAGGGGATGCATTTTAGGACATACATACCTATTCTGTCGTTCTCGTACGAGAACGACAGAATAGCAAAACCATGTATTTCAACATGTCCAACAATAAAAATTAAAAAATGAAAAACAAACACCGATTCACATAATGCGTGAACCACAACACTTCACTTCCCCATTTATGCTGCCTAGAATAAATTGAAAAAGTCCCCAGCTGAGGACGAAACGTCTTTCTAATAAACGTCTTTTTTTTACTAAGAATCCAAATCCCAATAAGCCCCTAGTAAATATATATACATATATATATATATACAGGGTATAATAATATGTAGCCAAAACTCGAATTGTGCGAAAATTCATCATATCAAGTATCATTCACAACCTGAAAGAAAATTAACACATAAATATATACAAATATAGAATTGCCAACTCCGGCCCTCAACAAAAAAGATTCAAGTAACAATCCATACGTATTGCATCATATTCATTTCACTGAAACATTTTCTTAAACGAGACATCCCGGAATTACGTTTGTCGTCCATAATTCTTGATCGAGTCCTTTTCCTGAGAACTAGTGTCAAGGCCCATTGATCCACAGCATGGCTTGCATTCGGAATCACAGCTTTACTCTCCCTTTGCCTTACCCTATAGCTATAAAATACACAGCCCGTTTCGTGTCTAGCCCTCTTCCATTCGATGGATAACTTGACGGGAACGTGTTGTATCTCCCTCATATCTGGTGGCATTTATTCATCGCGTGAAATGTGCGTCGGACTGATTGGATTGAACAAAGATATTATCTCTTGGACAAACATTGAAGGATATGGAGTACAAGTATTGATAAGTTTATAATAAGGTTTATTCTGCAAAATAAAAATAATCAACAATACAATTGAAAATACATATACCCTGTATATGCAAGCTAACTTGTTATACTCCTGTGAATGACGGGTGCAAAATGCTATTTCATAACGAAGTACAGTTGTTACAGAAAAAAAGTGGCAATTCCAACCAAATTTTTTAAATCACTCTCTTACTTCTCGGAGCTGTGAAAAAACAACGGCAATTGCCGGATGCAAGATACAGTGCGGCTTTTTATAGTACCTTCCTCCCCCCCCTGTTAACTTTGGGACGAAAAATACTCTTTGAAACGAAAGATATTGTGATTGCTTGATAGATGGCGCGGAGGGGACATCAACTTAAAAAATTCAAATAGCATGGGGGTCAAGTGGCATATCGTTGAAAAGATAACTCAATTCTCTTTTCAAACATTTTTTTTTTTTTATTTCGTCAATACGTTTTTTCACAAAGTGCATTTGAAATGTCAAGTATAACAAAATTTAGAATGCATATTGTGAAAAAAAGAATTGACAAAAAGAATAGATGCGTGAAAATAGAATTGAATTATCTTTACAACGATGTGCCACTTGATGCCCTATGCTATTTGAAGTTTCAAAGTTGATGTGCCCCTCCGAGCAATCACGATGTCTTCCATTTCAAAAAGGAGTATCGGTGATATCATTCAGAATAGTTTTGGTCCCGTTGTTCTATGTCGAACCGTTCGAAAGTTAATAGGGGCGGAACAAGATATTTTCAATAATATATAAATGACTTTTCGTGATATATGAAATGAAACCATGCTTTGGTCATCAGTGATCAATTATTATTTCAAAACCTCTGGGCACATATTTTATGAAAATTAAAAATTTTCCGAAATTGTGCGAGGACCTTATTTTCTGTGAAAATAATAGAAGTAAGTCCCCTATCTCCCTGCTATCAAAAACTGATGATAAATCCTTCAATGGATCCATATGTTAGATGCTAAAAACGTTCCGGTTAACTAATAGATGGTATATCAATGTATTCAAATATTACGAAATCTGATATAAGTATACATTTATATATATACCTATGAATATATATATATATATATATATATATATATATATATATATATAGAGTGTAAAACTAATAGTAGGGTCTGCAGCACTGTAAAAGAAAACTCTTTGAAGTTTTTCCAAGCTTTCGGAATCGTTTATTCCATCATCAGGGAGACTACAAATGGAAAAAATGTGCCATATAAGAACTGTAAAATCAAATTATATGATACTTACATCTATCTTGAGGATGTTTACATATAAGTACATAATCGTATATAAGATACATTATTAATAGAAAATGACTTCTAGCTTTTGGATAATTATACTTTTGATAATTCATTTCAAATTACATTTCTGAACGAAAAGACAAATTCTTGTACATAGAAACAACATTCAGGTATTCATTCTCGAACTGACAGTTACTAATCGACAATGACACTATTATCTTCGTAGAACAATTCAAATTCAGTTTAGGTTAGAATCATCACTTCAGAAACTCTGACTTCTGGTGTTTTATGTCGAGTGAAAGTAAGAATAAATTCACTCGATGGTTTATATGTGTTTTATTGATGGAGTCATTCTCTTGATAGATAAAGCCATTTCTAAGAAGACCTTTTGAAAGATGTGATTCTCTTGCAAGAACAGTTGTTGAAAGGTAGTTCATTTGGTGGTCAATCATTGACATGTTTACTAAAGCACATCTCAGATGTAGTCTACTATCATCTTTGAGAAATGATTCTATCTTTCAATAATCTTTTGTTTGGCCAAATAATTCTTATCGATCATGACAGGGATACTATAAATACATTAGTAAGTGATAAAGAATTTTGTCTTTACTTTTGAATATATTTGTCTTATTGAATGCTTTCTATTTGCATTTTGATGTTTCAAAGTTTTAAATTCTGGTCAGTTTAGTGTTATTCTTTTATATAAGGTAACGAAGCATAAAAATTGAAACTTGATTCATATCGTAACAGTTCATTATGAGAATTGTTATTTTGTATTATGGTATTATCAACTTCTGTTAAGGATGTGCTAAATAATATTTTTTTAACTAAAGACGGTGGATAACAATTTTGTAAGAAAAGTTCTTGAAGTTTGTTCAAATTTTTTTTATGGAAAGATATATCAGAAATTTTGAGTACTCTGTCTTTCATTTGTTTCAACAAATTCACTTTCATCGAAAATTTGTGATGAAAGTGAATTTGTTGAAACAAATGAAAGACAGAGTACTCAAAATTTCTGATATATCTTTCCATAAAAAAAATTTGAACAAACTTCAAGAACTTTTCTTACAAAATTGTTATCCACCGTCTTTAGTTAAAAAAATATTATTTAGCACATCCTTAACAGAAGTTGATAATACCATAAGACAAAATAACAATTCTCATAATGAACGAGTTACAGATAACAATCAAGTTGAAATTTTTATGCTTGTACCTATATAAAAGAAATAACACCTAAACTGACCAGAATTTTAAAACTTTGAAAACATCAAAATTGCAAATAGAACAGTCATTACAATAAGACAAATATATTCAAAAGTAAAGACAAAATTCCTTTTATCACTTATAATGTTATTTATAGTATCCCTTGTCATGATTGCGATAAGAATTATATTGGCCAAACAAAAAGATTATTGAAAGATAGAATCATTTCTCATAAGAGTGATAGTAGACTACATCCTGAGAGATGTGCTTTAGCTAAACATGTCAATGATTGTGACCACCAAATGAACTACCTTTCAACAACTGTTCTTGCAAGAGAATCACGTCTTTCAAAAAGGTCTTTCTTAGAAATGGCTTTTATCTATCAAGAGAATGACTCCATCAATAAAAAAACAGATATAAACCATCTGAGTGAAATTTATTCTTTTTTACTTTCACTCGACATAAAACACCAAGAAGTCAGAGTTTCTGAACGTGATGATTCTAACCTAAACTGAATTTGAATTGTTCTACGAAGATAATAGTGTCATTGTCAGATTAGTAACTATCAGTTCCGAGAATGAATACCTGAATGTTGTTTCTATGTACAAGAATTTGTCTTTTCGTTCAGAAATGTAATTTGAAATGAATTATCAAAAAGTATAATTATCCAAAAGCTAGAAGTCATTTTCTATTAATAATGTATCTTATATACGATTATGTACTTATATGTAAACATCCTCAAGATAGATGTAAGTATCATATAATTTGATTTTACAGTTCTTATATGGCACATTTTTTCCATTTGTAGTCTCCCTGATGATGGAATAAACGATTCCGAAAGCTTGGAAAAACTTCAAAGAGTTTTCTTTTACAGTGCTGCAGACCCTACTATTAGTTTTACTCTTAACTAGTCAGCGACTACCCTCCTTTCATATATATATATATATATATATATATACATATATATATATACATACACATATATATAAATATATGAAAGAGAGTAATCGAGGGAACTGTTAAAAACAAAATGGAAAGAGTTTAGTGGACATAGCCCTCAGAGAAAAGAGTTAACCGTAGAAAAAGTGTTCTCTTCAAGGTTTGTCCAAGCTTTTGGAATGTTTTATTTCCATCTTCAGGGATGAGCTTTGTTGAGATTAGTCTGAGTTGTTCATGAATATTCTTCATGTACTGTAGGGTGAGTTCTGAACTTGAAGTTGGAATCACATTTAAAATTGTCTAATACTCAGTGATTTCAATTATAAGGTACAGCAACATATGTGTCTTGAAAAAGTACAATAGGTGCGGCTTTTTATAGACCCCCTGTTAACTTTCAAACGGTTCGATGGTGAACAATGAGACGTAAACCATTTTGAATGATATCACCGATACTACTTCCCGAACCTGAAGACATTGCGATTACCCAATAGATGGCGTGGGGGGGCAAATTATCATAAAAATTTCAAATAGCATGGGGGTCATGTGGCACATTGTTGAAAGCATAACTGAATTCTCTTTTCAACCATCTAATTTTATTTGAATTTCGTCAATATATTTTTTCTCAATATGCATTTGAAATTTCAAGTATAACAAATTTCAAAATGCATATTGTGAAAAAAAATTGACAAAAAGAATGGTTGAAAAAATAACTGGATTATCTTTTCAAAGATGTGACACTTGACCTATTATGATATTTGAAATTTTCAAGTTGATGTGCCCTCCCGTGCCATCTATCGTGCAATCAGAATGTGTCTTCTATTTCAAAGAGTAGTATCGGTGATATCATTCAAAATAGTTCTGGTCCCGCTGTTCTATTTCAAACCTCTCAAAATTAACAGGAAGGGGGAATATAAAAAGCCACGCTAGCAATTGTGATTCCCTAGAACAACCATAGTTGAAAGAAAAATGGAATTACCTTTTCAACGATGTGCAACTCGAAATTTTCAAGTTAATGTGCCCCCAACGCCCTCTGTCGAGTAATTTTAATGTATATTCTCTCAAAAAGTGGGACCGTGGATACCATAGACAAATTAAAAATAAAGAGACTGTTTGAAACATTGGCGATCTTGACCACCAAGTTTTTGGTACGGCCAGTCGCGCATGGAGGCGCTGCCCGCAATCGTCAGACGACTGATGAGATGACCATTCTCCAATTTCGACATTTGTCAGAAAATAAAAGTTTATTGTTGACACATGTCATCGAAAAATTAATGATAGAAATTATACTATGGACTCAACGTCGAAGATAGAATGTTTTGTTATTCGAATTGACGCTGAAATTCCTAGAAATATTCTTCTACAAGGTGAAATATAAGCTGCTTTTCACGAACCGATACTTATTTCCATCCATCAGTTGCAGAATGTTTTTCACAAACTGATACTTATTTCCATTTCCTATCACCATTTGAGGAAGTGGGAAGTACATGTTCTACTTGATTATCATCAAACTGGAGTATTTGTTATGCCTACTCGGTCCCCTTTGTGCTAATAAATGAACAAAATTATTAAAGGTTTGTTTTTATTTTGGTTGAATTCATGATAAGAAGAATGTTTTTAATTTTGTTGTTTTTCAGAGTTTTATTATTGTTTTGTCTGTAGTTGTACCTTGTCCTAGATAAAATAAAATGTGTTTTTATAGTGTTTTACTTATTATTCTTGTTTTATAAGAACTTTAATTTTGTTCTTGATATCATGAAACAATGATTTATTTTGAAACTTTATTCTATTCTCGAACGAACTAACAGATTCTACGAATCGATTAATGTATATATTTTATTAGTGATCGATTTGCCATTCCTGTATTTCATATGATACAATCATTCATATGAAATACAGGAATGACAAATCGATCACTTATAAAATATATACCATATCAACCATATGAAAGTAACACATTTAAAAAAACCGCCTTATCTCAATCGGTAACTGAAGATAAATCTGTTTTACCAACTGTACCAACTCAGTTCGGCCAGTTGCGAAATATGTCGCCACTGTCTAAACGTGGTGCCAACTTTTACTGCAGGTTTGACAACTCTCTTTATTTTTAGTTTCTCTATGGTGGATACCATTCAATATATTTCATGTCTCAGTGTTTGACATCAAACCGTTCAAGAGTTATCGAGGTAAGATCCGCACTACACTTGACATTTCAAATGCATATAGTGAATTAATCAATGAACGAAATTCGAAAAAAATAAAATGATTGAAAAGAGAATTGAATATCTGTTCAACGATGTGCCACTTGACTCCCCATGCTGTCAACGATGTGCTACTTGACTCCCCATGCTATTTGAAATTTGTAAGTTGATTTGCCCCCTTCCCCCGCGTCATCTATCGAGCAATCAATGTATTTAATTTCAAAAAGTCAACAGGGGTAGACTATAAATAGCCGCACTGTATACAATCAAAAATGTGGAATTTGAACTGATTGTTTAGTGAAGTATGTGGTGGTTTCTGTCCTACAAAAGGTGGCGTACTAGTGATTTTGATAAAGGGCCCCGATGAAAAAGTTTTCAACCTTGGAATGGGGTTGGCGCAGTCTGCTTTCCTGAATTAAAGATGAAAAAAATTGCATTTTTTTGCAATAATTCCTCAACGTCGATCCTACGACAGAAATATTTCATACAAATTTGAAGAAGACTAAATTTCCTGTGAACCCTTTCTTGTAAGTCTGATGTGTAACGAGTTACAGTCGCAGGAACGTGAACATAAATAAAATCGTCCAAGTGCTTGTTTTTCTCATTTAAAAAAATCATTTGTGGCTATTCACTATCTAATTATGATTTTGTGAATTCAATGTCAACTCATTTCCACCATAAAGTAGAGTGATTATTCGACATTTTTGTCCTAGGATCAACTGTTCAGGACTTATTAGGAAAAAACCAATTTTCTGTTACTTTAATCCAAGATGGCGGTCCGCGCTGACCTCGTCAAGGTTGGATATTTCCTGGGGGGAGGGGTAAGAAATGCGTCTTTTACGTGCACCGACTGGGTTCTATCTGTCAAATATGCAGTTGGGCATAGCCCCACCACGTGAATAGGCCGGCGGAAGGGAAGTATCTGCGATGATCCCAGAAGGTCCCTCTTTCGTGCAGATCCTTACCTCTGGGCAAAGCCCAGGTCCCTCTCTCGGTAACATGGTAGCGTGCTCAGTAGACATGGCGAAAGCCATGGCGAACCCTTACTCGAACGGTTATTCGTCAAACGTTACACGAGTAATATCAGGTCGAAAGTCTGATATGACGGTGACGCTGACAGGAGGAGTCTTGTTAAAATGGGTACTCAGGGAAAGGGGGATGGCTCCACCGGTTCCACGGTGCCTCTCCACATGGTGTTTGGACTCTGGAGGACGTGGTACTAGATAGTGAAACAATGAAAAACAATACCGTAATTCGGTAGAGTCGGGGGAGTCCTTCACTTATGGGTTGAAGTGATTGTAATCCCTGCCTGACTCGGCGGGGAGCGGTGCATTAACCCGCTCGGGCACTGACATCCAACAGCCAGTAGCTTGTGTTATCAAGTGGCCCCACCGTGGCTAAGTTATAACGGTAGCTAGGATTACTTAGCGCGCCGATCCGGCGTATCCGGATCTTCGTGCGACCCTAAACCTCTTTCAGGAGATTGATAAACCGAAAGGCAGGTACCTTCTCCCGAGAGGTGGGTTTATATGGGGAAAAGTACTCGGACGGGCGTCCGAAGTGCGCCCTCGGGGCTTCTGTTTCTTCTTGTCAAATATGCAGTGCCGGCCCGAAATATAAGCGCCCTACGTGGCCGCAGGTGACGCCACGGCGGCAAGGGTTGCAAAGGGCGCCTCGCGCTCCTCCTACACAACAAGGGAAACCCTAAACATGACGTCGTCTACCGTCTCAGACAGCAGTGAGCAGACTCAGAGTCTGCTACTTCGAGTACTGACAGCGTGCACTTCACCTGTTAGTTGTTGACTTGATACATTTAAGCTTGCTTCGCGCTCGCTCTGACATGTGGTTTTCTTATGTATATTATTATTATGTATTATGTTATTATTTCTGAACGGAAAGTGACAGCATTGGAGACGGAAAGAACAGATTGGTACAGCACTATACAAGAAATCTATAACTTTTTTCCAACTTCTCAAAGATGGAGTATTTTTCGAAGGCACATTTCAACTAGCATTGTTAAACCACTCTGCATTACTCGATGGGGCAGCAGAATCGAGGTATTTTTGCCTTTGAGGTACCACATTGAAGAAGTTTATGATGCCTGTGAAGCTTCTCAATATCAGACTTGTGATGCATTTGGTAGGAACTCTGCCTCAGAACTTTGAAAAAAACTTCAAGTTTCTGTGGTGTTTAGTGACATGGCATGAGATCCTGCATAAAACAAATATGGTTTGTAAACTTTTGCAAAAAGTTACAAAAGACCTGCAGAATTCATTGGATCTTACTGAAAGTTCAAAGTCATTTGTAGAACAGATAAGATCTGATCAGGTAAAAATAAATTTGAGTTTAACCAAGAAAAGTGAAAATCACAGTTTTTTTAAGAGAGTGAAGATGAAGCTGTACATTCTGGTAAAGATTCATTCAGAGTCAACTGCTTCTTTGTCTTGCTTGACAAAGCAATTACCTCACCATAATGAAAGTTTCAAGTTCCTGTATGGCATTTCAAGCTTATCGAAAAGTTTGAATGAATCAAATTTGAAGAAAGCCTGTAACTTCAAACCGTTTTTTCAAGTGATGGAGGAGGCTGTGACGTAAATGGAGATGATCTTTTTGATGAGCTCCAAATTTTTGCACCAATGCTGCCTTCTCGAAGCCACCCAGCTGGAGCCTTGTCTTTTATAAACAAACATGGTTATGTGGATACGTTCCTTAATGTTTTTGTAGCGCGGCGAATTTTATTAACGCTTCCAGTTTCAATGGCCAGCGGAAAAAAAAGTTTTTGTAAGCCAAAACTTATCAAGACTCACTTAAGATCAACTTTGAGCCAAGAGCATATGTAATATGAAGAGCCTACTATTTTAAAGTTTCTTTTTGAAACAGGCCAACTTACTTTATATCAGGAAAAAAGCGCTGCTAAATTATATATCAGTTTGTAACCGTTTTCAAGGGTAACTTTCATTTATTTTAAATATTTCATGAATTTCAATTAGGTGACTTTGATCATTTTAACTTCATAAAATTACTTAAAAACGCAGCTATTGTTAATTAATTTTCAAAAAAAATACCGACCCCACAATTCAATGGGTGGTATTCCATGATGGGGGGGGAGCGGATAATATTATTTTATACTTGAAACATGTCTAGGGCCGGCCCTGCAAAAATGATCTTAATAATTCCAGAGGAAGTCCTCTCACTCCAGTAATTCAGCTCATCAAGAAGAGAGACATGAGAAAGGTCACACAGTGTGATTGACACGAGATCCCTTCTCTCAAGGGCATCAACAATGCAACTCTCGACTTTCAATAGAGCATCAATACAGTAACGAAACCCTTTGCAAAATCAAGGGAGATACATATAGAGGAATTTACATCACCCATACCTTTGCTTTGCATATCACGAGCTCAAGTCAGCAATAGCATCCTGTGGATTTTTCTTGGAGAAACCCATATTGGTTTTAAGAGTTGTCTTCAGAGAAATGGGTATATAATTATCGGTTCGGGTTTTGTCACCTATTTCTGCAAAATAGTAATTACGGGTACTGACTTGAATCATTTAGGACAAATACCAGTTTCGCAAATTCCATTTCTAATATTTGAAAAAGGTGTTGCACTTTCTTCGATTTTTTCTGCCCTTATTCATACTCATGCGATTTTTGGCATTTGGTAGATTTTATAATCTCAGTAATTAACTTATTCTAATTTTTTTGGTTTGAGAATGATGCTTCTTTCAAAAGTGTTTCTCTCAGATGGTCCAGTGTTTGTAGTTGTTGTATAACTAGCAAGGTTCTTCTTCACATCGACAAAATATTTGTTGTTAATGCTCGCGATTTCCACGATTCCACGTGATCCCACTTTCGATTTTCCATTCAAAACTAATCTATAATACATGGAGCATATTCGAAAACAATCTGGAACACAATTGTGTTTCCAGTGCATATATAATTAAAATATGTGGTTGTCTCATAAAACTGGGACAAATCCTAACAATGTGAAACACAACAAAGGAAATAGCTACCGAAGCGATTACTTCCAGGTGAGTCTTTTGATGTTGCACCATGCGTGAATATTCAAATACCATCGGTTGGATCTATAATCCCCACTTCATAGCTGTTAGGTCAACTTTACCTAATTTACTTATTGGTATGCTGCCGGATGCGCAAACAGGTGTAGTCCGGGTTGCATAAGCTTTCGAGAGTTAGTTCATGTTTATACCCCTGTACCGAAATATACTAGAACAGAAAAATATAAGTGCGACACTATTTCAGAATTCAGAGGCGAATATATGTCGGGAATAGTTCATGAAAAATGTGTTATTCCTCAAAGCTGCTCACTTCTACTACCTATACAATAGTTTGTATATTGGCTCGAATATTCATCAGTAAACAACTACTTTTTCGACGAACATTGGATGGATAATCGTGCAAAGTCAACAAGGTTACTTTGCAAATATTTATTGTGAAATGGATAGATATTAAACAACATACCTGATTTTCTAAAAACGTATATGTAGTTCATTTCCTGAAGATCTTCGGTTTAGGGTAATTTTTATTTCCATTTATCTTCAAATCTAGATATATCCAGTTGCCAAGAAAATTACATGGAACAATTTTTGTAGAAGATGCTGATATCTACAGAAAGATATCAATGACTTTTTTCTGGGAAATGTGTATTCTGGGACATTGGACATCCTGAACCATGCATGTTTGTCTCAATTCATCCTTACTTTCACAATGATAACGATTTGATTATTTGTGGGCGCCGATTCTATCTCCTAGAGGCTATTTCGAAAAAAAAATTGTTAAAAACATAGTTATAAATGCAAAAAATGGAAATTCTGAAATCTCCGAAGAAAACTGTATCTAAATAATCAATCACTGCTTCACCTTATTGGGATTTTGAAACTACATTACGTCTCTCAGTCACAATAACTGTTATTACCTTTTTTTATTAATTTTGCAAAGTTACAAAATTAACCTTCCCAAAACCCTAGCCTCCGCTAACTGTTATAGTGAAGGCAAGGGTTGTGGTTCAATTAATAACGTGGATTAGAATTTCATCAAATTTTGTATTTCCTAGAGAATGAAGTTGGTTTTATGATATTGAAATTTGGACGCCTTCCGCAGTCTAAAATTTATTCACTCAACTTATTCTCTACCAGTTTCTGTAGATGAACACACTGTACGAAGAACACTCTCCAAAGCTCACTATAAAACACTGAACCTTAAAAATACAACTTTAATTCCTGGTTGAAAATAAATACGTTTCATTAATTGCATGCCAGAGAAAAAATGATTTTTCACAATTTTAAAATCAGTACTTATGGTGTTAAAAATGAATATCAGTGACTATTGTAAACGAGTACCAGATATATTTCAATAACACATATTGCTTCTCATGTTCGAATATTCGATTAAATACATTTAACCTTAAATGTTTCCGTTGCTTTAGGTCCGTTCATAAAGTCCCAGAAAAGATCTTCCTCGGCATCCCAGTGAATAATAACTGGTAATCCAATAATACATTGTATATATATATATATATATATATATATATATATATATATATATATATATATATATATATATATATAAAATATATAACCAGGACCTCCTTGGCTCTGGGGGTCCTCCAATTCTCTTCCTCCCCTATAGGATACTTAATTCCGCAAGTTTATTTTGATTACCAATAGCGTCTAGAAGAAGTTTTTTCAGTGGTCTGGCATCTTTCAAAAAGAGTCGTGATGTTAATTTATGTATTTTAATAATCTCATATATACACAAGATCTAATTACAAAATAAAGGACCTGGCAGAACTCTTAGCAAAGCTGTTTTCCTTCTTTGAATAGGGATGGTATAGTTAAGTAGCTATCACTATCCACGAGTTCTTTCAATGAAGCCATGAATTCCAACTTCCTTCCTCTCCAAATAAAATATCAAACTTCACCCTTCAAATTTTTTCATAACTTCCCGTTAATATATAGCTGTGTTCCAAAAACCGGTCCACATAACTCATCCTAATCATGAAACAATAAATACATTCAACCATTATGTACTGTGGTAAGATCAGACAAAAAGTGCCTGTTCTGTTTCCTTATTCATGGTTATGTCGCACCAGAGTACACGAACTTAATTATTTCTAAATTGTAAATGACATCGAAGTTTGATTTGGATTATTTTCGTCAGACATTCATAAATGTGCCTCAAATATCCAAATATATTCAAATAATATCCTGAATTGGAGAATCAGAGAGTCCGATGAGCTCTGAAAATGAAAGGATTATTTATAGTAGTGTCATCACCTCGCCAATAATCATCTTACAAGATTTAAATGTAATCTATGCTTTTATATTTCATAATACTGTGCACAGTACTGAAATGAATGTTTGGAGAAGAGCAAACGTTACACTGTCATATCCTGGTTTGGAGAGTATCGCCCATAACTTCTATAACCTCACCTGACATTCTTTTTTTCTTATAATTGATAACCTTCCACAATCTGAAAACAAAATGGTGGAATGGTAGAAAACAGAAACTCTAGCTAAATATATCTAATAAAACAAATAAAAATGAAAGAATCCGCCTCAAACTACTTACTATATTGTGAAAGCAGCATATCTACCAATTCTTATTGTATGGATCGCGTATTTTCGGAAGACCTCACAAATGGCAGAACGATAACAGATTAAATTCACCATCCGGACAAAACCCAATACATCAAATGACAAGGAAAATGATTTCTCATATTTTTTCCAGAATTACTTCTACATTAGTCGAAAAGACAGCACGTTCAAAAAGTGCATCTCCTCAAATATTGAGAGATAAGTGCCATGTGAAGTGGAATGAATAGAAAAATCGAATTTAAACGGTTTTCTTCACATAAAGGATTCAATATAAAATTGAACCAGAGAAAGGTAGATCTCAGGTGAAAAACAACTACTTTCCTAGAAATACTGAGAACGTTGTAATGATATTTACACTGAAATCATCATACTTCATAAAATAATGGCTTAAGCAAAGTTCTTTTGATAAGTCATTGATGTTTACGACACGCATGAATTACTATGAAGCATCAACTGCTTCATGCTGGTATTTAGGAAGTATCATGAGATTTTCGGTAATTATATTGAACTTTATGTAAGGGAAAACCTTTCAAATGATTTTCTATTCAAATATGTCTATGACAACTTCATGCTATCCTCAAATATTCATCAACTTCATGCATGGTGGAAAAATACTTGTGGGAGTCACTGAGTTCTGGGGCCTGTACCCAGAGGGATGAAAAGGGGCAAACCTGCCCGGGAAACTATTAACAGCGGCCCGGTCAATTTTTGTAAAAATAAAAATAAAGGAACTTCTTAAGGAGCTATACAAAAATCGTTGAATTTATATAAATGGAAATAAGTCCTCTTACTTAGGTGCTTCCCGAATTCTTTTAATATTTTTTCAAGTAATAAGACATAATATGTACAGAGGATAATTAAAAACTAATGACAACTCAGAACCTGATCCTGGTCATTGGTATTGAACAGAAAAAAATTCTCAAACATATTACAATTTTTGAAAAGGTGCTGAATATCTATAGAGCAATGTATTTCATCAACTGAACGTCAGACAAAACTTCATTTAGAAAATAGTAAATAGAAATTGCTAATCCCACAGCAAATCTTTATGATCATAATAGCTTGAATATACTATTAATGTATACAAATTGGTTCTACATATATAAAAACGAAAATTTGAAAGAATGTCTAATTTTTTATCATGAAACAAGACAAACAACAACCGAAAGCCTTACAACTTACAACTAACAACTTGGTGAATAATATAATAGTAATTTTTCGAACAAAGCCAAAGCATTGATCACTTCCTCATTATTAATTTGGTTTGATACTGAGGCTTCAATATTCATCAGCATAAATGATTCGAATTTGTCATCGACCAGTGAATTTCTAAACAGATCTTTTATGAATTTTAAAATATAAAATGATCTTCCACACTCTACTTGGGAAATGGCCAGCATCAGAAGATATTGATAAGCAGTAAAAAGTTAAACATATTATATTTTGAAATTATATCGCATAATTTTTACAGATCTGCTGAAATTTGTCAATGTCTGGTTTATATTTATGGGTATCTGTATCTGCGATGATTAATTTGAATCCATCCCAGTTTTTTGCAGAATTTATAATTTTTTTCTTCAAATTTTCAGGTGGAGCAGAGATATCATATTTCATTATTTTTGCTGACAAGTTTTTCATGCAACTTCCTGAAAGAATTTTGTCATAGTCAGTAGATGTTATTTGGTCAAAGCTTTTTGGGACCAATACTGCCAAATCCTTGCATCAATCTATATGTTTTGCAAATATCGTGTTCATGGATTCCACATTCATCCATTATAACGTTGAATGTATTCATTGTGAAGTTGACGATTTCTGTTCTTGGCTCTCATCGAAACATTTTTTGACCACTCTCTTACGAATTTGTTGAATAGTGACTTCAATGTTCTTTGACAAAAACTCTTTCTCAGCCCATGTTACGAAGGTTTTAAGGCATTTTCTATATTAATCCCTTTGAATTAAGCTGAAATTTTGAATAGCAATTTCTACCACGGCATTGCATTTCATTCAGTAGATCCAAACCTCTGCTCTGGAAATATTTAAAAAGGAGGCCAGTAATACTGAATATTTAAAAAAAATTGGGCAAATGCAAAATTTTCATATTTTACCAAACCTTTTTCAAATGATTTGGCAGTAGCTCTTGCACTTGGTGGAATTCTCTCGTTATTTTCTATTACTTCCAAAGCAGATATAAGATGCACATAAAGACCTGACTTCGGATTAATAAATTCACCAAATATTTTCTTAAAGCTTTTACCTTTGCCCACCAGCGAGTTTCCACAATGTTTCGTAATCTTTTATGTTTAGTATTACTTGGAATCGGATAAAAAAAAAAAAAATTTTTATGAGACTCTTTGAAATACACAGAAATAGAATTGAGAAGGGAAAGAAGTAAAGCAGGCTCAATATTTTTATTCAATACATCGCCTCTCACGAGATTCATTCTGGTAGAGAAACCGAGAAACCTTTGGAATCTCCTTGTATATTCCTAGCACCATCGGTGGCATTTGCTACGAAGGCGTAGAAGGGCAAACAACAAAATATTTTTCGAAAACATTTGGAATTGCCATTTTGAACTGGCAGTTGTCACTTCAAAGTGACAATTGTTACTTCCAAAAACAATTGGAATTGCCACTTTGAACTGGCAACTGTCACGTTGAAGTAACAATTGTCACTTTGAACTGACGGCGCTGGCATTCTGCGCATAGAATAAACTGCATGACCGCCGTTCCTTTAAAGCGATGGACCGACCCGGCAAAAACCTAGCTGCCCTTCGGGAAGTCTCCCGACCCATAGCTCCACAGTTGTACAGTATATGTGATACTGTTCCTGGTTCGTCACCGCATAATCTGCATGTTGGGACGCCATTGAACAATCCCATTTTGATAAGGTGATTTTTAACAAAATCATGTCCAGTTATGAGCACCGTGATGGTTTTCAGTTGTTCTCTGTTTTGAATTAACAGGTCTGCTATTTTTTTCCGGCAAGTGCCTTTGATGTATTCTATTCCTGGGATGTTATTCCAGTGTTGATTGTGTTTTTCCGGATCCAGTCTTCTACTGACGGCCCTAGCACTGCAATTCGGTCTGGTAAAGATACCCTGTATGGCTTGTCAAAGGAGAATCGTTTCGCAATGTGATCTGGTCACAGGTCTAACACGTCCCTGGAAAATGCTTACGATGCTCATGTGTCCTGTCCCAACGTTTATGTGGTTCAGTATATTTCTCAGTCGGAGAGCACCTAGCTTTGCCTCTCCTTGTATCATCAAGTGAGGGGGATTTAATCCCAACAGTGTCTTCATAGCTGCAGTAGGCGTTGATTTCATTGCCCCTGAAATGCTTACGCAGGCAAGTCTTTGCACCTTGCCTAGTTTAGTTTAAGTGCTCCTTCGCTGTGTCTTCGACCACCACACCAGGGAAGTATACGTTATGGCCGGTTTCACCACCATGTAGTACAACAGGTTTACCATATGTGGTTTCAACCCTCATTCCTTCCCAAAAGAGCGCCCTACCACAATCAATGTATCTTCGCTTTTCTGGTCACTTTCATCAAATGTTGGTTCCAGGCCGTTTCGAGTCCAGTATAATCCCCAAATATTTGATCTAATTCTTGATCTGTATAGTTCCTCCTCGAAGTTTTATGGTTCTGATCCTTCTGGAATACGTCTTCGAGTGAAAGTTACTATGGTGGCTTTTTGAGGATTGATATTGAACCCCTCCAAGTCCATACATCTGGTTACCAGGTTCAGGGCATCTTGCATACAATCCCTAAACATGATGTTCAATTTTCCCTGTTCTAGGACAACTATGTCTTCAGCGTACCCAAGGGTTTTATGACCTTCATCTTTCAAAGACCCCATAAGTTCATCCATGGACAGATGCCCTGCGGGCATCCTTCAGCCGCCCAAGCCACCCATTAGGTTTGGGTGTATCATGCTGTTTCTTAGCATTAAGTCTATCCAGGCCATGCCAGGTTCCTCCATTCGTCTTCGTCTGAGGGACCTGATGATTGAGTCTATAGAGGTATTATTGAAAGCTTTTTCTATATCTAGAAAGGTCTCTATTCATACCTCTTCGTTTTTCTGCATGTACTCCACTCTCTCCACCAGTTTGTGGAGTGCTGTTTCTGTTGAGCAGCTGGTTTTTTTTCTACCAATGCACCGTTTTTTATATACCTATCCACCAGCTTCTCCAGAGTCTTCAGTTCAAAGGACATAAGACATATTGGTCTTATGGATTTCGCCGTTTTCTGTCCAGTTTTTCCAGGTTTTGGAATGAAGATTACCCTAATTTCCCTCCATGACTTTGCTATGTATCCAAGAGCCTGGATGTTCCTCAGTATTTCACAGAGCTTTCTGTGCGGTATTCGTTCCCTTCTGCAGTAGAACTAGGTGAATCCCGTCCAGTTCCGGTGATTTGAATGGTTCAAATGATCTTATTGCCCATTATATTTTGTCATATATTGTAATTTTTTCGCCAAGAGCCACTTTCCAGAGCCTCCAGTCCATCCCCATTAGACGGTGTACTATTTGAACTCCAGGAAAGTGAACCCTATAGAGTTTTTTCTCCTGTAGTGGTGTCATCTCCTTTTTTGTTTTTGAGGGAGTACATATTTGTCCCAAGAGAACATTTTCTGGCCCCCTCTTGAGTACTTCCTATCTCCTACCTCTACCTCTCCATGAGTCTATTGGCTTCGTTTAGTGCCTTTTTGTAGCTGTTCAAGGCGTTCTTGTAGTCTTCCCACCTTGCAGTTTTCAACGATTTCTGGTAGCGAAAAGAAAATAGAGGGTCCTGATTTTCCTAAAATCGAGATATTTCTTTTCAGTAGTAACGAGCTTCCTGGTATTATACGAAACAATATCAAATATATTTCTATCGCAAAAATATGATGATGAGAAATAAGGAAACTGGTGGGCTATTACGCGATACTTGTCATGAAAAACATACCAAATGGGTCAATATGTTAGAACAAATTACATCATGGCTCAATCGGGTTATCCATGAAAATACAGGGTTTACGCCTAAGGAGGTACAATTTGGAGGATCTCGGCAAAACAATTATATTAAGAAGATTTTTCATCCACCATCGTCTATACCGGATAGTAATCTCATTGTCCTAGCGAATGAGGAACTATGTACGAAAGCACGTAAACGACAGCTGAAAGAAAAAAAAATTGACGGAATTTGAGGTGGGTGATTGGGTTTTGGTGAAATCTCATCCACAGTCTTCGGCAGAAAATAAAGAAAAAAAAATGTTTTATATGTCTCTGTACCGTCACCAAGGTAGTCGATCCTGATGCCTATCAAATCAAAGACAATGATACTGAAATAGTACTGGTAATTCAGAATATCCATAATTTAAGGCCATATTGAATTAAATGGAATGATTTTAGGTTGAATTATTGTCAAAGTGTGCGGTCATTCAACTTGGGGGGTGATGAACCAGGCTTTGAACTTTTTTCTTCAGTTTGCGTCATGCTGTATGACAATTTTATAATTATTGTTAGAAAGTTGTGGGAAAGTGCGCGTTGGAAAGGGTATCCAGGAGACAGGCAGAAAATGAGTCAAGAAGACGAGGGAAAACAAAATTCAGAAAGCAGAATTACAAAATTACTCATAATGACAATATTAAGTAATTTTGTCGTCCATTATTAGGGAGATTGACCTATTTAACCATCAAAGAACGATATCGGATTGATAACAATCGTACAGTATGCCAGCAATGATTGGAAGACATAATGAGAATCAGGTACATGTTAAATAACTGTCATCGAAGCTCCATTATTGCCTGTCAAACCGGAACTCAAAAGTGCTTGTTTTGGGAAGGAACTTGGGAAATTCAACGCGAACTTTTTCAAGGAGGAACTAATTCAATGTAGTTGTATAGTTAGAGGTATCTCTGTATATACATGTATCAGCCAAATGTTTCGGTCGCAGCGTGCTGTAAAATTCAATGCTTATATGATGCTGCCGGTCCCAAGCTTTTGACAGAGCTTTTACTCTGAATGTCCATCAGAATGACATATCTTGGTTCACGACAAGTATAGAAAGTCGCGCTATAATCGTGGCAACACCGCAATTATCCAGTGTTAGTAGCGAAAAGACTACAAAGAAATAAGGAAAAAGGAAGTTATTCCTCACTTGCAAAAATGTTTTTCCTACGCACTCGTGCAAAATAAAGGACATTGTTTTGGGCTAGCTAACAATATTCGCAATATTTCCCCATGGGCAAGCATGATAATTGTGGAGTTTAGTGTGAAGGTACACATAAAATCGAACAAAGAAGTCAGCAACTATACAATAAGCTTTCGGAGATACTTGGCAAAATAAGCTGATAATGCTCCAAAATTTTCTTTTGTTGCTTCTAGTCAAGCAAATAGAAGCATAAACAACATCATGGCTCACAAAGCACACAAGAATTGCTGCTATAGTCTCAGTGAATCTGCAAACTACAGGAGCTAGTACTGTATGCGCTAAAAACGAAGGGGAAAATATATTCTGGATGTAAACTCGAAATTGAATATATCACTAGGGAAACATACTGCATCTTTCGCTGAGTTATTGGATACCAAAAGAAAAAAACAAGCGATTATGTCAAAATTGCCACCGACTAAAGCTCGTGGAAACGACCTAGCGCGAAGGAAAGAAGCCTCCAGGAAATCGATGGAGCAATCTGAAGGAATTCAGTACAAAACCAACTATGGTATCAACTCTGGTGTAGAACACACATAAGTTGTTGATTTCCGACTTTCTTCATATATATTGCCGAACATCTCGACGGTAGATAGCTGCAATATAATCTTTCTCGATTTGGAAATTTTACAAACGACAATTCATTAAAATAGTGCTCTTTTCTACATTCTCGTAGGAATTTTTTTTTTGTGGAAACCGCGATCCACTACCTGCTACCCAGATTTAGAAAAATGATAATTTGAGTAAAAAATATATAAAACGTTTTCAAATGGACTGAAAAGTATAAAATAATTCCTCTAAACCCTATACAGATTTATAACACCGTACAGATTCCTAACCCCATACAGATTTTCCTGAAAATTTATGATTGTGAATTTTCAATTGCTATGTGAATACTTGCATGAATAGTCTACCTTATTCACTAACAATTGTATTGCTACTCCATAGACTCCTTAGTATTATCTATTGCATGCACCCCACGTTTTACGTTTTGAATCTTGCAAGTATTTTCATAGCTATAAAAATTCTACAATCACAAATTTTCAGGACAATATGTATGGGATTGGAAATCTGTATTGGGTTATGAATCTGTATGGGGCAAGGACAAATTATTTTATATTTTTTGTCCGTTTAAAAACGTGCTAGAAAACTATTCAAATAAATATTTTATGCTTTGTAGTCTTGTGTGTGTGAAATTTTGCAATCAATTCTGTACATCTTGATGAGATAATGATAGAGACATGTGGCAAATATCAGGTTTATTTTAGTTTTTCTTCATCTGATCATATTTCTTGTGGTTTGTTTGAAGTCTCAAGTTTCATCGGGGAGTCAGTTCAAAATCAATTGCTCCTTCCTTTTTTTACCACAGACAAACAAATAAACAAACTGACAGACAAGAAAATGAGTTAATATTGCATTGTCATCCAGTTCTGAACTATGTCTAAAGGTTCGAGACTCCAGTTCATCGGGAAGTTAATTCAAAATCGAATGCAAAATTTATATTTCTACCGAACAGACAAATAGACAAGAAAGCGAGTTGATGAAAACGTGGTAACAAAGGGCCTTTTCATCGTATATACACGTTTTCTATGATGTTTATCGATCAAATGAACTTCCATTGTCATCATTGACAAAATGAATCCTGGATCTATTTTGCCTCGAATGAATGAAAAACTCACTGAAAAGTAATGCAATATTCATTTATTTGATGTTCGGAACAATCCGCTTCTGATTTCCAGACCAGACAAATATGTTGAAACCCTACTATGGAACACAGGAATTTCCATTCTATCTACAAACAGTGAACTGGTTTCCATCTAGTCACGTGAAAAATAATCCATTGATCCAATTGAACAATGTACGTAGTTGTGTTTTTTTGCTACACCTCTGTCGTATCTATCGAAAGAATTTTCAGCTATATGAATGGCTTCGGAATTTGGATTGCTCCAAATCAGCGTTGTGATCTGAATTTCTATTTGGGAATAGGAACCCAAATGCAAATAATGCCATCAATTCTTTCAAATCAGAATCATGGAAGAGCAGTTCTTGCATAGTATGTATTTGCTTTTATTTTCAATAGATTACATCATTTATGGAAAAAATGTCGATTAATCTGAATGATAGAATCTTTTGGGACTGTTTTGATTGATGATTGTTTCTGTTGTTCGATATTGGTTTTGATGATATCTATCACCCGAAGAATGAAGAATTCGTCTCAAGGTTGAATTGTTATGAGACCATGGAAATAAAAACAGGGAACATATACCGCAACTGAATAGGAAATTGAGATAATCATGGATTTTGACTTTTCCATGAGTTCAAAATATACATTGAGTACAACAGGATTCGGGACTAGTGAGGCCGTCAAGATAAGAGATTCTCGCATATTGTCTCATCTTATTTTGTTCAAGACAATAGGGAGTTTTCCTCTCGAAAAAATTAACACAGGAGTGCTTCTCTTGACAAGAAAACGACGTTTCATTGAGGATTCAGAAAGAACAGGTTGAAAATTATTTTTGAAAAAGACCACTTTTTGTGCATCCTACGATAAATTTTCAATAATTATCGCTTGTAACCTTTACACGCGTTTGGAGAAGAATTTTTTACTGGGGCAGATATAACGATTAAACTAAAAATAAATAAGTCATGTCAGAATTCAACAGTATATATTGATAATATAATTTGCAGTGAGCAACTGGAAGTCATTCACGTATTTTCATTGAGCATACACGAATAAACTGATTCAATTATTATTAAAATAAATATGGAATTGAAAGTGTATGATGAATACTAAGAGAAAATAACATCTGAGAATATATAATTGAAGGAAAATTGTCGCATTAGTTTTCATTTTGAATTCCAGAAAAAAAAATCGAGCGGGAATTGAACCTGCGACCTCTAGATTGCTAGAGCAACTGGGACACGCGTTTCAACTGCGTTTTGAAATACCACGTTTTCCTAGAATTGAATGTAAATTAATGGGATGGGTTACGAAGCTAGAAGGGATCTCAAGCACTATCAGTGGTCATCAAAATCAATTTTCCTTCCCCCTACCATCACCATTAGCTTTGAGAACCTGTGGTAGAAGTCCATTGTATCTCAAAGTGGAGTAGTATGATTTTACGAAGTAGAAAAACTCAAAGTCATCTCCACAATTTAATATTGCAATCGATTAGTAATGTGATGGTGGATAGGAAAAAAACCATCGATCAGTACATGTTTAGAACCTCTATAGGTTCATCATCAGCGGAATGTAGAGTTATGGAGAAATAAAAATTATGGGTAAAAAATTATTAATAATTATAAGTCAGGAGTTCATATTTGAAACAAATGAACAAAATGAAGGTTTGCCTTTGAAATTATATATCTCTTTTTCAAATCTAGGGAGGCTGAATATATTAGGGGATATGAAGTGAATTCACATGTCGTCAATTCACTTCATATCGGCTGATGTATTCAGCCTCCCTATATTAAAAAATGGGATATATAATTTCAAAGGCAAACCTTCATTTTGTAATTTTTTCCAAATATGAACTCTTGAATTATAATTAATAATGATTTTCTTACCCATAATTGTTTTTTTTTTCTTCTCCTAAATTTTACATTACGCTGATGATGAACCTATAGAGGTTCGAAACATGTTCTAATCGATGGTTTTTTAGCTATCCACCATCACATAACTAATCGATTGCGATATTAAATTGTGGAGATGACTGAGTTTTTCTACTTCGTAAAATTAGCTTTAAGGTTTCAGCCAAGGTTCAGGACATTGATCTCCGACCACTGAACAAGATTTTCCGAATATATAAATGCAAAGGGAAAATAGCGCATGTGAAGGAAAATTGTGGCATGTCAAAAGAATTTTAAATTCCAGAAAAAACTATATTCAAGTAGGAATCGAACCTGCGACCTGTAGATTGCAAGTTTGTGCTCTAACCAACTGAGCTATTCGAAGACACAGTATCCAACTGCTTCTCGAGATGTCGTTTTTTCCTAGAATTTAATGTTAGTTGTTAGAATGGGTTACGAAGGTAGAAGGGATCTCAAGCACTATCAGTGGCCATCAAGATGATTTTTTCTTTTTCCTAACGTTACCATAGGCTTTGAGGTTCAAGCCAAGATTCAAGGCGTTGACCTCCGACCACAGAACAAGATTTGCGAAATATATAAATGCGAAAGAAAAATAGCGCCTGTGAATATATAAGTGAAGGAAAATCTTGGAGTAACCAGCCTCAGCCCTGTGCAGGGGACACCACAGGGCTGAACCAACACTGCTCTCCACTCAATCGAGGTAACAACTGAAGAGTGATCCAAAATACCGAAAGGGATTGAGGACAACTCTTGGTCTTCTCGATTTCTTTCAGGGCACAGGATCTGAAGAGAACTCTTCAGGGTACTGAATAAATTTTAAGGACCATTCAGATGAATCTGAACACTTCAAGGTAGTCATGGCAGTACTTGCAGTTCCTCAATCGGGAACCATGGATACGACATGGTGAAACAGAAGGTCTGGAAAGGACAAGTGGAGAGAATACCAACTGAGATCTCCCGGACTTTTATTCTATCAGGTAAAATAAAATGGGCCAGAAAGCTCTAGTGACACGGTCAGACGAGCCTTCGGGGTGGAGGTTTCAGTGGGTAAATCTTTTTCACGGACTCCCACACTACCGCAAGGTGCCCATAAGGGATTTCTTGTACCTTCCAAAAAAAAATTTAAAAACAAAATAAATCGTGTGCGGTCGAGGGACTCCTGTCAGGAACGAAGCCTCACGCCTTTTCTTCAACTCCGAATTTTCTATTCCACACATTTAATTTCATTATACCATGCAATACTATACCTATAATAATAATAATAATAATAAATGTCTTCATTACCAATTAATAAAGGATAATATTACATTTTATTTATATAGTTAGGGCGAGATTCGGTTTGTATGTAATAATAAATATAGTACAATATGAAATATATATTAGCATTCAACATACATCTGCTCTTCCATCTAATATTGCAAGAATTTCTGCATAATTACGAATTAAAAGTAAAATAAATTAGATTGACTTCATACAATAAATACTAATGTAACAGCTACGACTTAAATGAGTTCAATTCAAACTTAAATCAGTAGATGATTGAAGTCTTAATTAAATAGGCCTAACCTCCCTTGGAAAACAAAATAAAGGCTAAAGTAGAATACGCAAATGTTTGTTACTGATAAATATTACTGTATATCCTTTCCTAAGTTAATAACACTATGTAGTACGGGTACAGAGAAAAATCAAATAGAAAAAGTAATGCGCTATCAAAATCGTGCCCCGAGATGATCACATTAATAAATTGTGAAAAAAATAAAGAGAAATTCACCCAATTAAGGTAGTTAATAATTAAAGAAATATACACATATATACATATATATGATAAGGTATATTAAATCTACCACGTATACAGTGTAACAGCCGAAAACAACAAAAATGACAATCTTATTGACTGAGGTCAGTTAAAGATTTTATAAGTTTTCTCGTATTGTTCAGAAATGCGTAAATGTCACCTTCATATGTTCAACAGTTTTTGGCACCCACAGATTCTCGCACTTTCGAAAATAATTGACGATTTTCATGGGATAGCATTTCACTGATCACAACACCACTTCCCTTCAGATTTTTCTTAACTTTTAACACTTTATGCTTCATCCATTTGTTTACAAATTTACCAGCCAGCGGCCTAGGTTTCTTGTCTTGACGTTTTTTTCCCATCCGATAGCAGTTATCGATGTTAATATTCGAAATGGATAGTTTGAGTTTATGGTTGATTAGTTTAACAACGACATCCAGTAAATCTTCCTTCTCTTTCTCATCAATACCATTTATAACGAGAAATTTTGACCGTTGGTCTCGCTTTAATGTTTCAATATATTTTTGTTGGTTAGTCATTCTTTGATTGATATTTTCCAATTATAATTTAATGTCATTAATTGAATCACGAAATTTGTTTTCAAACTCATTTATCGAATCAACTAAATTACCTTGATCGCCTCCCTTCGGCGACATTTGACTTTTAATATCGTTCAAATTTTGAAAATATGAAAAGCAGAAACGTCAAATGTCTTGTATATAGTTTATAAGGTAGTTAGAAATGTTTCGTAAATAACAACTGTCAAAGAAGTGAAAATAATGAAAAATGCAACAAAAAGTGCGTGGAAATGATGGAAAAAGAGTGAGATAAAAGATTCGAAAGAAAATTAGAAGTATTAAAAAAATGAAATATGAAAAAAAAAATTTAAAAAAAAAAGAGTTGAAAGAAAACACAGCAAGTATGGAAGAACGATTGAGAGAAAATGTGAAAGAAAATATGGAAAGGATGGAAAACAAAATGCAAACAAAATCTGGACAAAATAAAGAAGAATTTTTAGAAATGCACTAACAATTAGAAACCAAAATAGGACGGAATAATGAAGAATTTTATGTAGCTATAACTCAAGCGATATCCACTTTCAATAATCATGTGGAAAAAATGATAAACAAATAAAAGACATTACATCAAATATAAATAGTAATAATGAAAATGTAAAGAAAGACATAAATATGCGAAATAAAAAGATTGATACTCAACAAAAAGACACAAATATAAAATTTATCACAGTAGAAAATGAAATTTTCAATATAAAAGAAAAAAATAGTTTCAATCAAAATGAAAACCAAAATCAGGAAAAATTTAAAATTTTAGAAAGAGGATAAACAAATACAAAATATAAATATGAATCTTGATGACAATAATAATGAACTTATGCATGATATGAACATTATTAATAAAGAAATTGAAATGCAAACAGGAAAAATCAATGATAAAGTAAAAGTAATGAAAATATATGACATAATAATGGCAAAAATGAATTTTGAGTTGAAAAAAGAGAACATAAATGAAAAAATAATAGTAATAGAAATCAATAACATCTACATGGCTATTAAAAAATTCAAGATGAAACAAAGCAGTACAAATAAAGAAATAATAATAATGAATAGTAAAATGTCGAAAATAAAAATAGAAAAGAAGTTGAATAAATATGACTATCAAAAACAAGAAAAGTTTGAAATTATGAAAAAGAAAACATGAAATTTCAAATGAAAATTTTTGAATTAAAATATATGCTTGTAGTAATGAAACAAGTACATTTTCATAGAAATAGAGATAAATAACAAAAATAAAAATTTAGGGTATAATCAATTGTAGGTTTAACAAATTTCACAGGTAGTGTAGAAAACAAAAAAAGTTTGTAAATTGAAATATTTTTTAATTTTTAAAATAAAATGGAAAATGATCTTAAAGGTGAAAATACATCAATGAGAGAAAAAACTAGAAGAAACAAATCAACACATGAATTGAAATTTGAAGAAAGAAAATAATAATATTGAACAACAATCAATTACACTGAAAAAACCAAAATTTTAAACAATTATTATGAAGGGAAAATATAGAAATGGATAATAAATAATATGAATTTTGAAGAAAAATTGAAAGAAATAAAGATAAAAATATTTTGTGTATAAAAAATGCATGTGAGAAATGTAACTGGAAATGATGATAATAATAATGATAATGAAGTATATAATAAGAAATATATGAAGGTGATGATGATTATGATGAAGGTATATTGATAAATGAAATAAAGGTTCATTAATGAATTGTAAATAAATATAATAAGTTCATGATGTATGAATAAAGTATAGCGAGAGAGTATATGCACATTGGAAAGGGGAAACATTCTCAATTGAATATTGATAGAAAGATTTTTCTGTGAATTGAAAAATCCACGATTAAAATGAAGTTATTTTTTATGAATGCCTAACAGAAAACAACTACTTCCCCGGCTGAAGCCACGCTGGACATTGAACTACATCTGATAGATATTCTGAAAAGGCCCTAACTCAAATGAAAAAATCTGAAATTGAAAATTTGCATTTTCATTCAGATAGTTATTTGATTTTCTATTCCAGTCTTAATTAAGAACTCATAAAGATGAATGAGGCAAAGAAGAATGTTTTCCAAAAGAGAGTACTCACCAGAAATCATTCGTAACATTGACGCAGGAGAGACATCGCATTCACTAGGTCTTCAATACATTTTTGTCGACGAAAATCTATTTCACGCTTCCACGATCATCAGGAAGACCGGAAGAAATGGGAAACACATTTTCAAGAAGCAATCTCACTTTGCAAAGATGGAAAGAGTTAGAATCATTTCTTTTGGAGAGACACTTTGAAATTAGTGTTTTCTGACATTAAAACCTGTCATGGGGTATGATAGATTGATTTGTTGAAAATATAAACAGGATGTTCATAAAATCAGATGTGGAATCATCTGCGACTGAAAGATAAACTTTAGTCACTATCTTCCATCGTCAAGATAACCTCGTGTGGGGTATTCATGTTGGAAAGGAGAAACATTCTCAATTGAATATTGATAGAAAGGTTTTTATAAGAATTGAAAAATCCACGATTAAAATGAAGTTATCATTTGTGAATGCCTAATAGAAATGATCGTGGGAGCGTGAAATAGATTTTGGTCGACAAAAATGTATTGAAGACCTAGTGAATGCGATGCCTCTCCTGCGTCAATGTTACGAATGATTTCTGGTGGGTACTCTCTTTTGGAAAACATTCTTCTCTGCCTCATTCATCTTCATGAGTTCTTAATTAAGACTGGAATAGAAAATCAAAAAACTATCCGAATGAAAATGCAAATTTTTAATTTCAGATTTTTTCATTCGAGTTAGGGCCTTCTCAGAATATCTATCAGATGTAGTTCAATGTCCAGCGTGGCTTTAGCCGGGAAAGTAGTTGTTTTCTGTTAGGCATTCACAAAAAATAACTTCATTTCAATCGTGGATTTTTCAATTCTAAGAAAAATCTTTCTATCAATATTCAATTGAGAATATTCCACCTTTCCAACATGAATACCCCACAAAAGGTTATCTTGACGATGGAAGATAGTGACTGAAGTTTATCTTTCAGTCGCAGATGATTCCACATCTGATTTTATGAACATCCTGTTTATATTTTCAGCAAATCAATCTATCATACCCCATGGCAGGTTTTAATGTCAGAAAACACTAATTTCAAAGTGTCTCTCCAAAAGAAATGATTCTAACTTTTTCCATCTTTGCAAAGTGAGATTGCTTCTTGAAAATGTGTTTCCCATTTCTTCCGGTCTTCCTGATGATCGTGGAAGCGTGGAATAGATTTTCGTCGACAAAAATTTATTGAAGACCTAGTGAATGCGATGTCTCTCCTGCGTCAATGTTACGAATGATTTCTGGTGAGTACTCTCTTTTGGAAAACATTCTTCTTTGCCTCATTCATCTTTATGAGTTTTTAATTAGGACTGGAATAGAAAATCAAATAACTATCTGAATGAAAATGCAAATTTTCAATTTCAGATTTTTTCATTTGAGGTAGGGTCGGCCTTTTCAGAATATCTATCAGATGTAGTTCAATGTCCAGCGTGGCTTCAGCCGGGGAAGTAGTTGTTTTCTGATAGGCATTCACAAAAAATAACTTCATATTAATCGTGGATTTTTCAATTCACAGAAAAATCTTTCTATCAATATTCAATTGAGAATGTTTCCCCTTTCCAACATGAATACCCCACAAGAGGTTATCTTGACGATGGAAGATAGTGACTAAAGTTTATCTTTCAGTCGCAGATGATTCCACATCTGATTTTATGAACATCCTGTTTATATTTTCAACAAATCAGTATATGCACAAAATGAAAGTAAATGAATTGAGAGATTCAGATTAATAACATATGTAATTCATTATAAATACTGAGGATAATTGAAGGAAGAGATAGGTAAAATAATTGAAACTGAGTATAATTTGAAAAGAGTACCAATAATTATAAAAATCGAATGAATATTAAAAAATATATATCAGTATAAAATATAAATATTTAATAAATTGAATGTCATGAAGAATTTTCTTTTTTGAATTCAAATGACCTCCAAGAACAGTTGGATTCCTGAAACAAAAGAAGTAGTATTAATATAATTTGTAAATAATTAAATTGAATTAAATTTTACTTATGAAATGTTGAATTCAAATTTAAGGAATTTGTTATGTTTAGAAGTAAGTCAAATGTTTAAAGAGTTGAAATGACAATTATAAACTGAAAAAACCCATAAATAAATAAAAGTTAGTATTTGGTAATCTGTGCTATATTATTCTACAGTTTTCCTGAAGATTCTGACGTTTTTCTGAAACCTTGTATGATATTAATCGATACATCACAACAGCCAATGAGATGCCAGGAGAGATGTTGATGCAAAATGAGAAATTTTGAAAATATGAAAAGCAGAAACGTCAAAAGAATGATTTCTACATGTCTTGTATATAGTTTATAAGGTAGTTAGAAATATTTCGTGAATAAAAACTGTCAAAAAAGTTATAATGATGAAAAATGCAACAAAAAGTGCGTGGAAATCGAAAATTTGAGAAAAAAAACAAAATGTGTTGGTATCAAGGTAGAAAAATCAACAAGGGAGAAAGATTGGTAAAAAATAATTTTTGGAAGAACCAACGATAAAATTCAATCCTGAAAAATCATCAATTTGTATTAGAAAAACAGTTATGAACCGAGACAACATGGGAAAAAATATAAATAAAATTAGCAGATGAAAATCCGAGATGCAGAGTTACCTTTGTTATTTGGATATTTACCAATACGAGGCGAGGTCACAGTCGACAAAAGGAGCAGCAGTTTCCAGGAACCAGAGACAACCGAAACACTTAACATTCTGGTTACAAGAAGTCCCAGGTATTTTTTTGAAACCATAAAAGTTACCACAGTGCAATTAAAAACTAACCTTTTAAAGATTTGGATAGAACTTTTCACGAATTACTATGAAGAACACATAACCTACAAAACTAGGTTAAAATTCCCTTTATTATCACATACTTTCACATTTGCTGTATATATTTGCTATGAAGCACTAATTAGGTTATTTATCGCAGACTAGGTAGTAATAAGCTTTTCATGAATAAAGGAAATTATTATTTTGATGAATCTCTGCATTATTTTCAATGCTTGATCAACAATGAATTGCTAATTTCTGAAATTGACATCAAGAAAACTACTAGAGGGCTCCACAGTGGAATCGACTTCTAGGATTCCATAGGCGTACCGATTGAGTTAGCTGAGGTGAAGGAAATAAGGTAAAAGAGTAGATGGAAAGAAGGTGAAAACCATAGCTGGAGATATTAAATATTTATATGGGTATTTATTCATCTATAAATATTAAATAAATCTCTAAAAAGGGGAACTGGCTCAATTTTTTTTAAAATAGTCAAAATATTTAGAAAAACAAAGTAAAACAAAAAAATTATATGTATTTTGTTATGATGTCTGGTTGTGGAAAGTAAATAAACAAATATAAAATAAAATAAAAACCAACCGCAATCAAAGCATCATATATACAAAAACCATTCTTGAAGAATTCCAATGAAATTTTGGTATTCAAAAAACACTGGATCATGCTATTCCCTACATTCTTCAATCCTCTTAGGCCAAATGTAGAAATGGATTCGAAAATCGAGTCTCTTGTAGGTATGGCATACTAACTTATATTGATCAAAGAATCCGCGGGTTCATTGCTCCTGTAATTCAAAGAGAGAAACTGATATTGATATTTTGGAAGATACTGAGCGATTATCTTTGTAAGACTGATATGTATTCCGTAGGAAAATTGGGAAGATTAAATAATTCATGCAGTGGATGCGGTGGAGGAATTGAATTGCTACTCTTTTTTTTTTATAACAGTGTTGTCCAAAAACTTGGAACCATATGGGAATTTTTTATTCATAGTTTCTCAGAAAATTTCATACTCATAAAAGTTGGTGCATCCAATTTGACTGAATACGCGCAAAGCCGTTGTTATCAGTGACGTGCGGTTGAGCGGGAATCGCTCGATATTCTAAATTCACTATAGAGTGAAGTGACATTACTATGGAAAATATCGAAAAAATTTATTGAAAATGTTGTTTGCAATTGAAAGATATTCCCAATCACCCAGTTTAGTCACCAATTACTAATATCAATAACTGCTTGATGAGTTGATTTCTCCATGAAGCCAACTCATTAAGCAATTATTGAAATTAGTAATTGGTAGACTAAATTGATTAACTAGAAATATCTTTTAGTTGCAAACAACTTTTTTATACATTTTTCGATATTTTCTATAGTAATGTCACTTTACCCTATAGTGAATTCAGCATAACAGCCGATTCTCGCTTAACCGCACGCCACTGTAAATAACGGCTATGCGCGTATTCAGTCAAATTGAATGCACCAACTTTTATGAAGAATGAAATTTTCTGAGAAACAATTAATAAAAAAAACTCCCATATGGTTCCAATATTATATTTTTCTATAGGAGCTTTTCAATAAAACTTGAAATTCCTCCATTCCCTTTACAGCAATAGGATTTATTTTTCCAGAGGTCAGGAATGAGAAATCCCAAAAATGGAATGAAGTGAATGAGCACCATTATCATGAATACGTTTGCATACCTATGTTTGTGTCCATTATTTTCAATTGAGATAGATTATGCTGTTCTCGTTGAGAGGAATCTATTAGAAATAATTACTCTGGCTAATATATCGACGCTGTGTTAATTTATTCAGGCCTTGATATGTGCACGGGGAATTTTAACAAGCAGTATCTGATATGCTGTTATCGAGTGATGGATATACTGAGTTAAGAGCATTTGAATGTAACTTTCCGAAGCAATTCAATTAGAATGGCTATACTAGAGTAATTATTATAGGTATTTATCAATTTGAGATGAAAAGGAAAGTAATTGGAGAATCGAAATTTTGAAAAGCAGTGTATCCAAAGCTTCAATTTCCACGGAAAGTTCGTTTCCAATCTAATAATTTAATAATGTCCTACTTTAGAAAAGTGAAATGTACAGTATGCTTCATAATTGAATCCAAAGAAAAAATATTTTTATGAACATAGGCCCTCAACTATAATTTAACAAAAAAATCAGTTTTTCCCTAACGTCTCTAAGACCGATTTGTATTTTATTCAATTTTGGTACATGCAAAGTGCGCATAGAAATATTTTTTTCATAAAAATTATCGCTTACTTGCGAAGTTGCCAATAATTCAAATATCACCCTTACTGATAATGGATGATTCTTTATGATTATTTATTATATCCCTATCACATTAAACGGTCAAGGAGCTGCTTCCTCAAGACTTTCCATTAGTAGTGAATTTCTGCCAACGGTGTCTCCAAGAAGTTGCCGAAAATCCTTCATTTGACACGGAAATTCTATTCAGGGACGAAGCTAGTTTTACTAAAAACAGTATCAGAAATTTTCATAATGGAGCAATTCTCATTGAGAGTGTGGGCTGGAATAATTATAGATTACTTAATATGATATTTATTTACCAAGCAGATTAGATGGATATCATTTTTCATTTTTTAATCGATTTTAACTTACTTCCACTGAATATTCGTGTTTATGTATATAGGGATCTCGTAAACGGTGAGATGATTTTGACTTCAGTTTGTATCTTTCAAATTATCCAAATTATGATATATATATATATATATATATATATATATATATATATATATATATATATATATATATATATATATATATATATTAAGATTATGCATATAGGGATCTCGTAAATGGTGAGATATAGAAAGTCAATTGAATCACGGCAAAGTTGCAAATTTCGGAGCCTTCGGAGCCTAATACCAGTATGATATCGATAAATTTGGCATAACCGTCCTGGATTTGAAGATATACGGAAAAATGAAAAAAAATCTATATCTGGTTTCTGCTAATATCTGATCAATTTTTCTTTATAATTGGAACTCTTTTAGGCTATCTCATTACTTAAGATAAGATGATTGTTTACATCATTGACGTCCATCATTCTATCTATACAAAAATTTAGTGCCTTATCTGTAACAAAATACTTCGCTTCCAGGGTCAAATACAAGGAACTCAACAATATTGAACTGAGCTCAATATAGTTATCCTGCAAAATTTCAATGAAATCATCACCATCACTGCGAAAGGATTCCGATTTCATTTCGAACTCATCTTTTGAATATCGATTGAGTACTTCAACTGACTCTATGAAATCGGGGTGTTTTCTTAAAATATGGTTACTCAGATTTAAAACTTCATTATAAATGATATCCAAAGTAAAGTTTTCGAACGGACATTTAACAGAAACGCCATTTTTTATATGTCTATACGAATGCGTCATGATATTTTTTTGATCAATATCAGAAAAAGAACATTATTTCTCCAAATACCGATATGTCACTTTTGAAGAAAGTGATTTCATCTCCACCAATCTATGGTATCTGAAGAAGTGTGACTTATATCTTTGGTAACTTTTTGTTTCGAATTGACAGGAAGTATCAAAAACTGCGGAAGAATTATTCCTGTGGTAATAAGCATACAGTTCGTATTTTCTAAGCGTTTTCATAGGATACAAATAGAACATGTAAACATCGTCAAATGGCTGGATTGGCATATATTATGATATGAACCAACCTTCAGTTGCACTCTTTGACAACACTGATAACAATAATCATTCAAACACGTTGTCTTGTAGTTTGCAGCAAATGAACGGCGCGGCGAAACGGTTACACATCTAACCTGGTGATTGCATACCGAAAGGGGGCTTCTCTCAGACGATTTCATTGGTCAGAAAATAAAATAATCTTAGAAATTCTCAATGCAACTGTAAAGAGTTCATAATATTTCTGTTTCAGTACAATTGCATTGTGATTTCCAAGGAAAGCATAATTAATTCACATGGTATATACTTTTGGACTTGATTAAAACAACTGTTATTTCTGGGGAAGTATCGCCGCAAAGGGGTTTATACTAGGAGCGCCTAATCGAGTGTCCATTGCAAAAGGCACAAGAAGCAATTTCTGCGGAAGAGCCAAAAATGTATGGGCATGGAACTATATGCTGACTATTATTCTGGATAGATTTCTACTCTACATATCCTAATATGAAAGTATGTTTTTATAGTAAATGAAAGTTTTCGCCTTGTTCATAATTTTTAGCCGTATTTTTACAACTCGTTGAGAAAAATGGCCTAAGATGCTGCTAATTATAAAAATATATGAAAATTTCAATACAACTGCAATATTACAATATGATATTCTTATCAGAGTAATATTACGATGTGATATTCTTATCAATGTAATATTACAATGTGTTATTCTTATTAGAATGCGAATTCGAAATTCATTGGTAAATTACCAACAAATTTAATTTTAAAGGAGAGTGGGTGAATTGGTTGTTTTTGAATTGTGAGTTAACAAAGTGGCTGGTCAAAACATATAGAAATGGTAAACTTACAATACGTGTCGAAAAAAAACAGGTATATGTAATTTTTCATTGTGATTTTACATTTTGTGTGGCATTTTATAAAAAAATAATTTAATACTGACATATCTTGTGAATTTTACAGGCTATATGGAATTTCACAATATTTCTGAGAAAACACAAATTTTGTTCTCAACGTGCTTGTAAAAATTACATGTTATTGTTGGCTTCTTTTACAGTTATATGACTGTTAACTTTCCAGTCAATATCTACGCAAATTCACAATGTGGTCCAAATGTTCTTTTCAGTGTATTGCTACAAAAGTCTGAAGTAGACCAAGGAAGAAAAACTCGATTGATTCATCCACATGAGATGGAAGTTATTACTAAATTGTAGCGAAGGTGCTGAGAATGACCAATGCAATCACCATATCTTTGAAATATAAATTGTATCTTTTGACTCGGGGTGTCCTATCACGATTAGGTACTAGAATTTCAGCACCAGAGCTGATTACTCCTGAACTGAAGCAAAATTGCGAGCATTTCACCTTCCGACATGGATGACAGTTGTTCGAAATTTCGATTTTTTGAGTATTTCCTCGAACTGAGGCTTCAGGGACTACGATTCTTCGTTTTCTAGGAAATGCGGAGTGTAGGGAATGTCTCCTTTTTCCGCCATTTAGCAGGAGCATGCTCACTTGAGTCATCATTCTCTTTGGTTCTAGCTGATAATGGAGAACTTACAGCTGGAATTTTGATCAGGTCATTCCCAATGGAGGCAGGCAAAGTGCTCAGTACTTCCAGTAGATCGGCTCTGGAGAAAACCGATCCCTGCTATCACCGATTCTTTGCAGGCCACATTGCCATTTTCAGCGAGTTGTCAATTTCTACTAGATTGGTTGAAGGTTTAATCTTCAATGGGGTATGCACAGGGGGTTCGTTCCCCACTTTGAGGGGGTACAAGACCTCTATCGGACTGTAAAACGCGTTTAAATCACTAATTAACTTTGGAGATACTTTTCACACGGCTATCCAGGTTCTTGGCAGGACCGGGGTCCCTTATTTTTTTTCTGACAACCTTGGAGAGAATACCATATCATAGCTCAGAAGATATTGTATTGTCATCGGTTCTTAATACGTGTCCAACATTTCAAAGAATTCGGACGTCTGGAAATGGGTGAAAATTAATTTCTAAGATTCCATCATCTACATTCATACAAACATATATACAGGTGAAGCTAATGAAGCGTGTATAAAAATTGGAAAATGCCATATGGCATAGTGCAAGGCAGAGGATGACGTGAACCAACTTAGACACACCTGCAATTTCCTTGGCAGAAGAGCAGTAGACGGTAACTGATGTAATAATAATAATAATAATAATAATAACGTTTATTCGCACAATAATTGACAAGATACATATACAAAGTAGCAAATAAACAAAAGGAATCTGCAAAGCCTAATGGCTATGTGCAGAATAAGTAATCACTTGAATAAAATAAAAATAAAATAGTTTTAATGATTTTATGTCTACTTCAATCAATATACAAACAATACAATACCAAACAATAATAATTGGAAAGTGAATAAAATGAATGAATAAATGATAGTGTAATCCCATAAAAGAAGCCTTGTGCATGGGAAACACTGTAACATTGATCCACACCGTGTAATCACATATCATGGTGACAGTTGCATGGTTTTTTTTGGGGGGGGGGGGAGTTATGAAAATGAAGTTTTTAGGACAAAAGTGGTATTTTGGCTATTTATAAATTGGTGTATGTCTTTTCTAGGAATGGATTGGATCCATTTTTTAATTTTATTTTTGAACATGTTGAGCGAGTTCAATCTTTTGATTACATTTGTAATTCGTTATATATTTTGGGACCAAGGTAAGTGAAACAACTCAAGCCTATAGCTTTTTACGGGCGAGGTACAATCATCCTTCTATCGGTGTTATGTCTGGTGTTGTGCACATGGTCAGTATGCTTTGAGGTATTCCTATCTTCATGTTATTTCAATAAAATAATTCTAGTATAGAGCTGGTTGATGTCGAAAATTCGAGTTTCACTGTATAAAATATCTGTTGAGTATTGGCGAGGTTTTTTGTGAATAACTTTCAGTATATACTCCTGTATTTTCCCCAGGTTATTCTTGAAATTAGTTGACGTTGCTCCCCAGGCTATAATACCATACGTTAGATGGCTTTCAACTAGAGAGTAGTATAATGTTTTAAGTAAATTCAGGGGTAAAGTGTTTGATAGGAATTTAAATCTGTATATCATTGGTCTGAGTTTTTTTATCACATATTCAATATGTTTGTCCCATCTGAGGTGGTTATCTACGTAGATGCCAAGGTATTTTATTTTTGTGTGTAGGCGAGGATGTTGACGTTCGAGGCCTCTTAATTGGCTTACAGCTCCTTCCTACATGTATTCTGCCAAACCCGGAAAAAAAAAGTGCCCAAGATCTGAGCACCACCCCCAATAATCATCTGGTTGAGAACATATTCTCCGTGCAAGCTGTGACACGACGTCTGCCTTGTTCAAACAAGGAGAAACAAATGTACTGAAGATGCTCAACAAGCACCCTAATATAAAAGACAAATTAAGAGTGTTCGAAGACCCTGAGGCAGATTGGAGGAGCCCATGAAGAATGGAGAAATGTTTCAGACAGCCAGAGATATCTGACAACAAATTGGCATAAAACATCTCCAGTCTTTCCCCAACACGGGCTGTAGTTCATCAGCATTTATTGCGAGTATATCTGTAGGATCAACTGTGGCTGGGGAAGGACACCTTCACGAAGACATCTGAGGAATTGGGATGGAAGAACAGAAGAACACTGTCAACGGCCCACAACCGATCCCTACCACAGACATCCCTGCTCCTGAAAAACTTCTCCACCACTCCACAGAAACAAAAAAAGCTATAATTTGTTTTATACCTTCCAGTAGTGTTTTATAGGTGGATTAGACGAATCAAACGAGTGTCAGTCTGTAAATGATACATTTCGTCCAGAAATGTGTATGAGTTATCTGCGAACAACCGAAAAACACGCTAACTGTTGTCAATTTTCTACTTGCTCTAGCTAGTGGTGGTGGTCCTACATTCCAAACTTAAATGTCCACTTCAACTTTGTTTCTGATCTTACCGATGAAATACACGGTTTTGGAGTTACGGGCAAAAAAACTGAAAAAGGTGCGAATATTTCGCACTTTTCTGCTAATGTCTACTTCAACTTTGTTTCTGATCTTACCGATGAAATACACGGTTTTGGAGTTACGGGCAAAAAAACTGAAAAAGGTGCGAATATTTCGCACTTTTCTGCTAATATCTCAGAACGCACCGGGAAATTTTGACACCAAACTTCAAATTTGAATTCAGCATTGGGCATGAGAAGTACCGTGGCCATGCATGTATTTACATATTGTAGTTATAGTCGACCTGCCCAACTTGATTTCTATTTTTCTCTTGAAAATCGTCAGTATGTGTTCGTATCACACATTGTGGATCATTGAACAACCGTCTGGGAAGAATATTGTAGGTAACAGAACACTTGAGTAACTTCACAGAGATTGTAATGTGCACTAATTAAAATCATGTACTACGCCATCATTAGCGATTAATTAATGGTATTCCGATTAATGAGGAAATGCAATACTGAAATGCGGCTGGAGGATCGGGTGACCGTCTGGCAGTTTCGATTTGAACGGTTTTCTCACAGATTTCTGACAGGATACGAAGGTTCGCTATTTTCTGGATTAATAAATGATTACGCTAGTTACAAAGTGTTTCAGCTATCGATTGACTATATGATAGAAAAAATATTGTAGTCGCAATGAAAAACCTTTCGAAATGCGTTTCCTACTTTCCAGATTCAACTCATTCATCGATCTGTTCACTCCCAAATTACATGAACATATTTTGATTTGAAATAAGGTGAAATGTTATGAACTGGATAGAACACGATCAATTGAGAACCATTGACAGTTCTTATATTGGATTAAAGTTATTTGGAAAAATGGTTGATTTAAAATCAATCACCCTTGAATGTCTTAGGATATTCTTATGATTTTTATGAAATTACGAATGGTTTTTATAGAAGAGAATAGAATTTATTAAACCACGTTATATAAAATGGTATGTCTGTCAAGTTACAATAGTTGAAATATTACGTATTACAAGTAATAAACGGTCGTTTACAAAGGGGAAAATAAAATAAACCAAATACAACAAATTACAAATATATGCATATACAAATAGTTTAAAAGTTTTGAGACAGGATAACGAAACAATTTCAATGTGGATTGTATTAAACAATACCCTTAAGAGGGTTTTATTGTTTTAGTTTTTCTTTATTATAATTTTTTTATTAAGATATGGTTATGGAGTTGGGGTGAGTATCATGCAATCATGGTTAAATGATAGGAATTTCTCTATTGAGTAAAAACAATGTTATAGTGAAGGGTTCTTCACACATTTCTTGAATTGGCTGAAATTTTATGATTTTACAGATGGTAATTCATAAAATCATATTTGGAATCATCTGCGACTGAAAGTAATTCAGCCACTGTCTTCCATCGTCCAAGATGTTCATTCATGTCGAAAAGACAAATATTCTCAATTGCATCTTCAGTTCAAGAAAAAAGTTACTTAGTTTCGTGAACACTCTGTTTGATTATTTCGAACAACTTGTCTTTCACGCATTGTAAGATTGAAACCCCCCATTAACATGGACTCCAGAATAGGGTGAGTGCACCAATGGTTGACCAATTAAGAGCTTTTTTCGAAAAAATACTTATAGATTCTAAAATATCAATTTTTATGAAAACCAAAGAAATATATAAGAAGAACTTAGGTTTGTGATTCTCAATATCATGTACAATCTTGAAAATATAGGTAAAATGTAGTTGAGAGAATAGATGGGTCAAAATAGTCATAAATCACCAGTGATTGACCAGCAAGAACTAGTACTTGACCACATTTTCTCCCAGTGGTTGACCACTTGATAAAATCAAATAAACCAAGTTTCTAAGCAAAACTGTAGATATATGTATATGTACATGTATATGTATATAAAAAACAAGTTTCTTATAAACGATTGATAATTTTTTAACTTTTCCAAAAATACTAGTTTTTTAACGGGTTGAAACTTCTTCACATGGATTTGGACTACAATTTCCGTATAATTTTTATATTCCTTCACTTCTGTCTCAATGTATAATTTTTGTTTTCATTGCGTTTCAGTATTACTCTCAGGTTTCTCTCAGAACAGTTCAATTATCATTATTAGTTTCATTTTTCATTTTTCAAAAAGGAGGAGGTTCTCTATTCGACCCGTATATTTTATGTTTTTCCATCATATTTTTTTATGTATGATCACGCATAACTTCTAACTGAGGAGTCCGATTCCGATTATTCTTTTTTCAGTGGATAGGGTGTACTTCGAGTTTGGTTTCATTCGAATGTGAAAGATGAAATCCACCCCTAAGGGTAGCGAAATGAAGGATATTGATCACTCACCCTCTGAATTCTGGTCCGTTAACCGATTCTATCAGGCATAACTTTGTACTGGGTTCTTCGATTTGGATGATTTTTCCTTAAATAGATAGGATATACCTTATTTTTGGATTTCGAAAGGAATTAGCCACCCTTACGGGTAGAAAAATAGGGGATAATTGATGTTTCACTAGTGAACATTGGCACACACATACGTAGTTGACAATGACAGATCGCTACTGACATTATTCTTGTTTCACAGCCGCCAAAATCAGTATATTTCATGAGATGATGGAATTATATACAAAGTAATGAAATAAACTAACCAGAACAACGAAAATAATTCATATAACAACAAATAGTAAAAGTAGATAATCATATTATTCAACTGGTAATAGTTGAAGTAAGGTGGGTAAGTAAGTATTTTGGAAGTAATCAAAACACAAGTAGGTAGTAATTGGTAGATTTCAGTCACAAAAACTTGAAAAATAAAAACTTTTTAACAAAAAATTAAACCGACGAAATACGGAACTGAAAAGTAAAAAATAAAAACTTTTTAACAAAAAATTAAACCGACGAAAAAATCAACTGAAAAGCAAAAAATTAAATGAACCTTCTTAGTCTAAATGATAATTGAGCTCCTAAACTAATGTAAGTAACTGATTTTGAGTCGGCGCCAAACAAACTAGCAATTGAATTAGGTGAAGCGTGAAATGATGGCAGCGAGATGCACGGCTGCGTTTTGATGACTTCTTTCATAGATAATGATCTTCGATAATTGTTTGTTTGGCGCCGACTCAAAATCAGTTACTTACATTAGTTTAGGAGCTCAATTATCATTTAGACTAAGAAGGTTTATTTTATTTTTTGCTTTTCAGTTGATTTTTTCGTCGGTTTAATTTTTTGTTGAAAAGTTTTTATACAATCCTATATCAATGTATTTTCCTTTATTGTGTTCTTCTTGGTATCATCATGTTATTCTTCTGCTGACTCATCGTCGCCCCATTCTTTCATTTCTGCATTTTTAAACTATTCCCGCCTTCTCTTAGAAATGAGTGAATCGAAATATAGAAACGCTAATTGGCTTGATTCGTCCTATTCCGTCTTGATCTCCCAAAGTTCGCAAACCATCATGCATACATTTTTTGAAATCTACTGCCTCGACTTCAAAATACATTTTCCATGATTTATTCAATCAATACCAATCAGAAAAAACTTTTTTCTATTTACTTCTTAAATTATTTATTAAAGTAGCAAGCGGTACCCCATACCCCATCCAGCCTCTTCTATTGTCCAATATCGCTAACATTGCTCACAGCCTGTTGCACGATTGCGTACATTCGAAAAATCTCCTGTTAGTTTCATTAATTTTTTCTGGGAAATACATTGGTTTTACTAAATCTGTATTTGAAAATAAAAAAACCTTATATAAAGTAAAATATATGTACCAGTTGTTGACCCTGACAAAAAACCAATAGTTGACCACTACAAAACTATGGTCAATTACTAGATCCGCTTTGAAATAACGATATTTTTTTTAACGAAAATAAATATTTTACTCATACCCAAAGCCTTGAAATAGAAAAAGACGTACAACCCTTAATTCCTTTGGAACACCAGTTGTTGACCAAAGTGGTCAATCACTGGAGCTTCAACAAATATTTTGTTCTAGTAGTTGACCACATGAATTAAAATAGGAAAAACACACATTCCAATAATGCATACAATAAAAATACTTAACTATATTCATATAGCAACTAGTACATCAAATATGTTTTTAATAAAACTATCAGTAAGAACGGATGATTTGAGATCACTAAAAATTGTCTTCTCACCATGCTTATTGCCACATCACCTGTTTTCTACCAGTGAAAGACGAAACATGACAGTCACCAACTTATCGCGAAATTCATTTGGGTTAATTGTGACATCTACTGGACCAAAGTCCCATTCAATTTTCAAAAACATAGGCAACCAACAAAACAATATAGTATCCTTATTTCTGTGCATTGAGGGAAAAATGGTCAATTACCGGGTGCTGGTCAACTACCGGTGCCACAACCCTACTTGTGTTAGATCATCAATTGTTGAACCATTATCTTCGATAAACAAAATGTTTTAGTTGGGAACATTTTTCACTATCATTATGGTTAATAACGTTGAACTTGCCGTTAAGTCAATTATCCAAAATGTACCTTCAAAAGTGACTCTATTATAAACGGAAACCCTTGGCGGCTCCTTGTGCCCGCCTGTGACAAACCATACATAACAAAGTAAAATGTTATGGATGAATGACGTGACGTAAGAAATTATATGCTGCCAAATGAAGTTTCGCAATTTCTCCAAGTGATTCATATCATACACGTTGCGAATTTACGGCGTTCTTTCAAAAACACAGACGTTTTTATAGGTAGCGCCATGCTGCTGTTGCTAGTACCATTCATCTCGCAGCTTGGTACTAATTGCGATTTTTTTTGCAGAAGGATCTCGGAAGGGGAGTCCCACGCAACGGAGAGCGATAACTGTGGCGTCCATTTCTTCATCAATCGACGTCATATGTGAAATGTGGAGGTGAGTAATTTATATCCCAAAATTGGCCTAGTTTGCGTATAAAAATTATTTCGCGTGATAATCGTACCTTTATTCAATCCATAGAGCTGCGAAGGTATTGGACAAATAAAAAATGAATGATGTTTGTAGAATACAAATTGAATTCATACAGTATGATTGAACATATCAAGTTCGTTCATGCTAGGGGTCAGAGGACGAATGAAAATATTAATTTTTTGTTAACAACTGACGTCTTTATTGTTGCCATTATTGTGATATGAAAAAGAATAAAAATATGCATTCGAAGATATGAAATGGGAATAACAATCAAAGTACAATATTCATTGTTACATATGGTTCTTCCCCTTAACCTTAAAAATCGCTGCGGTACATTTGGTGAGAAATATACAGTGCGATCACAAAGTGTGGTAACGCTCCATTATCTTAGTAATAATAAACGAGTTGATAATTTTTTGAGGTGAAGTTCTGACAGGTCGATTTTGTATTTTAGTTTTCCACCTTTTTCAAAAAAATACCCCCTCCCCCCCCCGATCTTACAAGATATTACGTCGTCGATTTTTTTTTATATTGGAAGGGTATTTTTCAATAATTCGAAAGCCCATACGTTATATGTAACACTACAAGTTTCAGTAATATCTAAAGAACATGTCATTCTTATTTTTTTATTATTTATTTTGAATGAAAACCAATTTTAATTCCAAATTAAAAAATAAGTTCTTAGTTACCATTGCATATGTCAGTATTAAATTGATTTCTTCTGTAGCATATCGAGTCGTCAATAATAACTTTCTGAAAAATATTGTCCCATAAGAAATTATTTGAAATTACGATGGTACTGTCAGAAAAAAAAATAGAAGTTTTGATAACATTAGGTTACGGCGATCGTAAAAGAACTATGGCAGAAGTATGAAACATCTTTAATGAAAAATATCCTGACCGAGAACCAATAAGAAAATCGACGGTAAGTAAAATATTACATAAATTTAATGAGATTGGTAATTTTAGGGATAGGCCCAAGAGTGCCAGGCCCACCATTGCCGAAGACACTCAATTGAATGTATTACTTGGAATTGAAGAGAATCATCAGTGTTCAATTACAACTTTATCTGACAACAATGAGATCTGTCGTGGTGCTGTGCAGAAAATTTTATGAAAAGCCAAAATGCATCCATATAAAGTTGAACCTATACATGAACTCAATGGAGAGCCAATTAAAACGTTCTCGGAAAACGATTTTTTATTGATCTACCTTCCATTCCAAAAAAGGTTATAAGCGCGTTGATACATACTCTTCGACGTTTCCGGTAATAAATTCAGTGTTGTTACCTTCGCTGCTTCTATTATGTTCGGAGGTGTCAAATCTAAGTCAATATCACTATCAGTTTCCATTTTAATCAATAGATTTTATAGAAAACAACTATGAAATTACTCGTTACCTACTAAAACTTTGACAGAAACGATCTGCTGACATTTCATCAATTTGTCGCTGGACGTCATAATTTGACAAGCCGTAGTAGTCGTGATTTTAGAGTGAACCTAGACCTAACACGAAATATTCCATTTCGCATTTGTTGCTTAGCAACTTTCCTAGCAACCGATGCAAAAATGAAATTCTGCGCAGAATGTGCTTGTTTATGATTGAAGTAACGGTTATAAAATGAACATTTATCGAGGTTGTCGTAGAAAAAAGTATATTATGCAATGAGCACAAAATGATGCCCATTTTGCACGAGTATGAAATTTGCAGCACGAGCCGAAGGCAAGTGATGCAATTCATACGAGTGCAAAATGGCCATTTTGTTGCGAGTTGCATATTATACTTCTTCTATGACAACATATCGTTCACGTTCAATACATGCATACATTGCAGAAACTTTGAAAGAAATAAACTGATGATATTTCATTACTCCGAATTCGCCGCTAATGGGCTTTCTATCAGAATTAAAATATAAATTGAAGAAATATGTAAATATTTCTAATAGGTACACATAAATAGAAGCCTATAAATGTATGTATGTATCTAATTGAAGTTGAATGTGCAATTATTGAATATCATATTTGGAGAACTTGATTGCTGAAATTGATAATTTGTCGACGTTGAAGTAGACGGCTTCTCGCGATTTTCCATTTCTAAATTCGTTGGTATGCCTGATGGTATGTTCTGTATTGCATTTGCAATTTTATTTGCTATGTCAAGCTCACTTTTCTTCGATCCATCAATATATCCCTCAGCGACTGTAGTAGATTTCCAGCTACCGTGGCGTTTTAACGTGGTTATGTCACCTCCAGCATCAACAAGAATTGTTGCGGAGGATCGGCGAAAGCAGTGCCCAGTATATAATTCGTAATTTGGCAATTTTAAATACTTGGCAATGTCTTTTTCCATAGCTCCAAACTTATTCAGACCTATTCTCTAAATGGTACACTTTCCTTTTTGATAATTAATGAAAAACCATAGACCATCAGCATTTTGCGGGCGAAGATTTGCGTATTTTTTATAAATTTCATGGAATTTGCCAGTTACAGTAAAATTTTGTACTATTTTGGTTTTACTGTCTGGTATTGTTACTAAAACAGCTGAACCAAGATCATTGAAATGAGTAATTTTCATTTGATGTAATTCATGTCTTCTACATGCACCCATTACTCCCATAACTGATGCAACCTACAATTTAAATTAGTTTACTTAAACATATTTTTCATCAGATGGAAATATAAAACTTACTTTTGTTGCCAAATATATTTCATCTGGAGCCTGTGCAATGAAATTATCGATGTCTTTTGCTGTAAAGATCTTTGACTTTTTGGGTTTGTAGCCGTTAGACTGCCGCTTGAGGAATGCTTTCAGTTTCAAATATTTGGCAATATCTATATCATTATAGATACTAAGAGTCGTTCTCAGCATTGAGAAGTGTGACCACAAAGTGGAACTTTTAAATTTTTTGGCTAAGTCGCCAAAATAAGCCATTGAAACGTTCTCGGAAAACAATTTTGTCTTTTGATCTACCTTCCATTCCAAAAAAAGGTTATAAGCGCGTTGATACATACTCTTCGACGTTTCCGGTAATAAATTCAGTGTTGTTACCTTCGCTGCTTCTATTATGTTCGGAGGTGTCAAATTTAAGTCAATATCAATATCAGTTTCCATTTTAATTAATAATTTTTATGGAAAACAACTATGAAATTACTCGTTACCTACTTAAACTTCGACAGAAACGATCTGCTGACATTTCATCAATTTGTCGCTGGACGTCATAATTTGACAAGCCGTAGTCGTCGTGATTTCAGAGTGAACCTAGACCTAACACGAAATATTCCATTTTGCATTTGTTGCTTAGCAACTTTTCTAGCAACCGATGCAAAAATGAAATTCCGTACAAAATGTGCTTGTTTATGATTGAAGTTACGGTTATGAAATGAACATTTATCGAGGTTGTCGTAGAAAAAGGTTTTTTTATTAATTATTTTATTTTGTGCTTTTTAGTAAGTACACCTTGATCTATGCATTTTTGTTAATGTATGGTCATTATGAGGCCTTTTGCCTATAAGTTCAGAGATATCTAGTTCTTCAATGAGGAGACCATCTGAAGATTAACTACTACGCCATCTTCAATTTATGAATTCTGACGATAATCTTCGACTAAATTCATAATCTCTGACCCCAAAAACCCCGACATACCAATTTTGAATAGGAACGTTACATTATCACAACCATGTGGAGCCGCCATGTTGAATTTATGAATTTTGAGAATAAATTCATACTCTTTGACCCCGAAAACCTCCACATACCAATTTTTAATAGAATCGGACCATAATTACAAAACTCGTTCGCCATCTTAGAGCCGCCATCTTGAATTTGTGAATTTTGAAAGTAAATTCACAATTTCCGACCCCAAAATCCCCCAAATACTAATTTTGAGTTGAATCAGACCATAAGCACAAATCTCGTCCGACATCTTAGTGCCGCCATCTTGAATTTGTAAATTTTGAAAAAAAATTCATGATCTCCGACCCCGAAAACCCCCACATACTAATTTTGAGGCGAATCGGACCATAAACACAAATCTCGTCCGCCATCTTAGAGCCGCCATTTTTTTTTTCGAAAATTCCATAATGCATTGTCACGGGAACTATGAACACCTGCCAAATTCCACGTTATTCAGGCAACTGAAAGTGGATCAAATTCAATTTGCAAGATTTGATGACAAACATCGGGACAGGTGAAACTAAATAGAAGGTTGTTAAAAAAGGGTTGCAACATGACTGATTATTCTATTTTGCATATCTAACTAGCCATTCTTATGCAATTCAAATGATATTCACCACCGCTTCCTGATGCCATAAATAAGTCGCTAAGAAGTGTCTTGAACTAATTAAATTGTTTCCCTCTATTAATTGGTTAAAAATTGATTATATAATATATATTATTTTATAATAATAATATAATCTGCATTACGTGAATTCGGGTACAAGTGTAGAATTGCATGAATGGATACTTAGTGTATTGGCTAGAGTTTCACAATGTATATTTGAATATGAATGTTGATCGAATCTATCACCTGGAAGTTCATTCATTCAATTTTATTTATAATTCTATCAACCATAGTCATTTTCACAGTAGAGACATTTTCATTCTGTCCCCTATGAAAAGTCATACAACTGGTTCCAGTAGCAATTAGAAACAATGATCTATTTCATACAGAGTGTCTGAATACTGGTGTAAATGTTGTTTTGAATTGGAACTTCAGATTTTCCAGTGAATGATAACATGGAATCAACTGAAGATACGCCAGTATGAACGAAATCGGCACTAGCACCCTGCGGGACACCAATTCCCACTGGAGGTTTCTTGGAGATAAATACATTTGTAACATGACATATTGGATTTTTTTAAAACACCCTTCAAACTATGATAACAAACATTCATGAAGTTTACGACATATTCCCTATGTGTATGGTTCGCCAAATAAAATGTCATGCTGGACACAGTTGAAAGCACATAATATCCCAATTGCACTTTCGTCTACTTCCCGGAAATATAATATCATGAATTAAAACTGTAGAATTTCGTAACAGTAGAATGTGCAGGGTGAATGATGGAGAAAAGCAGGAAGTACTACAAGGAAGTAAGCCTTCTGATGGAACCAATGTTTTATTTGTCCATTACTTTGCAATCGTTCCGAATAAGATAGATCTGGACGCAATCACAACAACCAAATCCGACAAAAATTGGTACATTAGGTCAATATAGTATATCTATTCTCAGTTGGATGAGGATGGGGTTAATCATCCACCCCTGATAAAACATAATAGGAATTGCCCTCTGATAGAAAATGCGGGGAAATTGTTCTTTTACTTAAAATGTTACAATGCCTATTTTTGTTAAAAAATACCTTTCAGTGAACTTTCTGGTAAAATAATGGATTAAGAAGGGATTTTCACAAATAACATTTTTTGGTAGGTCTATTGGGTGATAATAAGGAATGGTCCGAAAGTAATTAACTCTACTCTACTGGCATCATCAACTTTGTTAAATTTTCGATCTTTTTATTTTCTTTCCAGATGATGTTTTTATTGGAATGGAGAACTAAATCCAGTTATCCATATTTTGTTCATATTCTAGTACATCTGTTGTTATTGTATTTATTAATAGTTGAAATAAAAGTTGTTTTGCAATACGTCAGAAAAGTCAATTTCTGCTCTTTTCAATCGATATATTCTTGGCTCAATTCATAAAAAATAGTATATTTCATCAGGTTATGGGCCCAGTACGCCCGAGTCAAGAACTGAAGTCGCACAGATGAAAATAAAATATATTTTTGCGAAATGAGCAGTTCGATCCGTCAAAGAACAGAAATAATTGTTGCGGTCATATTGAAAACGAAAATGTCGTCAAACAGTTCATTACCTATGATCGAGAAGCTCATAGGTCGGGAAAACTACGATACATGGAAGTCTTCTATACAAACGTTGTTGGAACACGAAGAACTCTGGGGGTGTATCACCGGGGAAGATAAGGACGATAAAAGGACCACTAAGGCGAAATCTAAAATAATCCTATCCATCGATCCGATCAACTATGTTCATGTGCAACAAGCAAAGACTGCCAAAGAAGTCAGTACCAAATTAGAGGATAATTCATCTGTAGAAGATTATGTTAACAAAATCATTTCTATGGCACACACATTATGCGGGATTGGCATGAAAATTAGTGACGCATGGATTGGAACACTTTTATTGGCAGGTTTACCGGAAGAATATAAACACCTATGATAATGGGACTGGAAAGTTCCGGGATGAAAATCAGTGCGGATGCAATTAAGACCAAGGTTATGCAAGATGTGAAACCTGATATCTCTGAAAATCATTCCATAGCGTTGCTTGGAAGAAATACCAAGAAATTTAATGCAAAAGGAAAGGGTCCAAGCTGTTTCTCGTGCAACAAATTTGGTCATTTATCTCGTGATTGCAAATTTCCGAAGAAGAAAGATAAATCTAAACGGGAGACAATTTTGTACTCATCATTTGTGGTTGGTCAACTCGATTATGATGATTGGTACATAGATTCTGGCGCTTCCTCCCATATGACCAAACGAAGGGAACTACTAGAAAACCCAAGAAAACCAGATTTAACTGAAGTTCAAATAGCAGACACACACACATTTGCCAGTTGAATTTGTTGGCGATGTGGAATTGAATTCATTCAATGGAGAAGGCATAACTGAAGTTACAGTCAAGAATGTCATATATGTACCGAATCTTTTTACAAATTTGCTATCCGTCAGTCAAATGATAAAAAATGGTAACATAGTCAAATTCGATGGAAAAGGTTGCAAAATTTATAATTCATGTAATTGTTTTATTGCAACATCTACTCTGGTAGGTAATATGTTCAATTTGGATCGTCCAACGCAAGTGACAAATTTTTCAATGCATTAGAAACCGGATCAGAATTTGTGGCACAGGAGGATGGGGCATATCAACTTCCAAAATCTCAGGAAACTTGAAAAACTTGTGAGTGGTGTACATTTCACACCAAGTGATGAAGATCAGTGCACTATTTGTTCCAGAGGAAAACAAACCCGACTGCCTTTCAATCACGTTGGAACACGTTCCTCTCGAATGCTTGAGTTAGTCCACTCAGACGTATGTGGACCAATGTCTGTCAATTCTTTAGGAGGTGCCAGATATTTCCTCATATTGGTTGATGATTTCAGTAGGAAAGTGTTCGTTTATGTCCTTGAAAACAAAAATCATTTTCTCAAGAAAATTCAGGATTTCAAGTTTTTTGCCGAAAACCAAACAGGGTTGAAGATGAAAATACTGCGAACTGACAACGAGACTGAATACTGCAATCAAGCTTTGAAAAACTTTCTGCGCAACACTGGAATTCATCATCAGACTACAGCTCCATATACACCAGAACAAAATGGGGTAGCAGAGCGAATGCCCGCTGCATGCTTTTTGATGCCGAGTTGAATACAAAATTTTGGGCAGAAGCTGTTTCAACTGCAGTTTATGGAATTAATCGTTCTCCGAACCGTGTTTTGGAAGAGACAACTCCAGAAGAGTTATGGACCGACAAGAAACCCGATTTGAAACATCTCAGATTGTCTGGCTGGTACACGTTCCTAGACAGAAACGGACAAAATTCGATCCAAAATCTAGAAAATGTATAATGCTTGGATATAGTGATCAGTCTAAAGCATATCGTTTGTATGATCCCGAAACGAAGAGAGTGCTAACGAGTAGGGATGTCATATTTTTTGAGAATTGTCAAAACGCTATAAAACTCGAATCCACAGTCGATAAAAATACAATGTTCAACGATATTTTCGAAGACGACATGAGTACAGAAGATAAAGAGAAGGCGGTTTCAGATGTCAGAGATGTATCATCTGCTGAAAATGATCGTCTTTCCTCCGATTCTGCTGGAAGTAACGAAAATGTAATGGAGTCGCATGCTCTTCGAAACGAGAATATCTTGCCGAGTCCTGTTGTTTCTGGGATTGAACCGTTGCGAAAGTCATCAAGAATACGGAAACCGGTGAATCATGGATAATTTCATTGTATACAGTGCTGAAACGATTTTCGAACTTGATGATCCAATTGATATTGAAGACGCACCGTCCAGAAGTGATGCGAAGTTGTGGAAAGTAGCTATGAAAGAGGAATATGAAGCACTCATTGAAAATGAAACTTGGTTTTTGACAGATCTTCCTCCAAACCGTGAATCAATTAACAATGAATGAGTGTTCAAAACAAAACTAGATGCCGATGGGAAAAGAAAATTAAACGATACAAGGCCCGACTTGTAATCAAAGGTTGTGCTCAGAAGAAGGGAATTGATTATGAGGTAACTTATTCCCCTGTAGTGGGATATAGCTCGATTTGTTTTTTGATGACACTATCAGCGAAATTCGACCTTAAAATTGAACAAATGGATGCAGTTACAGCATTCTTACAAGGAAATTTGAAAGAAAAAATTTACATGCTTCAGCCCGAATTTTTTAATGATGGTTCCCACCAAGTATGTCGTCTAAATAAATCTCTTTACGGTTTGAAGCAAGCGAGTAGAATTTGGAACATAAAACTGGATTCTAAGTTGAAAGAATTCGGACTAACCCAGTCGTGTGTTGATCCCTGTGTTTATTTCGATACTCATTCAGATAAATTCCTCATTGTAGCACTTTATGTGGATGATTTGATGATTTTTCACAATGATGACAAAATGAGAGATGATCTGAAAAAAAATTTATTCCGAAACTTCAGAATGAAATATTTAGAAAAGGCAAGATTTGTACTTGGAATGCAAATTTCACGAGATACAGTTCAAGGTACAGAAGAAGAAATATTTAGAAGAAGAAGAAATATTTATCAAGTAGGTTTTCCTAATATACAAAACTCATATATATATATCATATATATATATATATTATTATTTTTTAATAACAAAAATTATATTAAAAATTAATATAAAAAAAAAAATATAAAAATAATTAAAATTATCCAAAATTTTCTTATAAAAAAAAATTTTAAAAATATAAAAACAGTTATAATACCATACAGCGCAAAAAAATAGTATAACAATTTAATTATTAATCCTGTAAGATTGAACAGTAAACTGGATAATAAGAGTAACATTGCAAATAAAAAATAGTCCTCATTTAGTTCCCTTATATGTATCAACAATTTGTGTCTGAAGTTTTTACAAGATCTACTAGATTTAACATTATGTGGTAAGTTATTGTACTCTACCATACCTTTATAAAACAATGAATTTCTCGTATTTGATAATTTTACTCTTATCACATTAATGTTGTTCAAATTACGGGTGAGATGATTGTGAATCTCGTGTTTGAAATCAACATAATCACGAAAGTAAGAAGGTGCTTCATTATGTACTATTTTATAAATAAATATCATTGTTAGGAAGTAAAGTCGTTTAGAGACTGGTAGCCAATGCAATGTATTCAACATTATTGAAATGGGGCTATAGCGATTGCAGCTCAAAATAATCCTCATGCTTTCATTCTGTAGTTGTTGAAGTTGTGTTATTTTATTTAGATTGAATTGATATATAAAGTTGCACAAAAAGGTAGCAAAATTGACCAGTACACAGTGATTCTTGTATTCATAGATAAAAGCTTCGCAATTCTTGAAAAAAAGTATAGTTTTTTCGAAATTTTTTTAGTAATATATATAAAGTGTGCATCGAAAGTGAGTAAATTATCCAGTTGGAAGCCCAAATACTTGACAGTTGTTACGATTTCAATTTGCTCGTTATCAATCCTAATATCAATGTCATTAATATTTATCTGCTTATATTTGTATTTAGTTGTCACGATCATCGCCTTGGTTTTTGCGACATTGAGTTTCAGCTTATTAATAATCAAATATTCACTTACACTTATTAGAACATCATTCATCTTTTGTAAAGCAGTGTTAAGACATGAATCACTATAAGCTAATAGTGTGTCATCAGCAAATAAATCTATGAACTCACAATTCACAAAAAGGTCAATATCATTCAGATATAGTATGGAGAGAAGTGGTCCTAGAACACTTCCCTGAGGTACCCCAAGGTTATTGCAAATTTCTCTTGAAGTTGAATTCCTAACTCTGACTCTCTGCTTTCTACCATGCAAGTAACTTTCAAACCATTTTAGTACTTTGCCCCTAATTCCGTATTGAAATCAATAGTATATTCCGGTCAATGGTCTCAAAAGCTCTTTTGAGATCCAAGAAAACTGCTACAACATATTTACCATCATCTATGTCCCTTTTAAACTTAGTTATAGAAAGCTGCAATGCTGTCTCACAAGAATGCTGTTTACGAAAACCGGATTGATTATCAATCAAAATATCATTATGCTCAATGTGATCCAGTAATTGAGTATAAACTAGTTTCCAACATTTTTTCTATAGGTGGTAATGTGTTTACAGGTCTAAATTCACTTGCAAGGGTTGCGTTAGAAATCTTTGCAATTGGAATAATAGTGCTAACTTTTAATGATTCTGGAATTTTTTATTTTTCAAGTGACGTATTAATGAGATTTAAGATAACATGTCCAATAGATTCAAAAATATTTTTCAATTGATCAATGTTTCCACCTCAAGACAATTTTGAACCGATTCGGTATGGGTGATTGCAATGCTGTCTCGACACCATTGGATACTATTAAAAAATTATCGAAAGATATGTGCCCGAAAAATGGAAAGGAAACTGAAGATATGGAAAATTTTCCCTACCAGGAAGCAGTAGGTTCGTTGATGTTCGCTGCACAAGTTACTAGGCCTGATATTTGTTTTGCGGTTTCATCCTTGAGTAGGTTCAATAATAATCCTGGAAGAGCACATTGGTTAGCAGTAAAAAGGGTATTCAGATACCTGAAAGGAACCATGAACGTCAAGCTGACATATGCCAAAAATGAAAATTCTGAAATACTCGGATATTGTGATTTCGACTGGGCAAATGATATCAGCGATAGGCGATCGACAACAGGCTACGTGTTCCTGTTGCAAGGAGAAGCCATATCCTGGAATTCAAGAAAGCAACCCACGGTTGCACTTTCCACAACTGAAGCGGAGTATATGTCTTTGACTGCTGCCGTTCAAGAAGGATTGTGGTTGAAAGGATTAGAAAAGGGGCTGATTCGAGACACCGGCCAGTGCATCATTATTAACGGTGATAATAAGAGTTCACTGCAATTGGCCCTAACTAATGCTTATCACGCTCGCACAAAACACATTGATGAAGCATCATTTTATTCGTGACAAAATATCTGAAGGATGGACCAAGTTGAATTACATGGAAACTGAGTGGATGGTAGCGGATACCTTGACGAAACCCTGACTTTTACAAAGCATTCATTTTGCACTTCCAAAATTAGTTCTAGGAGGAGTATTGGAATGGAGAACTAAATCCAGTTATCCATATTTTGTTTTTATGTTGTTATTGTATTTATTGATAGTTGAAATAAAAGTTGTTTTGCAATACGTCCAAAAAGTCAATTTCTGCTCTATTTAATCGATATATTCTTGGCTCAATTCATAAGAAATAGTATATAATTCATCAGTTTTCTCAAGATTCCTTTTGTGTTGCTGAAGAATTAGATTTCGTCTGTCAAATCTGTTCGAAAATTTGTATAATTGTTTTTATGGAGACTGTGTTGTATTTGAAGGAAAATTTAGAATTTCCGCTTTTTATTTTGTATAAAAAATAAAATTTGGAATTCGAGGAAACTCTTCCAGATGTGGAATTGATTCATTTTGTTTCTTATTGAAGTTTGCTACCGGAACAAACATCTCACATAGGGAACTTTCCACAAATCAAACGAAAGGTAAATGTCCCAATTATTGACACAATAGCGTGTTCGTGAACTCAAAGGGAATACTTATGTTGTTGCAATATTCAGTTTCTGAATCTTTGAAGCTTCAATTTGAATTGAACAGACAAAAAAACTAATCATAAAATAGTGAAATAATTTAAATGAAATAAATGAAATCACCAAGCAGATGTCCCAATTCTCGACACCTGAAAAATATGAATAACCAATGGCCGACATGTATGAAAACCAGTTTTCGACACTGTGAGAAATCGAAAATGGGCAACTATTGTGAATGAAACATTATAAAAAAGTTAATTGTATATCTATAATAAATCTATTCATTATGGATGTGACAGTATAAAAATATTTACAAAAATTAAAAAGTCAATAATAATATAAATTCCTGAATAAACTTCGAAAAATATCTTTGGTACAGGATCAATTTCTAGGAACTATTTTCTCCATTTCAGGTACTGGAACAGCCTTCCGGACATTTTTGAAATGTGAAGGTGACTGAAAATTAAATATAATCAATTACCGACACATTAATGTGCCGATAATCGACATTCATGAAAGAATGGATAATAAACTGAATCATAATCGAATGTCGATTGATGTTGAGGGGAAACTTCCAATACTTTTTGAGCTGATTATCGTAACTGAACTGAAACAATGATAACTAGTTTTCCGTAAAATTGGTTATTGAAACTTATGTTTTGAGTACTAGTCACCGACAGAAGGATACAACATTTATCGACATAGACTTGTACGTAGTATCGACAACTAGATTTTTTTACTTCGATTTGATAATATGACGAAAAATAGTGTGTTCATAATTGGTAGACAAAAAATTGTGGGTCTGTTGAACATAATAACAAAATCTGGTAGAAAGTCAAAAATCACCTTGCGTGTCCCTTTTATCGACAATTATGTCGATATCTAGAATACCACATGTTTCAGATGTACCTACTATCGACACCCTGATTTCTCGTAAATTATGAAATGAATAATCAATTTTCCATAGAACTGAAGACAATCAACCATATATAAGTATGATAGTGTTCAACATATTATACTTTCGTAAAATTTTGTGGGGTTAAGGAAACATAGGTAAAGGGTGGGCACTTACCAGATCAGCAAGGAAAACAGTGTTCACTCAATTACGACTGACACTCAACTGATTAGCAGCTGTTGTTGTAGTGGGGATGCTTGGGAGAAATTGGTGGCGAATTCAAATATATTCAGGAAACTCTAAACTAGAAACTTGTCGTATGAAACTTTTCATGAGAGTCCTCTTCATCTTGTTGTATAGAAAATAGTTCGAAATGGTCGCTAATCGGGACACTGTCGATAATTGAGACATTCACCTCGATTTTTTTTCAAATCCAAAGCCATACCGCAGTTTCTCATTCAATAATGAATCATGAAACAGTTGCTGATTGCCACTGAAGTCCACTGAAATGGTTTTTTAGCCATAAAACTCAGGTATGGCCTCATATTTAGAAGAGCTTTCCGTTGGGTGGAAACCCCTTTTCTATGAATTGTGTAAACTTCTCAATGTAAGTGAAACATTTGAGTTGAAAAACAAAATGCGATCCTTTTGCAACCCAACGCATTTGTGATGTCCACATCTGAGAAAACTTTTTACTGAATTAAAATTTCATTTGACACAGGAAATCGAATTATAGTAATTTTTTTTAAATCAATGAGAATTGATTGGAATACTTTTTTTGTTTCAAATTTTTTTTTTTAAAATTTTTTTCATGTGAATCACTGATTTGGAATAAGTTCGGATTTATCAAAAAATGGCTTCGAAAACACTCTGCAGTTACTTTTTCGCGTTAAGAAAACTGAGTTTTTCCACTTCGTCCATATACCATTTTTTCTTCTTCATCACAATTGTCATTTATAAATATTAAAAAATAGTTTTCTTTTCAAAACTTTTGTTACATCTTTGAAAATGTACGAGATATCATTCGAAAATCACACCAGAATGCCACAAAATACATTCACTTCTACTGTTTAATCTTCGGCGAAACAAATTATTCAAATTAATATAAGGAAGTATTCTCATGTTTTGTCTAATATTGATCTCCAAACTTTCTAGGTCGAGTTCACAAGCTCCGTTTTTTATATACAATATTTCAAACTATGTGGCCCATTTAAAAATGAATTACTAGCATTAAACACTTTCATTGGTTGTTGTACAGATTTGAGGCAGATTTTCTTGAGCCAGAAATTTTATGTGGATGGTACTTTCGACTACTGCACAAAATGTGTTTGCATTTGTTCACCATACATGGCTGCCTCTGCCCAGACACACCACACCACTGTTCTACTAATAGATTCTATTATCTATACACCAAACCCGATGAAGTATAATATGTAGTGGTTTACGGTAATTCATGCTATAAGCGGTCAGCGAAGTTATCGACTGATTTTTACGCGGGAATAGTTTTTACTCAATTTGGTCTACTATATACTTTATACGGGGAATCATATTCATTTCTCTATCGGGATTTCTTCATAATTCAACATTATAATTGTGCGATTTTTAACGAACCCTATATTTTGAGTCGAAGATGACTTTATTAAAATGAGAATGAATACACTATACCTCCTCATGTTGAAACTCTGTTTTTGCCTGAAATCAAATGGGAAAGGTCGTGTTATCATCCCGTTCTATCTATTTCGAACAATGGTGGTGCCAGCTGTTGGAAATTTCCCCAGATTTCACTTTCTACTGTTTGTACTACATGTTTTACCATCGAACACTATCCGCACGTAGTTGTAACGCACTATTTTCAGTGACACCCTATATATACATATACATATATATATATATATATATATATATATATATATATATATATATATATAGAATTTGTAGTTTTATTTGCTGACTGAATACGAATTGAGTAATTGGTATTTGGGTTATGCAGCAGGCCAATAAGTGTACTCTTCCACACGGATTCCAAGCTTTCGATAATATTTATTATCATCATCAGGATGCTCAAATAGAAGAACATAGAATATTAATGAGAAAAACAAGACATTCATACTTCAGTGTAAGGAGGTTATGCGGCGATGATGTTAAAATCATATATAAGTTATATGAACAAAACTTGTATACACTCACAGGAATCACTCAATCCACATTACATACGTTCAATGTATTCTTATGTTGAGATTATGAATCGTGTTTTACTTTGAAGGGTTGTCAATAGACATGTGAATGGATGAATTCTCAAATAGACTGACACAACAGATATAGACCACTGGAATTAGTATTACCAAGTGAAATTTACACGGCATGGAATATTTCATATATAGATCAAATAAAAGTTTATTGACTATTGAGAATTTAGATGTGTGAATATGATGATGTGCATTGAATTATCAAACTATGTTATTAGCATTCATGGGAGTAATCTGCTGATTCTCCCTCACATCAGGATTGTCCCCAAAAATCAAATGAAAGTAAATCTCACTCAAATGATTTAAATCTGTTTTTTTAATTAGAGGATTTTCTGCCTGTGAAATGTGAACCATCTCTAAAAAGAGTCTCTTGGTAGTGTTTCTTTCGTTGGAAAAAATTTCTACTGAGATGTGCACTAAGTGAGCATGTCTATAAGGAAGGACATTGTATGGATTATAACTCAGTAAAAATTTTATCCAACGAAAGAAACACTACCTAGAGACTCTTTTTAGAGATGGTTCACATTTCACAGGCAGAAAATCCTCTAAATAAAAAAACAGATTTAAATCATTTGAGTGAGATTTACTCTTATTTAATTTTTGTAGACAATCCTAATGTGAGGGAGAATCAGCAGATTACCCCCATGAATGCTAATAACATAGTTTGATTATTTCAATGCACATCATCCTATATTCACACATCTAAATTCTCAATAGTCAATAAACTTTTATTTGGATCTATATATGGAAATATTCCATGCCGTTGTAAATTTCACTTGGTAATACTAATTCCAGTGGTCTATATCTGTTGTGTCAGTCTATTTGAGAATTCATCCATTCACATGTCTAGTTGACAACCCTTTCAAAGTAAAACACGATTGATAATTCTCAACATAAGAATACATTGTTAACGTATGTAATGTGGATTGTAGTTGATTCCTGTGAGTTGTATACACAGTTTTGTTCATATAACTTTATATATGATTTCAACATCATCGCCGCATAACCTCACTTACACTGTAAGTTATGAATGTCTTGTTTTTCTCTATTATATATTCCTATGTGTCTTCCTATTTTGTAGCATGATGATAAAAATATTATCGAAAGCTTGGAATCCGTTAAAAGAGTACCTTATTGGCCTATATATATATATATATATATATATATTGATATGTATTGATGATATAACAAATTATTTGTTATTATTTCGCCCCACGTTTTGGGAATAAATTGATATATAAATTGATATGATATGATATAGATAAATATGTTCACCCTGTTTTGTGATGTAATAATAATTGCTAGCGAACGTCACTATTCTCTCGTTACGTTGCTGCCAATTGTTATCACTTTTCTTACCACAGCTAAGCACAGTTGGTACGCCTCTTATCTGAGATAGCCAGTTCAGGCAATTGAGCCACTAGCCACTGCTTGTCAATTTCTATTCAGTGTTTATAAATACGCTTGTTGATAATTGTGGAGAAGAAACGAGATAGTATCAAAAAGCAATTATTTCCTTTATTCAGGAAAACTTAATTTTACCTGGCCTACGAAAAACAACTTATTCTAAGGTGAATTTACAAATATTCATGGATAATCATGAGAAACAAGTCATGGATAGATAGACACAACCTCACTTTAACCTTGAAAGTGAAATTTTCCTTAATAGTTCAGAATAAAGTGAAATAAAGTTCTCCTGATGTGATATGCGTTATTAGTGAAATTGTTCAGGACGTGATGTGCACTATGAAAGTTTATACCTGTCTGGAACTGTCGGTGTTCAAAATATACACCAGGATTTGGATTCCCTTTCACTCCAATGCTATCAGGAACTCAAATACCAAATAAAAGGAACCATTCCAATCCAAATATCAGCTTCCGAGTATTTGTGTATGGCGTACAAATAAGATAATATTGGTTTTTCGCTTATAATGTTGAAATTATTCCATTTTTCTTTCTCCAAAAATATAGCGTGGCATTCTTTTTAAATTTATTTTCGATCTCTTTTCTGTGGCTTTGTTTGTTGTCACCAGGATACCATTTTTGTTCCTTACCTCTGATTCGAATTTTTTAATTCGCGCACTAAATTGTCACATTTTCACTGTTTATGGTTATTTGTCATAACTTATACATAAAACTATTTTTCCATTCTTATTAACTATGTACAAATTTCAATAATAATTGCCTCTGACACTTTTCCGCTCTTATTCTCTTACAATTTCGAATTCTACATGTGACCATCTGTTCCCTGATTGGCTATTGTCATCAAGAAGTTTGCTGTTCTACCATTGGCTACTTTTAGTTAGCTGCAATTTCATATACTGTATGTTTCAAACTTATACATTTGTAGATCACATTTTATTCAGGAAAATTTTGTAAATCTAGACTTTTTGTTGTCTTTTGAAGAATTATGGGTTGTAATCATTCTGACAGTGTATGAAATTGATTGTGTTATATAATTTGGATATTTTTATCCATTCATATTATACATAGGGTTATAAAGGAAATAGAACTTAAAATTATGTAAAAACAATCTCTTGAAACTAATATCTATTTATTAATTATTCTTTTTATGGGTTTTTTTTTTAATATATACCTGGTTTTTCATAACATAACAATATATATATATATATATATATATATATCAAATTATTTTCTTTATCAACCGCCACTGTCAACTCAGCCACTTCCGAAGGTATCTTATTCACACCCAACTATATAATAGCAGACCGGAGGGTATAAAATTGGCATCCCAAATCAGTGATGGTGGTGCGCTAGTGGTCCGATTACCATCTGACTAAACGGTAGCGGTTGAACTAGCGTCAAGCAGGTGATTTACGCCTGAGAAATTATAGCGTTACCGCCACGTATACACCAAAATGGACTTCGTCTCTCCATAATTTATAATAGTAATTACTAGGGAAGACTTATGAACGTCACGCGAACGGCTCTATCGATGGATTTCGTTGTTCGCCGTCCTGATTATACGCTTCCAATGAACGGATATTCGTAGTAGTCCTTTGAAAATAAATCCGTCGTAATATGAAATTTCCAAGACATAGAATATCACGAAATGGTGATGAAACATCTGGATCTTTCAACTTGGAAACTCATCAATTAACAGAACAAACAAAAATCAATATTTTGATCAATCGTGAATTGTACTTGGGAATAAGAAGAATAATATATGTATATATATATAGATACAGGGTGAGTCAGAATAAGACCGACAAGCTCCGACTACAGATTCGTCACCTCATTTCCAGGTGAAAAGTTGCTATCAAGGTATGTCCTAAAATGCATCCTCTCTGAGATATAGAGAGTCCAAATTTTGAAAAAAATTAAAAATTTTTTTTTTCTCCAAGATTTCTGAAAAAACAAATTTGAAACGTGGTACACTAATCACGGTTCATCAACGTGCTAATTTGAAGTTATAATTTTTTATTTTCGTAAACTTAGTTACGCTGGTATGTGGTCATATGTTCCTTCACTTTTTCTTGGGACAAGTGAATGGACAATTGAGCGTTGTGACAACAGTTCGGCACATCGAATACTCAACTTGAAAGTCATAACATTCCATTTGCCCAAAAGTGGAGGTTTCTGATATAAATGAGAAAAATTGAAGATATGTCCTTAGTAGAGACATAATTTCCTATGTGCAATAATCGCATAATACTAATTCCTATCGGAATATGTGTCAACCTCCTGAACATTTTTCAATGTTGGGAGAATCGGAAACATAGTACGGATGAGTCAGATTGAGACCGATAACTCCATTTTTTCATTCATGATATTATTTGATAGAATCGATGTCGTGGATTCACTGATATGTTACCATATATTCTTGCATATGATTATTTTGCCAGATCAACTGGCAAACAAACCCAACCTCAAATTCATAATACTCCACTTAGATAAGAGTTAAGGTCTGAAATAATTTTTGCGAAAAACTGAAGATAATTACTCTTAATTTGTTGAAGTTTATGTTGGAGTATCATTATCAAAGTCATTTCTGATTGAATTATCTAGGAAAATATTATCCAATCAACATGTTTTTGATGAGGAAAAACAATTATTGTGTATTAATATCTACTTAAATGGTTTCTTTCGATTCGTGATAACTAGTTGCACAGTCGAGCCTTTCATGCTTCTATTCAGTTCACCACTGATCAACGCATAAAACATACACGAAATTTGGAACTGAAAAGAAATGTAGCCTTTTTTTATTGTTTCCGGTAGAGACACACTGATATATCGATACTTACATTAGACATCATTGACAGTACCCCAAAACAGTTTGTATTATTGTCAAGTCATCTGTCATCATTTCAGTCAGTGAATATCGTTTCAAAATGGATTATTCATTTGAAGAATATACAGATATGCATTTCGTTTATGGTGAAACGGGGTAATGCCAAAGCTGCTGAATTATATCAACATAGATATCCAAATAAAAATCATCCAAATTTCACTGCTTTTATAGCTGTACATCGACGATTGGAGGAAATGGGGTCCTTTGAATTCAGTGAACACCATTGTGGTGCGAATAGAACAGGAAGAGATATTGTTACGGAAGAACAAATTCTTGAACGATTAGCAGCAGATCCTTCCACCAGCACTCGGGCTATTTTGTATGGGTTACAAGTGTCACAATCAACAGAAGTCGGATAGCAAGTGAACAACTATTATATCCATTTCGCCTACATGGGGTGATGGCCCTAGATACTAGTGATTATGGCCCTCGTAGATTTTTTTGGAATGGTTTTTGAGAGTGTTTGAAGGAGCAAACGACTTTTCTCGATATGTTCTATTCACGGATGAGGCATGTTTCACAAGAGGTGGATATTTCCGAAGTTGGAACAGCCATTAATGGGATGAACAGAATCCGCATGGAATGTTTCGAAAAGGCTACCAACAAAAGTTTCCAGTGAATATTTGGATAGGAATGATCGAAAATCGTATCGTTGGACCATATCTTCTTCCTCCCCGTTTGAATGAGCAGAAATACTGAATGATTCTTGAACATGTTTCACCTGGGCTACTTGAAGACGTAGCTCTATTGGTTCGTCAAAGAATGTGGTATCAATATGACGGAGCACCGGCCCATTTCCAACCAATCGTTCGTCAATTTCTTGATCAAACATTTCATGATCGGTGGATAGGTGGACGTGGTCCCATACGTTGGCCTGCACGTTCTCTGGATTTAACATCACTGGACCATTTTTTCGTGTGGGTACTCTGAATCCCTAGTGTATGGAACACCTGTAGAATCTGTGGAACATTTAATTTTAGCAGCATGTACGTTAATACAGGATACACCAGGAATATTCCAAAGCGTGCGACAGTCTATGATACGGAGATGCCAATTGTGTATTGAAAAGAATGGTGGTCTATTTGAACTTCTGCTTGAATGCCTTGTTTGTTTCTATGTAGTGTACCCACTAAACCGTTTCTATCATTTATGTAGATATTAATACACAATAATTGTGTTTCTTCATCAAAAACATGTTGATTGGATATTTTCCTAGATAATTCAATCAGAAATGGCTTTGATAATGATACTCCAACATAAACTTCAACAAATTAAGAGTACTCATCTTCAGTTTTTCGCAAAAATTATTGCAGACCTTAACTCCTATCTAAGTGGAGTAATATGAGTTTGAGGTTGGGTTTGTTTGTCAGTTGTCCGTCAAAACAATCATATGCAAGAAAGTATGGTAACAAATCCGCGACATCGATTCGATCAAATAATATGAATAAAAAAAAATGAGTTATCGATCTCATTCTGACTCACCCGTACTATGTTTCCGATTATCCCAACAAAAAATTCAGGAGGTTGACACATATTCCGATATGTTGTAAGAAATTATCATTATGCGATTATTGCACATGGGAAATTATGTCTCTACTAAGGACATATCTTCAGTTTTAGGCACATGAAATGTTATCACTTTTGGGTTGAGTATCGATTCGCCGAACTGATGCCAAACGCTCATTTGTCCATTCACTTGTCTCAAGAAAAAATGAAGGAACATATGACCACATACCATCGTAACTACGCCACTGGTTTACGAGAATGAAAATCATAACTTCGAATTGGCACGTTGATGATCTTGATTAGTGTACCAGGTTTAAAATGTTTTCCTTCTGTAATTTTGGAGAGAACAAATTAAACCTTATTTTTTTTCGTATTTTCGACACCCTGTATCTCAGAGGGGATGCATTTCAGGGCATACCTTGATAGCAACTTCTCATCTCGAAATGAGGTGAGGAATCTATAGTCCGAGTTTGTCGGTCTTATTCTGACCCACCCTGTTTATACAGAGTGGACCATTGAAAACGAAACAGCGGCTCTGTAGGTTGGCAGAACCGAATTATATAAAAACGCTCGGACACATCAACTACATTTTCGAGGGAGACATCGTTCGCGATGAAATTCACCCGAAATACATTCCATCCCTCGGAGCTGTGACCACCACCCCTAAATTTTTAAATGGCAACATATGGCAAGTGATACCTCATTCGAAAGGTATTTTCCTCCTCAGTAACAAACATCGAGAATAAATTAGTTATATCGATTCGTTTTCGAGTTATAGGAAGTTGGGAAATCACTTTTCATTCACTCAATCAATAAAAACAATATCTGATAAAGCAACTTTCGCAATGATTATTATTGTCAATGAACTGAATGTTGAAACTGTCTACCACCCATTTCCATACAATAGAACAAGTTCTGTTCAAAACGAGACCTCACATTCTTCAATAATTCTCCTTCGTAAATCTTCCAGAGATTCTGGTTCGGTTGCAAAATTTTGTTTTTCAATTGACCCCACAGGAAGAAGTCGAGTGGGGTTGAATCTGGAGATCTGGCTGGCCACTCTATAGAGCCTCTTCTTCCAATACAACTTCCACGAAACATTCTATCCAAAAACGCCCTAACAGGCTGTGCATAATGTGGGGGTGCCCCGTCTTGTTGGAATATCAAGTGGTCTTCATGGTAACGATCGTCATTTTCAATGATGTCTACTAATTGTGGAAAAACAAATTCATTCATTAATTCCAAATAAGTTTCTCTTGTCAGGTTACCGCCGAGAAATACTGATCCAATCGAACGGTCCCCAAAAATTCAGTTTTTGGGGAGTTTGAGTATGGACTTCGTGGAAAACATGTGGATTGGCATCTGACCAATAACGACAATTATGACGATTCCCAGTGGAATTCAAAAATAAAGTAGACTCATCAGAAATGCAGATGTTGAAAAGGAAATTCTCATCAGCATCTATTCTCGTCATAATTTCACAAAATTCCTGAAGCCTATCAAAATCATCTTCATTCAATTGGTGTACCAAATGTATTTTGTAGGGGTGGAATTCATGATGTTTTAGGATTCGGCGGATACTGGTTCTACTGATATGGTAATACTAGCCAATTTCCTTGTGCTCGATGTTGGGTCTGCATGAACTTGTCCTAAATGTGCAACTTCAACAGCTTCTTTTATCAACGGAAATTCACGTTCTGGGTCTCGTTTCTTGTTGGCTACTGATCCAGTTTGACGAAATTTTTGCACTAATTCAAGAACGTATTTTCTAGCAACAAGTTTATCTGGATGCGTTCCATTGAACAAATCAGCTGAAAGGTTACCGCACTCATCATTCTTAAAAGAATTTGTTATTATTTCAACTCTTTCCGCGATCGTATACACCATTTTTGCGGAAAGATATTCAGCAGCTTTAGTTAAGTAATTCACTCTAATGTCGTTCAATCACAGATCAGTTTGACACTGATAGAAGTCCACAATTGCGATTTGACGAAAAAAATCATCTCATACATGTTTTTGTTGTACTCGCATTTGAGTCGAATTCGAGAAAACGTCTTTTCATCGATTCTGAAGAACCTCAATTTTTTTTCGATCAAGTAAATGAGGATTAAATGAAAATTTGAAACGGGATTGCATGTTATTTGTTGGTAAACAGTTATATAATTCAATTCTTCGACAATGATAATTATCTTTAAACAGTTGCATTATTAGGTGTAATTTTTATTGATTGAGTAAATAAAAAGTTATTTCCCAACTTTAAGTTCGTGTATCTCGAAAACGAATCGATAGAATTAATTTATTTTTGTTGTTTGATATTAAGAAGGAAAATACCTTCCAAATTAGGTATCACTTGCCATATGTTGCTATTCAATAATTGAGGGGTGGCAGTCACAGCTCCGAGGGATGGAATGTATTTCGGGTGAATTTCATCGCCAACGATGTCCCCCTCGAAAATATAGTTGATGTGTCCGAGCGTTTTTATACAGTGTGACCATTTAAAATGGAACCACCCCTGTAAAATACGCATTTTTCAGTCATTCTCAAAAAAAATATTTTTTGAATATTAAGCATCAAAAACTGTTTATTGACACGAATTTTAATAACTTTAGTTTTATTTCCAAGGCACCCTATGGTTTTTTATTCTTCGTCAAAAACGGCAAAAGTTTATTAGGCAATTTTTGTTTTGAAATTTGACTACATTACTGAAATTGTAGTCGTTATAAATGGAAACGATATGAATTTCATTAAAAAATATTGGTTAGCAACGAAGTTACAAAACTTAATTTTGGAAAAAAATTTAGATTATAGACATATTTGAAATCTGGCAATACTGTCGATACAAAGTAGAACACCAGTGAATTTGTACAGCAGAAATCCGAAGTTAATAGCTCATTCCGTTCTACAGTTATAACTCCTGAAAGTATGGTAATGTGAGCGATTTGTGGTGGAAGTGATTTTGTAATAAAAATCTGACTACGCTACTGGATTTGTAAATCATATTCCCTCAAAATCATTTATTTATGTTTAGGTTATAAATGCATTCAAAAATAACAGAAAATTAAAAATTCATTTTTAAGTTATGCAGTCTTCCATAGCCGATAAAAACGAAATGAACCGAATCAAGTTTTAAAGTATCAACATTATTTATTCAACAATAAAACAGAAAGCAGGACAAAAAATGTTCCTTTTAAATTCTGCGAAACTCAACCAGAACAAGCTTCTAGAGAAGGCATCAATAATTTGAGGAAAGGTGAACTAATACATTAGGCATAGGTATTGTACTAAATCAATAGTAGGCTGTGATTTAGTACACCACAAATCGCTCACATTACCATACATTCAGGAGGTATAACTGTAGAATGGAATGAGCTATTGACTTCGAATTTTCGGTGTACAAATTCACTGGTGTTCTACTCTGTATCGACAGTGTTGCCAGATCTTAAATATGTCTATAATCTAAATAAAAATTATAATCAAATACTTTGTTTCGAAAATCAAAGTTATTGTAACTTCGTAGTTACGAATCCAATGGTGTAGTCAATTTTGATAACAAAAATTGCCTAATAAACTTTTGTCGTTTTTGACAAAGAAAAAAAACTATAGAGTGCCTTGGAAATGAAACTAAAGTTATGAAAATTTGTGTCATGATACAGTTTTTGATGCTTAATATTAAAAAAATAATTTTTTGAGATGGACTGAAAAATTCGTATTCTACAGGGGTGATTCCATTTTAAATGGGTCACACTGTATAATTCGGTTCTGCCAACCTACAGAGCCGCTGTTTCGTTTTCAATGGTCCACTCTGTATAAACAAGGTGGGGCAGAATAAGACCGACAAACTTGGACTATAGATTCCTACCCTCATTTCGAAATGAAAAGTTGCTATCAAGGTATGCCCTAAAATGCATCCCCTCTGAGATACATGGTGTCGAAAATACGAAAAAAATTAGGATTTAATTTAAATTCTCCAAAATTCCAGAAGGAAAAAATGTTAAACTTGGTACACTAATCAAGATCAACAACGTGCCAATTTAAAGTTAGAATTTTCATTTTCGTGAACCAATGGCGTAGTTACGATGGTATGTGGTCATATGTTCCTTCATTAGATGGTATTTTTATTGATTGAGTGAATAAAAAGTGATTTCCCAACTTCAAGAATCGATAGAATTGATTTATTTTTTATGTTTGATATTGAGAAGGAAAATACCTTTCAAATCAGGTTTCACTTGCCATATGTTGCCATTTGAAAATTTAGGGGTGGTGGTCACAGCTCCGAAGAATGGAATGTATTTCGAGTAAATTTCATAGCGAACGATGTCCCCCTCGAAAATGTAGTTGACGTGTCCGAGCGTTTTTATATAATTCGGTTCTGCCGACCTACAGAGCCTCAGTTTTGTTTTCAATGGCCCACTCTGTGTATATATATATATATATATATATATATATATATATATACAGGGTCCTGCTACAAGGGCGCGGTGTTCTATTTAGGAAACAGATAAGAATCTATATTTCTATAATATTACCTTATTGCTCAAGCTAGACACAATAAAAAAATTGTAAGTTAAATTTTTTCTGGGCGGATCCCAATTGTGTTTTTTCAAATCTCAACCTATATTTTTTATCGTTTGGTCCATACTGTTTGAATGGAACAATGTATCTCAATTTCTTACAAAATGATTTACCAGGTTGTATTCCTCTTGACCTCCGCAATAGAATGTGGTTTCAACATGATGGCGCTCCTGTTTACTATTCGGCAGAAGTGAGAGATCATTTAAATGAAATATTTCCCAATAAATGGATAGGACGGAATGGGCCTGTCAGGTGGCCCGCTAGATCACCAGATTTAACAAAACTGGATTTTTTCTTATGGGAATACATAAAAAGTATGGTTTTCGTGGAGCCACTAACTCCTTCCAAAAATATGCGTCTTAGAATAACGAATGCTTTTCTCAGGATTACACCAGCTGCCTTGCGTAGGGTAGAACAGTCTTTCAAACATAGACTTCAGCTCTGCATTCAAGAAAATGGAAGACATGTTGAACATATTTCATAAAAGTTCAATTATCAACCCTCATTAAACTTTCCCTTTTGTAGTTTGCCAGTTGACAATTTAAATATCTAGAACTTGAGCTCTGACTTTTATTCATGAATATACATTATAACATGAAAAAAACATTATTAGTAATATTCATTATGTTTTTTCATTTAATCGCGTTTGGTTCGATATTGCACGAGTTATGCGTAAAATTCTGCATCCAATGAGAAAAATAATTTTCCATTTATAAAAATGTAATACATACTTTATTTCATAAAGAAATATTTGTTTTGACACCTTGAAATGTACATAATTGAAACAAGATAACTTTAGTATATTCTTATCAGTCGTCAAATGGATTTCGCTTTGGAAAAAGTTGTTCATTCAGATTATAGCGAAAAAATATGAATGAAAAAGAGCTGTAAACTTAACCATAGGGAATCCTTGATGACATTTGTAGAACCTCTGTTGGCGCTTCTTATGGATTGATAATATGCAGGGTGTTCCTTTTAAAATAAGGAATATTCTGCACATTTTTATTTAAGCTGTTTTTCATACCCTGTATATCACAGGTCGATTTCAGATATATCGTTTGAGAGAGTTACCGATGTAGAATATTTGACCAAAAAAAAAAATTTTAATTGTACTTGGCACAACTTTATGATCATGGTTTCGTTATATGAATAAAGCCATTCATCTGACCAAAATTGATGAATGCGTTCATCGATATAACAAACTTTTTCATTATATTCACGTCCAATTTTGTTTCGATGTAGATATGGCTTGAGTGACGATGCACTACTGTAGCTAATAAATTTGATCAGCTCTTGTTCTTGGGCTCCTACCTTGGCCATGTGGCCATGAGCGACTGAAATGATTAGTGATTTTCTTATTTTCAATATCCAACTCACATTTGTTGCTGACAATCCATTTTTTTCGAAAAGTATTCCTTTCTCTCGGATAATTCTTAAACCATGATTACCCAGATTTATTATAGTAACGATTGGGAGTGAAAAAAAGTCGGTCGGTAGTTATACGTGCATGTTCATTCCATTTCGCTATAAGTTTGTGGTAAAGTTTAACCAAGTTTTGAGTCAGCCATTTTGATTCGGCACAGTTTTTATCACCACCTTGGCAAGTTCCCGTAAATATGTGGTTATATTGAATCAATCAATCAATTTATTTATCACTAAATATACATATAAGTTCAATCACAAGGACCAAAGACAGATGCATGTTTATGTCAAGTCACAAATAAATATCAAAACGAAATAAAATAAGATAAGATACATGATAGAAATTGAGAAATTCATCTTCACAGGAACATACTTTTTGGACGATATAGCATAAAAAGGTAGAAGACGTGAATACACAAGGGACAACAAGAGAGACAGTAACATATATATAAGTATGCTATATTGAATAAAAATCAAATCAATTGCATATATCGCGAACATAACACAAATTATACTAAGTACTCATCTATAGTGTAGCAGGCTCTCTGAACCACCTGCTGTTTCAGTCTTGTTTTGAAAATATTTAAATTGAGGGAGCTCTTAATATGCTCATCAAGAGAGTTGTACAATTTACAGCCAGTAAAAAAAAACTTTTTTGGTACAGCGTAGTCCGGTGATTCTCAGGTTGTAGTTGGCCTTTGAAACGTGTATTGTGGTTATGCTTCTCAACAGTATTCAATAACTTGTTTTTATTTTTATAGAATGAGTCCTGAGTGATTTCCAACATTGTTCAGTTCCACTTGAAAATTATAGACACAGCAGTTGACTCCTTCATTTCCCTTCCATGCAAGCTCCAACGATGCAATGTGGAGAAATTTCATCTGAAGACCTTCCGGGGTATTACCATCACACGCAACAATCATTATATTGTATTATGTAATATCTGAAGCAGCTGCACTGTCTTTTCGTTTCTCTGGAGGATTCTGGAATTACTTTCTCTTCGCATTTCTAGCAGTTTCAAACTCAATACCAGAAAAAGTATTTATTCCTCGATTAAATTCCCCAAAATACTATTATTGCACCTTCTTAGCGGTTGTGTTCCAAATTGTTTCGACAGAATATAATCTTTATAATCCTCACCATCACATTTCCGCATGTTCACAGCACAGTTTTTTAAAAACCTTGTCATTTCGGAGTTGGAGTATCCCGCTGTAGTTCATATTTCCTTGAGTCACAGAGCGAGGTGAACTGACGCTATAAAGATTTCCTTGTATTGACTGTGTTCACTGGTTCAGCTGATCTATAACTGAGTCATCAATCTCTTCTCTAGAAGAGTTTCCGAATCTACCATCGCTTGAATTATTTGCGTAATATCAAAAATAATACCAAAACCCGCAGTGTGTTCAATATAGACATTCAACAAATAATGAAATGTCATCAGCAATGTAAGCAAAAAGACAATGAATTGCCTTAACAACTGTGAAAAAATCTTTCATTGGTTGTCAGTGTCAAATACTAATATTTTGGTTCTAATTGAGTGTATTAATCCAACTAAAATCTAACATTTCAAAATTGATTTTTCATTCATGGACAGGATCTATCAAAAGTGTCGAAGATTATGAATTTTTCATTAGATGGTGGTTGAATTTTGGGCTCTAGCTCGAATATCAGTATATACAGGGTGTTAAGTAATAAGTGTTCGATATTTCACAGGACGATTCCTCAGTTATTTATAAGGTAAAAAGTTTATATAAGCATGGGTCCGCAAGGCCTTCATTTTTGATATACAAGGTGTTAAAAATTTATTTTTATTTTGTTTTTTCGTAAATCATTTTTCAAATAATGTCGATATAAGGACGAAAATCAGTATATGGAGATTTTTCAATATGAGAAATTCAAATTTGATCTTAGTTTGGCCCTTAATTGTAGGGGGCGTCACCCACAGGTCTTTGTCTCTTTTGGAGAGTCACAACTTTGTCGTGCATGTATGAATCACATTTTCTAGAAGAGAAATCGATTCCTCTATCATTTTCACGTGAAAAAGGTATGCTTTTCAAAAGTCGCTACAAGCAGCTGTTTTCGAGATATTTTTATTTCAATTAATCGATGCATCCTATCTTCTTCTCACTGATTCGCGAACTCATTGAAAATAAAAGTTTCAAGTAGGCTAGTAAGTTCATTTCAATGTTTTTTTCGTGCTGTCATGTCAAAAATAATATCTTGACGCATAGTTAAATGGTTTTATTTATTATTATTGTGATTATTTGTTGAAAAATGGTAAACTTCACCAATGCGCAGAGTATGCTGACATACATTTTACATACGGACTTGCTAATGGAAATGCATATGAGGCTAGACGTTTGCATCAGGAGCGTTATCCGAACCGCACAACTCCTACTTCAAAAATCGTTTTCAAGAATTCACGCTCGGTTACAAAAACAGGAAGTTTCGAGAAAGCTAGTCATCTGTTGGGTGCACATCAGACAGTAAGGACCCCAGAAACCGAGGAAGCAGTTCTCAATCTGGTAGAAGAACATCCGGAAACAAGCTCCAGAAAAATAGCGCAGACGTTGAACATTTCTCATGTTCTGGTATGGAGAATTTTAATTGATAATTTGTTAAATCCCTACCATATTGTAGAGTTCAGGCACTTCTCCCTCGTGACTTTCCGTTACGTATCAACTTCTGTCGTTGGTGTCTCCAATGCCTTATCAAAAATCCTTTATTTGAAAATCAAATCCTGTTTACCGACGAAGCAAATTTCTGACGCAACGCTATACCCAATTTTCACAACAATCATTTGTGGTCAGAGAAAAACCCCCATGCAATACAGGAATCACATTTGCAAGAACAGTTCTCTCTTAACTTGTGGGCAGGGATCCTCGGAGATTATTTTATAGGTCCATTCTTTATTCCTGGAAGATTAAACGTAGAGAGATATCGTCATTTTTTTTAAGAAGATTTGCCTATTTTACTGGAAGATGTGCCGCTTATCCTACGAAATGAAATGTGGTTTATGCATGACGGTATAGTCCATCCAATATCAATTGCAGAAGCTGTTTCTATAGGAAGCAAATGAAAACTCACTTCGTTAACACGGGCGTATATGCGAAGAAACGGAACGAAAAATAATCTGTACTACTCATAAACATTTCCCGTCGGCAAACGGTAGATCAAAAGAGCCGATAGTCAACGTGGACTCGAGTGAGGGCTGTCAGTTGTACAACCGATCCGTCTGGACCAATCAAGTCGAACATAATGCTGGCAGGTGTGTCTTTACGATGAGAGGTCATAAATCACGCGTTATATTTGTGTTTTAATAGCTCTGAAAGATTAAAAACCAGTAGCGTCTATGGTCTTGGTGTGTGCCGATCGAAATACGTTTTAGGATATAATAATAACCTACATCAAACAATGAAAGAAATTATGTTTCTTTCTTAATGTATTTGTATAAATGAAAGCTTGTCTTTATTTTTTTTTTCATTTTTCATTATTTATAAAGTATTTTCAAAATCTTAAAATATCTAAATAAAATTAGTTATCTCCGCCACTGCTGCTCACACGATTTCGCCGCAAGACTTTTTCATGCTTCTGCAATTGATATTGGGAAAACTATACCCCGGCACATTTTAGCATCCAAGCGCAGGAAGTTTCAGATCAAACTTTCGGCAACCGTTGGATAAGTCGGAGAGGGCCTCAACCATGGCCCCCTATGTCACTAGACCTTGACAGTTTGGATTTTTTCCTGTGGAGACATCTAAAATCCTCAATTCACCAGACACCTATCGAAAATGAACAAGAATTAAGTAATCGAGTATTTACCTCTTGTAGAACAATTCAAAATACCCCAGGAATTTTCCAAAGAGTGCGCGCGAATCAATGAGAAGAACATTTTTCGTGATTTTGGTTTAGATTTAAATCTAGTTTTTCGTTGTTTAAAAATTATCATTTGAAATGTTTCTATGTTATATAAAAAAAAAAGTTTTCGTAATTCTTTCACTTTTTGTCAAACACATGCATCGATTAATTCAAATCAAAATATTTCCGAAACGGCTGCTTGTAGCGACTTTTGAAAAGCATACCTTCTTCACGTAAAAATGATAGAAAATCGATTTTTTTTCCTAGAAAATGAGACAAAGACCTGTAGGCTACATGTAAGGGCCAAACTAAGATCAAATTTGAAATCATCATATTGAAAAATCCCCAAATATCAATTTTCGTCCAAATAACGACATAATTTTGAAAATTATTTACGAAAAACCAAAATAAAAATAAATGTTCAACACCCTCTATATCAAAAATGAAGTCTTTGCGTACCCATGCTTATATGAACCTTTCACCTTATAAATAATTGAGGGATCGTCCTGTGAAATATCGGACACTTATTACATAACACCCTATATATTCAAAATGAATAGCTGGAACGGAGATATAATAACAGGATAATTTACGTCTCATCATGTATCTCTTTCATTCTTTGACTGCATGAGGCTACGAAAACATATTTTCCAGATGTGAAACAATATCAACACCAAACCGTCCGAACTACATAAAAAACGTCAAAGCATGCTCAACCAAACCATACACCATTCATAAAGTAACCACCCTAGCTAAAAGGACGCCCTATTATAGCTCTAGCCACAATTATCAGTTCACCCTCTCTCTCAGTCCTGTTTTAATTAAAGAGCTCCCAACCTACCTGAATTTCATAAGGAGTCTTGAATAGAGATTAGCTCAAGATGAAATATAGTTATTAATTTCAGATGAAAACAGTGGCGGTTCGACTTCTCCCTGCGGTGGGTATTTGATTATGTGTACCAAGTTATTTTCTGCATTCCTTTGGAGAGAAATAGAGGAGAACTCCGCGTCCACAAACTTTGCATGCCTTTCTTATCTATTTAAATCTTGGAGAAAATAGGTCCGTAAATATTTTCAGAATGGTGAAGGTCATGAATTAGGACCGTACTTTTTCAGAATTAACATTTGCAGAGGGTACAGATTCATTTTTAACTTTTTTATTCAATGTAGGGCCATTTCTGCTACCATTGCCAATCATCGACATCAATGAACACATTTCCCCCTAACTGAAATTTCGCCGAACTCTCTGGTATTTCAATCAGCTCAACATTCAGGACCTCCGAAGAATGACATATACCTCGCTGTATCTCGTGCCCATTGATATAGCGTCTGTCAACTCTGATATGCTACCATATTGCAGTTGTGCGGGGTTTGTATCACGATATCCAGATATCAATAGACTCTCATCAACCAGAGAAGCCTGGCTGTATTCCTTACAAAATCGTACAATACAAGAATCATTGATTGTTATACCAGAAGAGTTTTAAAATATTTTTGGAATGAAGTTCCTTCACGCGGCTTGTGGTAGGTGTTGATTGATAGGAATCATCACGTAAGAAAGAGGCGTTATGCCCCCTCCATGCGACTTTCTATATATATATCTCTCTCTGTCTCTTTCTATTATATGCGACTCTGTGTGACAAGCGTCTAGCCCTTGCCATCCGAACTGCTGTTCTTCTTGCCTGAAATTCAAAATTATACATAAGTGGTAGGATATCTATGCGAGAAAGATATGTTTGTTTCTTTCATATTTCTATATAACGTGTGTTAAAATGAATAGATTTTTTTTAACATAATTTCTTATGTTTTTTGTATGCCGAAGTTGGATCAATGGTTTACATTGAATATGTTGCACGTCAATTCGATCCCTAACAACACAGGGATGTCCTAGGTATATCCTTTTCATGTACCGCGGTACAAGGGCATGATTGTGACATTCAGGGGATGTCCCGCAGAAGTTGTCCAGAGGACATACCATCTGGTATATCCATACGTTGTCCCATTCATGTCCTTGGTATTTCTGATATCCATTATCATATATAAGAATCGTCGAAACTCATCGAAATTTTCATTAAAAATTCAAAAATGATATTTCATTTTTTAAATGTTAGTCTTCTGGAAAATAATTATGAAGAAAATGGAAATATATCTCAAAAGTGACCATTTCGCAAGCAGAAAATAATTTATGCATAATGTAATGTAATGTACATAATCGAAATTATCAAGAATGATACAAATCATACACAAATCGGGGCACTGTGGGATCGAATTGTTCATCGATCTCTTTCTATAGGATATTGAAACTCCACAGCAGCGAAATAGTTGCAAAATGTCAAATTCAATATTCCGTTCAATCAATTACCAGGACGCTATGAATTCTATTATACCCTAAATACCTGCCGTAGTCAAAAATAAAACAAGTGCCGGTGGCAATCCCCCCGAGTACGGTAGGATTTTCAATTGATATATAATAAATGAAGTTACGACGGTCAATTGGTGAGACAGCATGCTATCGTAGTGATAGGAATTATGAATATATTCCATTTGTTAAAGAAAAATAACCCACGACGAATCAATTCCAAATAACAACTAAATACATCACTTGATTCATCGTGAAAGTCACGGGATAGGAATATTTTTAACCTGTACGATTAAATTATCTCCACAGCAGAATCGTACAATGAAATATATGCAATGAACGAAATAAAATCAATCAGGCGTTTCGCTAACCTGATTCCCTCAAACGGCTATCAAGTACATTGGGTAAAAATATGCACAACAGGGAAATATGGTTATAAAGGTGTCTCACTGACACAAGCAAATGAACAGGTTATCACTTACGGTTACCTCACTACTCAAACAAAACAAAATGATTATGCTTTTCGAAAAACTATTTTTCTGACGGTCACAACATGCAGAACAATTTGAAAAAAACTTGTTCTCGGAACGGATAAATAAAAAAAAACTTATTCTCGGAACAGAAGCCAAAAGGGCTTGTTCTCGGACTGGAAGTAATGAGCCCGCCCCCAGACGGGAAGTAATAAGGGCGATCTTAATTAAATCTCGACTCCTATATCCACCTGATTTGAAAAAAAATGGACAAAATCAGAATAAAGAAAGACCCTCTTTTGTCTGATTGACATAAGAACTGGACCAAAGAGCTGCTTATCTTTTTCTACCCTCATAGTAAAAACAGTCATAAAAGTCTTTTAGCCTTTTTGTATGGTGCAAAAAGGCATCATAACTTTCTTTTGCTCGGTTTTGTGATCGTTCCAGTAGCTTTGTATATTTACACTTATTTTCTAAACGGACATTATTTTGTTGTCAGACCATAATTAATAATAAACCGTAAATTGTTGGGGACGTACCAAAGTTACTTAAAAATTCTGGTTAGCCGTTCTCAGTAACGGAGCTTGGAAAAAATGCTTCGCTACAGTATACGGAATAGAATCAAATAAACCCCCCTTCACCCTATCATTAGCTATTTCACCTAACTTGGAAATGGAGATAAATAATTATGGATGAATTCAATGTGCATGAATGTTTGTCTTGTGCCAGTAGAAAATGAAAATATATTCAAAATCCGCGCAAAAAAATTGCGATTACGGACACGACCGTCAACGACGTCTACCCTCACGCGCCTGACCCGTTCGGGTAGCTATCTCAGTGACACTCAATTTTATTAGAATTATTTTTCCACACTGAATTTGTACTTTATTGGAGTTATCAATAATATGTGAGATTCTAAAATCAATGTCTATCTAATAGAAACATAAACACGAAACAGGTGCGGTGGAGGCTCTGTTGTTTTTATAATATTTAATTTTGTACTATATTTATATTTATGAACTCACAATGTTCTCCTCTTCCATTTGCCATCCTCGATACGATAGCAAACAAAATAAATTCAGAGACCCCCACTTTTTTTATGTAACATTCGCCATTTTTATTTTATTCTCATAAAATGTAGCGTATGTTACCCGGACCATAATAACGAGTCGATTGACACCTCACTTTTCACCTCAAAATCGAATGGTGGGTTGAGGTACTGCGGTGAAACATTCGTGAATACAAACATACATAGACTGCTAAAATCATTACCCTTCCTTTTCGGTTGTGCCGTAGTCGGGTAAAAAAGTTAACTGCGTATTATCACAGTGTACAGAGCACCAAATAGTGGTCCAGACATATTTTTCGATGAAATTTATGATCTCATGTTCATAATCTAGATGACAACACAACAGACAACACTAAATCAGAAAAAATTAAAAATATATTCCCTGAATTTGACATGAAAAATATTATGACTGAGCCAACACGTATTAATAGAAGTATAGATGGAATGTACACAAATCTACAGCCTACTGATTGTTATGTCGAAGATACACATCTTTCAGATAAAAAATTTGAGATTTGTAATTTCGCATTACCAACAGCACATAATTGTGGTGTAGAAACTAGTTATAAACGTTGATTTGTTTGGAAATATGATTAGGATGTTCATAAAATTAGATGTGGAATCATCTGCGACTGAAAGATAAACTTCAGTCACTATCTTCCATCGTTCAAGATAACCTCTTGTGGGGTATGCATGTTGAAGAAGAAAACCATTCTCTGTTGAATATTGAAACCGAAACCCCAAATATGTGGCTCGCTTTTGTTTGTTGACTCCGTTGATTTCTCGTTTTCTACCAAGTGTTGTTCATCCTTGCACTTCTTCACCGTACTGATGAGGGCCGAAAGCCTACGGTTAACACTTCTCTTTTGAGGGCTATGTCCATTAAATTTCTCCCATTCTGTTCAACAGTCCTCTCGATGTTCCTCTCTTCCATATATATATATATATATATATATATATATATATATATATATATATAAAATTTATTTTCACGAATTATCCATTCTGAGAATGTTGAAAAATGCATCGAAACTAATCGCTTCCATATGGAGCGTGAAATCACATCATGAAGTAATAAAAATGCCAACTAAGATATAATGTTGAACAAAAAATTCGATTTATGAAGTCGGAAACTTCATCACATGTGATACCCATGCGTGTGAAAGTCATATTTTCAAATTTATGACTCTATAAAAATAAAAAACTGGAGGACATCTCCGCTAAAATGTAATAAACATTCAATTTTAATGTATAAAGAGGATCATTAATTACCTCGAGGATGAAGATAATTCTAAAAGCACTACCCTACGATCGGCTGATAAAAATATAGAATGTAATACATTAGGGAGATAAAAAAAAATCTATGGAAGAGACACAAGTCTTGTTTTTACACCTCCAGGAAATCAAATCTCATGAATTAACGACATAAAACCTGTCATCATTACCCGTAACGCGTGAAACGTCATCCGCGGACGAGTATAAAGGGGTATGGAAATCTTAACTCAGTCTCATTCAATCATCCAATTTCATTCATGACCTACCATTCGAACCATCACATAGTTAAGAACTAATATGTAGTCTTATTATAACTCAGTCATGACTATCAAATATAAATGATTGAAATGTATCTAAAATCAGTACGCGTATTCAATTACTAAATAAAATATTGAAGAAATAAATAATTAATAATAAGAATTCAGAAATTTTTTGCTGAAAATATGTTGTGTGAATCCAGAATTTGTGGCAACAGTGTAAGCGTTATATTTTTGTGTTTTGTATTATTGTGGCATTGGATCATTTTCATCTATTATTGAATGGAATGGCTTATTCGATTTTCTACGAAATCTCTACCTAAAGTGAAAATGTTTCATATGAAATTTCAACCACATATTTGAGTTTGGCAAATCATTAATTTTTTTCTTAAATCATAAATTAAATTGGATTCGACTTTCGAACTACTCTATAAAATCTCCATCACCGCGGAATACATTACGAATTATTTTGATTGATTTTTGTAATGCAAATCTATACCTAGAATAATTTCACAGTTTTATTATTGAATCAACTTAATTTTATATCCTGGGTGTGGAAAGAATTACCAAATTCTATGAATCATTCATCCAGTTTTGTTGAATGATACGTGCTCATTCAACTTATATAATTTTTTTCAATTATTAGAGTTCCAGATATTATGTTCAAGAGTATGTATAAGCATTTGATTTTCATGAATTGATAAACGTTCTGAAAGTTTATTTGGAATGATACTTCATTCACCATAGTTTCCTTATTTTGTTTCTGTTCAAATGATGAAATATTTGGTATTATATACAGTGTGGTTTGAAAAAGCTGAATTCATTTGGTTACTGGTTCAGACAGATTATTTTATATGGAAAAATTGTTATAGATTTAAATTTTGAAATTGTTAGATTCTTGAAATTTTAGTTCCTTCATACGGGGGCTTTGGAAATTTGATGCAACTTACCGTCAGTTGTAACACATTTATTAATCAGGTTGTATTACTCATTTGGAACAGGTATTTAGTACTATAGAAGTACTTGAGATGTATTGATTAGAATGTCATAACATACACATAAATACACACTGATTTGTTGTGAGGAAGTATTTTTTTATCAATATAGTGGTTTGTTTCTATAAGTGCTTCAATTATTTGCATAGTATCCTCAACTACATTGGCGAGGTACACAATTTGAACGATTCCAGCTCTATAAAAATTAATAACATCCATATATTGGAAGGACGATACTCATCTGCCGCTCGATGAAAATTGCCAGTGAGTTTTTACAAATTATTCACATCCAGTATAGCCCTCCATAAACTTGGTAACTACATCCCAACTAATTAAACTAAAGTGTTGGATTTCTAAATAATCAGCACCCTGTACGGAGTCATATCAATGGGTGGTCAGTTGTAGGCTATTTATTCCTACAACTGTCCCAGGTCATATCAATGATTCTCAGGGGTGGGGTCATATCAGAGATGCCTTGAAATTGTTTTCAGAAACTGTAGAGAATTACTTACCAAATCTAACACGATATTAACCTGTTTATCCAATTTTCACCGAAAAATAACTTGGATTCTTTGTCGTAACGTGCGATGACAGTTAGTGTCAAAATAATAAATACGAACATTTCCTCGCGTTTCTGTGGAAACTATCTCATAGCTAGGCAAAAATTCAATTAAAATTCCAAAAACGCTCGCCACACATAAAATAATTATCTTAATAATAATTACTCACATTTTTTTTTGTATGTAAAAAGTATGAAATAAAATGTTCACGTCACGTCACACGTCCGTTGAACTTTTTCCAGTACTCGTTTTGGAATTCCAGACTCGGAAATTAATGAAAAATTTAATTTTTGAAAATCTCGATGTACGAGCTTTTTTGAACCATACTTCATGTTCATGATGAATTCACCTTGATTATCCATATAATAGGTGAGACTCTGAGATATTCGATTGAGAAATAGTAAGTTCTTCAACGAACAATATTCTACGTTCTGTTTTCTGAGTAAATATAGCTTTCAGCGGATATTGCTTGGTCTAGCGGAACTTTCGTATCCTGAGTAGAGGCAATAAGTTCGCATCTGTGAAGGCGAGCTATTCTATATTTGAATCCATGTTTGATAACAGTTGTAAATGAAAAGCTCTCAGGTGGAATTGCTAGATTCAATCGACCTAATTCACCCACTTTGTTTGTGTTTAATAACGGAAATTGTAATTATATATTAATTTCCAGGCAGTTGATAAACAAGTGGTGGAGAATAGTATTGTTTCTCAGATAATAACTATCGAATACTTATTTCTGTTGGTAACAGTTGTATTGAAATAGTGCTAATGGAATATATTTACACTAAGTTTCGTTAACGAACTATAGCTGTTTTGCTCTTTTTTGAGTTGTTAGTCTAAACAACATGCAATATCCTTCAATTTTAAATCTAAATTGTATCGAATCGTTCAATATTTATCTCACCAATTGGAAATATTTCCGAGGTTTCTCAATTCCTCTCATATGTTTTGCTTCTTAGTAAGGTCGAAGTTCCTAGATAGTTTTTTTTTTAGAGGGGTGGAGAAAATCCTTCACGGGCACCTCACATTAGTAAGGTAGTGTGGAAGTCACTGAGTTCTGGAGCATGTGCACCCTCTGTAACTCCGTGTTACCCACTGGAAACTCCACCCAGTTGGCTCGTCTGGTCAAGTCATCCGATGACACTTGGGCCTGTTAGCCCATTGTATCTTCCCAGACAGCAATCAATATTCCTTGAATATTATTTCTGGAATATTGGAATATTCTTCAACATGCTTGGTATATACATATCTTTGATAGAATATTCTCCGGAAAAATGGAAAAATGGAAATATTCCTAGAATATTCCATAGGGAATATTCCATGTATATTCGGAATATGGTCATAATGTTCCAGGATTATTCTTTTCAGAATATTCCCTGGGTAAGATTTAGGGGTATTCCTAGAATATCCCAGGAATATTAAAGGATTTTTTTTTCATATCCCAAACACATATTCCATGAATATCCCCTGGATACTCAGAATAATACAGGAATTCCACGGAATATTTGCCAAAGATCCTGCCACTACAGATTTCTATAAAAAATGGGTCGAAGATAATTTTTAGGTTTTTATTCTATCATCCATATAAGAGTGACAGAAACAGATTAAACTTGTATATTCCATACAATGCAGGAGAAAATAATTCGTGTAAATATTTTTCAAACATCAATTCAGAAGGCCAACAAAAATTTTTTTTTTTTCTGCCTTCAACCATTGTGAAAAATCAAATTTAATATATCAAAATGACCAAAATGCAGTAGTGCAATGTTGACAAATCTTATGAACAAGCTAGGTAGTGATAATTGATTTTCTTGGTAGTTTGAAATTATAGAAAATTCTCCAATGGATATATAAATGTATGAATTAATCTGCAATTTTGGAACTTTCAGTCTAGGCTTCTGAAATAATTGTATATCGATATATTAAAATGAGACTCATAAATGCATTTTTCTATGCCCTGCCAAAACTGTTGACTATGGTGTATTGTGAATTGTTCTCCACAAACATTTAACAATCATGAATTTTATATCTAACATAACTTGCAACACTTGAAAATGAATAAATAAATAGAGTTAGCGTGAGAGTATCAGAAAGTAATAAAGTAAGTATTCATAATAATTTGATTGAATATATTCATATTCATTTTAATTTTATTTCGTCAATATAGTTGGTAATTACATTTTGAAACGCTATTCGATTCAATCATCAATAAAATAAGTTGTGTAATAAATTACAAAATTCACCTCCCTTTTCCTTCTCAGCCTATCTTTTCATTTGTCCAGATAGGCATTGACCACAATTTCAATATCTTTTGATGTTGTTTCTTTATGACATTGTTTTATTGCCTCCGAAAATAATTCTAATTGATTCACTCATTCATGCAGTTGTTCCTAAAAAGTCCATTACCACGTTCTAATAATTCAAGGGGACTCATAACTAAGTGGTCAACCCGAAGCTCATTTAACGGACTGAAAAAGGTATATTTCAGTTCCAATATCAAATCACTGTATGTAGTGAGCTCCAAATGTCTTATTTAATCAATATTGCATTTTTTGTTTCCTTGTAGGAATTAAATGCGTTGACAGATAATTTTGACAGGACCAAGTGTGGTATTAACGCAAAACAATCTCGAATCTACTATGGTTTTATCAATATAAAATAGCGAGAAGACGTTTTTCACTATAGAACTGATCTGATTGATTCTTTGTTTGAAACGTCGGCCATTTGATTGGTTCAAAAATAATGAGGGAAATAGTCAAACGAAACTACTCAGAAATGTATGAAGAATAATACATATGTTTCAAAATATGAATGTTTATTAAATCAGATGTGGAATCATTATCTTCCATCGTTCAAGATAATATATTTTTGGAAATTGTTCATATGTTGAGAACTAATAAAGGGAGTTTGTGTCGTTCCTTTAGGGTTGTAAGCGGCAATTGGGATTGCCCTATTGTGACTTTGAGGGACTGATGGAATAGTGCCCTGTTAGGTCGTTGAAATTTATACCACCATTGTTTAGATGATAGTAATTATTTCATTCAGTGCCGGTTATTTATATTCCAGCATCAATGAACTTTACGTGCCACCATTTGTTATGATCTGAAAAACGTGTATAAGGTTGTCATAACAAGGTCAATTAGTGCTTATGGATCACATCGTTTTGTAAATGGAAATAGTTGCGGGGTGAAAATTTTTGAAAAATATTTTTTTATTTCATATTGCTTACACAAGAACTGAAACATAATTGAGAGTTTACAGAAATTATTATTTCAATAATGAAAAAAAACACGATAAAATTAAAGGTATTTTTTGTAATATTTAGAAGGCCAGTACTGTTAAACTATATCTGATAAAAAACACTTGATATTTTTTTTGTTAGGGTGACGGTGTGGTAAGGGGCCCATCAATGGGGTACTTTTTTCCGATCCTTTGTAACTTAAATATTTTTGAGTTAGGTAAAAGAAAAATCATGTGAACATGTAATCAACTATCAATACTATCATTTGTTGAAAACATCAACCAATTATTTCATTTCTGAATAACCAAAAGGTAGTTTGAGAAAAAAACAAAAAAAGGCTCACTGTTGGGAACCCTTGCCCAAGAGTGACACATGACGAATCTAAGAGTGGGACAATAGTTTTTTACAACAGCAAATATCAGGTACGCTTATTCAGGATGAACTAACAAATAATGGAAATAATGCAATTCTTATAAAATAATGTAGTTCATCCATAACATTAAATAATGTAATTCAATCCTCCTGTTTTAGAAGCTGAACCCAAAGTTCCTGTGGTGCACCATTTAGCATCCTATAATGGAAGTGAACCCGAAGAGAAACCATTGCTGGAAGTAGCCAATATCCTGCAGCACTGACAATCATACAAGTACCTAGTAACCAGTACGCCCTGTTTCCCACTTTCTTCGAACCTTTTTCTGACATAATTTTAAGATAGTGTTTTTGTTGAGTGATTGTGGCAGTTTCATCAAGATTGAAAACTCTGGTACCATCAGCAAAGCGTTCATCTCTTTGCTAGGAATCATGCAGTTTATCGAAAAATGTCTTAATATTAGATTCGTTGAACATCCCTCAGTCGTTCTCAACTTCAGACGGTGATGTCGCTTTCTGAATCCTCTCATCCATTCTATCCTGCCAGATTCAGAGTTTTCCAACTTTTTGGCATCTCAAATTATTTGATTTTGCCATTCCATAGGCCAGCTGTCTGCCATCAATTAGAGAGATAGAACATTTTGCCAAAAACAATTATATAACTTGCCAATATATCTTTTTGAATATTGAATATTGAATATTCTTCGTGCATTATAGCATGGTACCATAGAAATCGGTTCTTGGTAAAGTTTTTGTTTTTGAACATATCTGTTCAGTGTTTGATTAGGAATACTCTTCATGTTACCAACCTCTCTTAGTGGGTGTCCAACGACAACCATAGCTACTGCCTCTCTTATATGGGGTTCATGTTTTTTGAGCTTCCTGCTTCCGATTTTATTGATTTTTTCAACCATCGGGATCGAAAATCGCATATTAATTCTTTCTTCGTGGGATTCTTCGATGCGCCCTACAATGAGACATGTCGCACTGTGGGACGCGGAAGTTCGTCTCATTGTTGGAAACTGTGCATTATAAATGAAAACAAACTGTTTTTTCATAACCCCGAATATTGTGCCATAGGTTTTTGTAGAATCCAACTGACATAACAATAATGAGTTAATTGAAGTTACAACTGTATAGTCTAGAGAAACAGAAAATTATAAAAAATACTGACTATTTTCGACTGTAGGAGACTTGATCCACTAAACAATGGTAACATACGTTATACGTTAGGATAATACCAACTATGGTTGCAGTAGCGAGTAGATTGTCTGTTTCAAGTACAATATTGCCACCTCTCAAGGATTTTCCGGGATATATCGTACATGTCTCACTGTTGGACCTGTCTCAGAGTTGGGCCCTCTCCCCTATACTTTCACCTTGGGATACGATTATACTTCATCGATTTGCATTATTCTTCTTTGTTGAAAACTTCAAGTTAACACTTCAGGATATATGAAGGTACATTAGTCAAAATAGTCAGATATCCAACTAGAAATTATATGTGGGGCTGAAATCTCAGCTCCAGCCCAAATGAACATTCTTAGTAGAGAGATTGAGAAAGGAGTGAAATATTGAGAATTATTTTACGAACGCATGTGGATCTGTGTATTTTCTAAACTACTTATAGAAAGACAATTCAAATTAATCCTAGATCTAACTCTCGTCATATTCACATCAGAATCAGACAAGTTGTGGAAGCACTCATGGTCAGTTTAAAACAGTATAGATGTTCCCCGACGAGGAGGGGATCAGGAGACGACATGAGCGTGTCAAGTATATTCGAAGTTAATTATTATTTATTTTCCAGTATGCCTTTTGCCCATGGAGTCGATGGTTTGGAGATTTGTTGGTCTTACCCATAGTTTTCACAACCATAACTACGATATTATAGCTGTGACAACTTCGAAGTAAATTGAAGTGAATTTGGACTTTTTCGGGAGTTGTGGAATAGTAATTCATCCAAATATGACACAACTACAGAGCGTCCACTTGTACCGATGCATAATACGATTTCTGAGGGGTGGAAATAGAACACCCCTTCCTAAGAATAAAATTTTCCCTGATTCTACCGCCTCCTTTCACAATCTTCCATTCAACTTGTTTCGTTCGTATGTCATTCTGTCACTCTATCATTCTGTCATTCCAGTTAAAAAAAATTAATCAATTTTTGGAGCACTTGCCGACATCCAATTGAGCCTAAATTTGGAAGGTGTTCATGGTTTCAGTGACAATGCAATATTAAATTTTTGTTAGGGAAAAAAACGAGATGGCGGCTCCAATATGGCGGACGAGTTTTGCGATTATTGTAATATTTGACTCAAAATTGGTATATGGGGATTTTCGGGGACGGAGATTATGAATTCCTTGTGAAAATTCAAAAATTCAAAATGGCGGCTCCAGGATGGCGAAAAAGTTTTGTGATTATGGTCCAATTTGATTCAAAATTGGTATGCGGGAGTTTTCGGAGTCGGAGATCATGAATTTTTTGTTGAAATTAATGAAATTGAAATGGCGACTCATGAAATTTTTGTTAGAGAAAAAAACGAAACGGCGCTCCAAGATGTTAGACGAGATTGAGGTTTTTGGTCCGATTCGATTGAAAATTGGTATATGGGGGAGATCAGGGTCGGAGATTATGAATTTTCTCTTCAAAATTCACAAAATCTAAATGGCGGCTCCAAGATGATGGATGATCTCTGTGTTTATGGTCCGATTCTATTCAAAATTGGTATGTGGTAGTTTTCGGGGTCGGAGATTATGAATTTTTCAAAATTCACAATTTTAGGATGGCGGGCAAGTTTTGTAACTATCTAGTCAAAGATTATTGATTTCAAGTTAAAATTCATAAATTAAAGATGGCAACTCCAAGATGGCGGAGGAGTTATTATTTAGATGGTCTTTTCATTGAAGGACTAGATAGCTCAGAACTTGCAGGAAAAAGGATAATGATGCTTGAACAAAAATGCATAGATTAATGAGTACCTAAGTACTTAAAAGCACAAAATAAAATAATTGATGAAAAAACTTTTAAAGACAAGCTTTTATTCAAATGTACTAAAAAGTAAAAATTCATTGCTTTTGATTTGTGACGTAGGTTATTCCGTGAGTTATAGATTCAAAAACTTGTCGCTTTTGTATTCGAATTGGAAACTTTGCTGTTGAATCTATAACTCACGGAATAACCTACGTCACACATCCAAAGCAAATATTTTTTACTTTTTATTGCATTTGAATATAAGCTTGTCATTAAAACGTTTTTGTATTAATTATTTTATATCATTCAAGTAGTGATCATTTTATTTCGCTAATAGAATTATTTATGACATTTCAGGATCGTTTGCTATTTTTTTTTTCTCCAAAGACCAGCTCATTCTCTTCCAAAACTCAATCTATATTCAACATTCTCAATCCTCCAGAGGAAGCATATCGGATATCAAGGCAAAATTTCAATAAAATGTCTTACAATCTACTTTGATATAATATGTTTACATTCGATCTGTCAAATTGATAAATATTCAACAAAAATGTTTCACTGACTAAGGAAAGTATTCTCAAGAGACAATAGGGTAAAGTATATCTCCTGTCATGTATCAGGGAAAAAAATGAAAACAGATCATTTCTACTCAAGCCCAAAGGGGTAGTTTTTTATATGATGAATAACCGTGATAAAAATAACAGTGAATGGCACTGAGTTTGATCTGTTTTGCAGAAACGCTTCTTCCATCTCATGTACATAAACATTTCTCGTATCTGTTGACGGAATGAAAACCCTACATTTCAATCCTGTCATCGATATTATGTTTTCCCTCCAGACAACGCAGCCTAAAAAAGTGAAATGTTTATTTACTCCATTCCAAACATCACTTCCTCTCTAACAGAATCATTCAACTTGAAATAAATAGACTTCTACATGACACCAAACTGAATTTATTACGACTTCTAGCTAACAGGAAGTAGCGTACCGTTTTAAAAATAGCCTCTGCATGTAATGCCTTATTTATGTCGTTTTTATAGATATTTAAAGTTAACAGCTATACGGAGTGAATAGATAACGTTTTATTGACGATTTCGCGGAGCTATATAACGAGATGCCTCTAATGGTTCACCCATTGGAATTTATATTCGAACAGATTTAAAAGATGTCTGGAGCTTTTCAATAACTTTCCTTCATCACAGTGGCAATTGGCAATTCGATCATTCTTATACTAGTGAAAGAACACTTGTACAAAAATATTGTATATAACGTCGGAATGTTTTTTGGTTTTATCGGAATTCTGTTCTCCATATTTTGAGTTTTTTCTCCCCCTGCAAGTAGAAATTATAAGTTATCTATTCTGATATTTGATATTCTGGATTCTAAAATAAACTAAGAAAATTTCAAATTTGTCAGTAACGTACCATTTGGAAATGATTAGCATAAAATCTACGAGAGTAATATTGGAAAATTCTGAATACAAAGGAAGTATATTTTGTATTTAGAATTTTCCAATATTACCTACTTTTGTTGTAAAATATGTTAGGCAAATAATTTTCAAACGGTAAGTTAATGACAAATTTGAAATTTTCCAAGTTTATTTTAGAATCCAGAATATCAAAAACGCAGTAACGTATCGGGGCAAATTTAGTAATTTGGCCAGAATAGATAAATAAATGATTTTCACTTCCAGAATGAGAGAAAAACCAAAATATGGAAAACAAAAAATCGGTATTTATTTTTTCACATCTTTGGGATTTATATTGCAAGGTTCATTGAATTTGACTGTTTTACGTATTGCTCAATATACAATCTTCACAATATATTTTTGAGAAAATCGATTAAACTGAATAATTTTGGTCATAACATTCAAATGGAAAAAACAATAATAAAAAAGTACAAAATCAGATTAACCAGCGCATTACTCAGTATTTTCTTCTTCAACTCTAGCGATAGCCTGCATCCTCCCAGACATGCTTCGCACTATGTCCCACTCGTGCCTTTTCATGTGCGTCTAGCGCATGCCTCATGTTGCAAGTGTGAAACATGCAACGCATGCGCTATTGCAAGCGTGATGCTGAAAATATTATGTGTTGAACGTAAATCTAAACCAATCGGGGATTTTTCTGTGTCGATTTTTGAAACTATACATACGCACATTGTTTACTTTCCCAAAGATTATTGTTTATATGATTTTAGCCATTGTATACATGACACTTGTCAAATCTTTTGTGATTGTTGACATTTAATGAAATTCTTGTTCACCTGTTGACTATTGTTTGTCCTCGAGTAAAAAAATTTGTGATTTAAGTTCAAATCATTATTGTTGTGTACCTCAATGTGACTCTTGGGCAAAACGATCCCGTTGTACTGGAATAAGTTTTCATCATTTTCCATGAGAAAATGAACGTAACGTTCTGGTGCAGACTAATCTAGGATTGACCGAGTTTATAGACAGTCGATGGGCTCTTGAAGAAGAATACAGTCCCTTCCCAAAATCTTCCTGTATCGTCTGTGGAACAGAAAAAAGTGAAAAAGAGAACATTCAAAGAGAGTTGTGAGGAAATAAAAGAGAGTTAAGATGAGAAAAGAGAGATATTATTCAACATACCGAAAATTATTCATACAGTATGGAAAAAGATTGACTATCTAGGTGATAAGGACACATTGTTAACTTTTCATTAATGTTCATATGATTTTAGTCATTGTACACTCAAAAGTTGTCGAGACTCTTGTGATTGTTGACATTCAATGAAATTTTGGTTTACCTGGTGAATATTCTGTTCCAATGTGACTCTTAGACAAAACGGTCCCATTGTACTGGAATAAGTTTTTATACATACTGGTGCAGACTAATCTAGGATTGAGTGAGTCTATAGACAGACGACGGGCTCTTGGGATCTTGAAGAAGAATACAAAATGTTCCTGTATCGTGTGTGGCCAAAAAAAAAGTGAAAAAGAGAACATTGGAAGAGAGTTGAGAAAAAAAAAAGATAGTTAAGAAGAGAAAAAAGAGATATTATTCGACATATCGAAGATTATTCATACAGCATGGAAAAAAAGTTACTATATATGTATATCTAGGTGATAAGGACACATTTCCACACCATCGTGATTGTTTTATATGGAATTAAAAAAAACTGTTTTTGATAGTTTTATTTTCAATTCGAACATTCACATATAATGTGTAAAATTTCTTCAAAATAATTCATAACAATTATTCCCGATGGCTTCACTGAGCTGTCCAGAAACTTTGAAAAATATTTTTTTGCAAGCAAATTAGAACATACTCTGTCTCCTTCAAAGTGAGTTTTCGCAAATGATATTGCCTTAAGATTTAAATACACCACTTCACTAGAGTCTTGAAATGAATAACACTACACAAAAAACTGGAAAATAATACCAAATAGAAATATTTTGAGAAAAACTCCAAACACAAGTGTATAACCTCTGAGAAAACAGACAAACAATGTACGTATGTCTGGTTTGAATTGTCGCCACTTTGGCGCTAGCATCTGATTTTGAATTCCCAATTTTGTAGTAGGTGAAGATATTGACTTCATATTCTAGGGTCATGCATCAATTTCATTATCCCATGTTTCAATTTTTTGAGTTAACCAGTTCAAAAAGTGAAAGGGGGGGCGGAGGACATTAAAGAAAAGCACTGTATATATTTGACATATATCGGCTTGTAACCTTTATACCTATTAAATATTCTCGTGAGTAATTTTACTTCTGGAAGAAGAGCCGAACACATTGCCAGAAATTACCCTTGGGTTTATTTGGTTTACCTAATGAATATCTAAAGAAATAGCAGTAATTTGATTTTAGCTAATGGAATAGTAGTTATTGAATTGTCTTCTAATAATGGCAAGTGATTTCATAATGTTTAGGTGAGGTTCTTTTCGAGTGGCGCGATAACCGCCCCTTCCACTGCGATATCCTCAGAACCATTGTGGATCGATCCTAATCAAATTAGAGTTCACCTTCAAGTCCCGCGCTTCTGACGAAGTCGCTGATGACGCTCGGTGATACCTTTTCCAGGTCTTTGGGCTCTCGCTGCCCGTAATCCATACGGTGAAATCTTGTTAGTTTCAGAACCTTGCATCTGCTATTTCCTCCTCGTCTTGACAAAAGCGGGACTTTCCGCTCTCCGAAGTCCGATTCTTTGAAGATGCTCTCGTGGTCTACAGTGATCTGTCAGTAGCCCAGTTCTTCTTTCCGAAGGATTTGGTATAAATTACTTGTCCCACTGTTTCATATCAGTACTCGCGTTTTTCCCGCTGGATCCAGTCTGAAAACTCATATTTAGTTATGCTCTCTAATTCCAAGGGCTCTGGTCCTATGAAATCCTTCATAGTGCCTTCTTTTGCCAGAAGTTCGGCTTTCTCATTTCTTTCAAAGCCTTTATGTCCAGGGACCCATAGCAGAGTTATTATATCATCCTTGCCTATGCACTTCCATACTAATCTTGATTCTAACCGACTTGATGCCAGAGCTTTCAGTGCTGCTTGGCTGTCCGACATGATTTTGATCGATTGCTTTTTACTGTCTTTGTTCAGAATTTCTTGCAGGCAGAGTTCGATTGCATGGACTTCTGCCAGGAATATTGTGGCGTACTGTCCCAGGTTTACACTGAAGTTAAATTCTGGTTGTACTCCATGTACTCCGGCCCCAACTCCGTCTTCTGTTTTGGAGCCGTCTGTGTACCATTGTAGATTGGCCCTGGTTCACTGGGATTTGTAGTCCGATCAGAATAGTTTTACACCAATTTGTCGATTTGGGAAATTTGTTCATTTAGGAAATCACCCGTACTTTGTAGGATCTACTGAACTGGAAACTGAGATATTTACATGCGACCCATAATTCTTGAAACTCAAATGTATGAAATTTCAAGATAAAAAATATTTTAAATTCAAATGTATGAAATATGACCCAGATTATGTTAGTATTCTGATAGTGTGGTTCTTGCAGTACGAGATAAGTCCCTGCAGTCGTGTCACTATGTTTCCTAATAATTGTTTTGTTGTCCAATATATATTTTATAACAATTTACGCACTCGATTTTGTGAACTAAATTGGACAGTGACTCTTTAGGCAGCTCATCTTCAAATTTCGGGAGGATTCTTCGCATTTTATTTCCATTGTAAAGAGCTATGGATAGTTGGTCATTCTGATTATCTAGGGTAATCCTTCAATATACGTTAATCTGGAGTGTCTTGTATTTGTATTATCCGTATTGATAATTGAGTTGGCACGATTATATAGAATTCTATTGACACGAGATCTGGGAAATTGATTTTGGAGTAACATATATTTTATTTTCTTGAGAGTATCTAGATGGAATCGTCCATCACTGAGGGAGATGGCTCTATGTTTTGAACCTTTGATGATAGTTCTGGGAGAGAGCGTGATTTGGAAAAAAGTCAAAAACTCTTCCTGGATTACAAGGTTTCATATAACAATCACTGGACAAGCTACCATCTGGATTTATTATTATTAATGTATCGAGAAAAGGAATACAGTTGTTTTTCTCGTTTTCTAGAGTAAACTGAATAATTAGTTGGAAATTATTGAGAAAAATTAACACCTATTCTTTAATATCACGAGGGACAGCTGTCAGAATGTCATCAACGTAACAGAATAGAAATGGTACTTCAAATGGCAGCTCATTGATGATGTGTTCATCACTAAATTTGCTATACTGGGTGAGGCAGGATTACCCATTGCCGTGCGGTCCAGTTGTTTATAGTATATGTCATTGAATTTGAAATAACTTGAGTCAAATATATAGATCTAAAAGAATCTCGGTCATCACTTCCAGACTAGGCTAGAATTCTTCGAGAATTTCTAATACTAACACCAATTTTCTTATTATACACAGCTCTGGAGAAGCGAACAATATATTCGCGAAACGGTAGCAAAGACGTAGATTAGTTTTATTTGTCCAATACCCTGCAATCTTTTCGAACAAGATAGATCTGGACGCAATCACTACAACATTATTCCTGTTTTTGACCCTGAATACTTATGTATCAGCGCCACTTTTCTGAAACTTTTTCAGTATCACGTCATGGTTAACTTTATCGAATGCCTTCTGGAAATCTGTATATATATAATATCGACCTGTTTATTGTTATCTAGATGGTTGAGGACATAGTGGGAGAATTTTAGAAGATTTGTTGAGTTCGACCTTCTTGGAACAAATCCGTGTTGTTCACCACAAATACTTTCGCTATAACACCTCCTTCGTATGAATTATCTGTTCATACAGATTCGCAATAGCACATATTACCTACTCCTATTGGCCTATAATTCTCAATATCCGAGACCCTTCCAGTCAAATGGATAGGTGTTACCAATGCATTCTTCCATAAGTCTGGAAATGTGTTCGACTTTATTGATTGGTAGATATTGTACAGTTTATTCTCACCTAAAATACGTATATTTCTTTTGTATACGGCCGAATGACCGATTTTGAAAGATTGAGATTCTCCTAGTCAAAAATGTCTATATTTGTCAAAACTTTTTGTATCCACAACTTCAAGGCAACTATTATTTTTAACATTGGAAAAATATTATAGTCTAGAAACTTAGATAAGAAATGAAATGGATAAATAAATAGCAACACTCTCCCTCCCAGTAATTGTTCTAGGGTAGAAGAACAATTACTGGATTTCAGTTTTCCTTTGTATATCCAAAACACAAAGTCTTGATACAGGTCTTCTCAGGATTGTTCCGTTGGCTAGTTGAACATGGACTATGCTCATTCTATTGTCCTTGCCTGGATACAGATTAATGACTCTTCCTTTGGACCAAGTATTCCGAAGTCCATGGGAATCAACTATGATAAAAATATCATTTTTCTGTATACTGGGAGTTTCTTGTTACCATTTGCTTCTCTTCGTCAAATAGGGTAAGTATTCGTGTGTCCACCTTTTCCAAAATATATCGGCCAATTTTTGTGCTGCTTTCCATTTTGCAACCAAATTTTTTTTCGTGAGATCGATACAAGACATCGCAGCATATGAAGGCCCGATCAGAAAATGGTTTGGAATGAGTGGTTCAGAGTCGTCAGAGTCCAGAGATACGTAAGTTAGAGATCGTGAGTTTATTATATTCTCAATTTCTGCAAATGCAGTTCGTAAAACATTCTTGTGGAAATTTCACTTGTATTTCTTCCATCAATTTCTTTATTATTTGTTTAAGACTTTCCCATGCTCCGCCCATGTTTGGACTCAAAGGAGGCTGAAATTTCCAAGATATGTTTCTGAGAGAACAAAACTTCATGATTTCTGTCTGATTTAAATTTTCCAAAGAGTCTTGTAGTTCACGTTGATCAGACTTAAAATTAGATCCATTATCACTGTATAACTCTTCGGGAAATCCTCTTCTGCATCTAAATTGTCTCAATACTTGAATGAAACTATCAGTACTGAGGTCATATGCGATTTCCAAGTGAACAGCTCTAGTGGTCATGCACGTGAAAATGACACCATAACGTTTTTCATGGCTTCTTTTGACAGTAACCATGAGAGGTCCAAGGTAATCGACGCCTGTCCTAATGAAGGGTCGAATGGTAGGTTCGAGCCTACATGGTGCCAGTTGACCCATCATAAGAATATTGGGAGTAGCTTTTCGATTTTTGCACTTTTGACATCGTCCTAATACTGCTTTTACTGCTTGTCTGAGTCGTATGATCCAATATTTCAGTCTATTGACCACTATTTCTCGACCATGATGATGAACTTCTTCATGATAATGTTGAATAATGAGCATGGTGATCTGGTGTTTAGGGTCTAGAATGATGGGGTTCTTGAAATCCTCATGGACATCTACCATATTGTCCATTCTCCCTTGCAAGCGTGGTAATCCATCAATTCCTTTTTTTCGAGTGCAAATTCCAGTTCCGCTTGGTGATGCTTGGAATCGCTTTCCTTTGTCCATGACATTGTTCGACTTCCTCTTGACCTGGAACGTCGGGACCCCGCAGGAACCGATTTGGACATTTTGAAAGTCTCACTCATCTTTGGTGCAGTTCTGGTTCCACTTCCTTCAGTTATGCAGCTACGAGACTTCAATAGCTGGGAACAGGATTTAACTTGAGAAGTTACCCTTTTTCTTTCCTCACCTTTTTCTTTGATTCTCTGACTACGTCTTAAACCAACATTTGCCGACATTCATCCACAGATTAGTTCTGTTGGCAGCGAAGGACCATTTGTAAAGTTTATTCTCACCTGAAATACGTATATTTCTTTTGTATACGGCCGAATGACCATTTGTAAAGTTTATTCTCACCTGAAATACGTATATTTCTTTTGTATACGGCCGAATGACCGATTTTAAAGGATTGAAATTCTTCTAGTCAAAAATGTCTATATTTGTCAAAAAAAAACGTATCAACAACTTCAAGGCAACTATTATTTTTATAATATGCTGATCCGTATGTGAATATATGAATATTATATATATATATATATATATATATATATATATATATATATATATATATATATATATATATATAATGTGAATCTGTGAAAGATGAGATTATTATAAATTTAGGTTAGATTGGGTTATTGGGTATTAGAAAAATAGTATAGTCTAGAAACTCAGATAAAAAATAAAATGATCATATAATTAGCAACAGATATAAAGAAGAGGTTGCTTTATCCACCCTCCACATCCATTAACAATATATGGTGGGATCTTATCACTTCCTGCAGATTGTTTTGACTTTAGTTTTTCAGAGCTTCGAGGTAATTGTTATCGGATACTTCATTGATTAAAAAATTTCTTTCATCCTCGACGATGAGGTTATAAGATGCCCGGTCATTACTGTAAACTGATTGAAAATATTTGCCAAAAGAATCTGCAGACTCGCTTCATTTCACTTGAGAGCCCTGTGGCTTGAGTGAGGGGGACAAATTGATAGTTTTTTGTACGACCAGAAGTGTTTTGAATATTTTTTATGGAGATCTCTATATTTTTTATGTATTCTTTACAACAATTATCAATTATGTTTGTCTTTCCTTAACATATAGCCGCATATAATAGTTGGTTAGGTTTTTCAACTTCCTTAGTTCATTTTTCCGTTTCAAACATTCATTCACATCTTTAGTAAACCAAACTGGAAACTTACTTCTTTTATCTTTCATCTGGGGTACTAAATCATTGAATATACCAAAAATTTCACTCTGAGAAAAATCTACCGCATCATTTACATTTTCTATTTCGAGCAATATGGTCCAGTCAATATCTCTACCTTTATACGAGAGCTGCAGAAAGTCGCATTTTTGAAAGTTGTAAAAAGTTTCTGTTTCGAAGTAGATATTGTCACCTCCACTCTGATTCTTCTCTAGTTCAATATCAATTAATGATGCAGGGTGGTTTGCATCCTCTTCATCAGATTTAGATACTTTGAGTAGGTCGCAGTTTTCAGTAGCTGTTAACACCAGATCAAGTTCTCGAATATTATTATTATCATTATTATTGAAGACCCCATTCATGCCATGAAGTCTGAAAAAGTAAAGTGTTTGTCCTCCATACCTGTTCAGAGCGTTAGCTGGGAATTCAGATTTGGTAGATTTGATACTGAGATTGTTATTTTTGTTTTGATGTACATTTGAGTTTTTTGTATTTCCTTTTTGTCTTCTAAGACTTCGTTCATCATACATTATCCCACAAATTCTTCTAAGGCTTCCAGTAACTGTGGGTGGCACACAGTGTCAAAAGTCTTTGCACGTAGTTGGCTCACTTTTATCTAGAGCTTCATATATTTCAGATAAAAGGAACGAAATCGCATTCCCGGTAGATTTGTTCTGTTGAAATCCGAACTGCCTACTTGTAATAATGTTTTCATCACTCAGATATTTATCAAGTACGTTGATGGTTTTCCGAAGATCTTCTATATCAGAAATGATCCATACGGGCCTGTAATTCAGCATTTTGGTTCTGTTTCTGCATTTGAACTAAGGTTTTCAGGACATATGTTAATAAATGTTTTTTTCATGAAAATTACTCTTCCAAATTAGTCCACGAACTCAATCAACATCCTGTATGTGGATCCATCAGTACCAAATCCCTTCATACCACCACTTTCTAGAATTTCCAGGATTTCCTTGGAGCCCACAATAATATCACCGAAGTGGATGATATATAAAGCATGAAAAACAGTCAAAACGTTCGGTTTTCCACAAAATATTAATCTCTGAAAAGGATTTGTCATTGTTCCCATTTCTACCATTGTTCGTATCATCTCGAGTCAGTAATCACATAGTATCATTACCATTCCAGAAGCACAATTAGACGACAAAAACACGAGGTCTTTAATTTCCCGAGAATATGCCTGATTACACCCCATTTCAGCCTACTTTTGTTCCGTTATGATGCCTCATTTCGTACACTGAGCATCCCTGACGAATTCGCTGTTGTCTCTCCCCGAATTCGGGTTTGATAAAGCGGTATTTTTCATTCCATTATTTCCGCAGGAAGTAGATATATTACTTGAAACATGAAACAACAATGTGAGCTTTGTTGAGATATATCTTGTATGAATTCAGGTTGTTTTATTCACGATGTTGTAGAAATATATTAAATTTCCATAAACAAGGGGATTTTATCCATCGAAGCAAATCGACAGCACAACAGCTTTTATTCCATCGATGTGGTTACAGGATTATTTTAGTATATTTGAGAACAGTGCTCCTTTATCTACCCCGCCCACTCTGTTTTCCCAACGAGCAACACAATGATATGTCACATGAAACTAACCAAAAACAAGAAATTGAGTTTTATGAAATTTCTTGTCATCAAGTATAATGTGGATACAAACTTGAACGGAACCAGATTAATTATTTCAATTTTATAAACAAAATGAAAGGTATAATCATTTTGTGAATAAATCAATTAATTCGAAGGCACTTTCACTCGGAACTAAATAACATTTTTAAATTATTGATGAAACGCTCTGTATACTTATACATTTTTCGATTCTGCAAACATCTACAAGTATGTCTACCTACGAATTTTTCAGATTTATTTCGATTCTCATCACATAATTTTCATTGTTTTGTAAAAACTTTAAAAATCAAAAGTCTGCTATGGAAACAAAAATAATTTTTACAAGTAAGAAATTAGTGTTCGTCAATAACCGAATATGTTTGTATACCTAGTGTGCTTTAGGACATTGAATTTTTCAACAAACATGTATACAAGAGATGAAAAAGTAGACATGCTCTTGATGTATGGAGAATGCAAAAATATTCGAGGAACGCAGTAACTTTTTATGCTGAAAGGTATCCCAAAAGACATCATCCATGTTTCCAATATTTCCTTGATGTGGAGAAATAGCTGAGACAACAAACTCCCAACCATGAAACTTTTATCATTGATGAGCTGACGGAAATCAATGATTTAGCTTTTCTGGAAGTGAATCCCACCGCTTCTACTAGGGAAATTGGCCCATGAGTTACAAATTAGTCATGAGTCAGCAAGGGAGATTTTTCAAAAGCATAGGTAAGTCGGTTAAGTATCAAGTGCACCAGCATTTGTATGAAAATTATGGAAATCGAAAATAAGTTTATTGTGATTGGTTACTCCAGAAAAATACTGCTAATCCCGACTTTGTTTCTAAGATAGGTATTGTTTTCGGATGAGTCAAGATTTACGATCCATGGAATGTTTAACAGACAAAACTGCAGATATTGGGCGCAACAAAATCAGAAATGTAATGAAGAAAAGTCATTTCCAAGAAAGATTCGGATCAAACTCATGAGCTGGTGTAATCGGAAGTAAAACAATTGGACCAATTTTATTTCAAGGGCAGTTGACAGGGCTCAGGTAAGGTGTTTAGGATTTCTTCAGAATGATATTGAATAATTATTAATGGACTTACCGCTTGCTGTTTCTGAAGTGATGTATTTTCGAGAAGATAGGGCTCCACCTTATAATATAGTTATTCTAATCTCAATTGGAACGGCAATCAAAATAAGAGCACTACGAGGAGTGTTCATTTGCACTGCCCGGCAAATGAGAAATTTATATACTACTAGTGTTTTTACTTTCAAAGCGTTCCTGGTACAATCATAAAAAGGTGCAGTCGTGTGGAAGAGAATTCCTTCTCGAAACTTTCTATGTGGGTCCAATTGGGATTAGAAATACTATACCATCGAAATTATGAACTATTTAATGAGCCGGTTTAATGCGAGTAATGGCAACTTGCCTTACTGCGATTGCCTGCATAAAAATGTTCAATTATGATAAAAAATGAGCTATGCAGAATATGATGCCTTAAATATGAGTAATTAGGTTGTTATAGATAATCAAAGTTTCGCGCGCCAAAGAATCATTTTAAACAAACGGTCGTGACGTCATTTTTCACGACTGCAGGCAAATAAATACAAGGTACAAGTTATTCTCTCATTAGGTTACAGAGTTTGGAAGTATCGTGTGGGTTATCAGGTGTAGTTGCAGTGAAATATCTATATTCGGAATGGGAAATAAAAGTTATTTTATAAATATTGCAGTGTACCGATGTGCAAGAGCACCACAGTTATATATACAATAATGCAATACTTCTTAGAGATTCATTGTTATTGCTGCTGGTGATTTGTTTAAAATGTAATGTAATTACAAGTTAATTATTGTAATATAATGCCCAGACTAATCAGTGAAGAGCGGTGTGGAGTTCTTTGGACCGCCTTGCTAGTTTCAAATTTATTTATGTTTCAAGCAAAGGTTTAAGAAATTGTAAATTTGAATGGACGCCAGAAGTTTTTGTTGAATTAGGATAAAAATTCAAATTTCTCATTCAATAATAATTTCAAATCAAATGATGTTTCCTTCTGTGAATAACTACAACAATAAAACAAATTCCAAACTTATATTAGTCTATTTACAAATATACATAAGTTTATGGTGTATAACAAATATGTATCATATGTCTGCTGTATGACAATTTTTTAGTTTCCAAAAAGAAATATTGCTTTTAGTTGCTGAACCTGTCGGTTTTATCAACAACAATGTTCCTCTGATTGTGTATTGTGTCGCTCGTAGCTAGATTTCACGTGGTCGTGTGGCTCGCAATCAGGGGGTACCTATGGCTGCTGGGCAATCGATCAGGTTGAACATACAAGCATCAGCTTCTTGTCCATGGAATTATAGTTCTCAGCAACACAACATGAAAAACAATATTGCTTGTGTCAGAATTTGTTTTTACAAAAAAATTCAAGTTCTTGAAATTTGGAATTTCTCAATGCACTCTTCAACACACAGTCGTTACAATTGAGTGTACTCTCATCAAGAGATTATTGCTTAAGATTATTTGAACATATAAATCAGCTTGTGCTGAGATTTGTCATCAATATTCAAAACTGAAATTGAAGTTTCAAGATTAAATTTTGATTTACAGAAAAACTGATATATATATATATATATATATATATATATATATATATATATATATATATATATATATATATATATATATATATATATATATATATATATATATATATATACATATATATATATATATATATATGATCGCTTCACCTAAATCAGGAGCAAAATCACAGCTTGGTGATAATTATCACCAAATACGAAAACATACCAAAGATATATCCAAAAGATCATGAAAAATATATAATATTCAACTATACATACTTCTTGTGATTGACACCAAAAATATATCCAAATACGGTGTAAGTGATACCATATATTTGGGAAACCCTCTTTAAACCCCATCTAATCAGAAGAGACGGAACACTGATATCTTGATTCAATTCGATATATCACATGTGATTTTTATAATTTCGCCTGAATTAATTTGGAAAATGAATATGACACTTCACTCGAATCATTTACCTGCTTGACCTAATTTAATTTATTCGCTGTATACTGAACAACATGGATAGATGATTCAAGATATCACTTCTTTCTGAAAAAATATTTCACGTTCTCGTTAGAAAATATCTGAACGACATATTCAAAAATAATGGCCAAAAACATTATTCTTACATACCTTGATATCACACTGAACTCACTGATTTTAAATCACTTTCGCAGAAGAAAGGAAGATGCTCTCATTCATTGGTTATGTCAACATGAACAAATTCCATTTCATTACTCAATGGCTGATAAGTTTCAGAACACACGATAGCTCGATCGCAGATCGATCGGTAAGGGACGAGAATCGCTCGTCCTATTCGCCGTTAGATGGCGCTAAGATTCCAATAGGGATTCGTCGAAAAGAGTTAACTTAAGCTACTCTTAATTATTTTGTATCTCTGAGCATATCAATAAGAAATGTGGCAGATATATCGTTACAGCTGATAAGAGGCTGAGCCCTCGACTGACCACTAGCAGGGACGTACTCGATACTGATTTTTTCAGGAAAATTTGTTTCTAACATGATCAAAACCTAATATAAAAAGGTAAAAATCAATCAAATTAGTCTTAACTATGAAATTACGTGGACAAATTTCAATTCGCGCATCAAAATGTAATAAAGGAGATAATTAACGTATTTTCAAGTCCTCAGCCCTATTTCTATGAAAGTTTGCACCTCTAGTAATAAGCGATGATAACAATATCGGATCAGCATTTATAATGAGTCTCTAAGATCTGTGACAAAGGTGTAGCACACCGTAAAAAATATTTATAATGTTGCCAGAAGATCGCAGTCGTCGCTCAAAATGACTGAGAGCTTGTAGGGGAGTGTATTGCTCTTTAACAAGCTTTTTTTTAGTTCCACCTGGCCCGGTGTCTGTCTGTAATCAAATCTTGCAAGTTCAGTTTGACCCACTACTAGTTGCCCGATTAACGTGAAATTTTACAGGTGTTCCCCATGAAAATGCATTATTGAATTTTTGTTAGAGAAAAAACAAAATGGCGGCGGACGAGATTTGTGTGGGGGTTTTCGGAGTCGAAGTTTATGAATTTTTTGTCAAAATTTATTAAATCGAAATGGCAGCTTCAAGATGGCGGATGATCTCTGTGACTATGGTCAGATTATATACAGAATTGGAGTGGAGGTTTTTGGGGTGGAGATTATGAATTTATTGATTTTTTGTCAGAATTCCCAAATTGAAGATGACAGCTCCGGATGAAGGTCGAGTTAATCTTTCGATGTTCTCCTCATTGAAGAGTTAGATAGCTCAAAACTTACAAGAAAAACGTCTCATAATGACGATGCATTTACAAAAATGCATAGATTAAGGCGTATCTACTGAAAAGAACATAATAACATAATTAATAAAAAAACTTTTTAAAAGACAAGCTTTTATTCAAATGCGCTAAAAAGTTAAAAATAATTTCTATGGATATCTTTAAAAAGCTTTTTTTATTGATTATTTCATTCTAACATTGTGTTCGGCTGTAATTTTGCCTTCACTGTGCACACATTTTTGTTCCTTCGAACTTGTACCCCACCCATAGCTGCATCTCTATAGGATGTATCCTTAAATACATTATGAATACTACCAAAAGCTACCTCAAAGTTTCCCTTGTTTCTGTGAATAAAAATAATAAAAAAAATTATAGACAAGCTTTTATTCGATTGCACTGAAAATTTTTTTTAGATGTGTGACGTAGGTTATTCTGTGAGTAAGAGATTCAGAATCTTGTCGCACAGGAATACCTATTTTTTTATATTCAAACTGAAAACATCGCGCGACAAGCTTTTAAATCTGTTACTGAATAACTTACCTCACACATCTAAAAAAAATATTTTTCTTTTTAGCACATTCGAATAAAAGCTTGTTTTCAAAAAGCTTATTCATCATTTCTATTCAATTCTTTTCTGTAATGAAATCCGCCATCATGAATTATCTAATTTTGACCAAAAGTCATATTTTCTGACCCTCAAAATCCCTACATACCATTTATGAATAGAATCCCTCCATAAATGATAAAACCATTTTGAATTTCTGAATTTTGACAACGAATGCATAATCCCCGACCCCAAAAATCTCCACATACCAATTTTGAATAGAATCGAACCTTGATCAGAAAATTCGTCCGTCATCTTGAATTCGTGAATTTTTACAGAAAATTTCCCACCCTGAAAACCTCCACTTACCAATTTTGAATACAATCGAAACATAACAACAGAATTCGTCCGCCATCTTGGAGCCGGCATTTCGTTTTTTACTTCAACAAACATTTCATAATACGTTGTCCTCCCAAATTTCACTCTAATCGGACGCGTCAAGTGGGTCAAATTTCCCTCACAAATTTTGAACAGGAAAGACATACGAAAGAAGCAAGTTAAATGAAAGCTTGTAATACAAATGGGCTCGAATGAGTATTTATATATCACAAATAAAAAAAACTTTTTAAGTCTAAATAAAAAAACGTCTTAGTCTAAATGATAGTTGAGCTCCTGAACTAATGTAAGTAACTGATTTTGAGTTGGCGCCAAACAAACAATTATCGAAGATCATTATCTATGAAAGAAGTCATCAAAACGCAGCCGTGCATCTCGTTGCCATCATTTTACGCTTCACCTAATTCAATTGCTAGTTTGTTTGGCGCCGACCCAAAATCAGTTACGTTTAGTTTAGGAGCTCAATTATCATTTAGACTAAGAAGGTTTATCTTATTTTTTGCTTTTCAGTTGATTTTTTCGTCGGTTTAATTTTTTGTCAAAAAGTTTTTATTCTTTACTTTTCAGTTCCGTATTTCGTCGGTTTAATTTTTTGTTAAAAAGTTTTCATTTTTCAATTTTTTGTGGCTAAAATCTACCAATTACTACCTACTTGTTTTTTGATTACTTCCAAAATACTTACCCACCTTACTTCAACTATTACCAGTTAAATAATATGATTATAGTCCATCCAATATCAATTGCAGAATCTGTTTCTATAGGGAGCAAATAAAAACTCACTTCGCTAGCACGAGCGAATATGCCAAGAAACTGAACGAAAAATAATCTGTACTACTCGTAAACTTTTTCCGTCGGCAGACGGTAGATCAAAAGAGCCGATTGTCAACGTGGACGTGAGTGACAGCTGTCGCTGTTCTGCAACCGATTCGTCTGGGCCAATGAAGTCGAACATCGATGCTTGTAGGCGTGTCTATACGATGGAAAATCATAAATCACGCGTTATATTTGGGTTTTAATAGCTCTGAAAGATTAAAAACCAGTAGCGTCTGTGGTCTTGGTGTGTGCCGATCGAAATACGTTTTAGGATATTCTAGTAACCTATATCAAACAATGGAAGAAATTATTTTTCTTTCTTAATGTATTTGTATGAATAAAAGCTTGTCTTTAATTTTTTTTTTCATTTTCTATTATTTATGAAGTATGTTTGAAATCTTAAAATATCTAAATAAAATTAGTTATCTCCGCCACTGCTGCTCACAGGATTTCGCCGCAAGACTTTTTTATGCTTCTGCAATTGATATTGGGAAAACTATATCTACTTTTACTATTTGTTGTAATATAAATTATTTCCGTTGTTCTGGTTAGTTTATTTCATTACTTTGTATATCATTCCATCCTCTCATAAAATATACTGATTTTGACGGATTTGAAACAAGAATAATGTCAGTAGCGATCTGTCATTGTCAACTACGTATGTGTGTGTCAATGTTCACTAGTGAAAAATCAATTATCCCCTATTTTTCTACCCGTGAGGGTGGCTAATTCCTTCCGAAATCCAAATATAAGGTATATCCTATCTATTAAAAAAAGAATCTATTAAAAAAAGAAATCGAAGAACCCAGTACAAAGTTATGCCTGATAGAATCGGTTAACGGACCAGAATTCAGAGGGTGAGTGATCAATATCCTTCATTTCGCTACCCTTAGGGGTGGATTTCATCTTTTGAATTCAAATGGGACCAAATTCGAAGTTCACCCTATCCACTGAAGAAAGAATTATCGGAATCGGACGCCTCAGTAAAAAGTTATGCGTGATCATACATAAAAAAATATGATGGAAAAAAAAAATATACGGGTCGAATAGAAAACCTCTTCCTTTTTGGTTTCGTCGGTTAAAAAATCAAGATTTATATAAAAATATGGGTTATTGAATTTTCACAAATTTGGATGAAATGACCAATTTATAATAAAATTATTTGTCTGTGAATGAAGATATTGACCTGTCAAATAGACTGTTTCAATAATCACCTACCTATCAATGTGTCGATTTGCGAAAGCGACCAGGTATCACCATATCATTCTTTTCAATACATACTTATCTGCCTTCACGCCTCGAACTTCTCCAAGTGAAAAACAATCTTCATTTTTCATAAACGTGGCAACCATAAACATATCTACATGTTGTAGATTGTCAGATTGTCCTTTGGAGAACCCTTCGTCAGTCATTTTTATTATCATTTCATCCACAAACCAGTTCTTTCAAAACACAATCCTTCCACTATCAAATTATACAGATGACCGCATGTGTCGAGTCAAGGCGCCAACGTATTCATGAAGTATGACGTCACGGTTGATGCTAGCGCGTTTTCACCCACGTGATATTTAAATTTTAGATTACTTTTATTTCTTCATATGTACGACGTGGAAGGAGAAAATATTATTATTTGTTGAATATTCTTTTTATCACAGTGCCCACTTTTTATTTTCAATATCATTTTCTTATTAGAATTTTAAGGCAAGTTCCGTATTGCAACGAATGGTCCAGTACGTTGGCCTGCTCGATCACCTGATCTCAATATTTTGGACTTTTTTCATGGGTTATGTGAAATAATGAGTGTTTTTCACATCGCCCCGAACACATGATTTTTTTACAAAATCGCATTCGTGAAAAGTTTGCCACCATAAATCCTGCGGAATGCACTTCGAACATTAAATTCCCTCCAACTATCCTGTATTATGGGTATTTTTTTTTTGTTGAAATGGATTACGAACTTTTGTTATGCGAAAATTGATGTTTTTAAATCAGTTTCAATAAATTTTGTACAGCATACTTGATGAGCGGTATACCCCAATCTCCTCATACTTTTTCGACAAATAATTAGTGAACCAGCATTGTTATCCATCCGAATTTCGATTCGAAACCATCAATGCAGTCGTAGTGAAAATTGGAATCTGAGAAATGTGTGTCTAAAAAATGTTGTCATTTGAAAAAAAAATTTTTTTTTTTACAATTAGTGGTTTTGGAAAAATCACCATAGGTACTCAACAAGGCGGAAAACACTGTCAGATAATATTTTCCACTCATTATTTATGTCCATCAGATTGATTGAAGTGGGTCCAACGCACTGTAGATGCAAAAAAAAATGTTTATGATAAATCAAATGTAGCAATTTTTCAAAACTATGTGATCGTACTCAGAATCGTCCCTCGAATTCAAAAAAATTGAATATACAGGGTGTTTCATTTGCAATTCCAAGTTAGGATCGTTTCTGGTGATACCGGAAGTGATGGGGAACCCTCTGGAAACCATGGCTTGTCTAAGGAATACGTTGACACCCGGTATACAGGGTGATTTAAAAGTACTTTGAAAAATTTCAGGAGGTGATTCCTCACAATATTCTAATATGAATTGTCCAAATCAATATATGTCCGAAAACGCTTCGTTTCCAAGATACAGGGTGTTTTATTTTTATTTTCGTTTTTTTATATAACTTTCGAAATACTGACCTTAATCAAACGAAAATTGGTAATGGGAGGTTTTTTGAGATGTCAAATTCGAACCTGATGTTATTATTGCTCTTACTCGTAGGTGGCGCCACCTACACGTCTTTCTCTGTTTTGAAGATTCATAACTTTTTTGAGCTTACTTCTAGCACACTTTTCAGTAAAAAAAATCAATTTCTCTATGATATCTACGTAAAAAAGCTACCCTTGTTACAAGTCTGTAGATATTTGGATTCGAAAAGGTCATGTCGATTATTTGATAATCGATGCGTGTTGAAGTTATTGCCAATATTTTGCATTTTTCACAAGAATGCTTAGGGAATGAATTTGACGTTTGAGTTTTGGTAATTACATATTACGTGACAGTTAAACGTTTTGCTGAAGTTTCTGTGAGTTTTAAAACACTAATTTTGAAAAAATGGATTATTTGAACAATAATGCTCATTTAGCCGATATGCATTCCGTTTATGGCCTTGCGGATGACAATGCGCGCGAATCAAGACGTATTTACCAGGAGCGATTTCCTAATCGAGTACTGCCTTCAGCTCCAACATTTACCAGTCTCCACCGTTGTTTGGCAGAAACAGATGGCTTTAAGAGGGCAGCTGATATTATTGGAAGACCACGAGCAGTCCGAACCCCAGAATTGGAAGAAGCTGTTTTGAACGCTCCCGAGGAGAATCCACAAACAAGTACAAGAATAATTGCTGAAGCTCTCAATTCTACTCCACAGTTTGGAGAATTATCCACGATCAACAATTTTATCTATACCATATTCAAAGGGTACAAGCTTTTTTGCTACGAGACTTTCCCCAACGCATTACTATATGTCAGTGGTTTTTGAGAAATTTGGATGGGAATGCTCAATTTTCAAGATATGTACTCTCCACGGACGAGGTAAACTTCTCCCGAAATACTATCACGAACTTTAGTAACAATCATGTTTGGGCTCTGGAAAATCCGTACGGAGTTAGTGAAAGACATTATCAGTATAAATTTTCAGTAAATGTATGGTGGCAATAATGGATAATTACTCAATAGGTTCTTTCTTCTTTCCATTCCGACTGAATGGCGCAACTCACAGAGACTTTTCAGAAAATGAATTGCCGGGACTACTTCAGAATGTACCATTAGAAATTCGTATCCGCATTTGGTTTATGCATGATGGGGCTAAGGCCCATTTCAGCGTTGTAGCCAGGGAATTCCTCAACACTGTCTATCCAAATCGATGGATCGCTAGGGGTGTAGGAGAACCTAACCAGGCGTGGGCACCAAGGTCCCCAGATCTAAACCCGCTAGATTTTTATTCTTGGGGACATTTGAAGTCACTAGTTTATAAAACTCCAGGAGCGAACGAGAAATATCTGAGAAACCGAATAGTAGACGCCTGTGAAACAATAAGAAAAACACCAATAATTTTTGAGAGGGTACGAGATTCAATGACTAGAAGACTGAATGCCTGTATCTTCGCTGAAGGTGGACGGTGAATAATTTAGTTCCCTTTATTTTATTCTATTCTACAAATTCAAAATTTCTTGAAATAAAATGTTGATATTTCTTGCAAATTTTATTAAAACAAATACAGATTTTGCACCCTTGATACAAAAATAACTATTTCAAATGAGTAGAAAAAATATAATAGGTGGCGCCCCCCACAGAAAACCAAAACCACTTACTTAAACGTCAAATTCATTTCCTAAGCATTCTTGTGAAAAATGCAAAATGATGGTAATACCTTCAACACGCATCGATTATCAAATAATCGACTTGTCCAAATACCTAGAAAACGGTTGCTTATAGCGACTTGTAACATGCATAGCTTTTTTACGTATATATGATAGAGGAATTGATTTTTTCAATGAAAAATGTGGTAGAGGTACGCTTGAAAATGTTATGGATCTTCAAAAAAGAGAAAGACGTGTAGGTGGCGCCCCCTACGAGCAAGAGCAATAATAACATCAGGTTCGAATTCGACACCTCAAAAAACTCCTCAATACCAATTTTAGTTTAATTAAGGTCAGTATTTCGAAAGTTATTTAAAAAAACGAAAATAGAAATTGAACTTTAACACCCTTCATCTTGAAAACGAAGCGTTTCCGGACATATTTGGTCAATTTATATTAGAATATTGTGAGGAATCACCTCCTGAATTTTGTCAAAGTAATTTTGAATCACCCTGTATAAATATTTATGTACATATAAAAATTGATATTGGTATATATGTATGAGATTAATAAACACCGACACCATGAAAGTTGGCACATCTGAGTATTTTTTCATGGAGCAGGTTTTTATGCTATGTATTTTACTTTAACTCGCCACTAGATGGCGCTGCAGCGCATCAACTCCTTTACCATTCAACGATCACCATGAAATTTGGTGTACACAGATATTTGAAAACGGAGAATATTCTCGCACTATACATTTTGCGGGCAAAGTCACAGGCATAGATGAAACAACACAAATAAAAACATAGCTTGAAAACAAACTCTGCGTGGACGAAACTACGGGTACCAGTTAGTATGCTGTAAACGTAATATTTATTTGTGATAGAGAAAAAATATCAATGATTCTTCATTAAAAATTATTTTTCGCGAAAGGATATCATTTAGTTGCATTATTCCCTGGGTTATTATGGTTAATAGATTAGCACACCAATTTTGATGAACGAACCAAAAAAGTTGAAAGAAATAACTACTTTTATATTTTATCACCGTTTTTCAACAAATTCTCTCGAAATGGACCTCGCATGGTTACTTCCTCTCAGAAAAGAAGTAGGAAATAGCAAAATATATTTAACTGATCACAAACCCCCTTTGTAAAAACATAGCAAATATGTCATCCCAAAGAATTTCGACAGACTTCAATTGATATCCGCCAAATACGATTCTAAAATAGGTCTAGTATACATTGGAAATCTAAACCAGTTTTTAACAGTCGAAAAAGGAGGAGGTTTTCTGCATGACCACGCATAACTTTTAACAGAGTAGGTAGTCCAATTTTGATGATTCTCTTTTTACTGGATTGGGTATACCTCGAAATTGGTCGCATTTGGATAGGAAAATGGGGATGTTTTTTTTACCCACTGATTGTTTACCATTTAACAGATTCTACCACGCATAACTTTGTACTGAGTTATCTGATTCATATGATTTTTTTTTATTGAATAGGGTATACCTCGAAGTTGGTCGTCCCATTAATATTTTAAAAAATAGCACTCCCAAGGGTAGAAGAATAGGGGATGATTGATTTTTTCCCTGTGAACTGATTCTATTGGAACTTGGTACACATATGCATTTCCGATGACACTACAACATCATGGACACCGGGAGTTAATCTGATGATGGAGACGGAATAGAGTCGAGGTTTATAGCAGCTACACCGTGTTTGGGGTGATCATAGTATATAAGAGTTGATAGTTAAAGTAAAGTAGGTGAATAAGTATTTCAAAAGTAATCAAAAATCAAGCAGGTAGTAATTAGCAGATTTTAACCACGAAAACTATTAACAAAAAATCAAACCGACAAAAAAAAAACTGAAAATCTGAAAATAAAATAAACTTTTTTAGTCTTAATAACTGAGACTGATGTTAGTAATCAATTTTCAGTCGGCGCCAAACAAAAAATGTTTGAAGATCATCGAATTTTTTTTAATTCTGCGAACAAAAAACTTGTAAGGGTTTTTTTCCCCTTCGACCTGATCTTGGCGCGTTTCTGTCAAATACGGAGTTGCCTCGGGCACCACCTTTGATTATAGTGGTAGGGGCAGTCTCAGTGGAGAAAATAAACCCTCCAGGGGTCAGTATAGTAGTGACTCACACAACGGGGCCAGAAGGGCAGACTTTAATTGCCCTTGTCTGGGTTTCGAACCTGGGTGCTAACTGCACAATACTCTGTTCTACTCAAAGCTCCAGATTGAGGAAATAAAAAGGTACATTACAAGTCAATCTTAACCAACTTTATATCAACTTCTAATCCTCTACCAATATACAGGGCGACTGTCGGCAGTCTCAAAACTACATAGAACAGTAAATAAACTTCAGAAGTGGAAAGGGGTTTCAAGTTCTAGAATGCGGGGTGAGTCAAATCAATAAAAAGCTCATGCTGGGAATTTTTAGGCAGTAGTACAAAAGCTCAAAGGCACGGGATTCAAAAACGGCATTCACAATATCAGAATAGCAAAGCAGGTTTCAAGATTACAAGCTTACGAGCGGCCATACATGTAGGAGGGGTGAGCAGTTTGAGATCGTGCGTGTGAAGGTATCTTAATCGATTCGTGACGAGGTACTTCGCGACACAACTGACAGTTTTTCCCCTCCTCGGTTAGCTACCCACTCAAGAAACGCCATGATATGTTCCTATACTCCGCGAAGGTTAGGGTGGTGAGGTACGAGGTACCTTGCGACTCAACCGACAGCCTTCTCCCTTCTAGGTTAGCTACACACTCAAGTAACGCTATTCTAGGTCCCTATACTCCGCGACTATTATTGTGGTGGGGTACGAAGTACCTTGCGACCCAACTGACAGCTTTCTTCCTTCTCGGTTAGCTACCCACCTACCCAAGTAACGCTATTCTAGGTTCCTATAATACGCGACTGTTAGTGTGGTGAGGTACGAGGTACCTTGCGACCCAACTGGCAGCTTTCTGCCTCCTCGGTTAGCTACCCACTCAAGTAACGAGATTCTATCTTCCTATATTTCGCGACTGTTAGTGTGGTGAGGTACGAGGTACCTTGCGACCCAACTGACAGTTTCTTCCCTTCTCGGTTAGCTACCCACTCAAGCAACGCGGTTTTATACAAAAGTAGACATACGAACCCCCTTGAACTGCCGACACATAAAACTTTTATTCATCGACCACGCTGGGTCATTAGCAACGTATGGTACAGTTACTTTTTCACGATAACTCGTATTTACATTTTGTTCACATTATTAGTCTGGAATTAGATTGTGGGTCATCTGAGAAGTTAAGAAGGTTGGAGATATCACAGCGTTCTCTTAGGAGGAATCTCATTTCTGGTTCCAGGCTGTATTTCCGTCTTGTGTCGTCGTACCTAGGACACTCCACTGAAATGTGCTTGACATTAACCGGCACTGGTTCCCTTTTGAAGATGTGATCATGGGTGTATCAGTTGATAGTAAAAGTAAAGTAGGTGAATGCGTATTTCAAAATTTATAAAAAATCAAGCAGGTAGTAATTAGTAGATTTAAGCCACGAAAACTAATGACAAAAAATTTAACCGACGAAAAAAACATAAAAACGAAAAATCAAATAAACTTTTTTAGTCTTAATAACTGAGACTAATGTAAGTAACTGATTTGTAGTCGGCACCAAATAAAAAATGATCGAAGATCATTGAATTACTTTAAAGAAATAATCAAAACAAAATAACATGAGTGAACGTGATAAGTAATAATATTCCAAAAATGCGCTCTCCGCATGACTCATCGCAATGACGTGTGCCCTCACGTGTATTTCCGTTCGGGTAGCTGTCTCGCTGATATTAACATCGGGAACACCCGGCAATTTTCGGCAAAGGATTGCGCCGCGCCGCCGCCGCTCATAATGCTGCAATCATTTTACGCTTTACATAATTCATATGCTTGTTTGTTTGTTTGGTGCCGACTCAAAATCAGTAACTAACATTAGTTTAGGAGCTTGATTATCAAGACTAATAAAGTGTTTTATTTAATTTTTTTTTTTTTTCGTTGGTTTAATTTTTTGTTAAAAAGGTTTTCCTAGTATTCGCAGATCTTGAAAATCGTTAATTTTAAACATTATTTATATGATCATTTCAAATTGATTGTGTTATAAAATAACTTTGACATGAGCTAGTGATATTTATCCATGACAGGGAGAGTTTTATTGAATGATCCCTTTACAAATGATTGGAATTTTTGTCATTTCCCATATTGAAACAAACATTGTAGCATCGGAACTATAGCATTTCTGCAGTAAAAAGGCTGTCCTTTTCGAAAAAACTGGAACTTCCCACCAGTCTGACTCGAATTTCAAGTATCTCTGCTTTTTATTTCGTCTCCAAGCCGTTAATTTGTGAGTTACGCCCGTAAATCAGTCAAAGACAGCGGTCTTCTGCCAAATTAAAGACCATTTCCAAATTGTCATCAAACACCTGCTGCATTTCGTGTTTTTATGTGAAAGTTCCGTGAACAAGTCGATGTAAGTACGTACGTGAAATGTACACCGATCATGGCGGATGCAAAAGAAGTTCGGTCGTCTTCGGTGCTGGTTGCAGTGACAACTTGAGCAGAGCCGGTGCTCGAAGAAAATAACTCGTCTCCAGACAGCCTGCAATATTACAGAAATATTCATTCTATAGTTTCCAGTGTTGGGGAAATTGAAGAGTGGTCATGAACCTATTTCTAAGACTGGAATATGACAATTCCATCCATAAAAATATTGCAAATTCCTCGCTCACTCAAATCTTCCATCAACTTTCAAATATCGCAAGGGTAGGATTAGGTACCGGGGTATTCACCATGAATTACCCACCCCTTATCATCGTTATCATTGTCTATAGAAAAAAAAAATTATTTTGATAAAATGCTATAAAAAATACAAAATCGTGCAGATTTCAGGAAATAAAAAAATAATTTTTTTAAATGGGATACTCTGTATATTATTTAACTTTTGGAATGATCTTCTTTTTCCTGATTTCAAAAATATACCATATGTTACCCATATCTTATACCGTTTTTGGGTTATTAAACGTCGAATAACTTAGAGTAGTTATTACTGTAAATACCTATCCTATGAAAGTTGACTTTTTTAAAGGAAGCTATGAAAATGCAAACTCTATCAGATATATTTGTTTAGTGAATAATCAAAATGGTTTACAGTGAGGAAGAGAAAGTTCAACTATGTATACAAAAATCGAAAATATAGATTTATTTAGGAAATTTGAATAACATGATAACTCATAAAATATGTTCAATGTATCCATTATTATTGTCAATGCATAATTGATAACACGTTCTCATATTTATAAGTGCATTGGAAATTGCTTCATTATTGACTGAATCTGAATCTCTATTTCAAGTCGAATCGTGTCTTTAATGATTTGAATATTATTGGAACGTAGTTCCTTATCGCGCGTTGCGAAAGAGGGCTAGACGGAATAAATTAAGACCAAAAGTTGTAACGAGACTTTCGCTATGGTTGTCAGCCGTGCGGCGTGCGCGTGTTTTTCTGTCTGTCTCTCTCTCTCTCTCTCTCTCATGGTTGGTTGGTTGGTTGGTTTAAGGCTGACGAGCCAGAGACAGGGTTGGCACTTAGCTTCCCTTGACACTGCGACCAGCTGGGGTCTATTGTATCACTCTGTCGTCAGTGGTTCCTCATTCAAACAGGTTTGTGCCCCTAACTAGGTCTAGAAGCCCGTTGATAAGGTTCTTCGGACTCATGCCCGTTTCCGGGCCGATCTCTCCAAAGATTCTGTGTCGCCCACCACTTAGGGCGTCACAGTCGAAGATTGAAATACAAGAGTTAGACCCGAGGCCTCCTCTTGTCTCTTGATGACAAGCCATTCTTCAGTATCTATCCCCATGTCCTGGGTTTTGATGAGCTGAAGAATCTTTTTGGTTTCCATTTTACCAAATGGCTTTGGAATCCACTCTGTTTCCGGGAGTTTCTCAGTAGGTGTTCGACCATCTGCTGATCCCTCCTCGGTTGGGTTTACGGTTTCTGGTGCCGAGTGTGATTCAACTGGAATCTCCTCGACTTCCATACCGCTATCGGTGTTGGGTCTTCTTCAACTGGAAGTTCCCAAGGTTGTTTGTAGGGGAAAGGGTCGTCCACACCTGCGGTGCCCCCTGCGCAGGTGTAAGGCAGATTACTCTGGGAGGTCGCCATGTATCCCAGAGGCTCCGTTTTTTATACCTGACTGGCTCAGGTATCATCCATCCCTCGGCACGGGTCGCTTGACGCCTTGGATTAAGCCATGTTGTGGTGGCATTTGGTTTGAGATTGACTTAGAGATCCGCAGGTTTTGACCATTTCTGGTCATTCCCACTGGATTTTCCTTGTCAACCCCGTTATCCAGCGATACCACTTGGAGGTAGCCACCTAAGTTTCCGCAACCCATCTTCATCTCTCGTAGGAGGTGAACATGTGTTGACGCAAACTACTCGCCTCTCTCTCTCATAGAAAGCAAGCCAGTTATTTGCGTTTCGTCTTTCTATTTCACATTGAACAGTGTGGTCTCGCGACGATTATTTTTGTTGAGTGTATACAGGTTTTTTGTACATGATAAATAATAAAAAATAATAACAATAATGAATCCTGCCAGTGTTTCTGCACAAGTTCCGGATATTGCTGATGGAGTTAGGTAAGTAGAGATTTTATACAGACAATAATAAATGCTTATGTATTTTTAGCAAGTACGCATTATAACCTCTCTTTACTATTGTGCTAACCAAGTCATACGCGTTATAATCTCTCCATTATTGTGTGTTTAGCAAGTGTACGCGTCATAATTTTGATAAATTTAAAAGCAAATTATATTTTAATATTACAATATCAATGCGTCTGTATTTAGCAAGCCGGGCGTGTTCTAACCTATACGCTGTTGTGTTCACGAAGTCGAGAGAGTATATATATATATATATATATATATATATATATACGCACTCTGTTGTGTTTACGAAGTCCCGCGCATCCATGACGTTTACGAAAGAATAGACAGACAGAGTGCATATATATATATATATATATATATATATATATATATATATATATATAAAAATAAAATATTATTATAACCTAAAAAAAAAAAAAAATTATTACAATTCCTTCACTAATTAATCGAAAGGAACTCCGTTCCATCCGGGTGTCCCTTGACACCTCTCAAGTTTTTTTATTATCAACAATGTCTTTTAGAAATGTTCATAAAAATCAATCCATAGGGGTCGAGTCAGGACTGTTAGGTGGCCATTTAATACTCTCATTATTTTCTATCCATATTGGGAATTATTCAAATGTTCTTGAACGAGTAGGACACTATGCGGCGTTGCCCCATCTTGCATCCAAATAGTAATGGCAAGCTCGGCTTCCAAAAAATTCTGTAAAATAATATTTTCTACTTCTAGAATGAGTATTTCTTGATAGGTAACTCCTGTTGATATATAATCATGAAATATAGGGCCAACAATTTCATTCGTCTGTTGGCAAAAACTCCAGCCTTTTCCTCTTATGAGTCTTTGTTAAAACTTGTACGGATAAAATTTAATATGGTTTGTAGTTGTTCTCTTCCAAAGTACGTTGGATTTTAGAAAAACGTTTACCTAATTGATCGGCTACATTTTTCAAACTACATTCAGAATTCTGTAGTGTTAGCGTCCTTCAATTAGAAATAGGTTTCGAGGTAGCGGGAATAGGACACAATGAGTAGTCTGAATTTCAAATTGCCGACGTTTCGACGTTTATTTGGCGCCTTTATCAAGGCTTTTCAATGGGTCAGACGAAATTGTTTTCCAATAGATCGATTATTTTACTGAAAATCCACATGGTTTATCAAATGACGGATTTGTTGGTGTGAATGAAATTTCTGGAACACTATGGTCGGAAATAGTGAAATAATCGATCTATTGGAAAAAATTTCCCATTGAAAAGCCTTGATAAAGACGCCAAATGAATGTCGAAACGTCGGCAATTTGAAATTCAGACTACTCATTGTGTCCTATTCCCGCTACCTCGAAACCTACATTCAGAATTTTCTATAAAATAATACTATGTTTCAAAAGAGTCTATTATTCGCGAATTAATATGGATAGGCTTACCTTCGAAATGAAGCAGAATATCTAGCTGGTCTTCTTGAATTACACGCTTTTTTCTACTGAAATTGAAGGTATGATTCACTTTTTGTTAAATATTTTTAATATATGTATGGATACATTGAACATATTTTATAAGTTATCATGTTATTTAATTTTCCTAAATAAATCTTTAAATGAACTTTTTCTTCCTCACTGTAAACCATTTTGATTATTCCATTGAAGAAATGATACTAAACAAACATAATATGGCTGTAATTTTCATAGCTTAATTTAAAAATGTTAACTTCCATAGGTAGTATTTATAGTAACAACTAGTCGACTAGTTATTCGACGTTTAATAACTCAAAAACGGTGTAAGATAGGGGTACCATATGATATGATTTTGATATCAAGAAAAAATATCATTCCAAAAATTCAATAATATACAGGGTATCCCATTTAAAAATATATACAGTGTTCGTCATAAAATTGGCCACATATGGGAAGAAAAAATGTTATTGAAATTTCTGAAAAACTCTAATTCGTTTCTGCGTAACTGACAACTTGAAAATCTTCTGCGACTTATATCTCTTGACCTCAGATTTGGCGGGAGTTTTAAAAAGAGTTGTCTGTGGTGCCGAAAAATGGGTCAAGTTGACAAGATATCGAAAAATTTTATTGAGAAAATGTGTTTGGAAGCCAATGAAGACCGCAAGTATCATTTTGAACCAGATTGAAAAAAAAACAAAAATACCATTTTATTCATCTACCCTTACTAAGAAACATCATACATTCTTGTTTTATCTGGAAACAGCTTTAATAATCCAAATCACATAAGTTTGGGTCAAAACTAATCAAATATTCGTGGAATAGATATTTTGCGGAAGATTAATTATGAAAACACGATTTAGTCTTGTCACTAGGTGTAGTCATGCCCTGTAAATTGATGCAAATGAGCTCATTCAATATTCTCAACCCGAAAATAAAATTTAAACCAACTAATATTTGTAATTAAAACTCAATAATACATTATTTATCCTAATTGTTCAGGTAGATGTGGAAAAATAAAAAACTCAATAAAACAAACAATGAACAAATTTTCAATATTCTACGTTACCACCTTCGCGCTCCATACATAGAATTGTTCTGGAAAACATTTCGCGGCGAACATTTCTGTTGATCAGTGCTGCACAATTTCTTATACAAATTTCTAAATGTTCTACAATTCAAATGGGCGTTGTTTATAAATATTGTTTTTCAGTTAACCAATATTGAATTCAGCAAAGATAAATAATGTATTATTAAGTTTTAATTACAAATATTAGTTGGTTTAAATTTTATTTACGGGTTGAGAGTATTGAATAAGCTAAGGTGCATCAATAAACACGGCATGACTCCACCACGCAAAATGTCTATTCCACACATATTTGATTAGTTTCGACCCAAACTTATGTGATTTAGGTTATTAAAGCTGTTTCCAGATAAAACAAGAATGTATAATGTTTTTAGTAAGGATAGAGGAATAAAATGGTATTTTTGTTCTTTTTAATCTAGCTCAAAATTGATATAAGGGGTGCTTGTTGGATTCCGAATACATTGCCTCAATAAAATGTTTCGATATCTTGTCAATTTAACCCATTTTTCGGCACCACAGACAACTTTTTTTTTAATTCCCACCAAATCTGAGGTCACATGATATAAGTCGCAACAGATTTTCTAGTTGTCAGACATGCAGAAACGAACCGCTATCAGAGTTTTTCAGAAATTTCAATAATAATTTTTTTCCCATATGTAGCCAACTTTATTACGGACACTGTATATATTTTTTTTATCCCCTGAAATCTGCACGCTACCATATTTTCGTTAACATTTTATCAAAATTCAGTTATAACCACACAACTTTTTTATTTAACTTTTTTTCTATAGGCAATAATAACGATGATAAGGCGTAGGTAATTTATAGTGAATAACACCCGGTACAACAATGAGCATGGAACAAGAATAATTCTTACTTTGAATCAAGATGTCTGAATATAGAAGTTTCTGATTATTGAACTGATGAACTGCCATGTGCAGAAGTTGAATCTCACCATTTGTCTGATCATCTGTGATTTTCAATAAAATCATTTATTATTATTCACAACGCAATATAATATTTCGAATCGGTTGGATACATTTTCAAAACAAAAATGAAATGAGACACTGGCACATTCAAACAGTAATTCAATTAGGAGTCGTTCATATTAATAATCGTTTGAGCACATCAATTAGTATATACAATTTTCCAATTCATAACATTCATCCGCAAATTTCAGATGAACGGATTTGATGACATGGTTTTTTGGGTAACCTTTCACAGTCTGAAAATATGATCAGGAAAATCTGTGTAGAAAGGGCGAACAAATAAGTTCACCCCGATAAGTTACTGCGTTCACCAAATTATATTTCCTAAAGAAAAATGATTCAATTAGTCAGGAACTTGCCGTATTCTGAATTTGCCTGTCGAAAAAATAGTTAAGATTCAAAAGATACTTCCCTATATAGATTATGATTGACGTTTCGGGGACTATATCTGCCCCCGTTCTAAAAATCCGTGTTGTTCAGATCAGTTTACTAGCATTCCGCCATTTCTCACTTCTCTAAGTAGAGGTAAGTAACCATGTATGGTCCATTTCTACAGAATTTGTTGAAAAGCAGTTGTTATTGGAAAGAAGAATACAGACCATCTCTTTCAATTTTCTCCTCTCTTGATGTGGTTCTTTCATCAAGGTTTTCGTCCTATTCCATTCAATCGTATGATCGCCATTGGACCTGAGGATATGTTCTGCAATTTTTCATCCGGTTATTTGTCGATTTCTGATGCAACTCCAATGTTCACTCAGCGCACTTCTAATGATCTTGACGTTTCACCTATATAATTATCATCACACAAACAAGGTATGTTGTAAACACAGTTTTTGGTTCTTTCTTTGGCGTTTTTTGGTTTTATTAGTGTTAGTATTGATATCAGTGTGTTTGTTGTTCTAAATGATGTTCTCACATCATAGCTATGTCCAATCCATTTGATCTCCCGGGGATAGAAGGTATTATATTGGTTGTGAAATGTGTAGGTGGTGTGAGCACTCCTGTTGGTTGTGTTAATTGGTTGTTTGGTGGATTGTTGTTATCAATGCCAGTGATTATTTTTTCCACAAACTGATCCGGATATGCATTTTCCCTGGGAACAGATTTTATGAGGTTTATTTCTTCTGGTTGAAATTGCAAACTGTTTGGGCTCGATTATAGAGACATTAAATTTTCACTTTTAGACTGTGGAAGGTTACCCAGAAAAACTTGTCAAGAAACGTTGTTCCTCCACAAAAAATCACATTCATTCAATACTCACACGAATTTCATTTGTGGAATTTTGTTGTTCTTTAGTTTCTGAATGCAGTTGAAATAATTTTCAGGTAGCTTGCTAGAAATGTAACCCATGTTACTTTTGATGTCCATCTGTGGGTTCATGTTTATTGGGCACATATCCTTACTTAATTTTGCGTGTACAGAAATCGTAATTTCTATTTATCATGATTTTTCCTCACCTTACCACTTCTATGAATATGGAAAAATATTTTCCGAACATTTTTTGGGTTTTCTTTTCCCCTGAAAGTAAAAAAGGTTAGTTATCTGTTCAAAGAAGGAGAAATTATTCTGGTACCAAAAATAAAATTTGAAATTAAAGTTTTCAAATTTTCTCTACAATTACTTGTCAGAATCTGATATACGCCACACAGATTCACAGGATGTTCAATTCAACGTGATCTATTTGGTTTGTACGTGATTATTTTTGCGCTGTACCAGTCCACATATTTGTCCCTGCTTGTGTTAATATATATTCGGCTGATTTCAATCTGAGGTCTCAATCTACCTACTCCTTCGGAAGAACCGAGCATTTGATTATAGTTGTGTAGTATTTATCCCACGAAAAGATAATGAAGTGGAACTTTGGGTGGGGCACTGGAGGGGGGGGGGGACGGTAGGTTTCCAGGAATTGAGTGGGCCGTCAATCATCCCGTTTGAGGCAATTTGAAAAATGTTCTATCTCAAGAGCTTCTGGAATGACTCTCGCCTGCAGTGTTTTCCCAGAAGCAATGGTTTTGTCGTGTTCGAAATCTATTCTTTGACCAATCTTTTCGGGGTATGTGGAAAGTGCCGGGGAAGGGTCTAAGTTTCGGACGGTAAGTCGATGATCGTAAATTCTGATAGTTCATCTCAAGTTTGTCCTAGGACATTCAGAATATGGTATTTCGTATATCACTTGAGACACATTACCTGGAAGATCTGAGAAAATTAGATATTTGATTGGTTGCTATGAAGATATATCGCGTTTCTTTAGGATTCTGAAAATGTTGTCGATGGCGCCATTGATGTAGATATATATTATATTCATAAGTTCGAGTTGAACCGCGTCTGGAAATTTGATTATGTCGATGTTTCGGCCCCCATTTTGGAACCATTTTGCCAATGAAAGCTGAAAAAATATGAAAAGATATTAATAACGGTAAGTAAGAAAGTGGGTGATTTTCACACTGAAGTCTCAATCTGCCTACTTCTTAAGTATAGTCACTTGAGAAGGAAATAAAGTTATTTCATACTGAGGCCTGAATCTTCCTACTCCTCAGATGCAGTCACTTGAGATTTTGCGACATGACGCGGGGGTCTCAATCTGCTCATTCCCTAGGTTTCGAGACCAATTCTTTCAAAGGTCTGAATCTGCCTACACCTTCGAATTTATACCATTCAAGAATGTAGTGTGTGTGTCACAGGGAAACTCACATTTTTCATCATATGGGGCAGTGAAACAAAAGAACAATTTTGTGTGCAGTTCAGTAACAAATAGTATTTTTCACCAGGCCACAGTGAACATGCATGTAATCATCTTATTGCAGTTATTTGAAAACGTCCCAAGTCTACTGAATAAAGATTCCTAATTGATAATGGTTAACCATAGTATCAGTTCATCATATTCAGCCAGATCAGTAAGGTGGCCATAGACGGAGGATCTCTTGGAAAAAAATTAAGTAATTTTTTAATTGGAAACTACTTTGGGTGCGATGGGAGTAAAATTTCAAGGTTGAATTCACCCCCATCATCACGTTTTTCAGAAAATAGATATCCCACACAGTTAGCTATGAGGATCTAGCATTTTGTAGTGGAAGTGTGTAATATTAATATGTATGTGCTGTACGTATTTCAACAGTGAGTAATATTTATTGTTAATTAATATTTATTGATTAATTGATAATTGTTCATATGTCAAATGGTCATTTCAACGGGAGTAATATGTTTGTTGATTGATGTTTATTTATTTTTATTTCAATCAATGTTCTAATAAATATAAATTAGGTTAGGATTCTTGAATACTTGAAAAAAAAACAAAAGCCATGCTATCTTGTTATTAAATTGCATAAACAATTCCGCAGAGTAATGTTGAGTAATACTCTAAATATGGTTGTGGATAATGTACGTCGAATATACGTTTGAACACGTGTATAAATTGTAATTAAAATTGTTTCCCTGCTTTAGTCGGTGCCTAGAAATTTTTTCCGCATATTGTGGTAAATCACTGTCTATACATATTCAAATTTTCTATGTGAAAGTATTTTTGGATTTTGAGGACCATGATATACCGAAATTTGTTCGATGTTATAACCTAGATAACTTTTTTCAGTGAATAGGTGGATAGTTCTTATATGGACTCATTCAAATTCTGTGATATCCCATTAATTGGTTTCATCTGTATATCAACATAATATAAGTAATGTATTCAAAGTCCCAAATATGTCATATACAAAGGATCTCGCACCGCATCAATGAGAAATTGGCTTTCGGTATGCTCGAATTTTTTATATATTCCAGAACTCGTGATGCTGAACAAATGTCTCCATTGCACCACCGCTCGCAATTCAACAGTTTAGATTATATAGGGTGCTGAACCTACTGACGATATACAGGGTGAGTCCAAAGATAGCAAGTTTTTCAGTGGTTTCCAAAAAGTTAAGCGGTGGAATTTTATTCATTTTCAGATATTTTGTAGGATACCAATATCAATTGCGATTGATGATATTAGCATCTCCGGAATCAAAGTGACATCTATTATGTATTTCTAATGAAACTGCACCAGTCCTGCTTATTGATATATCCAAGTGCCTGAAATTCCGGAAAAGTCGGTTACAAACTCGATCGTTCACGGTGAAAGTTCACTCCGCAGATACATAAAATATACACGGTGGATCAAAACCTAATGTCCTTTACTGATAATTTCCTGGAAATAGTTATGTTTGATATTGATTGTATTGAAACATTTCCACAAATATGTGTTTGGCACACATCTGTTGAAAGATTTTGAACAATTTTCTCGGAAATATTTTGAATGATATGTATAAACCTTTATAAACTACAAGTGGTAGAACGGCTCGAGTGAAGGTAAACAAATCTCGAAAAATATAAAAAAATATAATAAAATCATTGAATAACAATATTATGGGTAACAGAATATGCTCATATTCCATCACAAAAAATGTTTCGTATCACATTTGCGTAATAACAATCAGTTTCAATATTCCTTGGAGACTTTCTAGATTCTAGATATATGTTGCATATGGAATTTCAGAATAAACCACAATTGACTTCCCTCCGATGACTAGCAAAACTACCTACCAATTCGCAAAACATACTCGTTTCTCGAATTCACACGTCAATTGGTGAAATGTCGATTGATTGGTAATTGAACTGTATATGGAAAGGAATATAGGTTTAGTAGCCTGCTGTGAACCCTTCTTGGTTTCAAGCGATTCATCACCTCCAAGAAGATCCAAAATGTTTGAGATTGAATATTTCAACACAATCCTCAAGGCACACGTGTCTCATTTGCAATGGTGTAGCTGATCCTCAAAGACTCACCATATGATGCGGAGTCAACGTGTTCATAAATCAGAACATCCATATTTGTACCAGAAAATACCCGTTCCTGTAGAATTCATCTTGATGATCGTGGGTTTTTATTTCCCATCCTACAGATAGGCTCAATATATATCGATAGGCTTCACGCTCTGAAAGGTCAGGAACTTCAATCATTTCAAACGAACTCAGAACTACCGCTAAGCGTAAATTGGATTACGTAGAATAGTTTTTCTGATGATGAATCAAAATCCATTGTTCCGCTCACAAAAAAGCAGTTCGGTGACTTATATACTCATTGTGTATCTGTACCGGGACAAGATAGAGGTGAGAGACATATATCCAAAGGAGATTCATTGGCACTCTTATGCAAACTCCGACAAGGTATTTCTGAAAAATGTTTAACCATCATATTCAATTATTCAAGCCACCAGGCAACAAGTTTAGTGATAAATAGAGTGCGAGAATCTTTGATGACTCGTTTCGTACCCGATAATATAGGATTTACCGCAATAGCAAGAGAACAATTCATAAAACGACATGTTAGTATTTTTGCGAATCAATTGTACAATCCACAACCCAATGAACCAAAAGCAATAGTTTATATAGATGGTACTTATTTGTACATCGACAAAAGTTGCAACTTTCGGATATCACGACAATCATATTCTCAACACAAAGGGAGACATTTTATCAAACCAGTACTGATGGTTACATTTTGGATATTCAAGGCCCATATTCCACAGATTCGGGAAATAATGATGCACGCATACTGCAGAATGAATTAAGTATACATGTCAATCAAATGAGAAGATGGTTTCATCCTGGTGATATTTTTGTTGTAGATAGGGGCTACCGAGTTGCTCTTCCTTTTCTTCAGAATATTGGCATTCATTGTGGAATGCCTTCAGCTCTACCTAGAAGACGAATACAACTACTAACTGACGGGGCCAACAAGTCCAGAATCATAACAAAAACTAGATGATAGTTGAGACACGGAATGGTCATTTGAAGACAATGTTCAACTTTTTTTATCACAAAATTGATACAGATCATATTAAAAAAAAAATTATTTTCTACAAACAGCGGGTGCAATAATAAAAGAAGTACCATCCGCTTATCGAAATGAGAGATACCAACCTAGAATTAGCCAATATAATGTTGGAAAAGGCTAATAGAGTCACCAAATGCCACCAAATATCAATTATTCATGGCATTTGAAAAAAATGTAGAGGATATTGAACAATTCAATAGTGTTGGCGATATTATTTTTGGATATTATTGCACTTGTAAAAAGGAGCCAGGTCCCTTGGATGTTGGGCCCATGTGGCCATTGTTATCTGGTACCTTGGCTACGCACGTCATGAACAGTATATAAGGTATCCATCAAATGCCCTTCTCATCCATATAGAGGATGCTGAAAATAGAGAGGGTCAAGTTATTCAGGTGTTTTGACTCTATCATCCTTTTTTGTACGTTGTTTCCAACAGGATGTCATCTGAACACTGAAACTTCAGTAATTTTGGATTTTCCGTCGTTCTTAATAAGCAAACTATACATTCCATAGAGGTACGTATTTTTAATGGAATATGAGCATATTTCGTTTCCCATTTGGTTGTGAATCAATGTTTCGGTTTTAATTATTTGCAATATTTCTCGAGACTCTTCTACCATCATTCGAGTTGTTCTACTAATCGTAGTAGATGGAGTTTCATTTACTATTAATATTGTCAAAATCTTTCGGCAGATGTGTGTCGAACAGAATGTATTTGTGGAAATGTTTCAATAAAATCAATATCAAACATAACTTCTTCGAGGAAATTATCAGTAAAGGACATTCGTTTTTTATCCATCCTATATATTTTATGTATCTGCAGAGTGAACTTTCACCGGGAACGATCGAGTTTGTAACCGACTTTTCCGGAATTTCAGGCATTTGGATATATCAATAAGCAGGACTGGTGCAGTTTCATGAAAAATACACAATTGGTATCCTACAACATATCTGAAAATGAATGAAATTCCACCGCTCAATTTTTTTGAATTCACTGAACAACTTGCTATCTTTGGACACAACCTGTATATCGTCTGTACGTGCAGTAATCATTGTTCTCTATAGTGTATTCAAATCGGTTTATATATTTGAAAAAGGCCATTTGAAATTTCGGAAAAGTTATCTTTAGCATCCTATATAATCTAAACTGTTGAATTTAGAGCGGTGGTGCAATTTTTCAGCATCAGGAGTTCTGCAATATATAAAAAAATCGAGCAAATTAACCGAAAGCCAATTTCTCGTTGATGCGGTGCGAGGTCATGACATATTTGGGACTTTGAATACCTTACTTATATTATGGTGATATACAGATGAAACCAATGAATGGGGTAATATAGAATTTGAATAAAATTTGATGCGGTGCGAGGTCCTTGATATTTCATTGAATTAGTAGAAGAAATTAACAATGTAACAGAATATTAAACAAGACTCATTGTTCACGATACAATCAATTTTTATGAAATTCCATAGGTTTTATTTCATATTCAGTCTACGAAAACTTACTTGATGAAATTGTAACTAAAATCGTACGGAGCAAGAGCCAAATTGAAAATAAAATTATAGTCAAAAAAACTAAAACAACACGCTTATTTAGCAATAAGGACTGAGAAGTTTGACTTAATAAGACTGGTCTTATGTTAAAAAGTGTGGACCGGACTCCCATATCTTTGAAATGTAAATTATTTTTTTCCAACGATCTTGGTGAGAATACCAGGTCATGGCATACAATTATTGTATTGTCATCGGTTCTTAATACGTGTGCAAAATTTCAAATAATTCGAACGTCTGGAAATGGGAGAAAATTAATTTCAAAGATCCCATTCCATTGCATTTTTTTGCAAAATATGAAATAAATGTTAAAAATATTACTTATAAAATATATAGGATAATTGTGATAACATAACCTGTCTAAAAGTAATAAAAACCTTTAGATGAATATTTTAAATAAAATATACTTAAGAACGAACTTTAAGACACAAAACAGTTTCTCAACTTCTTCTCAAATCGTCTATTTGAGGAACTGAATGAACCACGTTCATTAATTAAGGTGGATTCACATATATTGCAAACGATATCTTCATCTTAATAACGTACGATATCTTCCATTTGGTCATGATGATTGTTTTCACAGAAGCTCCATTTACATCGATGTTTTCTGAAAAGTAGTTCCCTTCATGAATTATAAAAATATAGTCACCAACATTTTTTGTTTTCTTTTGTTTTATGGTAGGTTCATTTTTATTTTGTTTTGGCGTAGCTAGTTCGGATGATTCATTATTATCATACTTTTATTTTAGTTTCAGGTCTGCCTTTTCATTTTCCTTCTTTTTTTGGTAGGTACTCAATATATTCGTCTGACGATACTACGGTAGGTGTTCATTTTTCACAACCTTTTTTTTGCATCAATATTAATGTCTGTAATATATTCAGGTTTCGTGTTATCTATTTGGGAAACAAATAAATTGGCAGTTATTGTTTCATCCTGGTCTTGATCATTAAAATCACCAGTAGCTTCATATTCGTTGGATATTTGTTTGAAAAATCAAATAAACCTGTATCTTTTTCGAGACCTCTCCATTCATTGCCGCTATTTTCACTAGAGTCTACACCTAGAGACTCTCTTCTCTATTTCCTTCAAAAAATCCTTAGAAGTTGGGCTACTAAGCACATGTTCGACAGTTATGGCCATATTAGATTCAGGTACAGTATTTGAACTACTGTTGTTTTCAAGTTGAGTTAGTAGTTGAGAAAAGTCAACGTTGTTTACATCAAACGGAAAAATGCCACATGATTCAAATCCATTTTGACGGTGCTTTCCGTGGAACCTTCTAGCAATTAAACAGTGAGCTGACCTGCAACATTGGAACATTGAATTCTCTTGCAGCCTATCACCAATACCGTTTCTGTTAGCCTCCAATGCTTGGTTCAGTTGATCTTAAGAATAGTTTCTCTTTTTTTCTTTCCATTTTTGAGTCGGACAAATTGAAATAAAATGAATGACCTACCTGCTTGAATACACAAAAACTTTTACTTAGTTCATTTCTGTATCCTTAGGCCATTTTTCGTTTGATATTGTTTATATTGAGTAGGTGAAAACTATAAATGAGAAAAAAACAAAATTGTTAAAAAACAATTGAGTTCGTTAATAGCTTTTTACCAACCATCCGGTCGGTAATAGGCAAAACACATTTTTTTTTATCCCTATGCCGACCACGTTTCAGCAATAAATACATTGAATGAAGGATATGTCTATGTCAACTTAAGATATATTAGAGTATTTTGTAAATAGGTTAGTCAGTACAAAAGTTCCGAATCAGAACTGAGGAAAGATAGAGTAGAATATAATGAACTGTTTCTGAAATATTTGAAAATAAAACGTGTATAAAACAGTGCACTTTAGGGAGAATCCACAGATTTTGAAAAAAAATATTTGTAAATTAAGAAGTTTCTCAACCCAAAAAATTATAAAAACGGCGGTCAATCATATAAAAATAGAAAATAATTTCATTAAAATTTGAAGTTACGCTTCGCCCCGCTCGCGGACACTACGTTAGCGGACTTTTTCAGTTTTCTCCAAATTATTATTTGGGAAGAATAGAGGTACTCAGTCGCTAGATGCAAGTCACCGACGTGGACTAATAGACCTACGCCAACCAATGAAACCGCATGATTGTCTGTTTCTTCTTCCACATACACATACAATCAAAAAGGGACATTTTGAAATTGAATAATTTTTTCAAATTAAGTGATGGCCAAGATTTTTTTTTTATTTTTAAGCTTTCCGAGAAATGAACTATCACATGAACCAATAATTTTGGTAATACGCGAATTCTCTCATTTTTACTGTCAGATCATCTTTATGTTTTACTAGAAACTAAGTTCTCTGAGATACCTCGACACCTCGCGTCATCAGATATGTAATGCTCCACCATTCTCGAGTGCTAGTGGGCCAGTCCGCCCCCTACTCTCGAGTACCTGACCAGCGCTACGGCTCTCGAAAGAGGAAGCCCACTCAGTTCTTCAGTACTTTCAGTACTCTTTAGCCGACGTGGTAGTTCCGCGTAACCTATTCTCCTAGAACTAACTAGAAAAATCGCGCAAGTGGAGTGATGAGTGCCTACAAACTGTGCGTGCCTGTGAAAAAAGTGTGCAAGTGATGATGGGGAGACTCAGTAAGAGTACACCGTCTGTTAGAGTGAATTACAGAAAGCTTGTGGATGAATATAGCAGCAGTTGTGACAGCTTGAGAATAATGCCTGGCCTCCCGGATTTCTTTTCCTATTCGTGTCATCATTGCGGACACAAACAGAAGTTGAAGGTATCTATTCCCACATTTGTTGATATACTTGAATGTGACACACTCAGTAATACAAATCCAATATATTTATATATATATATATATATATATATATATATATATATATATATATATATATATATATATATATATATATATATATATATATATATATATATATATATATATATATATATATATATATATATATATATATATATAATATAAATATATATATATATATAGAAGGTATAGAAGGGTAGTCTTGACAGAATATATACAGTGCGTTCATAAAGTGTGGAATCGCTCGATTATCTCACGAGTTAATTATTTTCGTTTGAAAACCTCGGACAGGTCGATTTTTAACTTCAGTTTTCTACTTTTTCTAACAAAAAAAATCATGTTTACCCCCATTACCTTACAAGATATGACGTCATCGATATTTTTTTTAATGGAAAGGTTATATTTTTATATCGAAAATTAAAAGCCCATATTTTTCTGAGTTCAACATATCACATACGTCATATGTAACACTTTAAGTTACAATTTGACCGTTGTTTGAAGCTATCATTGCCATTAAATTTAGTATTTTCATATTTCAAAATAGTTTTTCTTATTTTATTTTCATTTCACCCATACTCTTAAACACCTCACATTCCGTAATGAAAAATGGAGTTGCCATTAAAAAAATACCGATGTCGTCATTTCTCCTACACGAATAATTCTGTATGTATTAATTAAATTTGAAAGAATGCCCAAATGGAAATAAAATTCGATGGCTTAGAGCGTTCTTTCCAAAAATTATTACTTTAATTTTTTACGAATTTTTCCTCTACTTTACGAGAGCACTGAATACAAACACTATGTATGATATATTTTTGAAATCAGGTTTTCATGGAGAGTACAAAAATTTTATAATATATAGGGTGTTCCATTTGAAAAAATTGTCGCGGACGTCATTAGTCAAATGTGGATCACCCTGTATATTTAATTTTCTCTTATAAATGTGGCAGATTTCAGGAGATTCCTCAGAAATGGATAGTTTGGCTAAATATGAATGTATTCAGTCCTTTAAGAAAGCACTGTATATACAAATGTGAAGTTGAATAAAAGCTTGTAAAATAAAAAGTCGTAAATTTTGGAAAAATCCTCCTTTATCACGTAGCCACCCATGGAATGTATCCCTCACGCAAAATGGATCTTCCAATCCCAGTATTCTCTGTGATATTTCCTGTTTTACAGTTTTCACTGCATATAGGGTGCAAAATAAAAACTTGGAGAAAATGTATCCTCAAACAAAAAATACAATAAAATGACAAGTTTTGTCGTTTCTTATAAGTTTACATTTTTATAAACAACATTTCTCTAAACATTCAGAGAATATATTTCGTATTACCCAAAAATAAATCCACTCGAGCAAATCCTGTTAAATCAACAGTTTCATATTTTAAAATTATACAAATATTCAGGCCATGAAAAACGCACTTGTCATACAAAGTTACCAAATTCCAAAAGTTTTCCTAAATGGCCGTAGTATGAACTATTCTATTCTATCTATGCCACTGTCCTTTATATCGAAATAGTTTCAATAATGATATTATAGTTTATTGTTTATATCATTCTATATCATCAAAAACTTTTAAGTCTATGTCAATGAAAATAATTTTTCTCCTATGTGAAGTAATATGTTTTCCTATATCTGGAAGATAGGAGAATTTATTATTCTTGGGTACTTATCTACAAACTTCTGAATAAACTTAATGATTCACCAAAGCTTTCGTTTCGATCGTTCTGGAAATTGATGTTACAGATCATTTTCCTTGCAAACTACAAATCAATAATTTTTCCGAGCATTCCAGAGATTGTTCAATTGATGAAAAATATAGATATATGTAGAATGAGTCACAACTGAAAAATGTGTCTTAGAATTGTGTTCATAACGCGCCAGACTTGGATATTTCCACTGAAAATTTCATTGCGTAAATACAGGGAAAAATTGTCAATTGTACCCATCAAAAAATAAATGGGAAATTTTCAAAAAGAAATGAATTGATAATAGAAGGTCTCATAGAATCTGTAAACACCAAAAATGAAATGTATAGAACTATGCAGAAAAATCCAGAAAAAAATAAACAAATGGCAGAAATGGCAGAATGATAAAAGATTCTCAGGTAATTGATGAAAAATTTGATTAGCACTATAGTACTATAGGTGAGAAACTAATAAAAAAATGCAAAGAAAATCCTAATTATAAAAAACCCGAAACAATCCCCAACAATTTAATTTATATTTCTTAGTCGAAGTTGGAGAGATCATTGAAAATCTGAAATCAAAAAAATATCCAGGAAAATTTCCCATGGCCTTCAAGAACGCTGTGATAAAACAAATCCGGTAATAAGAATGCTGTTGAGAACTATAGAACGATTTAAGTTAGAAGTACTCTTGCCAAGGTTTTTGAAAGATTCCTCAAAGAAATGATAAATAGTTACAATATCGGATAGGCAGTTTTGTTTCAGGTAGGTTAACTCAACAGAAAACGCAATAACTTATTCAATATCTCAAATATATGAATTTTTTGATAAAACTTCGTTATGAATTATCGTTGAGTTAGTCAAAGCCTTTGATACGATATGCAACAAAAAATTACTGACCACTTTATTAAAGGTCGGATTTTGTGGAATCTTCTATGACCTAATGAAAAGTTACCTGGAAAATAGACAGTACAGAGTGAACATAGGAGACAAAACGAGTGCAGCCACCACTATGGCTTTCGAGTTCCGCAAGGAACAGACCTTGGTCCGCTGCTATTCAATATTTATATCAATGATCTCTTCAAACTCCATATTGCTGGTGATAAAGTCGCTTTTGCTGACGACACAGCAGTACTTCACCATTCGGAAACTTGGTCCCAGCTGACAATCATAGTTGAACAAGCAAAGCTCTTACCATAAACTAAGATAAACCATTTTTCATGCCTTTCTCGTATTTCCATGGTATGCTTCCCTCATATGATATATTACGATTCGATGTTTCAAATTAAATTTCTGAAATAACTATGAAAAGACAAATAAAATATCTTGGAATCATTATTGACTGCCACATAAGATAGAACTTCCATAAAGAACATATAGTGAAAAAAGTAAGATCTCTTATATTCATGTTGAAATTTTACAAAAAAGTATTTGATATAAAACATCTGGTGATACTATACAATGCAATTGTTCAACCACATCTGACATATGGTATTCTAGCTTGGGGGGAGTTACAAAGAAATATTTAAATAAACACCTCAGATACTCAACCGATACTCCATACGATGAAACCAAAGTATTCGACATACGACAAGTAGGTATTGTCATAAATGAAAAACAAAACAGTTTCCAGCAAATAACCCACGAATACAGGACATAAAACTAAGAGCAATTCCTCAAGTGGAAAAAACCATAGCACAAAGATGTTTCAGCTAGATCAGTCCCATACTGTATGCAAAAATCGCCGTGGATATCACACAACTACTCGGATCATTAAAAAAACAAATCATGGGCTTCATTCAACACCCAGGTAGAAAATGCAAATCAACAGAAAAAATTATTATCATTCCTAACACAAATTAGTTCTTAAATATAAATATCGACGTTGCAGAAATTTCAAATCTTTTTCATATATTGGACTATGTAAATTTAAATTTTGTCTATATTACCCGCAATTTATGTGAACCTAAATATATTTCATCTCACGCATTACTCATGTAACTACTTATTTATACATTTTATTTATACTTTTTTATTTTTCAATAAATTTATGTGCATTTCTGTTTTTGTGGTAAATATATTATTATTAAAAAAAGCTACTTTCCCAACAAAATTCTCTAGTTTCAAGAATCAGTAGCAGAAATGAGCAATGTTTTCACTTACCAACAACAAAAACCAATGTTATGTAAATCTCGACTATTTGCAATGTGTAATAACTTTATTCAAGTTTGCCAGGAAGTAGACCTTTATTCAACACCTTTACAGGTATTCAAATACAAAATCAAAAATTTTTTTTTTGTGAATCACAATTAATCTTTATCTCTTTGAATATTGTGCAAATAGCAATGTATTTATCATTTCCCACTTTTAGTACTATTATTACACTCAGTGTCCTGTAATTGGACCTGAAGCCTGTTCAAGGCAAAGGATTTTTTTAATTGTTATATTATGTCAAGCATCAAAGACCTCGTTCCTATTCTTGTGAAGCGGATAAGACGCATCCCAAATTAGGTTCATTTTCATATAAACCTAAAAATTCCATTGTCGTTTCGTTGGACCTCCCGAATGTGTGGAGCCGGCTCAAAGATATGCCAGGTATAAATATAGATTGATGGTCTTTATTTTTCACACAATTGTATTCATTTTAATTATTCAGTGTTTGGATTGACCTTGTCAATATAAAAACATTATATTAGTTATTTATTTCTGTTTCATTTCGTTTTTGTGTAATTACATTTATTGAATGTCATCTTTGAATCCTGGAGGTAGTAGCATGTAAAACATCTCATTTCATGTTGCCATCTGATAAACATTGAAGTACATAATCCACAACCATTTTTGATTTGCCTTCGGTATATTTTATGCCAGTGAAAATGAAAGGTGTAGAAGCCGACTGTCTATACTAGATGATGGATAATAAAAAAAATGTCGAAAATTTGACAGACTAGGAACACTGAATAATAGGTCAAAATATGTTTTTTGCAGTATTCTGGACACAGAATATGCTATCAACTGTTGATCAAAATTCGTAAAAATATTCGATGGTACCCATGATTATTTAAAATAAAACTGGAAATTAATGACATTCACAGTTTCTCGTCCAATGGATATCGGTGAAAACAGAAAATTAAAAAACTACCTTTACTACCTCAATCAATAAGGGAATGCCGCACAAGTTGCCAACTTAAAAAAAAAACTATTAAACATGTATGCCTCTCCAATTGTAATAATTTTATGAGGGTTGTGTAGAGAATCACAAACTGAATAAGCTGGATCATGTATTTTTAGTCCCAAAGTGTTTATATTTTTTAGTTATATTAATAGGTAATTTTGTGTATATATCTCGAGTGTTGGTGCCTGTCACAATTCGTGCTTTCGTGCATTATCGACTGTCATCTGTCACGATGCCATTTGTAACTAAATACCAAATATCTTACTTGACTGTGGCGCCTCTTAGCGGTGACAATAGCACTCATTCTGCGATTTTATTGGGGTTGTTTTTTAGCGGTATATTTTCACAACGAGTTCGTTTGTTTACCAATGAAATCGTAGTGAATTCCATAGAAATATGTCAGTTTGTGCATTATAATTTACTTCAAAGAATATAAGATTGTGAGGATTTCTTCATTACAGGTGAGGATTTTCTTTGGGTTGGTAGTGAGGATATCGTGAAAGTTCGATTGGCGATACTGCCAGGGTTACAAATTTGCCAGGAATAAAAAACTTTGCCAGTAATTATGCCAGTAGTGGCACGATAGCAGGAAATTGCCAGCATGTCGAAACATTTATTAATTGATATTCTCTCAGAGAAGTTTCAGACAAATTAAAAGGTTACATGAGTAACAAAAATCGACATTTTAATTTCTTTACATTTTTTTTACCAAATGGAAAAATATATCTAGGTACCTATACCTGCTCACGCATCTTCATAAGAGCTGAGAAATTGTACATTAGGCTTCTTCAGAAATAAAAGAGATTTTCTTTATAACTCGGTCGAAAGTACCTACGTACTTTTTCCATCGATTTTAAAGTAGAAAGTCTTGCATTTATGCATCGGTGACATTGACGGACCACGTTCTCCGTAAAGCGGGAGCAAATATTTTTCATGTACACCGAGATAGATGGGATTACACGCAAGAGTGAGAAAGAGAGAGAGACGAAGAGCGGAAGCAAATATTTAAGCTTTGCGAGTATCCGAAAGAAGGACTGAAGCGAGGAGCAAAAGTTAAACATGACAGCACAACGAGCTGTCAGCTGGAACGTGTATTGTTTATAATAAATAATTTAAAATGAAAGTAGTAACTTACTTTCGACCAGCTATAAAGGAAAATATTATACACCACACGGGCAGGAAAAATGTCCTGGCTTTAAGTAGTGTAATATACTATTTTAGTTTTAGAATATGAACTATTCATGTTCTGGAATCAAAATATGCGCAAACATAAGAGCCAAAATCATTAATAAATGATTTTCAACGATTTTCATTTTCAAACCAAATTGTAGATAAACAAGAAATAGACGTGTTGAGAAGTTCTAGTTTAGAAGTCATTCATTGGGCAAAAGTTTTCAATTAAAAAAAATGGTATTCAGATTTTTTTCAATTTAAAGTTGTAATTAGTTTGTTGCTAATATTGCCATTCTTAAACGATAGTGTCGAAAGACTGTTTAGTTGATAAAGTTGAAACAGGTTTGAGAAATAGGTTAAATTTGTACCTTAACGTAGAAGAACGTCACTTCTTTCTCTTGTTGCTTGACTTCCGTTGTATTTTCTTATTCAATCTTTTTTTTTACAAAATTTTGTTTGTCCTAGCCACTGTTCACATTTTTAGACAGAAAATCTCTATGAATGGCAAATTTGATATAATAAATATATAAGCCCTTCATGACCAAAAGTAATTGAATTGATATATAAATTGGCGGTTTTCCATTCAACCAAAGTCAAACAATTGACATTTTCACAGCCATCATGCCTTCTTGCTCATTTTTTCAATACTATAGCGATCAGGATTTATTTAACATTCTGCTTTTCACTAAGGTATATATTTCTCTCGATTTTTTTTTCAATTTTTGTGTTAACTCTCATATTTACCATATGTTATGATCATATTTTATTCAAAACTTCATTTTTATTCATATCATTTCAGTGCCAATAGAAATTATTATCATTTTTAAATCGTCAAATAAGGTGAGTTTCTTGTGGTATTTCACAAAATCTATATTTGATTTAATTTCTCAAAGTATCGAAAAATAAAACAATTACAGAAGAAAAGTTTATTAATATAGAGTTTGGCAGAATTGTATCACAAATTACTGTGACAAATTCACCTAAGTTTTATTCAATTCATTGTATCCACTCCACTTCAGCTACAGTGTACAAGATCGTTTATATCGAGCCATAAAAAGATAATTATGAAGATATATCACCAATGAATTGAATACACCCACAATAAAATTTATGGAATAACGTTGTGAAAGATTCATGTTGAATTGTAATTACAGAATTGAATAGAATATCGTTCCTTCCCAATGTTTCAAGAGGTAGGCCAAGGCAATATATTATGGCCCGTATAAATTCACCGATTTACTTTCAGATTGCTCAAGTTTCATTATATTATATTATTATGTATTATATATATTATATTATATTACATAATACTGTCATTTCAGTGGAATATATACAAACAAATCTGCATTTGTTATGATATTTGTTATACCATTACTTGAAGTATTTCAATAGCAGCTGCTGGATAGTATTATTCTGAATTGGAATTATACATGTATTCGCTTAAAACAGTTTCCCATATTTTTTTATCAGCAATTTCTAAGCTAGAGGCAATATTTTCGTGGGTATATATGTCGTGATTATTTTCTTGTTTTTGAACTGAAAGGATGGAAAGATGAATTGAATTACCATGAATACTGTTACGAAACTAGGGTTCAAAAATAGTCCGATAAATTCAATCCGTTTTATTACACTTTGAAACATAACTCAGTAGTATACTTCAACAATAATACTTGTTCACGATCACAATGCTCAACAATATTCCCAGGACTATCTTCTGACTGACTGCCGACTTCTGACTGGCTCGCTTATCGCATATCACCCGCTATATATATATATATATATATATATATATATAGAACGGCCAGAATGTCCAGAACCGTGGTGATCGAGAATGTTCCATAATGTCATCGTCAATGGTGGGATTTCTTCTTGAGTCTCCGAATGGCAGTTAACGAACATTTGGAGCATGACATCATCGGTAACGGCCGGTTCTCGAATTTTCTTATGGCGGTTATCGAACATGTGGAGCATGATGTCATCGGCGACCAGCACAGGCTCGTACCCAGGGTATTTTTGTGATTTCCGTAACAATACTATACGCATTAGGCAGCAGAGATAAACTAGCAACTGGCCTTGAAATAAAAAGATTTTGGCAATGATGAACTCAATGGCTATGAATACTTTCGAAAGGAAAAAAATTGAAAGAGGCCTAGTTTATGATCTAGCAAGCGCAGCAAACGATGCTTATGTGTGATTTTCATGACGTTTTTACCAGTCTCCTTATTCAGTTGCTTGAGAGAGGATTGTTCTTTCAGGAAAATTTTTATATTCTCGCAACGCTTGAATCTAGGTGTGTTATTTGCTGTTGATATTAGTTACGACTGTTGTTTCTAAATGTGTATTTCCTTCTACCAAAAAGATTGGAGGATTTTTACCTGAAATTATTAGTTTCTGAAAACAATAATCCATATTCCTCTAGCGATATTGACACATCATATGAGTTCAACTCTGTAGAGCAAATTTTGATGCTGCGGACTACAATTTTCTAGCTCAGCTGGTTTGCGCAAAAAGGCTGCTCAACTCTCAGCCTGGACAGCCCTTTCATAACTTTGTATCCAAGATAGTTAGGAAGATGATTCGATTTCTGAAATTTCTAACTGTTTAATAATTCCCGAATTGTATATGACAAGTTCGAATTCATGCGGAATTGAAGGAGTTCTATACATCAAAGTTGTGCTGAAAAATCACTACTGTTTCTACAATTCAGTACCTCCAGCACAATCACTCAACATGAACGCAGAATGCTTTGTTGTCATTGTCTAGGAATAGTGTGCTGAAAATATACCTAATAATTTTTTTTAACCGGAAACTGCAGATTAATACATAGAAATTTGTTTTCGTGACTATATTATTCAATAAATCCAATACAATCACCAAAAATGCTTTGTTGTTTATCACCGCACTCATTAAAAAATATTTCATGCTGTTCAGAAACACAAAAAATGAAACCAATACATTTATTTTCCTGCTAAGGATGAACATTTTCAATAACAAAACAACAAAAAGCATTCAGATCATGAAAAATATAAATACCCAGTATTTATTGCACACTGATTATTATGTATTCATTATCATCTCAATAAATGTTCTCTCATGACTTCCTGATAATAAAAAAGGATTTTTATTCGAACTCACCTCTTACATCTCGCAGTATTTGAGGCGTTATATTTGCACCCTCGTTCCTTATACGAATTTTCAATACATCGGTTTTCAAAAACTCAGTCTCATACACTTTTCACTTCAAATATCCCCAAAGGGAAGAGTCAAGTGGCGTCAAATTGTCATGTATGAAAATAGGACCAATTATATGGTTACCTAAAATGAGTTGCTCCTCCCCAATCATACGTGGACAAGTATCACTCCAGTATCGAACATTTTGTCTGTTAACATTACGTACCACATGATGAATAAAATGATTGAAAAGAATTCATACAAATGTACTAAAAAGGAAAAAATAATGTTTTTAATTGTTTGACC